>OX422218.1:81470599-82670599 GCA_949130495.1 Sambucus nigra
TTGGGTTTCAAGTTAGCGTTTTCAAGCTAATGTTTTTATTTGCCCTTTTTTTTGTTACATACTAACATTTTTTTGTGTTCTATTTATTTATTGCAGTAAGATACTAACATTTTTGTTATATATTTTTGTTTAAATCCCATTTCGCCTGTTTTGAGATTATACCCATTACCCTCTTATGTTAGTAATGTTATTCTATGTCATTATTATGGTAATGATCTGGTGTATTTTTGTTGTCTATTTTTATAAATTGAATGTATATGGTGTTCAAGTTTAGTTAAATTTGGTATTCTGTTGTATTATTATGGTAATGATCACCCTGACAGCATATCTACCGTTGTAAGCATCTCAGGTAATCTTTCTCTATTTAGATGTAAAACGGGATGGTTTCTTTTTTTTTCTTTGGGTAACTTCATTTTATTTTTTCTCTAGGTGTTTTGGTGTCGGATTTTCACAGTTTCTTTGCATAATGACAGATTTTTAAATTATGACTTAATATATGGTTTTTGAGATTTTCAATTTGTATGCTCTTGAAGTTGGAAATAGGATTGATTTCATAATTTGAGGTGTATATTTACGCAGTAGCTTTATAATTTTATTCAATCCAGAACTAATTTAGTAAGTTTTGTTTGTTTTTACATGATATGTGTTATATAAATGTGGGTATGCGTGTAATGTCTATCGTAATTGAGATATACCCATGGACATAATTGAAAATACTGCTAGAATACTCCTTGGTGATGTTATTGTTCAATGTTACGAAAACATTGTTTCAAGTTTCTTGGAGGTAATTTACTACTTAGAATTGTTATTTGTTTTATGCATTCAAATGCCTGACTTGGTATGTGCATCAAAGTCATTGTGCATTCAAGGTCATTATTCTTCTCTTTATTTCTCTGCTATTTGATTAAGAAATCGAGAAAGGTATAAGATTAGGAGCAAGATTTTGTTTTTCGATTAAGAAGTTGCATTACATATTTTTATCTGTGTTTGTTTTTATAAGAGAATAGTGTGTAAATGTGTAAGTGTTTAAGAATAGTATTTCCTTTCCTGATGATCGATATATACCAATTATGTGTGTCTCTATGTTAAAAGGCATATGGTGTCTCTATGTTGGTTCAATGAACGACACATTTTGTTATTGTCTGAGCAAGATTATTCATTCACATCGAATGCCAATTTGATATCTAATGTTTATTGATGTTTTGTACCATTGACCTGCATTTTGATACGATAAAAGTATATTTAGATGATAAATCTAATTTGTATGTAGCTTTTATTAGTCCTATATATTGTTTGGTTGTATAGGACTACACATGGAATGAACTACACAAGAATTGATTACATGAACTACACATTGCCAATTTTTTTTTTGGTTATTAAAAAAAATGGACTGATTACAAAAGTAAGGATTTCAATAAAATAAAATAGACCCGAATGATCTTTTTGGTAAGAAATTTAATGATTCTTAAATTGTGATGGTGGGAGTATATAATTAGCAATTGATAATGGATATTTTATTTATCATGGTGGTTAACTAACTACAATATAAACTGTTTCATGCAGATAAGGTCTAACCCCATGGACTTCGTTGAAGGGAATCTTAATCAAAGGTCCTTTTTACTATGTTTCTTCTTCAGTTGATATGAATTTTGTACTTATTTTCCTATGGTTCATTCTATTTTATAAAATTATTCTGATGTGTTGAAGTTTAATTGTGTTACCTTATTTTTTGTGTCTATTATGACACCAATTAGAAAGTTAAAAATCAATGTAAGTCCTATAGCAAAGAGGAGTCACAATGACATAGGATGTTTTCCAATAGTTATGTGGAAGTCAAAGGCATGCAGACGGGGTGGAAGTTGAAGGCGTTGTGTGTTGCAGACAGGGTGGAAGTTAAAAATACACTAGCAGTTATGTGTTGATGTTATGTGGAAGTCAAAGACATTAAACATGGGATGTCCAACAGTTGAGACAAACATGTTGCATATGTAGAAGTTATGTGTTGCTGTTATGTTCTGTGATACTTTGATTTTACTTTTCAACAAATGTATCTCTCCATCACTTACTGGGCTCATAAAATATGGTTTGTTTGTTTATTTTTATGCAGTTTCTACTATAATTATTGTCCATCGGAAGCTACAATGGAGAATCAGAGACATCGAAGTTAGTTTAGAGTTAACGAAAATGATATGTAATTTTTTTAAAAATTCGATAAGGTAGTTAGGTTGTATGTATCGTGCATATTTGACAGCGGTATTTTACGACGCTGTAAAATATTATTAGTTTGATGTGAAATTCTAAATTTCGTTTTACATTTTATCAAGCTACTACTCGAATCTAATGATGGTGGATAAGTTTTAGAATCGTGAATCGTTGATTGGATGCACTTGGTTATTGAGAGTCGTAAATCATTAGTAGTGTACAGGATATTTTTCAAGAGAACAATGGAAGTCAATTGATGAATATGACTACCTTCTATACTTTTATTCACGTTCCTTTGATTTGTCATGGATGTTCTATGGTGAAAAGGTTGGTGATGCAGTTATTTTTAGTGACAACAATCCAACATCATCAAAACACAAGTTCGGTTTGTATTGGATCAAATATGGGAAAATAGTGGTGCATTTATGGAGAGTGGGACTCCTCGAGAAAACAAGTCCATTGCTAGAGTGGCTGGGGTCCAACCCCCAACTGGACAAGGAGGGTCTCTCCTTTTCCTGTAAGATTTAAAAATTTACAAATATTAAGTGTGGAAAAGATTCATTATCACTTTCACTTTTTGCACATTGAATTTTATTATTTACCCGACTCTAATTGGTAGATTACATAATAATACAAAGTGGATTTTTTATTCATTGGATTGTATTGATAGTAAAGTTGAGAATGATACCCTTTATGGGTGATTTACCTTACCACGACCTCTATTAATTGGTTTGTACTTTCTAATAATTTTTTTTGATCATGTTGCCATTGTTTTCTGATTCAACTGAACATATTGACGACCAAATCTACAATTCTTTGAATCCAAGTAGAGGCAATGACTATGAGGTTCTAAATGAGTTTGTTTACACATTTTTTAAGTTTTGTTTCTGATATTCATCAAACTCCCTCCTTTTAATGTGAAAAACAGTTGTTGATGTGTTTATGTTGCCTAAACCTTCCCGACCCTTGATATTCAACTGTAGCCCTACATCTGTTTTGCGGCCTCATGGACTGCACAATAGTAATGTGAGCTTAGAAATTATGTTTATAAGTATACATTTGTGATAACCCTTATTCTGGTTGGTGTTCGTTTTTAATCTAAGCAGTTAAAAATGGGATAATATAATAGAATTCTGCACAATAGTAATGCACATTGTTTCCTAATTTCCCACCATCTCTCCCTTTATTTGTATGGATCCTCCCTATGCAGTTTTTAATTCTTACATCTTGGACATACTAGAATAAATTAAGACATGTTTGAGGCTCACTTATCATCTCAGTGGATCGCATGGGTCTGATGAGCAGGTTTGATGTATCCGATGGAAAAGGATTTAATATCTTATTTTGGGTGAAGACTCAAAGGAAATTAATATAAAACATATGTACAATGAATCAAAAAAATAGCAAGAATTAATTTTATATTTCATTCATCATGTTATGGGTAAAATACAAAATGAAAACTTATGGGTAGCATGTCACTATTGTCTATTGCACATACTCTATGGTTGAAACTTATTGAGGCACATACTCAATGGTGGAAACTTATCAATGTATGTAAAAAAACTTATAATTTCTTTTTTCATTTCCTTAAACTAATAGGTTCGTACAATAGGTTATTTCAAAAATTGTTTATTTGTTGCGACTTAAATGACATATGATCCAATCAACGATGTACATTTTCAAAAAAATTCATCGTGCCTTTAGACACAGGCATGCCCTAATGTATATATATTGGAGAGGTTCAAAAGTGAACCTAAAAGATGAACATTTTAATGAATCCACCTCAACAACCCGTTAATTTTAATTCCTAGGTTGTAATTGGTCCGCGCCAGCGGCAACAGATATGCATGTGACACGCGGCCGGAGGGGAAAGGTATGTGTAATAAACAACACGTGTGTCACACGCGTTACCGTTGCCACTGGCGCGAACCAATTACACCATATGAATTAAAATTAATGGGTTATTAAGTTATTTTTTTGTTAAGGTTCGTTAAAATGTTCATCTTTTAAGTTCACTTTTGAACCTCTCCATATATATATATATATATATATATATATATATATATATATATATATATATATATATATCCGTGCCTAAAGGCAGGATGAAAATTTTCAAAATATGTAATCGCGAAATGATGAAATTTTTGAAAGTACTTAATTGCAAAACGATGAAATTATTGTTCCCCAACAAATAATGATTACATCGCATGGCTATTAGATGATTACATTGCATGGCTAACATTATTTTAATACAATTGTTATTAACTGTTACATAATTACATCTCGTGACACACATTATTTTAATCCAATTTTTACTATATATATATATATATATATATATATATATATATAGGAAAAACTAAATAATGATTGACATTAATGTAATGAAATTATCAACAAATGAATTTTCCAACTCATCAACATTCAGGTATAGGTGTTCCTCATGCCTGAAGGCACGGTTCAAACTTTGCTAACAATATAACGCATTCTTGCGACATGTATGGTATAAGCACACCACGTGCCAAAGTAGTTTTCTACCGACTATAAATCCAAAAAACTGTGTCAACTAAGACTTGTAATCATAAAATTTACTATCAAGCACAAAAATGTGTACATGATTTAGAAAATTTGGGCAAAATTTCCTTTATTTATAGGACTATCCACCTATTTATAAAACCAAAACTACTCAGTTATACAAATAGCCCATCCTGGGCATTATATAAATAAAAGAAAATCATTATTAACACTATAATAAATAACCAAAATCCATGATAATAATACTTGTTTATGCTAACATTATTAGCACTATAATTAATAACAACTAAAATGCGAACATTATTAGGACTCTTTAGGGCATCCCAATGTCGTAGAAGAACTTGATGCAACAATCCAATAACCGTAACTACAACGCGTATCTACTAGACTTGCAAAAATTAAGTGAAAGAAAAACATAAATAAATAAATAAATTAATGAACTTGAATGAATGAATGAATAATTAAAGTTAGACTTTTATACGCTTAGTACTCAAAAAATAAAAGTTCCAAGCTTAACATTTGAGATCTACTCAAACACATAACAATTATTTAATGAATTCAATGCCCGAAAAAAGAGATTGGTTCATGCATGCTTAAAATAGACAACTGAGTGGAATCATGTGTATATAAAATTTAGAGATGCCATGAATTTAATAAATCACATGAATGTCAATTACCAAATATATACATATTTTCCAAAATAAATAGCATTTGACAAAAAGTAGTGAAAAACATTAAGAAATTAAGTTTCACCATGTTTGTGCCATAAAGCCTCATGTTATAAAAAGATTAAGCTTTACATATTCGTAGATTAGAAAGTTGTAAAAAATGAATATAAATAAACCTCCAAAAAGGTCAAAATGGAATTTATTAGGGACCTATAAACATGAATATAACAACATTTTTTTTTTTTTTGGGGGAGGGGTGGGGGAGGGAGGAATTCCATCTTCCAAAGCAAAAGTCAAACCACAACAGAAATCAAGGTTTCTATGGAGTAGTTGAGATCAAAACCAAAGAGTCAGATTTTATCAACCCACTGTTAAGTAAACATAATATAACACAATAAGTATTTTTTAACACCATAAAATACAGAAAGAAAGTGAAAAATCTAATTTAGACATCAATTTAAACACATGTTAAGAAAATACTATTAAACCTTAATACTATTTTGAAGCCAAAAGAAAAGAATAAAAATGAATCTTCCTTTCCTTAAAATTCCTTGACTTTATTAATAAAAAAAAAGCGTAAAGAGTAGCTGCTATAGTAGCCCAAACGTATTCAAATCTATATAACTATACAAAAATTGTAGACCCAAATAGCGTGAGGTTGACATGTGGCGGTAATAAATTCTTTACATTCATGAATTCTACTATTATCTAAATCTCTCCATGTTGTTCCAATTTTCTCTCACCTCCTTGAAACGCAAATTTGTGCTTTGGATTTTTAAAGGTATTTGAGTCAATTCGTGATATGTATTGTTTAGTTTCTAAAAAACTATTCAGTTCTCCATTCACAACCATTCAGTTGTCCGTTCATTTTTAAGGTTGTTATAATAAATATATATATATAGTAGATGTAATGCATAGTTTTCATATTCTGATGAATCTCCAAAATAAACCCTTAGCATTTCCGTCGACATTTCTCCCAAAGCTGGAAGGAATCCATTTTCGTTCAACCTCTACAAAGGCCTTTAAGTAATGTTTAGTATACATAATTGCTTTGTGATTTGATTTTTTTTAATTTTTTTGAATTAGTGATTGAAATTTTGGTTTTGTGTTTATATGTGAGTATATGAGTTTGCCTGCAAGTCAATACTCTATGTTGGATGCTGAAAGGATAGAGCGGGTGGATGATAACACGTTTATGTGTTATGTGTATAAGTGTAAGTTCTTTGCATTTGAGGTGTGTCATATGTTGATGGTTAAAGTTGAGGATCATCCTTGTGGTTGTTATATTAAGCTCATGTCCTATAAGGTATGTCATGTATATATATATACTACTCAATTATTTTTCATCCTTTTCGTTCACACCTGTACATATATATATACATGTGTGAACGAAAGGGTGTACATGTGTGAACGAAAAGGATGAAAAGTAATTGAGTAGTATATATATATATATATATACTATGAAATTTTGGTGGACCAAATGTGATATAAATGATGTACAGGTGTGAACGAAAAGGATGAAAAGTAATTGAGTATCAGAGTAGTTATAGTCACACATTTTCCCCAAGGTTTGTATTTTATATAAATTTGGTTTTCTCTCTCTTTTGTTCCTGTTTGTTTTTTATTACCGAATTGATGAGGTTTTCTGATTCTTTTTTCATCAAATATGTTGGTTTATTTGGTTTTCTCTTTCATCTTTGAGTTTAACAGTCTTTAAATTTTTCTATATTTCTAGAGAACTAAACATGGTGTTGGTTTTGCATTGGATGATTTTGATTTTTTGTTCTTCACACATACACTAATCAGCACATACTAATAGGTTGTCTTAGTGAAATTAGTTCACTTATATTTATAATTTTCTTATTTTCTCCCCTATTTGTTGAATTAAACGTTATCTTTCTGTTTTGGATCAGTTGAAAAATATATTCACACTATTAATGATCTTTTGTAGGTCATTATATTTGAAATTTCACTATAATTTTATGAAGGGACGACAACTTCATAAAAATTTAAATATTGATTTATTATTAAACTTATTTCCTTGCAAAAATAGAAAAGAGTTTTTATATTTTCAGCCACGCATCGCGTGGCCTGCATGCTAGTAGTATATAGTACAATATTCACCAAGAGACAGACTTATAAATATAAAAATAAAAGGCATTTATGTAAAGAAAAAAATAGTTGAGAAATGCTCAACTTCCCTTTTGTCTTCTCTTTTGTATATTCTTTTAAAAACTATATGATACCATAACGAAACATTCGTTGGACAAAACCTAAACTGAAAGTGGTCATGAAGGGAAATATTTCCCCCACATGTTTTGCTCATTCCCTAATCTAATGTTGGATTTTTGCATGATTACAGTGGAAACCATCTGCCGTTGGTGCCCTCTATACAAAATTTATTTTTCAAATTTTCCTCGATTTGTTGAAATATCAATGAAAATGCTCCTAGAAGTGGGTTTTCACTACGCTGCAATGATCCTCTTACCAAAAGATTGCTTGGAATTTCAAGTCATTTGAAGGAGAGTTCAAGAAATTTGAACCATTAGATGTGTCCACCTCATATTGTCAAGCTTCTGGTTGTGCCTCATTCCGCAAGATTGCATCACAGTCACACTCTCTTCAACCATTGATGTGTACCACCTATAAAAATGCTTCAATTGAACACTATATTTAATAATGCGACTTATAAAAGCTCGTTCCCCACCTGGACATACCATCATTGTTGGTGTACCACAACACAAAGTATTTGGATTCAATCCCGAATCTTCCATTGTCTAGAAAAATGGAGGATTACACATGCACAAGTCAAACTTCTCATCATCTTTTATCGAACCATAAAGCACTGGCAGTCCTTGGTAACATAGTTTGACACATGTATATGATTGAAATGAAAATGAAGTCGTAGGGTCCATGCCCACAACACCACCAACTGGCTGGTTACTATGAAACTCTTCCAAATAAACTATTTTACCTTGCTATCAACTTTCCTGATTTCAATTAAATTAGAAATATGCGAATTATTTTCAACATTTTTATTCGCCCACTCTAGTGACACATCTGTGGTACCTGATCCAACAAAGATTCATCCAAAAAGGGATCCACCCAGAAGAGGATAAATCCAATTAGCCCCAGTTCCAATATCAAAACCTTCTACAACTTCCCCACTAGTGCGAGTACTTATGATGATATCAGATGAGAGGAGATCTTACATACAATGAATGTAATTGGATATGTTGGTTACAGAACCACATAAGTATAACAATGAAACTCAAATGAAAATTATTTCAAAATTTCAACCTAAAAGTCCTAATCGAAATACAACTAAAAATGAAAATATTCCTCACTTTGCATACCCAAACACATAGGGGGAGCATAAAATAATACATGGGAGAAAAGCACAGACCCCCCCCCCCCCCCCCAACTATTTTGCATAGCGTTTTGTCAAACAATTAATATGCCACAAATTAATTAGAATAGCCATGTTAGTCTTATAATCAATGTCATGTTCATAATATCTAAAGTATCAAAATCAGATAAAACACAAATGCCTTTAATCCTTGGCTTCACAAATCAGAATAGCCATGATCTTTATGAAACTCGCAATACTTCGCCTTATTTCTCTTATCAGGGTCTGCCTTCATTTTCTTTGGCCAGTTTAGTTCCTCATTGTTCTTGATTTCCTCCAGAACATGGTTGATATCCTTCTTTAAAGGAGTATAATTATCATATTTCTTCATCACGTCCCATACCGACCTGATTTTTGAATGTTTGTCATTATAATTGCTCTTATGCTCTTTCTTCTTAGCTTTATCGCCTTCCACCTTAGTTTCTTTGGCATCCATATTCTTCTTTGCATCCATAGCCTCCTCGGCATTCATAATCTTGGACACTTTTCCCATCAGGTCTGACATGGTTCTAGGTGGATCTTTGGCCAAAGTGTAGTACAACTTATTGGGCAGTAGTCCACTCATCAAAGCAGTAATTGCTGTCTTTTCCTCATAATCAATGACTTCAAGTTTCTCGTTATTAAAACGAGTTATATAATCTCTGGTACTCTCACCATATTTTTGTCTAACACTTAACAAATGTGCTACTCGTTTAACTGGCTTTGCCCCAAAATAGAAATTCCCAATGAATAACTCGGCCAGTTGAAGAAAGGTTGAAATCTTACCCAGAGGAAGATTATTATACCATATTTGATCAGATCCGGTAAGAGTTCCCGAGAATGCTCTGCATCTCATCTCATCTGGAACAGCATAGATGTCAGTTGCAGCCTGGTATTGTTCTATATGAAGGACAGGGTCAGTCTTTCCATTATATTTGGGGGTCACAACAGGTGCTTTGAACTTTGATGGTGTTGGAAAATCTACAATGAACTAGACAAAAGGTGTTCCTCGAATAAAGGTTCGGTGTAGGGGGTTCTTAGCTTTAACCATTTCCCCCAATCTATCCTCCAGCCTTTGAATAGAGCCTTTCCATGCATCATTTCCTTCCTCGGGTCTGTTGGTTCGAACAGCTGATCGCGTTAAGGTGGCTTCCTGGGATCTATCTTGACGAGCAGCTGGTCGCGACTAGGCAGATCCTTCCCTTAAATCTGATGGTCATCGAAAACTCCTCGATGGGGCTCTAGGAGGACTTTTGCTCCTCCTAGGACCTAATCAATCGAAAGGAGATACTGTGCTTAATCTTTCTAGTGCACTCTGTGGCTCGCACTGACGAAGTTCGTCCAGGTTAATAAGAAAAATCTTCAGACTCCTCATTGCGATATGAATTGGTACGCCTAGTATGCGAAGAAGATGCACGGGTATTTCTTTGAATACTTCGTGGTCTTGAATGAGTTGGTTCACCGCCATGGAGGGTTTGTATAAGTTGACGCATAGTTTCTTGCATGACGGTCTGGCCCTGAGCCAGATTTGTCATTATTCCAGCCAGATCTGGAATATTTGGCGGAGTAGATGGATTTGGAGGGCTTCCAACGTTTCGATTGCTTGATTCTGGAATATCAACCATTTGTGATGGATTATTTTTTATGGAAAACGATATTACCAGTCGTTTACCACAGACGATGCCAATCTGCTGATGTAAAAAATTAGATCATATCTAATTATTCAATCACAGATAAATAAATGAGACAAAGAATTTTTAAAGTGGTTCAGCCTTATAAGAATGGCCTACGTCCACTGTTATGTTATTGCTGATTGTTAGGAATTCTCGATTACAAGTTATCTCAAGAAATTCCGATCCCTTTACAATGAGGATTTTACAATGTATTTATAGCCCTGGGGCTGTAATGTGAAAGGGTAATACATTAAATGATGTACATATGAAAGGGTGATACATTCATTGCTTCTTAAGCATATGCGTCTGAATGATAAGCATTTAATGAACAGTCAGACTGTTGGTTATCCAGCTATTAATGCTTTGTTCGAGGTGCATCTCGGACCGCCTGAGTTGCTCGGACCGCCTAAGTTTCTCGGTGCTCAAGAGTTCCTCGGAGAGTTCTCATTCCTCGGAGCATATGAGTTCCTCGGGGAAACAGTGTTCCTCGTTGTAGTATGGTTCCTCGGAGCGTGTGAGTTCCTCGGAAGTGTTTGTTGTTGCCACATAGACTGTCACATGTCTTCATTTTATTGATACATGTCAGCAGACTAAATTTGGTATCAACAATATGAATAAATATGATCGAATCATCTTTCGATTCAATAATAAAATACAACAGTAACTAAAACAACAATCTGGATACACAAGGTCAAATAAATAATTGAATAATACATCTGAGGGTGACATGCCCAAATCAATACTGATGTAAAGATTCTACACTAGGAATAAATGAACGAAGCATCTATAGCAAAGTCCTACAACTTCCACATAGGCTGCAGCTGCGCATCCTTGGATAAAATCCTCAAACTAGGCGTCCATGTGGCTGGACACCTAAAAATATTTTGAAAAAGATTTTGACACGGGTCAGAGCCCAAGTAAAACATTTTGAAAATATTTAGCAAGCAGTTAAATTGCAAAAAATAAATATGCATGCACACGTTTCATATTTAAGCTAGTCTCGAACTCACTTGAAGTATAACCCACCCCTCTTTTAATGTCCACGCCTAACGCTTGCCTTCTATCCTTCTTAGTTAAGCCACCCCACCTATCTAGTCGTATCATATCTCTTCCTGCCCACTACTATAACCCGAGTATTCTTACTTTGATTATTAAGTTATTTAATAATTAACTTATTAATCGGTTCAACTATTTTAAATCATATAAAGTTCACACTAGTTATATAAGCATTCCCCTTTTAAAATCATATAACTTTCACACTAGTTATATAATAAATAAATTTACACTTATGTATAAATCTCGTATATAATTATTTACTCATATTATTTACGTACTAGTATACTACAACATTCACATACATGTCAAGTATAAATCCATCCTCCCGAGTAAGGACTCACAGGATGTTTCCCTAAAATACAATCACCGCAGGTATCCTCATCCACCTGAATAGCCCGATACGATTAGCTCCCTGAATTAGTGAAATAAAAATAAACGTAGAGGAGGCGGCCATAGTACCCCGGCTGTGAGACCGAATCATACCCAAACGTCTCACCCCAAAAAGAAATCACAACACATAAATACTGGACGCCTATGACCTGGGGATTATACTCGTCCTGTATTCACTAGCTAGGGGATTCACCCACATCGCGCAACCTCCTATGATAGCAGTAGAGGGGTATGTATGCCTATAAATTTCATTCACACCAATATCTATGAAGCACACAAATACACACACATACACACACACTATCACTACCGTGTACATATATTTAACTAAAGTTCGCCTAACTCGTGCCTAACACTCGTAGTACTAGCCCAAGAACACCCAAGTCTATATCCCGACTTATAACTTAATTAATCAAATTAATTTGTCATTTAAGTTGTGTCACCCAACTACAATACCCCGACTCACTCATTCGGTATGTATCTTCACCCTTTAGAATTTATTCCACAAAAATTCCACTATTAAGGTTAACACCTCTCATCATGCTTAATATTCGATACTTTTATTTTATATCTCTATAATAAATTAACCCGGATACCCCTTGGCTAAATCACGTATCACTCAACCTAAAAATATCCGAGTCGAATCCCCGACCCCTAATCTAATTAATTTTCACCTCAGTTAACCATAATTTTCGAACTTCCTACTTGGTACGTATTTAAACCTTTATGAATTTATTTCACTCAATTCATTATTTAGGCTCCTCCTTTTTCTTATCTTTCTAGGCTTATATACATCCACCTATAATCCCTAGGTAAAATAATCCCAGGCATCCATACCCAGATTTGATTTCTAACTATAGATTTCGATCTCAGATACCCGTATGTAGAAAATTCATAACTAATTTAAAAAAATCAGAAAAATACCAAACTAACATCCACGCATTCATAACGAAAAGATCTATCTCCATGTCCAAATTTAAGGTCGTTTGAACGAGGTATTATTCTCATTCGAACGACTTACAATGTCACTCGAACAACTTGTCAAGTCGTTTGACGCAGTGCTGATCTTCTTCTTCCTTTTTCTTATTTCTGCCATTAACAAATTTCTTCCATCTTAAAACTTTTGCCCAGATTTTTATTTGTAGTTCTAAAAAAATCCACCCTTTAATTACATTTTATTTATAGATTTAGTCATTACACAACATGGATCACTCATCCTGATTCCTTTAAATGCCATATTCAAGTTTTCTCCCAACTTCGTTAATTTATTCTCCAAATGCTCACATCAAAATTCAAGTAAACCTATTCTGCATCCAAGTTTCTTCATAGTTTAATTTCAAATGATTTTGACATATCTCATATCATCAATATAACCTTCTAACCCATGTCACGTGTAAAAAAATTTCAAAACCAATTTTATTGAAATAACCCACCCAAAAATGAATATGGTTTACACCCACCATGATATGAATCGCAGTACCCCAATTTAAATAAAAGCAAATTTAACTACTTGCCCGAATAAATTTGTAGGGTCTGGTTTCCTTTGTTGTAGACAAGTTTTGACGATTAACACATCAATATCTTCTTGGTTTGGCCCCCAAAAGCTCTCCCACTTGATTCCTCTTTTCTCTTGTGGAACTAGTATTTTCTTATTTGAGTTGTTTGCCACAAACTCTCTAACTCATATTTTATTAGGTGAATACCGAAATTAATCTTGTGAGCTAAATTAAAATGGCCCAAATACCCCCGTGTGGGCCCAGTTATTCCTAAAAATGTCCGGAGACCTAATTACTATCCATGGGCACTCTTTTCTGGCTATCTCGACCTATTCGGAATCAGCCGTTCACTCAGAATTTCCATCCTAAAAATTATTAGTTTGAAATAAATCATTCATAATTCACTAATTTAATTAAATCCTACAAATTAATTAAATCTTACATCACCAAATTTATTAAATTCTACAACTTCAAAAATATGGGGTGCTACAAATATCATGGCTTGGGTAATTATGCTACGCACTTTACAAGCCTGACAAATGTAATCATTCTAAATGGTGGTTTGAGGAATTAGGTTGTTATATTTCACTACTAATTGTCAACAATAGAAAACTTTATGTTCATTAACACATTTTGAAACATGCTTTAAAACAAACTTCAAATGTATTTTGTTTTGAATAATACGTGTCTCACATAATCTCATTTATACAATATAGTTTTTTAATATTCGTAAGGAACTTCTCTTAACTATTTAAACCTTTTACGTAAATCAAAGAAGGATTTATTCTACATAAATTGTCTTTCGTTTTAAATAAAGTACTTATAATAAGTTTTTTTACTATTAAAAATATTTAGTAATTCTAAAATTCTATTAAACTATTTTTTAAATGAGTTAGTAATTCTAAAATTTTATTAAACTTTTCTAAATCTATTTAGTTAATTTTTAATCACAAAAGTTGTATTACTTTTTTTTTTAAATATCATTTACATTTTTCAAATTTACTTTTCGACTATTTATTAAAATTAACTAGTTATTATTTAGTTCTAATAATTGTTTACAAAAATAATTTTAAATTGTATTTCTAAATAATAGAATTGTTTATAAATTAGTTGAAAAAATAATTGAAAAAAATATTGCATTGAAACTAATTGAACAAGTAATTTAAAATTAGCATCTTAGATATATTTTTATTTTTAAATAGTATATATATTAAAGTTTACTATTATATATAACACTTTTTTTATATATAGTTACTTTAAAAACATCATATATAATTTTTTTAAATGTTTCTTTTTTATTTTATTTTATATAACAATTTCTTTTTACTTTTATTTCATATATATTTTAATACTATGTAATAGGAGTGTTCGCGGTTCGGTTCGGTCCAATTTTTAGGATTTTTACGGATCAAACCGATTAAATAGGTCCTAAGAAATGGGCGAAGATCAGACCAGTTGTTTCATTCACCCGACCCTAGTCAATCTTATTATTTATAGGGTCGGTCCGATTGAACTTATCGGTCCTAATCTTATTAAATTAATCATTTAAAAAAGGGAAATTACCTTTAAAAGATGTCAAAATTTGACTAAAAAGGCTATCCAAATTCTAGCATAAAAGCTATCCAAATTCTAGTATCAAAGTTGTCCAAAATAACCCATACAAAGCTGTCCAAAATTAATGATACAAGGTTGTTCAAAACCATATAATGTTATCCATAATAATATAAATCGGTCAAGTGGCCAAAACAAGAAACTAAATGAGGCAATATACAGTATAATATTAATAGAAAAAAAAACAAGTGGAATGTCCATAATAAATATATATATTAATATGTATAATCGGTATCAGTCGGTCCTGACCGATTATTTAATGAGGCAGATCAAGGATTAGATCGACTAGACCGGTCTGCCAATTTTTTTTTTTTGGTTCAGACTAAGGAAAAAAGGGTAAAAATAAGGTGGTTCGGTTCAGTCCGGTCCGCTGGTCCAAGCGATTTTCTGAACACCCCTACTATGTAAGAGTTTGTTTATATTTTTTTTTTATTTTTATTTTAAAGAATTGAGAACAAATTATATCAAACTTGTTAAAAAAATTCATACAATATCTCAAATAATGTGTGAGATTTTTTACATGAATTATTTCACTATTTAAGAGGTTAAATTACAAACAGAAAAAATGTAAGCCACTAAAAATATTGTTGTTTAATTTTCTACAAAACATTCATACAAAAATTTTCATATCCACAAACAATATATCAATAACAAAAAAATTTAAACATTGTTTGATACCCAAATGAATACACACATTCATAGTAAAATTTTTGTACAAAATATGAATACTATCGTAAATGGATACACACAATCATACACACAACATTTTCAAAGAAAAATTAGCAAATATATAAAAATATAGGCAACTAATTGTTGTCGGGAGAGGATAATGATAGATTTGATTATTTTGAGTCGCCAAAACTTGTAAAAAGATGTCGGAGTGTTCGGAAACTAGGTCGAAGGTGCGACCACCAGAATAAACCTATGATTTATTTTAAACTGAGAATGACACTGGGAAGAGGGTCTGGCATCTTTATTCAACTAAAACTGTGGTTACCAACTTTGGATTCAATTAAATATTATTAAATTGAATGCTCAGTTTCCAAACACGAATTCTATTTAATAATACATAATGCGCGGTTTTCATTAGTTAGCTAAATGAGAGTAAATTAATGACATATTTAATCCATCTTCACTTCGCGATTACCAACAGGGATTTCACTATCACTACAAGAAAAACAATCATTTATGTCAGTTTTAAAATTAACAATATGTCAATTAAAGATTAAATGACATAAATGTTTATATTTATCACAATTCTAATATAATTGTTGTCTTTTATCTCAATTATAATAAATATGCAATAAAAAAAGAATTACTTATGCCATATTGCTTTAGAACTGTGATTTACCCTATTTAGTTTTGTCATTCTCAAATCTAAAATTGAGATAAATGAAAAATACAAGGCGCGCTTCTTCTCGCTGCGCTGAAAAATTGAGGGGAAAAGTGAGACCTAGTGAAAGAAAAAAGCGGGCTCCTGGCTCTTGCCTTTCCTCAACTCTCTCAAACCCCAACTCCCCCTCTCTCTTTTTGATCTCTCGTTCTCTATCTCCCCAACATCGGTAGCACAATAGATCCACACTCCAACACTGGTATGTGTTTTCAAGGTTTGTTCGCCCTCCTCCACTCAGGTCCCATTTTATTCATGTCTCTATAAAAGTATGAAGGTAAGAAATCAAAGAACATATGGTTCATTGTATAACTTTTTTAGAGTTTATATCTATGAAGTTGATTTAATATGTTATCTCTTTTATTTGCGGAGGTTCTATAGTTACTAGATTTTTTGCAAATAATTTTGTGCGATTTATGTATATCTAATTGAGATTACATTTTTGCTAGGGATTTTTTTCGATTTTATTGATATTAGTAAAGAATATGGCTCGATTCATGTATTTTTCTATTTTTCTTTATCTACATCTACAAGATTATTGCACACATGTTTTATGTCTGGATATATTAATAAGGGTTCAAAATTTTTGGATCATATAAACAACACACGTATGTGTGGGTGTGTGTGATTTTAAATAGCAATTTATTACTATTACGAGTTTTTCTTTAGTTTAAAGAAGTAATTGTCTCTATTGGTTGAAGGGTAAAACAACCCAAATTTAAATGAAATTAACATGGGTTGTTTGGCCTTTGTTTTTCAGGTCCTAATTTGGCATCTCCATAATATATTGTTGGTTTGAATATTTGGTTTTTATGATTTCTCAGGTATGACGTCTGCAATTTGTGTTTTAACTCTAATAATTTTTTAGTTCAATGAAATATTGATGTTTACATTTTGTGTTTATTTTACTTCTGCAGATACTTTGGTGTTTAGTTGTTACGATGGAGTTCAATGGTATTCACATTAGTAGACCATTGTAAGTTTTTATATGAAATTGGTATGGATTTATATGATTTTTTTATGGATATATATGAAATTGTTAGTTTTTTATGGCTTGTTGGTGTTAACATTGTAAGTTTTTATATGAAATTTGTTATTTTTTAAGTCAATACGTATTTTGTCTAATAAATTATTTGATTGAATGTATGTATATTAGATTTTAGTTATCAAGGCATAGTCACCCAAAGACAATGCACGTATGTCAGTCGACACAATGCACATAGGCAAATTAATGGACATTGCGCAAATCATATTTTACTGATTTTACTCAGCTCCTAGTATTCTGATAGGATCTATGTACTTTATTATTTAAAACATGTCTTCAATCTTATTGTGTTCAGCACAGTATGGTCGCAAAATGCATGAACCCAAGTTGAGTTATTATGGTAGATCATTGGAATTGGGCCAATTGGCCTTTGCATACTTAGTTTAGTCATGTAACAATATTAAGAAAATAGTTGATTTGGTGAGAAGCAAAAAAGTTTGATTTAATTTAACTGGTCCAATGAAGCAAAATATAGTGTTTCGTCCTAAATTCCATTGTTCCTCCCACTTATAAACTCATGGCATTTTGACTTGAGTGGTGTTCTTCCTAGTTTAAAACATAGTTACCCATCCAAATGACACTACTCGGTAACATATTAACGCACAACACCAAAGCATAGTCAGCCACCTGATGCTCAAATGACGCTGCATGTAGGTCAGCCGATGACATGAACTAAGGAAAGTAGGACAACTGATGCTTAAGAGATGATGCATGTCGGGCCAACCGACACACAACACCAATTAAATTTTAACCAATTGACACTCAAACGACGTTGCACTCCTGCCCATCGAAACTGAAATGACGTTGTACACCGACCAACTGACACCCAAACGATGTTGCACGTCGATCAGCCGATGCAATGCACCGGGTCAAATCGGCCAACCGACACTCAAATGATGCAACACATCGGCCAACACGACAGAGAGAGAGAGAGAGAGAGAGAGAGAGAGAGGCCTTCAACGAAAAAATGAAAAGTGTTCAAATAAAATCAACCCAACACAACTGCATTTCAATTGAGATGATTATTATATTAAATGATAACTATCTTTCAATTGTAGGTAATTTATTGGGTGTTCATTCCTAAGAATGCATTCGTTAAAGCTACCCATAATGATGTTATATGTTTAATTTTATCCTAATGATTTTTTCTGCCTTTGAAAATTCTTTCATTTCTTTCCTTCCAAACATTCAAGGAAGGGCTAGATAAATGCACCTCTATAAGTCGTCAAAAGGACAATCCATGACAATGAAAGAAAAATTTGCAAAAATTGAATTATTCCCCATGCTAACCCTCCAACACCCCATATGCAAAAGAGGAAAGATCCTCCACGATACGAAGAAGCAAGTAAGAAATCATCAAATTATCTATCATTTAGATGTGTTTTGAATGTTGTTATCTAATAAAATTGAAAGTCAAGTTCCAAGTAATTAAAGAGTCAATGAACCCATGAGTTCATAAAGAGAGGTGATAGAGCTCAGGAAAGAATCTCAAACCACAAGTCATCCCAAAACATAATTTTTCTTCCGTTTCAAATACTCGGCTATAAGTCTTTGAGAAACACATCCAAGCCTTCAAATATAAAACACACCATGTGGAGATCTATATTTGGATCTAATGGGTACATATCCATCCCCGCACGAGTCCAATCCAGACCATGTATCTGCATTAGAAACAAAGCAATTTAATTGATAAAAATATAAATATTAGAAAGGAGTTGACTAGAAAAATTCCAACAGTAGGAGAAATAAAATAATAAACAAAAGTACTAGAAAGATGTAAGAATTCAGTTATAATCCATTGCAAATCATCTTTTAGCCTGACAATGCCAAAGATAAAACATTAAACGAATAAACAAACTAGCACAAACAACATTTCTACTCATTACACTGCTTGTCCACCCCAAATTGATAAGGAACAGAGGTGTATTATAGAAAGGTTTAAGCTAGGATGCCCCAAGGAAGATTCAAGTTTTATAAGCACCCAATTTCATTCGTTGTTTTCATCCCACCCTTAAAAGATACAATTGTTGCATCCCATACTCTTTAAAGTTGAGAAAGGAGAGATTTCAAAGAAGATATACCCCTCCACGGGTCCTCCCACATACGAATAAGATTATCGTCTCCTACTGTCCTACCTCGAGATAGACATATCTTTAAAAAGCCTCAATGTCATGAGAAATATAGTTCCCTAATCAACCTTTTGGTATCCCAACTGTTCTCACGAACTCTACTTTTGTATTATGATCACACACTCAGGGTGGTCTTTTAGATAATGCTTTGTGTCAAATTAAATCACCAAACCCCAATCCTGCGTCATTTTTAGGATAAGACACTTTCCATTATATTAAATGGTCATGTATACTTACCCCACCCCTACATATGAGTACTTCCCATTCTTCAGTAAATAAGACTAGCCATTTTCACCTAAATTTTAAGGGTGCACAAAAAGTATGCAGGATGAGACCAAGGTACGTCCCCCCGGATAGAACAACGACCTATTTCCACTCATCGAATCTCTCATTAAATTTTACACATTTTTAAGCATGTGTTCTCTTGAAAGTCCACGCTCAATCAAAACATCATGGCTATGGAACCATTAAGACGGATTATCAGCACCTTCATCAAGATTTATATTTACATCAGTAATGGAGTTGTCCCATAGGATGTGAAGAATACTTCTACAACCTTCATTGTGAGGAAGGAGTGGTTGGTCTTGGTCAGCATCTTCCTCAATAACTAGAATCGAGATCCACCAATATTCTTTGTGAACTTCTCAAGCTAAGAGTCGTCCTTCGTTCACAATCCAAAGCTCATCTTAAGGACACTTGCTTCTATAATTAGACTAGCAAAACCACTCACCCACTTCTTAATGATCAATCAACACCCCTCATATGACCCTAGCAGGGTGTAGATCTAAAATGACACAATTATCTATCCCTTTCTGATTTCACCCTTCAGTTCATAAATACATCTGAGATGCTCATGTTACTTTAGGAAGAAAAATTGACTTTCTGAAACTTGGGCTCATTTCCACTTCAAATAAATTATATAATTTTGATGTAATGTCTCCTCAAATATTATAAACTAAACGCTTCATTATTTTTTATTAGTCATAACATGTGCAAAAGTACATGAATAATAACATAAGAAATTGGTTCAAATCTATAAAATGGAGTAAATTGTAATGGGTGCTTTGTCATTTTGGAGATAAGGAACGGTCATTTTAAAGTTTCAAGTTTACTAGAATGGAGCTAAGGAGAGTGAGATTATGGGGAGCTCTGTGTTTGTAGTATTTCTACAAAGCCTTCACTGCTAGAGATTGCAGATGTACACAAGACAAGACAATACCAAATAGTGTTGTGCTATGGCAGATGTACACAAGACAATACCATAAAGTGCTCAAGTGTTCGTTTCGGCGGTCAAGCCTACAGTAGATGCATAATAATTTTTAGTTGTCTGAAGGTTTTCTAATCCACCTAATGTGTAAATCACATAAACATAGGCTAGATGATATAATGGAATCATTGGTTGATATAAAATTAGCTCCCCGTAACAGAGTGAAACTTGCTTGTGCGTTTATAGGGACATATATATTTCAGCAAATTCTCTCCAGGCATCATGATCTCCCAGGAATATTTTAAGATATTTATAAAGCCCTTCAATGGCCCCTGAAAGGTTGCCCCGTGACTTTGACATAGATGCCCTCCTCTTTTGTATCAATTGATCAGATGGATCATCCTCTAGAAGGCTTGAGTAAGCAGTTTTTACCTCTACCTAGGATCCCTTTTCTTCCAGCAGCATAACTTCTAATGTACCAACCCTCTTTCTCTAAAGTGACTTCTTTTATGAAATCTTAATTGAGCCCTTTGCTATATCGAGGCATTGGAAGTCCATGGCTGCAACACCTACTTGTTCATATAGGGTCCATTCGTGAGGGAAGAGAATAGATCGTTTGTTAGGATCATTCAAGATGGAGAGATCCTGGTTCAAGATGTTTGTGAGAGAGAGGTATTCCCAGGCCCATCCACCTCCATCATCCGTTTGCTTCACCCTATTCACATCTATTTCTGCTTTACTCACCATGTCTTATCAATCCCCCCTCTCTCCCCTCGCGCCCTCTTCTTACCAAATGTCCAGATCCCCAATTTTTTAGCACCCTAAACTAAACTAAACTCTTCATCACATGAATCAATAGGAGATTAAAAATACACATTTAATAAACACATATGATAAGGTTACAAAAGAACGAAGTCTGTTTTAATAGTTTGACAAACATAGCAAAAATATTTTTGTCGAATACCTCCATCCCTGATTTAATCAACATTGAGGAATATGATTTCACCACACCAATAATTTAATTTAACTATATCCACTTGGTAAGCAATTTACTCAAAAATTAAAATTCCCGTAATAGAAAATAAATGATTGACTCACAATATCATCTTAGGATTAGATGGATTCATGATGTGCTTTCTCAGCAGCCAATTATATCTAAAACCCGAATAAAAATACAAACAAAATAGTGTTAAGAATGAAAATAAGTTACATACAATAATTCAGTTAGAAAACTTATCCAAAGTCCCCAGATAAAAATAAGTTAGCATAAAATACTATCATTATGTGTGAATGACAGAACATAAGGGAAAACCCAATGCACGAGGCTCCCGCCACTGGGGGGGCTGGATGTACGCAGCCTTACCCCTTCTCGACCACTAAAGATTCTCTCATTATTATATTAGGACTTACTCTTATTTTTTATTGTATTTTTTATTATATTGAATTGATGTTCAACAATCTTAATTTATATAGCATTGAGTTGATGTTAGATAATCTTAATTTATATAGCATTGGGCAGTGAACAACAAATGTGTACAAGCAGTCTTTATAGGCGAGATTCATCATATTATTTTTACTAGAGTCCTATGCCATACGTTAATTCAATCTTGGATATAAGCAGTCTATCGGTTTTTCATTTTGTTAAACTTAATGTTTCATTTCATAATTTGTGTTTTTTGTTCTCATACAGCTTCATAAGAGACATGCGAGGCTGTAGCAATCGCTAATACCCCTCCAATGGTAGTCGGTGGAGTGGTGGCTTACGTGAAGACATTATTTGGGCTTAGTATATGAGTGAGGATGTGAAGAAAAGGTTTTCAAGAATTGTTGCAACCCCAAGAAGAAGGATTTTACTAAGTACTCAAAGAAGTGATGATGAGAAGAAAGATATCTAGACCAGCTATAGAAAATGAAAAAGTATGCGACTATTATCTGTGTTCTATATCATACTTAGGTAATAATGATACTAAATTATTCAAATTTCTCCCAAATTTGATTAGTTTCCTGGCTAATGAAATTTTTTTATCACTACTTATTTACGTTCTGCATTTGTGAGTTCAATTGTGCTTTTTTTATAAAGTACAATGGATTTCCAGCCTCTGTGTATGTGTGTATCATAAATACTATATTTAAAGTTCCCTTTGGATTTGTACAAGCATGGCAATGTATCCTGATCGAAACCGGTATATTGTCTATCTAATCATATTACTAATGTATTCAAAATGGATGAAAAAGTATACATGCACTCTATTTGATGTTGTCGTGTAAGAAACAATATTGTATTTCAACCATCTAGATTAAAGCAAGTTATTGTAAGGAATAAATGTCCTACATAAAAGGAAGAATTTTGAGTAAATTAGCTCTTCATATTTGTCAAATGTCTTGGTCTAGAGCTTCTAGTTAAAATTGATCGATATGTTTCTTGACAATACATTCATTGAGCCTAAGGGTGCTGCCTATTGGCATATGGACTACGACACAAGCTCAATAGCTTGAATACTCTAAGGTATCTCCCAAACTTCGTTCTGGTGCATGTGAATTTGAGGGTGTAAACGTAACCTTGGGGATTAGTTAGGTGCTCAGTCTAGGTACTTAAGTTATAAAAATGGAAAATAAATGAACAATCATTTATCATTGATTATTTGGGTAATTATTTGTTAACGAGTTGTCATGTTCGGGCATAGAGCTTTATTATTAATATAATAGTCTTTTGAATTTTGCCTTTATTTTGGTTCATTTCTATCATTACAGATTAGGAAAAAATAATATTGAAGCATAAGAAATCACATTTCATATATATAGTAGTTGCAGCTGTGTATAACGACTATTGTTATTATATCTATATATTAAGGAGTAGAAGTTTAATTACTATTCAATAAGATGATAAGCTAATTAGGGGCTATGATTTGGCCACCAATGCAAGAAATAAAGGGTTGGGATTAAAATACCCCTATTACCATTTTCACCCCTTAAATAATTGGTTTCCCCCTCTTTTAACACACTACTTTATTTCCACGTATTTCCAAAATTCAAAAATAAGGGTAAAAGGGTATTACACCCATTTTGATGTCACTTTTGAACTCTTAGCATCCCTACCTCCTTTAAATCTCTTATCCCGGTGACTTTCCTTTCTCTCTCTCTCTCCCTTTCTACCAAAATGCACCATCTCTACCAAAGATTTCATACACCATCTCTACCAAAAACCATGGCGGCCTGTCCGAAAAATAATTATCGACGAGATCTACAATAATCTACAACAACGTTGATGAATCTGTAAAACATAGAATCTGAGACCTAGAGTGACTTTACACAAAGATCAATCACCAAAATATTATTTTTTGAGTTTTTTGAGTTTTGTTCTTGTGTGAAGAGGTTGAGGAAGATTTTTTTTTACTTGATGAATCTATAAAAAAATCTAGAATCTGAGACCTAGAATGACTTTACACAAAGCTCAATCACCAAAACATGGATTTTTGAGTTTTTTCAGTTTTGTTCTTGAGTGAAGAGGTTGAGGAAGAGTTTTTTTGTTTTATTTTTACTCGAGTTTTTTTTTTGTTTTTCAGTTTTGGTTTTGGCAGCACTGGGGTTGTTGAGGCAGCGATATCAGGAGCAAGGGGGTGCGTGTGGAAGAGAGAGGGAACAGGGGGTATGGGATGAGGTTGGTTGTGGGTGACAGCGGGTAGGGGGAAGCAGGGGCTAAAGGTGGGTAGGGGGAAGCAACGGGTATGTGGGTGGGACAAGGTTGGTTGTGGGTGACAGTGAGTAGGGGGATGCAGGGGTAAAGGTGGGTAGGGGGAAGGAGCGGGTATATGGGTATGTGTTTTCAGATCTGGGGTTGTTGAAGCAGGGGGTAGGGGGAAGCAACGGATATATGTTTTCAAATCTGAAAATCCCCAGGTGTTTTTATTTGGAATTTTTTTATATCAGATATTTGGTATGATGTTTTTTTGCATGATCAAAAATTTTTAATATCAGATATTTGATACAAAAAATATCAAATATTTGGTAACATATTTTCTATTAGATATTTTATATCAGATATTTGGTATGTTTATTTCTCGTACCATTTTATGATTCTTCTACTGAGTGTGCGACTTTGAGTTTTTGGTTTTGCAATATAAGTACATAAATATAATGTAGTGATTTTAACTTGGGGTCTTTATGAATGGGTTTAAACTAATGATCATTCTTATCTTATTTTTTTCAGGTATGCAATCTTAACTTTGGGTGTATTGTTTCCAACTGTCAGTTTTTTGGTATCCTCCTAATATCGGGTAACTTTTCACTTTATTTGTCTATACAATTGGGTGGGGTGTAGATAAAATTGTTAATTCTATTTCAAGATTTTATAGTCTTCGTTACTATCTTCAATATCTATTTACAAACATTTTCATTTTGTTTAATTTGGAATATCGCGATTTGAGTTTATGGGCCATATTTAACTATTTGATCTTTTTATTTTGGATTTATGTTCACTTATTGAGTTCAAGTATGCATCACACATTTTGTGGAATATTTTTCTTTTCATATCAGATAGTTGGTATGTTTATTTCTCTTACCATTTTATGATTTTTCTACTGAGTGTCTGACTTTGAGTTTTTGGTTTTGCAATATAAGTACTTAAGTCTAATGTAGTGATTTTAACTTGAGGTCTTTATGAATGGGGTTGAACTAATGACCATTCTTATCTTATTTTTTCAGGTATGCAATCTTAACTTTAGGGGTATTGTTTCCAACTGTCAGTCTTTTGGTTTCCTCCTAAAATCGGGTAACTTTTCACTTTATTTGTCTATACAATTAGGCGGAGGTGTAGAAAGAATTGTTAATTCTATTTCAAGTTTTTATAGTCTTGGTTACTATCTTCAATATATATTTACAACACATTTGCATTTTGTTTAACTTGGAATATCGCGGTTTGAGTTTATGGGCCATATTTAACTATTTGAGCTTCTTAATTTTTATTTATCTTCACTTATTGAGTTCAAGTATGCATCATACATTTTGTGGAATATTTTTCTTCATTTGTAGCAACTATTTTTTAGATATAGGTGATATATTTTCTCATGGATCTAAAAGTTTTTGCTTAGAATAGTTTAATATTTCCCTTTCTTGATCTCTAAATTAAATGTTTCAATTTTGAGACATTTGGGTTTATTAGGTACGAAATATGTTGTAACGATGTGAGAGTTCCGTGACACGAGGTGGTATTTCTTTATTTGTAGCAATTTCATTTTATAACAGTCTTTCGCACAATTTAAGTACCGGTGCATTTTTTTACTCAGTTGATTCCATATTATGGTTTCAAAATACTATACGCCATTGCCTCAACTGTTTTTTTCCTACTAAGTACTTTTCTTTCTTTCTTATTACATATAATGAAGTGTCCTGTCTCTCTACTTTGGTGTTTCAATAATTTTAATTAGTTTAATATAAATAATTTAGTTTAATAGAAAGAAATTTATGAGTATCTGGTTGCTGCTACTGTTGAGACAAGTGTTTTGTGCTTATTGCGACTAGAAAAATCTACTTTATATGGCTCTATATTCTGGTGGATTCTTTTAAGCCTCAATACTTCTCTTTTAAGGCTTTTAATTTTATGTATTTTGTGTTTATTGTATGATGTTGAATGAGTTATGGAAATCATGTAGAGTTGTGATGTTACAAGACTTCAGATTACTGTATTGTATTATGCTAACTTATATTGTTATGTGGATTGCTACACTACATATATATCTTTGTTTTTTTCCTGTTTGACAGAAGATACGAAATAGAACACATTTTTCTTGGAATATTTTTTACTTGGAAGAATTTTCCAACTCATTGATTTAATGCATCCTATTTCACTCTTTTTTTTCTTTTAATGCTAACCGAGTAAGTTCTACAAAGGTATAGTAGTTCGACAATGGTATAGTAAGTTCGACAAAAGTATATTAATGGACTTTTAAAATCTTGAATTTTATAGGACATGGATCTTATAATAGCAGATGTTGGTTGGATCTTACATTATAATATCAGACTCTAACGGAATTTTATAAGACATGGAGCTTATAATATCAGATGTTTACATGTGATATTATGATGGCTGACTCTAATTAAAGGTTTAGTTATTGTGCGTGATGGGTTTTTATTGTTCTTTTTTTTATTTTTTGTTTACTTCCTTGATAATTTAGCCACGAAACAAATATTTATGTGCATGATATTGTTTGCTATTTGTTACTTTGTTTGATTTCGTTAATTTTTTTTGGTTAATGAAGTGAACATGGGTCTGGGTTGACACATAATAAAGTCAAGATAGTGCTCCATTCCCACACTTGTGACTAATTAGGTGCCCATATGTGAGGTGGTCACCTGTTGCAACTGTTACTTTCATGTATGAACCTAAGATTCGTATCAATGAAAAGATTTTGGATACTTTGATCTTGACACCCAACAGGTTATTGTGGTTGACCCAACAGGCTATGGGTTATGGCTATTTTTTTAAAACTACACTTTATTTTGTTGGGGAGCGAAATATTTGTCGTTTTGCAAGTATGTACTTTTGAAAATTTTGTCATTTTACGATTATGTACTTTGAAAATTTTCGTCGTGCCTTTTGTCATTTTACGATTATGTACATTGGAAATTGTTAGGAGTTCATTTTATTAGGTATGGCAGCAAATTAAATTTCCTACATGGTGTGACATTCAGACTTCAATATAAAACATATAGCAGTTCATACCTGTAGCATCCTCATTAGAAAACATAAAGCAGTTCTGTGACACCCCGCCTAATTAAACACCGGGCGATCACTCCTTTATTAAATTAAAATCAAGGTGAACAGTTGGTTCATTCTTAGCATCACTGTCATTAAAATACTTTTCCAATTTAAACACCCTAAATAATTAAGCTAAGTGTCAAAACCATTTTTAAACCTTATTTCCATTCTATTAAATCCAATTATAAAACCTTTAACCATTTACATTTTTAAGAGTCACACATTAATAATGAGAATAGTAATGAACATTTCAGAATTGAGCCATCAATAAATAATCCCAACATTTAAAACACTAAAGGAAAACATCCTGACAGTAATAAATCCCGAAATAAAAATGCTGGAAGTAAAAAGAATTACAGCCTCTGACAATACCAACTAAATAATAGAAAGAGGGCGACACATGCCACTGCTGGATAAAACCGAACTAGGAGTAGAGTCAATAATGAGGTCGTCTAATCAATGGCCTGCAACTCCCACAAAAGCTACAGCGCGTTCCATCCCAAGAATTCCAAGTAAGACGCCCCTGTGGCTGGGCACCTGTAATACATATATATATACACACAAGAGAGAAAAGGTGACAACAAATGGGTCAGAGCCCGAATGTGAAGAATTTTGAAAAATAGTTTAGCAAGTATTTAAAATGCTACCGGCTAATACAACAGTCATATTAGTATGCGACCCTCTCTTGAGAATTATCACCTCTCATCTAGTGTGCACATCTATCGTACTAAGGAACCCCATCTCTCTCTCTAACTTATGCTCCATAAGTTTTAACACGTGGAATTAAGGTTATGCAATTCACATTTAGAAAATCTAACTCTTCAAGATTTCTTACGTTATTTAGAATAATTCCGTATTATTATAACGTTTCCGAATGCTTATAATGAAGATGATTAAATTTCACTTTCCTTATCTACTATTTTACTCAGTAGAAGGTTCTCATATAGTTACACGTATATATATATATTTATATCTCGTATAATATATATATACCAACAGCACCCCACATAAAATCTATGGTGCTAGACTTCCATATATAAGTATATATATACCAATCACTCATAAATTATATATATACTAACGACACCCCACATAAAATCTATGGTGCTGGAATACTCTGCTATCAAGTCCCCGTATCACACAAACTAAGGGAAATACTAGTTCGGAATCACCCTCGAACTGTATTAACAGAAACACAAACAACATTGAGGCGAAGCATAGATTCCAAGTCTCTAAGAGGTCAGTACATACCCTCACGTCTCTTAGGACCGTCTGAACTATCGATTCGATAGCCTGTACCGAGGATATCTATCTCCTACGGTACGAATCAATATCCCCCATAAGGCAACACAGGATAAGATCGTCCCAGCGCGGTAACATCAGGGATAGCAAGTAGCGCGGGTACGATTTTTACACCGAAATAATATATATGCACAATCACACCGTCATATATAAATATGTATTCACATCCACATTATTAAATTAGGTACTCTCACGACCCAAAATTATCATTATCCGTTATTACACGTTTTACTCAATTATATCGTATAACGGCCTCATTCTTCTTTATTCTCATTGTTAACTCACTTCTCGTCTCTCGAAGTATTTCCTTTAACTAAGTGGAATTTCAGTAGGCCCTCTCTTTCCTTCTAATCCAAATTAATAGATGTTCCGATTATTTAATCACCACACTTATGATTTCTTAAGTCTGAAAGTCTCCCCGTTTACCCTTTTCTTCCACACATTAAAGTTCCACTTTATGGGATTTCTCTTGACCCTACTGGTCCTCTTTATATTCCATTATATTCTAGCAACCCTAACCAAGGTTTACTACGCATAAAATCGGATTAAGATAACATGGGCAAAAATTTAGTTTTCCTAGGAGGGTCGATCGATCGATGAAATGGGTCGATCGATCGAACCTTCGATCGATCGATGCTCTGTGTTCGATCGATCAATCAAGCAGTTATGCAGATTCTGCAGCCAACCCAATTACGGGATTCTCACCCCAAACTCCTCCAAATCATCATGTTACAGTCCCAAACTCCCAATCAATTATACTATAAGTGTTGTATACCCATTTAAACAATTTCCTACGTAACACATGCGAATTTTCCTCAAGAATCATGGGTTAAAAAGGGGAAAATTCTACATAATTCTTATGAACCCTAATATTTCTTTTAACTTAATCTCTTTCATTCTTTTTCCAGATTTTCTATCTCTAATATCATGGAATTTCGTGGCTCATCCTCTATATGAGAAATGGGTTTCTAGAAATATGATCTCTAACATTATAACATGCAATTTGTGTCACCAATTTATGTTTCTCTTCAAGAATACTAATCTATTCAACCTAAGACTAATATAAAATGATGCATTAACTTGATAAATGCAAGATAGATACTTGCCTTGAAAAATCTCAGTTCTGATTTGCGGACGATTTTGATGTGGTTGCGTTCCCCGTCGCGCGATCTACGCGTTGGTGGTGACGGCGGTGCAATCGAAGGTGTTCTTGGCCTAGAACTCCTTGGAGAGCTTCTCCTCTTCCTCTCCAATCGCCATCATTAGCATTAGGTTGTGTTAACCCTAAAAGATGACATTTTCCATCTGATATAACCCTATAAAATTCGTGGGTTTAATTACCCATTTTTGCGAAATGTCCAAAATGCCCTCCCGGGGTACTAATTAGGCCTAAAAACGCCCCGAGACCCAAACTAAACCCCCGGGTACACTTTTCTAACTATCTCGACCCTTTCGGACGCGTTGGCGCACTCAAAACAACCATATGAACAACCTATAAAATATTCACTTTTATTAATCCACTTTTAGTCCCGACACGACACAGGCGCGTCCCGACTTAAATTTCCACGATTGTCATTTTATTCACACATGAAAATTTTATAAAAATAAATCTCATATATTACTATACTCATCCAGTAATATTCAACAAATAACAAATTTCCAATAATTACTAACTCTCGACACGCTAGTAAATATTGAAAACAACATTCCGGATAAAAGTTAAATTAATTTATCTCAATTAAATTTAATAAATCCCATAATTTAAAATCTATAAAAATACGGGGTATTACAAGTTCATGTCGGCTACCTGCGATCCTTGCTTAGCATAATGTCATATTGATAATGTTTGGACTAGTAAACAGTTTAATTTCTATGAATAACTTATCCATCTTTTCATTTTGTAGGTGATAGTTGACGTCTTACTCCACATGGAGGACATTATCGTATTCGGCATAGTACGTTGCAATTTGTTCTTCTGTCTCGAGCCTTAATTTATGTCATTTTCAACCTACTAACTATGTTCTTTACTTTTTTTCCCTTAAAGGTTGATGAAGACGCAAAAAATGATGTAACAACTACCCCCTATCCTCTACGTTTTGCAACTATGTGTTTTTCCTTTTACTTTAAACATTTCCTTTTCACTTAGATTCAAAGGCTGCGCATAAATAATATTGGTGTTATTATCCATGATGAATCCCGCCTCAGTGCTATTCGTTCCGTGGCAACATAATGCAACTATTTAGTGTCTTCATACTTATTAACAACTTCCTTCATTGTTAGTTTATTTTCCTTTTTTCCTTTTTCCCTATTTGCATGGGAACGAAAAATAAAATGTGGCACCTAATGTGGATAAAGGGAAAGGGAAGGAGAAGGAATCTTAATAAGTGGTATGTTTAACATTTCAATGGTTATGACTCTATTTGTTCTCATTATTTTATTATCGTGTTCCTCATTTTTACTTAATATATTCTCTTTAATCTACCCTCTTTGTTTTAATTCTGACTATCAACTTTGCCTTCGTATAATATAGACTCAAAGGCCACGCAAACGTACCGGCGGTATTGTTATACGTGATGTGGTTCAACTTGATAAGGTTCAACTTGGTTCAACTTGGTTCTATTTGTTATATTAAATATATTCTATTTAATCTATATGTTTTTTCCCTTTACAATTCTTATAATCATGTTCTTATTCACGTTTCATTAATGGTGTAGATGTTATTTCTTTTACATAGACGCATACTCAGGATAACAATGGAAACGACAAAGGCAAGGGTAAAGAGAAAGCAAATGTGGCTCCTATGAGGGTAAATATTTCTCAACAACTTTCCACAGTTTTATTTTTCCAGTTAAAAAAATTCGTACCTTATAATTTTTTTCATTTGTTTTTATATGCTTAAATTATTCATATAGGCATCTTGGATGGATAAGGGGAATGCCTCTTTTGGAGCCGTATGTTTCTTACATTACCTTTTTTTTTTTTATAATGCTCCCTTTCTTTCTTACACCATTCTGAAAATTTTAAAATATAATGCTATACACCATACAATTTAAAATATTTACCTCATTTCAAATACCAAGATTATTATATAAGACCATTACTAATCTTACTATATAAGACCATTATTCGAAACCCCTTCATTATTGTCACGTTATGTGTTGATAATCTTTTTACTTCTTTAGGGACCCTATGTACCGTTAATCTCAAAACGTGCCCTAGCGCAACAAATGCGACAGGAACGAGAACGGGAAAGATTTATTCCTTTCCCAACTACAAATGAAGTTTGCTTTCCATCAAAATCTCTCCCTCCTACTAAACATTTAACACTATCTGATAACTTAATCTCAAGTCGTGTTCTGGCTCAACGACAACGTCGACAACGCGGAAGGCTTTCTCGCTTTCAATCTTCATGTGATGTTATTCCTCCAGAACCTACATCTGTTAATCCATATTCCTATCCCTCCACACCACATTCCACCACAAGTGTTGAATGTATGGCACCATGTAATAGGTTAAACTCAAAACGTGCGCTTGCCCAACGACAACAACGAGATCGATAAAGGGCACTGAAGTTATAAAAACACTAGACAATCAATCATCTACTCAGACTCCTAATGTTCGCAAGTTAATAACACCTCCTACCCTTGCTAGCACAAAATTTTTTACTAAGCAAGCGAGTGTTTCACAATCGTCATCTATTGATACAATGGTTGAACTCCCTTCAACAATAACTGAGAATTTTATACAACTGAGAAGCCCTGATCAATCGAACTTTCCTCTACAAAGACTTAGTCCTTTGACTGATAGTTTACAAATCCAGTTGAACAAATCTATATGCCTCCAATTTTTTTGCACCGTAACCTCTATCAATATTTTACCCAAATTAAACTTGACTCATTTACTAATCATGGCGTCCCCTGTGAACTATCTGAAACTGTTGAAAATCTACATGCCACTATTACAGATAGTATTGAACGTCTCACCCAAATTGAAGATAACCACCCTAGGTAAATCTTTTATGGATCTTTAATTATTTAGAAATTTATCTAATGACATTTTTTATATTCCTTAACACATTCTTTTCATTTTATACTTAGATCCACTCTAGCAAGTGATAATACGAAAATATTGCGTATTTCATCCTCCGAACAGACGCATTTTAGACCCCTCGAGTATCTTATTCCATATATTTATGCTCGTTAACTAGACGACCTTGGATTTCTACGTTAACATGTTTTGCTGGGGTTAATTGAGCTTTTGTAGGTAATTCGATGCTAAGTGTGAACTTCAGATGCGTTTCGCTCTATTTCCGTACACAACCGCACGTTCAAGGGAATTTTAGTCTTTTCACAACTTGGGCACCAGGCCCAACTTCTACATAGAATTTGTATCCCTCCTCAAAAGCTTTGTGTGGCCGCAAACGGTGCGCAATTTCGATTCATAATGAAGAAGTTATGGCGATTTCAGCAAGCGAGAAAAGCTTGGAAACCAAAACAGCAATGCAGTGTGCTGCCCCTGCTTGATCGATCGATCTACGAATTGGTAGATCGATCGACTATATTAAATTTCAGAAATTTTTCCTTGATTGAACGATCGACCAAATCATCGATCGATCGATGCTTTGTTTTTCTGCAGATATTTTTTGCATTTCTTTTCTTTTCTCTTTTTTTTTTCTAATTTAATTCCCACTTGGTATATAAGCCAATTTTGATGTAATAAACAGAGGGGAACATTTTTAGATAGTTTTAGAAGATAGAATAGTTAGGGTTTGGGTGATTTGCTTAGTTCTTCTTCATTTCTTCTTGGATTGACACACTTTTGGGTTTGAAGGTTGACTATTCATCATCCTCTCCATTAATATAGTTTGTATTTATTCATTTCTTGCTTTCTAGTTAATTTACAAGCTTTCTAATTTAGGTTTACATGCTTTATTTACATGCTTTGATTTACTTGCTTTGTAGTATAATTTTATCGCGTTTATTTCCCGCTTTCCATTTACCGCGTTTTTACGATGCTTTCTAGGTAATTTAATTAGGTTGTGTTTGAATGGAACTCACTTGGGTTGACACGTTGCTTTGCTTTGGTGATGGTGTTTACGGGTCTATTTCGGGTGCGTTGTTCTAGTTATTACGCCTAGGAGATTTGACAGGGCATATCATGTATGTCCCGTGCTTACGACCTTTCGCGGGTAATTTTCGGGATATTTGTTGAGGCCAAAATCTTATTAGGCTTTTATGATGATTTAGGGCGTAACAACCCTTGATTTAATTAACCGTCGTAACGAGACGCACTTGTAATAACTCGTCGACCCATGTAACCATTTTATACTAATTAACTCGGGTGATGGATATTCGACGCAACCTATAGTTTTACTCGCTTTCATAATCTTGTTTCAATACCTTGCCTAGATTAACATTTCCCTTTATGCATATTTTTCCTTTTAGTTTGTAATCATCTTTTATACTTTTATTTCGGAATATTAAATCAAATAAATTCTAGCAACTCGTCCAAGTGGATTCTTTATACCCGACTTACCGTTGTGCTTGCCTCCAAGTGTAGTAGTAATTTAGGTTTTTTATATTGAGATGGTGAAACGAAAACAACGATTAGCGTCTTTACACGCGCTACTTTTTGCACTTAAACAAAATGGCGCCGTTGTCGGGGACTAGTTTCTTTTAGACTTTATCTAAGTTAGTATTTCATAGTATTTTCTCTCTATTTATATTATTTGCAAATATTTTGCAGGACTTCAACATTTGAGCACTTAGAAACGCTCGAATCTTTCCCGCTCGCACTTACTTTGTGGATTCCGCCATTCTAGCCATTTTTTGGGGTAAGCATGTTTTATTCCAATTCTTTCGGTAATCGTTGTTATAATTCTCAAAATTCTAGGCCTATGACTTTCGGTGAATACTTAGCATCCCAAAGTAAAACAAATTCAAATATGACTTTGGGCGAGTATAACGAAAGTCAAAACTTAGGTTATTTGGATTTTGATGATGATGATAATGATTTTGGGCCTTTACCTCCTTATAATAGGAATTTTGAAACAAATTGCAATAGTTTTTAAAATTCCTTTACTAATGAGTTTTCGTTTAAGTCCGACGGTAATTTTCAAAGTTCCCATTTTCATGCATTCGCACCTCGACCCATGATATTCGGTGAGGGATTGCGTATGTATGAAAATGAGAAAATTGAAAATCGCTATCGGGAAAAAAATCGTTCCTAGGAACATGAGTTGGATTTATTATTTGAGTCCGACGACAATTTTGCTTCCGAGACTTTCGAAGTCGATGAATGTTTTGAACCAAATGAGGTGCTTGTGCCTAGTTTGGAACAAACCATTCTAGACTTTCCCATTGCGTAAAAGATATTAAAAGTGAGGATGAAAATGACGCAATATCTATTTGCAATGAAATGATTTCTTCTTTGGCCCCCAAAGAAGAACATTTCATTGAAAATGATATGATTTCATTCGAAATTCCAACTTCGTGCGATGATGATTCATCTCATGAGTTTGAATATCATTCATCCCCATTTTCATTCTCTGTTATCACACCGTCACAAGTACCCGACGATTCGGTTTCAAACTTTAATGTTTTAAACCCTATCGCCGATCAGGAGTACTTGCTCGAGTCGCCATCCACGATCTCATCTTTGCCATTGTGTACGTCGCCTCCCATTCCAACTTCAAAATCCTTGGGAGGACATTTGTCTTTTCTCGTTCCCCACATGTTTTTGTCACCCGTTCAATCCAAACCCCCCATCGTCCCACCAAAACTTTTAATTGGCGATGGTTCCTTTCTTCCACCTTACACATGCCTTCCGTTGTTAAAACGAAATTCATATTTTTCGAAAGTCATGATTATATGTGAGGGTACACCGGTTATCCTCCAAAGTCAAATCGTTCTTACGGTGGACCCTCAACTATTTAGACTTCTAGTGTATAGTTAGTGTGGAGCCTAAATGGTAGGTTATATATAGTTAGCTTTTTATTCTTTCTTTCTTTTTATTTTTCTTTCCTTTTTAATTTAGTTTAGTGTAATTAGTTAACTTTTTAGTATTTGTTTTTGCTATGCTCGGTACTAACTTGTTTTGTAGATTCTTTGGACTTGTTCTTATGGGGATCGCTCCAATTTCGGGTAATATCTCTCTTTTCCTCTCTTTGACTTGGTTCTTGATTTACATTGAGGATAATGTCAAGTTTGAAGTTAGGGGGTGTGGGATATTCTACCTATTTCTATTTTTAGTCCATGTTTTTTCTCACATGTTAGCTAATTAGTATGCTTTTGAAAATTTTCAAAAATATTTTCTTTCTTTTTTCTCCTTTTTTGGGCATTTTGCCTTTGTTTCCGATGATAAATTTCAATAATTGCCCGATCCAATAGACATCCCAATGATGCATGTTCTCGATTTTTGAAGTTATTAGACTTTAGTCTCTATTATTGATATTATGAATAACTTCATGAATTAAACTTTAATCCCAAGAGTACATGCACTTTTATGTTTCTATTCATTTGGTTTAAGATTTTTATAACTCGGTAATCTTTTGTTGCATTGTATATACTTACAACGAGTAAGCTTTGTACCTTTCGTCGTTTGTGAGTGTATACACTATTTTTTTCTCATTGAAAACGTTACAGTCATTGGTAATCTCTCTATTCTTTCATTTGATCGTTCATTAATTGAGTTCATACTTGAAATGTCTTGCTTGAGCATGATTTTCATATATTGTTTTGACTCGAGAATTGCGTAAACTTTGTCAAATGATCATAGGCCATCTTTGTTATATCACCCATATTAGCTTTGACCTCACCCTTATATGTGTACCCTCGTTAACCCCTTTGAGCCTAAATATTAGCCTTTCGTTTCATAACCCGATTCCCATAACCAACTCTAAATTGGAGTTTTAGCCCATACATACACTTTCCATACCTTTGTTTCGTTTGTTACTTGGGATTGAATGTTGTTGTTATGATGTATGTTGCAATTTAGGCATATGAGAGTTTGACAAGTAAAGAAAAGAAAGTAATGAAAAAAGTGAAGAAAAAGAGAAAGAAAAAAAGCAAAAGAAAACAAAAGAAAACATGAGAAAAAGAAAAAAAGAAAAAGAAAGAGAAGTTTGTATATGTTGTATATAGTTCAATAAGCTTTGATTACTCTCCCCGATGATATACATAATGCCATTTTGGAACTTCTTTTCCAATTTTGATATTGCCTGCATTTTTCCATTATCCCAATTTTTCATCCTGAACACTTTGAATTCGTACATACACTCCTTTCATTTCATACCCTAGCCATACCTACATTATAACCCTATTAAAGTCCTATGCGATCTTAGGTTGATATAATTTAATAATCATAACAGTTGCGATAATCTGTGAAAATGCATTTCGCCTATTTTAGTGTGTGGTATCTTTCATTAAGATTACAAGTTTTTATTTCCTATATAGCGTTCTTCATTGTGACATGTGTGTGGCCTAGTTTCCATTTACATTTACTCTTTATGCTCGCATCTCTCGTGTGTTAATGCCCTGTTTCGAGTGAAATCACTTGATGAGTGTAATGCCCATGAGGATTGAATATATGCTTCCTTTAATGTTTATATGGTTTATTTAAGTTTTTCGCCAAATCACACTTTTCATCTGCTCGCTCCCCTCCCACATTTTAAAGTTTCAATTCTATGAGGTGCATTCTATAATGTTAATGATTTGGACTTTTGTTTGAATTCATTCATTTTGCTAATAATGGGTATGAAATCCTTTTCGCTATTGTTGGGCTTGTTGCATGTTGGGTTGGGCATATTTTGAGGAAACCATGTGATGTTTGTGGGTATCATCTCTGAAAACCCTCACGAGACGACACTCGTCCACTAGGGTGACCTAGAGGTTTATCGGCTTATTGCATACGCTAAATGCAATCGAATCGCCAGCGAAAGTGGCCTTATATTTCTTTTTCTTTTATATCATACTTTTGTACTCTCTCCTTATTTTGGTTTTATTGTAGTTCTTGTTGCATCCTATTTCATTGCTAGGGACTAGCAATGTGTAAGTTAGAGGGTGTGATAATACACAAATATTGCGTATTTCATCCTCCGAACGGACGCATTTTAGCTCCTCGGGTATCTTATTCCCTATATTTATGCTCGTTAACCAGACAACCTCGGATTTCTATGTTAACATGTTTTGCAGGAGATAATTGGGCTTTTGTAGGTAATTGGATGCTAAGTGTGAACTTCGGACACGTTCCGCTCTATTTTCGTACACAACCGCACGTTAAAGGGAATTTTAGTCTTTTCACAGCTTGGTCACTTGGCCCAACATCTACATGGAAGTTGTATCCTTCCTCGCAAGCTTTGCATAGCCACAAACGGTGCGCGATTCCAATTCATAACGAAGAAGTTGCGGCAATTTCAGCGAACGAGAAAAGCTTGGAAACCAAAACAGCAATGCAGTGTGCTTCCTCTGCTTGATCGATCGATCGACGATTTGGTAGATCGATCGACTATATTAAATTTCCAAAATTTGTCCTTGATCGATCGATCGACCAAATCATAGATCGATCGATGCTCTGTTTTTCTGCAGATATTTTTTGCATTTCTTTTATCTTTTCTTTTCTAATTTAATTCCCACTTGGTATATAAGCCAATTTTGATGTAATAAACAGAGGGGAACGTTTTTAGATAGTTTTAGAAGATAGAATAGTTAGGGTTTGGGTGATTTGCTTAGTTCTTCTTCATTTCTTCTTGGATTGACACACTTTTGGGCTTGAATGTAGACCATTCATCATCCTCTCCATTAATATAGTTTGTATTTCTTCATTTCTTGCTTTCTAGTTAATTTACAAGCTTTCTAATTTAGGTTTACATGCTTTATTTACATGATTTGATTTACTTGCTTTGTAGTATAGTTTTATCGCGTTTATTTCCCGCTTTCCATTTACCGCATTTTTACGATGCTTTCTAGGCAATTTAAATTAGGTTGTGTTTGAATGGAACTCACTCGGGTTGACGGGTTGCTTTACTTTGGTGATGGTGTTTACGGGTCTATTTCGGGTGCATTGTTACACCTAGGAGATTTGACGGGGCATATCTTGTATGTCCCGTGCTTACGACCTTTCGCGCGTAATTTCCGAGGTATTTGTTGACGCCAAAATCTTATTAGGCTTTTATGATGATTTAGGGCGTAACAACCCTTGATTTAATTAACTGTCGAAATGAGATGCACTTGTAATAACTCGTCGACCCATGTAACCATTTTATACTAATTAACTTTGGTGAGGGATATTCGACACAACCTATAGTTTTACTCGCTTTCATAATCTAGTTTCAATACCTTGCCTAGATTAACATTTCCCTTTATGCATATTTTTCCTTTTAGTTTGTAATCATCTTTTATAATTTTATTTCGGAATATTAAATCATATAAATTCTAGTAACTCGTCCTAGTGGATTCTCGATACCCGACTTACAGGTGTGCTTGCCTCCAAGTGTAGTAGTAATTTAGGTTTTTGTATTGAGTGGGCGAAACGAAAACAACGACTAGCATCTTTACACGCTCTACTTTTTGCACTTAATCAAAATGGCGCCATTGCAGGGGACTAGTTTGTTTTAGACTTTATTTGATTTAGTATTTCATGGTATTTTCTTTCAATTTGTATTATTTGCTAATATTTTGCAGGACTTCCACATTTGAGCACTTAAAAATGCTCAAATCTTTCCCATGCGCACTTACTTTGTGGAATCCGCCATTCTAGCCATTTTTTGGGGTAAGCATGTCTTATTCCAATTCTTTCGAAAATCCTTGTTATAATTCTCAAAATTCTAGGCCTATGACTTTCGGTGAATACACAGTATCCCAAAGTAAAACAAATTCAAATATGACTTTGGGCGAGTATAACGAAAGTCAAAACTTAGGTTATTGGAATTTTGATGATGATGATGATAACGATTTTGAGCCTTTAGCTCCTTATAATAGGAATTTTGAAACGAATTGCAATAGTTTTCAAAATTCCTATATTAATGAATTTTCGTTTAAGTTCGATGGTAATTTTCAAAGTTCCAATTTTCATGCATTCGCACCTCGACCCATGACATTCGGTGAGGGATTGAGTATGTATGAAAATGAGAAAATTAAAAATCGCTATCGGGAAGAAAATCGTTCTTGGGAACATGAGTTGGATTTATTATTTGAGTCCGACGACGATTTTTCTTTCGAGACTTTCGAAGTCGATGAATGTTTTGAACCAAATGAGGTACTTGTGCCTAGTTTGGAACAAACCATTCTAGACTTTGCCCATAGCGTAATAGATATTGAAAGTGAGGATGAAAATGACGTAATATTTATTTGCAATAAAATGATTTCTTTTTTGGCCCCCAAAGAAGAACATTTCATAGGAAATGATATGATTTCATTCGAAATTCAAACATCGTACGATGATGATTCATCTCATGAGTTTGAATTTCATTCATCCCCATTTTCATTCTCTGCTATCAAACCGTCACAAGTACCCGATGATTCGATTTCAAACTTTAATGTTTTAAACCCTATCACCGATGAGTAGTACTTGCTCAAGTCGCCCTCCATGATCGCATCTTTGCCATTGTGTGCATCGCCTCCCATTCCAACTTTAAAATCCTTGGGAGGATATTTAGCTTTTCTCGGTCCCCACAAGTTTTTGTCACCCGTTCAATCCAATCCCCCCTTCGTCCCACCAAAACTTTTAATTGGCAATTGTTCCTTTCTTTCGCCTTACACATGCCTTCCGTTGTTAAAACGGAATTCGTATTTTTTGGAAGGCATGCTTATATGTGAGGGTACACCGGTTATCCTCCAAAGTCAAATCGTTCTTATGGTGGACCCTTAGTTATTTAGACTTCTAGTGTATAGTTAGTTTGGAGCCTAAATGGTAGCTTGCATATAGTTAGTTTTTTATTCTTTCTTTCTTTTTATTTTTCTTTCCTTTTTAATTTAGTTTAGTGTAATTAGTTAACTTTTTAGTATTTGTTTTTCCTATACTCGGTACTAAATTGTTTTGTAGATTCTTTGGACTTGTTCTTATGGGGATCGCTCCAATTTTGGGTAATATCGCTCTTTTCCTCTCTTTGACTTGGTTCTTGATTTACATTGAGGGCAATGTCATGTTTTAAGTTAGGGGGTGTGGGATATTCTATCCATTTTTGTTTTTAGTCCATGTTTTTACTCACATATTAGCTACTTAGTATGCTTTTCTTAGAAAAATTGAAAATTTGAAAATTTTCTAAAATATTTTCTTTTCTTTTTCTCCTTTTTTGGGCATTTTGCCTTTGTTTCCGATGATAAATTTCAATAATTTCCCGATCCAATAGACAGCCCAATGATGCATGTTCTTGATTTTAGAAGTTATTAGACTTTAGTCTCGATTATTGATATTACAAATAACTTCACGAATTAAACTTTAATCCCATGAGTACATGCACTTTTATGGTTCTATTGATTTGGTTTAAGATTTTTATAACTCGGTAATCTTTTGTTGCATTGTATATACTTACACCGAGTAATCTTTGTACCTTTCGTCATTTGTGAGTTTATACACTATTCTTTTCTCATTGAAAACGTTACAGTCGTTGGTAATCTTTCTATTCTTTCATGTGACCGGTCATTAATTGAGTTCATACTTGAAATGTGTTACTTGAGCATGATTATCATATATTATTTTGACTCGAGAATTGTGTAAAATTTGTGAAATGATCATAGTCCATCTTTGTTATATCACCCATATTATCCTTGACCTCACCCTTATATGTTTACCCTCGTTAATCCCTTTGAGCCTAAATATTAGCCTTTCGTTTTGTAACCCCATTCCCATAACCAACTCTAAATTGGAGTTTTAGCCCATATATACACTTTCCATACCTTTGTTTGGTTTGTTACTTGGGGTTGAATGTTGTTGTTATGATGTCGGTTGCAATTTAGGCATATGAGAGTTTGAAAAGTAAAGAAAAGCAAGTAATGAAAAAAGTGAAGAAAAAGAGAAAGCAAAAAACCAAAAGATAACAAAAGAAAACATGAGAAAAAGAAAGAGAAGTTTGTATATGTTGTATATAGTTCAATAATCTTTTATTACTCTCCCCGATGATATATCTAATGCCATTTTGGAACTTTTTTTCCAATTTTGATATTACCCGCATTTTTCCATTATCCCGATTTTTCATCCTGAACACTTTGAATCCGTACGTACACTCATTTCATTTCATACCCTAGACATACCTACATTATAACCATATTAAAGTCCTATGCGATCTTAGGTTGATGTAATTTAAAATTCATAACAGCTGCGATAATCTGTGAAAATGCATTTCGCCTATTTTAGTGTGCGGTATCTTTCATTGAGATTACAAGTTTTTATTTCCTATATAGCGTTCTTCATTGTGATATGTGTGTGGGCTAGTTTCCATTTACATTTACTCTTTATGACCGCATGTCCCGTGTGTTAACTCCCTGTTTCGAGTGAAATCACTTGATGAGTGTAATGCCCATGAGGATTGAATATATGCTTGCTTTAATGTTTATCCAGTTTATTTAAGTTTTTCGCCAAATCACACTTTTCATGTGCTCGCTCCCCTCCCACATTTTAAGGTTTCAATTCTATGAGGTGCATTCTATAATGCTAATGATTTGGACTTTTGTTTGAATTCATTCATTTTGCTAATAATGCGTATGAAATCCTTTTCGCTATTGTTGGGCTTGTTGCATGTTGGGATGGGCATATTTTGACGAAACCATGTGATGTTTATGGATACCATCTCTAAAAACCCTCACGAGACGACACTCGTCCACTAGGGTGACCTAGGGGTTTAACGTCTTATTGCATACGCTAAATGCAATCGAATCGCCCGCGAAAGTGGCCTTATCTTTCTTTTACTTTTATATTATACTTTTGTACTCTCTCCTGCTTTTGTTTTCTTGTAGTTCTTGTTGCATCCTACTTCATTGCTAGGGACTATAAATGTCTAAGTTAGGGGGTGTGATAATACACAAATATTGCGTATTTCATCCTCCGAATGGATGCATTTTAGCCCTCTCGGGTATCTTATTTCCTATATTTATGCTCTTTAACCAGACAACCTCGGATTTCTACATTAACATGTTTTGCAGGGGTTAATTGAGTTTTTGTAGGTAATTGGATGCTAAGTGTGAACTTCGAACGCGTTCCGCTCTATTTTCGTACACAACCACACGTTCAAGGGCATTTTAGTCTTTTCACAGCTTGGGTACTTGGCCTAACATCTACATGGAAGCTGTAACCCTCCTCGCAATCTTCGCGTGGCCGTAAACGGTGCGCGATTTCGATTCATAACGAAGAAGTTACGGTGACCTTGGTAAATCTTTTATGGATCTTTTATTATTTTGAAATCTATCTAATGACATCTTTTATATTCCTTAACACATTCTTTTCATTTTATACTTAGATCCACTCTAGAAGGCGTAAAAAATGTTGCAAGTATGAGTATATCTCGAGAATCATATGTCAACTTTAGTAGACATTTTCTTGGCCCCATGATTGTTCCATGCCCTTATTGTCACGCTTTACATTGGATGGATGAAAGGTTATCTGACACATCGAAAGTGTGCCCCCTATTTGGAAAGTATTTCAAATAGGGACAAGTTCGTTAGCCAAATCTTATTAAACCGCCTCCGAAAATTAGACATTTATTTGATGGCAACAATGTTCATTACAAGTCTTTTCAGAATCATATTAGGGAGTATAATGTTGCCAATGCATTCTAGATGGATGATAGAGTCCTCACACGTAGGGGTCCCACATCTTTCACCATTCATGGTGAGCTACGTCATCGTACTGGGGCCTTATTAGCAGAACCAGGGCCTGAAGATGAAGCTGCATATGCACAATTATGCATATATGATCCAGATGTGGCATTGAAAATTAGGGAACGTAGAAATCCCCGTTTACGTAGTGATGTATTCCGAATAATTCAAGCTTCCATGGAAGCGAATAATCCGTTTATATACAAATATCGTCTAGCATTTGTAATATTAGATGAATCCTCTCGAGCCGTCCAAAACTTGCCAGAATACCTTCATTGCAATACTGCAGCAGATAGTAGAAGGTATAATTTGTTGTCGATCGATGAGATTGTTGTTATTTTTCCTGGAGATGGCCACAATTCCTCTGCAATGAGAGATATTGTTATTAACTTACATGGAGGAAATCAATTGATGCAAATTAGTGAATGTCACCCGACATACCTACCTTTGCATTATGTACTTTTATACCCTCACGGCCAGCTTGGATGGGAACCTGAAATGAAGCTATGGGATGAGGTAAAGACTATTGACCAAGATAATCAACTTACTCAATTGAATTATTATGGTTATAGTTTGTTTCAACACGGTACTGAGTACTCTATAATTTGGAGAGGAGGTAAACTTTTTTCAGAGTTCATTATAAATGCTTGGGCTTCTATAGAGAAAAATTGCTTAACGTATTTCATACTTAATCAGAACACCCTTCATGCTGAATTATACAAAGATCTAACGGATTGTATATCTAAGGGTGTTGAACCATTACAAATTTCTAGACGAATGATTTTTCCCTCTTCCTTCACTAGTAGTGCACGTCATATGTTTGAGATCTACCAAGATTCGATGGCCATAACACGATTCCATCAGCACCCAGATATTTTTCCCACAATTACTACCAATCCTAAATGGCCAGAAATCACTAAAGAACTATTACCGGGTCAGAGTGTGGTCAATCATCCCGACTTGGTCACACATGTATTCGAACTGAAGAGAAAAGCAATAATGAAGGATATCAAGGATAAAAATGTTTTTGGTAAGAAAGTTACCCACGTTTTTACGATCGAATTCCAAAAATGAGGTTTACCCCACATGCACGCTCTTCTTTTCCTAGATAGCTAAAGCAAGATTAAAACATGTTCTCAAGTAGATAACATCGTTTATGCAGAGTTTCCAGACCCCATCGACAATCTAATGCTTTTCCAAACCATTCTTGGTTGTATGGTTCATGGTCCTCGTGGCTCCTTCAATCCTAATTCTCCTTGCATGGAAATGGGTAGATGAACGGAGAAATATCCATGAGCATTTACAGATGCCACTTCAATGGATAGTAACGAATATTCAATCTATCGTCGTCGTGACGATGGTAGGGAATATACTACTCCTAATGGGAAAAAGGTACGAAACAACGATGTTGTGCCTTATAATCCGTATTTGTCTTGACTATTCAATTGTCACATCAATGTTGAGGTTTGTGTCGGTTTAAGATGCGTTAAATATATTAATAAGTACGTATATAAAGGCCATGATCACACGACTATGGTCTTGGGGGCTGCTGATGAAATCTAACAATATTTAGATGCAATGTACATCAGCCCCCCTAAAGCAGCCTGACGAATTTTTGGTAATCACATACATCGGGAAAAACCACCTGTTATGTGGTTAGATTTACATTTAACTGGGATGCATCATGTTGTGTTCAGTCCTACAAAATCTCCAAGTACGATTGCTAATAGATCTAGGGTTTAAATGAGTTCGTTAACTGGATTTTTTTCTTTCTGCGCATCGAATGTTTCTACATGAGCTTACACCTACCAAGAGTTTCCGCAATATTATGTTTGGAGTAATATAACAAAACTATGGACTCTGAGGAAAATGTGCGAGTTTGCTATTGGTAGAATATACTACGCTAGCCCTAATTCAGGTGAAAGATTTTATTTGTGATTGCTTTTGACCATTGTCAAAGGACCTATATCCTTTGAGTGCTTATGAACGGTAAACAATATCGTGTATGATACTTTTATGTATGTGTGTGTAGCGAGGGGATTGCTTCAAGATGATAATGAATGGGTTCAATGTTTAGAAGAGGCATCAATCATTCGAACTGGATATCAACTTAGACGTCTTTTTGGTGTTATACTTACATAATGTTTCCCTTTGCATCCCTTTATTATGGAATCAACTTTCCATTAACATATGTGATGATCTAATCCCTAAGTTGCATACACTCTTTGTTATTCCAAACCCAACAGACGTACAAATTCAAGATTATGGTTTGTTTCTTCTAAATGAGGTGCTTCAAGAGTTTGGTAAGACTTTATCTGACTTTCCTCTAATGACGCTACCAACTTCAAATTGGAGTACTATGGGTGGGAATAGGTTAGTGTGGGAACATCAATAATTACAACCATGAGTAGAGAAAGGTGATGCACAACTTAATGTTACCCGCCTTAATGAGGGGCAACGTTTGGCTTACACGGTGATAACTTCATCCATTTTTGAAAGTAAAGGAACTACTTTTTTCTTAAATGGGGGTGCTAGCGCTGGTAAACAGTTTTGTACAATACAATTGCAACTTTTTATCGTAGTTTGGGTCACACGATTATTACTATCGCATCATTAGGGATTACACATTCAACCATCTGCATTCCATTAGATATTCTTGAAAACTCCAATTGTGGATTTACAAAGCAGTCAATCCTTGCTGAGCTATTTAAATTGGCCAAACTTATTATATGGGATGAAGTCCCAATGCAACATAGGCATTGTGTTGAGGCTGTTGATCGGACTCTTCAAGATATCTGTAATGTTAAAAATCCTTTCGAAGGAGTAACTGTTGTTTTAGGTGATGATTTCAGAAAAATATTACATGTTATCCCGATAGGAGTTCGTGAGGAAATTGTAGGTGTATCACTGAGGTGGTATGCGCTTTAGAAACACATCCATGTCTTGACCTTTAATCTAAGGAGGCGACTTAATCATTTAGAGCCTGAAACTATGGAGTTTTCAACATTCTTGAATCAGGTATCTGTGACACCCCGACTAATTAAATACCGGGTAGCTACTCCTTTATTAAATCAATACAAAATGCCAAGTTGGTTCAGTTAGTAGCATCACTGTCGAAAACATTTTAATCATTACTAACCACCTAGTATTTAAAAAGCAAGTTGCCAAATTTTAAGTAAGTCTGATTAACATGCAATAAAAGAATAATGGAAGAACAACATAATCGATTCACCATAACGAAGTAATAAATAACCAACAAAGTAATAAAAGTCCGAAGGAAAACTCCTCGCAACAATCCCACAACTGTAAATAAAATGACAAGTCTGAATCCTGAATTAATACATGCCATAAGTCTGAGTAACTGAAATAAAAGAAAAGTCTCTAAAGAAATGGGCGACATGCCCTACAACTGATAAATGCTAAATATAGAGTCAATGTAGATGAAGCGTCTACAAGCAAAGTCCTGTAACTTCCACAAACAGCTACAACTCGTCACCTGAATGAGAATCCTAAGCATGGTGTCCTTGTGACTGGGCACCTAAAATGGTTTTAACAAAAATAGATTTGAAAGCAAAGGGGTCAGAGCCCGAAAGTGGAAATCATTTTAAAAACAGCAAGTGCTTTAATAACATTAAAACATTAAATGCAAAATACATGTTAGGACGTGCACTCACATGAAATTCTCACCTCTCGACTACATGTGCACTCCTAACGTACCGTACCCATCTAAATGACATACATATCTAACCAAACTGTAATAAGTTCTACCCCTTACTACTCGATTCCCATATTACATTCTAGCGTTATCAAATAAATAGAGGCTTCACTTAAACTCAGATTCTCAATTAGTAATACCATTCACTAACAGTTAACCCGTTATGTTCTCTCACTACATTACCATAATATTATTCGCAATACCAATCATGAAAGTTCCCATTAATTAAGTGTATATTATTCACGTCATAAATATACAATACAAGCATCCCGAGACTAGCTGCGGTGCACACATACTCTGCTATCCATCCCGGTACATCACGTACATAAGGATCACATATTCCGAATCTCTCAGGAATAGTTCTCAGATAACAACATCACAAATAATGGAGGCGAACACAGTCACATCACATGGGTCACGCACATACCTGCGCTCCCACAATCAGCAGACTTATTAACATCCCAATAAGTCCTTCTCTGACCTATATTCATCGAGGTAACCAGTCTAAATCCGGGTAACACAAGGATTAGAGGGCCCTAAGAGAACGCAAACCACCCGTGATAGCAAGTATGGTAGGTATGTCATACACATATAATCAATACGTATACTAAGTATTCACACATCTTAGTAATCACCATAATTTATTGGTGGTACACTCCTCATTATCGTACCGACATATAATACTACACAATTTATATGTTCCCGGTTAATATAATAAATTTGGGCCGTCAATAGTTCTCGCAACGTAATAGACACTCACGTCCTACTTCATATTTTCCCTTAGGTTCAAACTACCCTTCTAGGTTTGACTCCTCATTATATCCCAAACATCCCAAAGGTAACAATTAATCATCAAGGGAAGGCTATCTCTACCTATACACAAGGTTGCGGGACACTCGGGATCAAAACAGGCTAAAAAGCCTAAACTGTCAACTCATTCGAAGTCTCGTTCGAACGAGGCTGTTCGAACGAGAGTTCATTCGAACGAACTGGGCCTTCTAACGAGATCTCGTTCGAACGAAAGTCTTCGAACAAACATCCCTCTCGTTAGAACCCAAACTGTCAACTAGTTAGAAGCTCGTTCGAACGGGCTCGTTCGAACGACCTGGGTAGGTCTTCTAACGAGTGGCCAGATTCAAGCCCAGAAATTTCTTTACTCGTTTTTCAAATTTCTCTACACCTCTAATCTCCTCTAAACATCATTCCAACATCAATTTAAGGTTCCTAATTCGTACTAAACATACATAGGTCACCTACTAACGTTTTTGTGGGGATTAAATCACTATAAACATCATCCAAATATCAAATCCATACATTTATCCCCAATTTCAAGAACATGGACCCTCAAATTTATAAATCATTAAAGAGTCTAAATAAATCCATTTTTATTTCATCCAAAACGTATTAACATCAGATTATTCACCTACAAATAGTTCTACATGCAAATCCTCATCACAATACAAGTTTCTAATTCCAAATTAATGGGTTTTTATCAAACTCCCAAGAACAATAAGATTTTTATAAATTCCTACACATGGAAGAAGCATTCTCTGAAATTAATTGGAATTAAACCACTTGCCTTAAGGGTAACTCTGGATTTGATGATGAATCTGATGAATGGTTCTCTCTCTCCTCTGCAGAATTCCTCCTCTCTCTCTCTCTCCAAGCTTTCTTCTCTAATGGTGGTAATGGAGGCTAGGTTTTGTGCTTTAGAAACTCTTAGGAGCAAATTTCAATAACCTCCGTAGTTATTTGGTTATTAGTGGGCTTAGTGGGTTATTGTTAAATCAGATATTAATTCCCAATTTTCGTAGGTTTTAATTCCCAAAAATCCAAAATTACCAAACTACACTTATACGTTGCCGGTATGGCCTAAAAATGCCCCGGGACCCAAACCAAACCCCCGACTAGTGTTTTCTGACTAATTCGACCCTTCTGAACGCGTTGGCGCACTCAAAACGACCATACGGATAATAGAACTAAAATTCACTTTTTAATTAGAATAAATATTTCTCTGACGCGACTGTCACACACGTCTCAACAAAATTCCCAAATTGCCGTATTTCAATCTCACGACAAATTTCATAATACAAAATTCATATATAATCATATATGCACATATAATCAAATACCAACTCGCATCTCGCTAGTATTTTTAACCCGGATTAATTTTCAATTAATACGCATTTAATTTAATTAATCCCATAAATAAATATCACAAAAATACGGGGTATTACAGTATCGCCTTTGTTTTTATAAATATGTTCAATATTCTTGATTATACCACTATGTTAGTTTAACTTTCCCCCCATTTCATTAGATTGGATCCAATCCACTTGAAAATGTAACGTTACCTTCGACCATACAAAAGTGTAATGACATTGAAGATTTTATTGCCAAAGTGTATCCAATGTTTACTGTGGATGGTACTGTTACTCCAAGCTTTCTCACTGAACGAACAATTCTTTCTGTGTGGAATGATGATGTGAGTGCTATAAATAATTTAGCCTTAAATATTTTCCTAGGTGATACAAAAATGTATTTTGGTGCAGACAAATTATGCGACGATGAATCGGGTACAGACGTACATAATCAATACCCGAACGAGTTTTTAAACTCTCTTAATCCTTCTGGTTTACCCTTATTTAAGTTGGACCTGAAAATAGGGTGTCTAATTATGTTGTTGAGAAATATTGTGCTAAAAGATGGTCTTTGCAATGGCACACGTTCGGTCATTACGAAGCTTGGAGAGCATGTCATTGAGGTCCAAACACTAACTGGGGATAAGTGTGGCAATTTAGTCTTTATTCCAAGAGTATTTTTAACTCCTTCGTCTGCGAAAATGCCTATCAAAATGACAAAACATCAATTTCCCATTCGACTCGCATATGCCATGAAAATTAACAAATCACAAGGTCAATCTATAAAGTTTGTGGGAATTTACTTGCGCACATCGATTTTAGTCATGGACAGTTATATGTAGCATTATCTTGATGCACAGGTGCTAATCGAATCAACATCCTCCTTCCCGATGATGGTTTGCTTTTCACGGCAAACATTGTATACCTGGAAGTACTCTTATAAATGCCAATGAGATGTATGTTGTTAATTTTTTTTTTGCACAATATCTTTATATACATGTTACGATTTTATATCAACTTCTAAGCATTTTACAACCTTGATTAGGATTGGGAGGCGATGACTAGACATCAAAAGTGGATAAATTCCTATAGATTATTTAAATGGGGTTCCCACAACAAGGTACACCGTCTATATGTCGTCTATATATCGCTTCTTCATTTCATCTATTTTATTTAATCAATACTAACTATTAATGTTTCTTCTAGATTGTCGTGCACAATCGTACTCTTTATTGAAAATACATTAAGCTCCATACAAGGACATTTCATAGAGTGATTCAGAGAACGTATCCCAGGAATGCAATGTGATTGCCTTTCAATGGGATATTCATTTTTTGAGGCCTAGCTATACTACTTTTGTAAACTTTTTACTCCCACTTTTGTATACTTTTTTAGGCCTTTCTTTTACCTTACGTAATCTGTATGTATTTTTGTAAGTGCAAATTAGCAAAAGTTAGTTTGTGACTTTTGGTTTAATGCATTGTAACGAACGATGGCATAATTCTAAAATGGATCAATCATGTCTTTTATCTCACAATTGTTTCAACTTCTTCATTTTTATTATTTTTTTGCGTGATGCTTCAGAATTTTAGTTGCCGTATTTCTAGGTATGCTAACTCATTCGTAATATTTAAATGTTAATATTTAAATGTGGCTTCACGCATGAGTTTTTTTACCATACAAATGTCTTTTAAGATGTACAAATTATGTTATCGATTGTTTGATTGTTTGTTTTTGTGCAGTGTCACATCCGTGTCCTTGATCAAACTAATGTGTTTAGTTATGATAGATGATATCCAGAATTGTTACGGGCTTAAGGGCGTGGACTGAAGAACTAAAAAATGACATATTTTAATGGTGAAAACACGTTTACCTGTGCATAAGGTAATGTTACTTACATTTAGGTTTTGGTCCACCTGTGCATATATCTTAAATGTTAATCAATTTTCCCCTTACTATTTTCGTCACTTTTTTGGGTTTTGTAAGAATATATGAAGTTACTGGGATATCCAAAGTTTATGGATGCATTTGGTTTCCTAGGTATACTCTCCCCCCCCCCCCCCCCTCCCCTCTTCTCTCACTTTAATTAGTTCTCAACTATTAGGTTTTTGAGGTTAGAATCTATTATATATGTGAGAGGATTCCACTAGTGATAGATAGGATCCCACCACTGATAACACAATTCTCACAAGTAAATGGTATTAATTTATAATTCCGTATTTAAATGGAAATTTATGAGGCCTTGAGTGATGATGTTATTATAATTCCACTTAAGACTTAATATGTTATTTCTAATTTGTTATTCATTTATGCTCACAACTAAGCACATAGCCTTACTTAGTTGTGAAAATTCTGCAACAGATCCATACTTAGTTGGTCATTACATTATCCTTACTCATGAGACTGCATTATATATCTATAGGAAGAAATACAAGGCAAAGAAAAATGGATCAGTTGCGTTATCACTTGATATTTTTTGGTATGAGTCAACAACAAACTCTTCGGACGACATTGAAGCAACACAAGGCAAATTAGATTTTCATTTGGAGAGGAGCAACCCTAAATGAGAGAGGTCCATCATTTAAACTTTTACTTCACAGGTTTACCCCTAAACTTTTTTTTGAACCTTTAACTCCACAATTCTACTCGCGTCCAAGGGTAACGCTGCTAGATGGAATGCTACTATAGTGTTGATTTTTTTAAGATGTTTGTTTCATTGAAGCTTTTGTTAGACTAATTTGGGATTTTTTTTATATTGTTGGATTTGTCGTTATCCCTTAAGCAGGGTGGATAGTCCGATAAATAAAGGAGACTCTGCCCATTTTTTAAAAAAAATTTGACACTTAAGTTTTTTGAGACACAATGAGAATTCATTTGATGAATATTGTATATTTCATAATATATGTGATTTTTTTTTATGAATTTAAACTATTTGAATGTTCTTTGACTATTTTTTGTTTGTTAAGCATGGTGAATAGTTTATTAACAACAAAATTATGGCCAATTGTTTTAAAATTACACTTTGTTTTGTTAGGAACGATATTTTTGCCAATTTGCAATTACATACTTTAAAAAATTTTGCTGTTTTGTAATTACGTGCTTTCAAAATTTTCATCGTGCCTTCAGGCACAGGCATTCCGCTACTATATATATATATATATATATATATTACGTGCTTTCAAAATTACGTGCTTTCAAAATTTTGTAATTACGTGCTTTCAAAATTTTCATCGTGCCTTCAGGCACAGGCATTCCGCTACTATATATATATATATATATATATATATATATATATAGTAGCAATTTGTTTTTATTTTATACCCGGCGAGGCTAGCTCATTCCGTTGTTTGTTACTATGTGCTGATTGCACTGTTCTAAAAAACCCGCCTAGGCTCCGCCTAGGCACGCCTAGGCTTTAGGCTTGGGAGAAACGCCCCGCCTTAAGCTTTTGACGCCTTATGCTTGGTAAAACCCTTGAGGCATACTTTTTCTCTAAAAACAACAATGCTTTAGTGAAACGATATCGCCTTTTAAAGATTTTTTTGCAAACCGGACCGTTATCTCATCAAAATTAATCAAATAGTATTTTCATTTGCAAATATTCAGACATATTTTTATGATATGTACAATTTTAGTATTTTAATAGCCTTGTTATGGTTAAAAAATATTAAAATATATTAAAAAGACCTAAACGCCTTTTCACGCCTTTTTACGCCAAGGCCCGCCTAGGCTTCTAAGGCTTAAGGCTTGGCCTCCACGCCTCGATCACGCCCCACGTTTTTTAGAACCTTGGCTGATTGTTATAAATTTTTGTCGGTTACACATTTGTTGCCTTCAAGGGTAATTGGTATTGTTGTTATGAACTATTAGTTTCAGTGTTGGAGTATTTATATTTTTTAAGCAGGGTTTTAGTTCTATAAAGAGAGGAAATTCTGTCCAAATTTTTTAAATTTTTTAGAATTATTTGTGTTGTATAAAAAAATCTTTTCGACTTGTAGTCTTTTGTTATTTGTCCGGTGATAATGTTCTATGTTAACTAGTTCCCAATGCAAGGAAATGATAATCTTTATTGCGGATATTTTGTGTTGAAATTCGTGAAGTACTTCATGGAGGGTCCTTCCATACCTTTGGAAACAAAGGCATGTTACCACTGTTTTCTCTTTTTCTCCCATTATATAAAATATTTTTTAATTATTAACTATTATATATTGTAATAATAAATTCAATTCTACCTTCTATTTTTTAGATGAGAAGATTGTCCGATAAAGCGACATACACGTTGAATGTGCTAAATGAAGTTCAAATGGAGTTCATTGCGGTTAATTAGGAATTATATATATTAGGTACTTCCGAATAACTGTATTTTGTTCAGTCGTAATGACAATTTGTTGAGATGAATGTGTTATGATGAAAACTATGTTGATTATATTTGATTGCAGGGTTACCCATTCTAGGTTGGATAGCGTTGAGAACAAACTTGATCGAGTATTACGTTCAACAACGTCCTAACTTGAGTATTATTTTAAATTGTGGATCTTATAATGTAGTTTGCAAAACTAGTTTTTGGATATTGTTATGTATCATCACTATTTTTAGGGTATTACATGTAGATTGCTAGACGTTAGCTTACTTTGGATATCATCAAGTAGCTCACACACTAGCTAGATTTTGGATATGATGACTTCAATATTTTTTTATTGTTAGTATTTTAATGTATATCAAGTTTGTGATATATATGAACTTGATTACTATCTATTTACAAGGGTATAATATTTTTGTCTATTGATGGAGTAATGTTTTTTTTTTAATTTTTATATCAACATTTATGTCAATTTTGAAAAAACTCTCATAAAATTACTAAAACTGAGATAAATGTGATGTTATTTATGTCAGTTTTTCATGAAAGTATGATTAAAAATGGTGAATAGGGTCGTTTTTATGTGTGTTCTTAAAAATTGAGATACTTATATGTCAGTTTTGAAAAATTCTAAAACTGACATAAATGGTCATTTATATGAGTTTTTGACTCACATAAATGACCATTTTTCTTGTAATGTATTGTAATAACCCCCATTTTCTCGTGTAAAGGCTGGCCAGACGCAATATGCCGAAAATGGGGCTTGTTTGTGAATTAATTCCATTCTCAATATCAATGTAATATAAATCACACTTTAATAGGGCACATTTCAATTTAAATCAACAATTCAATAATAATAGAATTCAATCCAACATTGATATTATTGAAGTCTGACATAAGAATAAATACCTCAATCCAACATAAAAGAAATAATATCTCGGGCTTATGACCATACAAGAATCCCAAGGTAATATAAGTATGTAAGATGAAAAGCACCTAAGCTAGAATCAATGGATTTGAAATGCCTGAGCAAAAGAAGAATGCAAGGCTACTACGTCAAAAATCCCACAATCCCTGTCTATGAGCACCTAGGGGAGAAAATATATAAATTTGGGTCAGACCCTTAGATGTGCAAGAATTAACTTAACCAAATTAAAATGCAATAAATACATTCGATGCAAAGTATATATTCCCCATCGCCACTCATATGCGATTAACATCTTACCATTCATCTAAGTGTGATATTACCCACATCTAAACAAGTCCTGAAATGGAATATGACCACCGTGCCAATTTAACTAAAAATGAATTAGCTATAATCAATGGCTAATATGTAGTCAGCTGTATTTAATTATCAATGTCCAAAGCATACCAGTCTGATATATATCATAGAAGTGGCATAAACATTTATTATGCACAAAATAGTAATAGTCTATAAATTATGTCTACATCTTTAGACAAATTAATTAATTCTCATTTAATCGAGGTAATATATATATATATATATATATATATATATATATATATATATATATATATATATATATATATATATATATATATATATATATATGTGTGTGTGTGTGTGTGTGTGTGTGTGTGTGTGTGTGTCCTTCCATATATGCAACACTCAAAGGCATCTACCCGTGGTGTCTCATTCGCGCTCTATCGACAAGTCTGAAAGAATTCTTTATCCAAGTCAAACATCACAAAACACACATAAGTGGGGCGGTCCTTACATAGTACACCAGTGCACAACCCATACCTAGCAGTGACAAAGGATCCCAACATTAACACCTATCTTTCATTGATGGTGCTGCTACATAGCACCTAAGTGACCTACACCATGTCTAGCCCACATGTACCGACGTGAGCTACGGTCTTGAACGTGCGAAACCCCAATCCGATAGGACCATCCACAAACATTGGTATGTCCACACAAATACATATTATTATACCTATATAATATGTACAGGTAACTATTCTATAGTTACCTAAAGCATCCCACATAATGTTCACCATTTTTCGCTCATTAATAATTAACATCAAGTTAATTATTGATTATATCTTCTTTAACAATTTGTCTAACCTTATAGTTAAATATACTGTCCCAAATAATATATGCGCTACGTTTAAATTTTTAATAAATCTTTGCTGGTCCAAACACCGCCCTACCAAATCGTACAGACTTCAAAAAATATTTCGGATTTAACCCTGGACCAAACTCACCCTGTCCAAGGACCGAATCGATTCGGTTTCTTGGCCAAATCGATTTGCCCAGCAGAATCAATTCGTTCCAAGGACTAATTGATTCGAACTGCCACAAAATCCCAGATCTGATTATTTTTCTTATTACGAGATTTCTTAGTTCTTACCCAAAATTCAATCCAATGGTTAAATCCTTAGCATAAACATATGAATAGGTCGCTAAAAATTTGTTACTCATCTTGGAGTCATTCATTTCACATATTAACATGGATTCCTTTCCTCCCAATTCTCATAATTTATGTGATTTAGACTACAACTTTTAGTCCAAATTTCTTGCACAATAATAATTAAACATACTAAGATTTTGGGGCATGTAATAAGGGATTAAAGTCCCAAATCTACATATCATAACCATGTATTAAAATCCTCTACATGTGACTCCAAGATTTCTCAAATTTTACTTCAAGAACCCTAAGGCTTCTATCATCAAAATTTAAAGAATCGATTCCTAGATTTTCGGGTTAACACTCTATGTTATAATTAATCCTCTATGTGCATGAGATTACTTCCTAACATTTAATCATTAAATTTCATCCTAAAAATTGGAAATCACATGGGGCCATTACAATGAATCAAGAAGAAAATTGGAAATTAAATTGAGCTAGAAAATTCTTGCTTGAATACAAAATTGATGAAACCCCCTTTGAATTCCTCTGTCTAGGGTCTTGTTGTGATTTCATTTATCTTTCTCACAATAGTTTAGGCTACAATTCTTAGAGATAACCTTCTTAGAGTTCATTAACTTCCTAATATAAGTGATCAACCCTCTAATCCCGATTTGGATTAATATCCAAAATTTTGGACCCACAAACGGGCCAGAACCCATACCCAGTCTAACTCAAAAGCCCACAAACTTATAAACCTATGCCCCATGACCAATTTTAAAGGTTTAAAATATCTAAACAATCCTGTATACTTCCCAAAATACATCTCAATTATTTTATTCCAACATTACATTTTTATAATTTCATCACACATCATTTATCAAATTCTACTACACATGAATTGTTATAACCGTTAATATAACAAAAAAATCAACCACACATTATTACAACTTAACAACAATTTGTCATTCGCAATTACTATGTTAAATTCACCGATTTAATCCAATTTCCATAAATTTTTATTTTATGCAAGAAATATAGTTTTATGATTTATTATACAAAAATACATGGTATTACATTCTGCCCCCCTAATAATGGAATTTTGTCATCGAAATCAAGGAAAGTACGTATCTAGATAAAAGAGTTCAGGATATTTCTTGCGCATGTCGTCCTCCCTCTCCCAAGTCAACTCTTCCTACCGATGGTGTCGCCACTACACCCGAACTAAAGGAACAACCTTGGATCTAAATCGGCACTCCCGACTGTCTAAAATGGCTACTGACCTCTCCTCATAAATAGCATTTGGTTGGAGATCTATCTCATCAATATCAATGTGCTAGTACGTTATCTAGTCTCGAAGGAATCTTCGTAATGAACATATATGAAAAATATCATGCATCCGCTGTAAGTGGTCCGATAATTCCAACCAACATGACACAGGTCTAATCCTCTCTAGAATAAGGAACGGTTCCACATATCGGGGAGTCATCTTCCCTTTCTTCCCAAACCTCATCACCCCCTTCATGGGAGACACTTTAATCAACACCAGATCCTCGATATCAAAGTTTAAGTGTACTCGGCCTAAGTTTACGTAGCTCGTTTACCTATCCTGGGAAATATGTATCCTGGGTCGAATCATCTCTACCTTATCTGAGGTGTCCTGAATGAAATTCGGTCCAAGTAACTTGTTCTTCCCCACCTCCATGTAACACCCTGCCTAAAATAATAACGGATGGCCAGCCCTATATTATATTAAATCAGGAATTCCAGATGGTCCAGTCTCAACATCAACTATCGGTACTATATAATACAGGACTAACTACTCGATATCATATAAGCGAGATGTTATAATACATTAAAACTTGCAACATACAACAACCCAACACTATAAAATTTCTAAAGAATAGGAGAGAGATGCGAGAAGTACTATAATAAATAAAATGCTAGAAATAAACTGAACCAATTAAATACAACCGAATGTACTATAAAAAGTAGACCCGAATAAGCTGTCGGATCACAGCCAATACAATAACTGAATGGAATGAATATAAACATGTATGAAATTATCCCCTGGGTACAAACCCGATATACAGCATGAATCCTACCTAGAATTTTAAAGGAATAGGAAGCGGCTACACGAAACATCCCACAACAGTCCGCCCTGTCACGGCTCCCAAGACTCTGGATAGAAAGTCATCCGGCATCCATGCGGTAGGATACCTGTGGAAATACATATATATATATACAACCAGGAGAGAAAAGAAAATGGGTCAGAGCCCCGAATGTGAAAATATTTAGCAAGTGCGTTAACCGTGCGTAATAAATACCGGTGTACTTAATTTCATAAATAAAGTGAGACCACACTCTCGTGGAACCCCAACTCACCTCTCATCTAAAGGCGCGCACCTATTCGCATCCTCAAATTTTAGTTAAATTACCCCAATTTATTTGGACAACCTAACTTATCATAGGCCTAGCCTATACCCACGAGAAATGCCTTCCTAACTTAGCCCAAGAATCCACCCTTTTTCTAATCTTACTAGATTATGATCACCACAATTTTGCCATCAAAGGCTTAATGAATTCCGATTAATAATCTTATGAATTATAATCATCATAATTCCTAAAACATTTCCCCTATACATATACATACATATATATATATATATACATATATATATATATACATATATATATATATATATATATATATATAGGCTAAAAACGTAAAAATTTATATACTTAATAACATGCACATGGAATATTGGCAAGACTTCTCTCTAATCCCAAAATTGTACTACGTTTCGTGCGTGGGGAGTCTCGCAAAGCGAAATCCAAAAAAGGAACCGCCCCGTTACACTACTCCTGACAAGGTCAAGACCAGAGATCCGAGATGCCACCTATGGAATTACTTCTCTCAAATCTCGACATGGCACTTGTTTCGTGCGTGAGGTGTCTCGCAAAGCGAAATCCAAACAAGGAACCACCTCGTTACACTACTCCTGGGCAATGTCGATCCTAGAGATCCATAATCCTCAACATACAAGTTAATACTACCATTACTACTAACTATAACTACTAAAGAAAGAAAGAAGAAAAGAAAAAAAAGAAAACAAATAAAATGAAATAAAAGAACTTCCAATAGTATCCTTGGGATGATGTAACCGAATAATACCTTATGTGCGATACATCAACCCCCATCAATCTAGTACAGCATAATCATCTAAGATGTACTTCATAAAAGTCCATATCCTTTCATCTATAGGATATATATATAAATATATATATATATATATATATATATATATATATATATATATATATAGGTATTTATTTCTAACCGTATATATATCATCATCAATCCAATAGCCAAGTGTACATACTACATATGATGTACAAGGCCATGCACATAATATACCCGGCTATATATATCGTCGATAAACTGCATCAATGCTATCATCTTCCCAGTGCCCGGCTCACGTAGCAAAACTGGGGCCACCATGGTGGGACTAAACGACACCCATCTCGTGGTAAACTCACGCACACGACGTCCCGGGAAACGGTCATAGCTCCAAACCGGCAATGAGACGAAACATACCCATCACGTCTCATCCCAAAATAAATATATATATCATATGGTAACACACGGGACGACTATGACCTGGGGAATATCCACACCCTGCTTTTCTAGCCAGGATGCTCACCCTCTATGCGCGCAACTTCCCAATGATAGCATGAGCGGGGTATGCTTAACCAATTAAGTATATATATCATTTACATGCATAATATATATAATCCATATGATCCAATCATATGATCAAAGAATAAACCATCGTATACGGTTTAAATATCCATACCATGTATGTCCACAACATGAAGATATCCATATATCTATATACATACAGATATATATATATATATATATATATATATATATATATATATATATATATATATATATATATATATATATCAACACATATTCACATATCCTTATCTATATATATAAACTAATTCTCGTTCATAGGTATAAGATATATATACCTGGCTATAAGTATACATAGTCCTCGATATACAAGCCGTCACTACCATTTCCATTAAATTTACCTTGATATGTGAATATAATTCCATACTTGAAACATATTCGATCATTTTCCTATGATGAATAGTCTCCCAAAACCATGTTATATATCTATACCTATATATTCAACATTAGGGCTATCACCCAAGAGTTTGCGTAGGAATCCATCACTACACATATCATCTATATCTCCGAGTACATTAAAGAATCTAGTAATCATTTGACTATCGGTATACATATAACTAATAGTCTATCAGCCTCAAGCTCATTCTTTCAATCATCAAATAATCTCATTTCCCTCGATTTCGACTATGGTTCAATCACTTTTGTGAATACCCTAGTTTGAGATCTCTCTAAGAGTTCTTAGCCTCATATCACATCTACACCTACTTTTAATCTACAATTAGGATTCTCAATCCCAAATGGTTTCCCCAAAATCTCTATACATAACTCCAAATACATACATGGATACATTTCTCCCAAATTACCCTAAGGAGTCCCCAAAATTCTAAAGTGTGAGAAACTTCTTATGTGTCTCCAAGAACATATCTCTTTCATCATAAGAGAAGGCACCAAATCAATAAATCCAACCAAAAAAGGTTTGAAATCACTATGGAGAAAATACCTCAAAATGCCCTGTTTCCGAATTGATTCGGCCCTATTCCGAATCGATTCGGCCCAGCGAATCGATTCGGCCCCCAAGGCGAATCGATTCGGGTCCAAAGACCTGGGCTTCTGAAATAGGCCGAATCGATTCGGCTTGGGTCCGAATCGATTCGGTCAACGCAGACCTGCCAATTTCACTAAACCGAATCGATTCGCTTAAGGGGGCGAATCGATTCGGAGCTGCAAATTTTTGAAGGGTTCTTCTTCTTCATCAAAACCCATGAATTCTAAACCCTAAATTTTCATTTCTAACAATTAAACCTTCATCAATTTATGATTTTAACCCCATAAGTCAACCCAAAGTTGATCCCAACCACTTCTATTCCATTAAATCCCTATTTAACATTGATTTCAAGATTAAACCTAAAAAATCTAGGTTTTAGTATTTATACCCAAAAATCCATTTCTTTACCCCACAATTTATGAAATGAAATACACAAATATCTATTTAGCATGATTAAACACTTGCCTCAGATTTGTAGAGGTTGGATCATCCTCGATGTCGCGTTTGGGCCGGGAATCTCCAAGATTTCTTCCTCTCTCTCTTCTTTTCTTCTTCTTCTTCTTTCCCTTTTCTTTATCTCTTTTCTCAAATGAGAAGGCTTCATCCGTAAGCCTCCAAATCCTTTAAAACAAAATCCCAATTTTAAATGTTAATACACACTTTAAATGACTCGTTTACTCCAATTCAAGTCAAAATAACTTAAAAACATTCCGGAGCCGAAATAAAACCCAATGACAGTCATTTTGACTATCTCGACCCTTCCGGGATCAATGGTACCCTCAAAATCATCATCCGGAATACTTTAAAAAAATGTCCTCTATTTTTGGACTTAAATTCCCACATTTTAGAGTTCTCCAATTTAATTAAATTTTATTCTCCCAAAATTTAATTTCTCAGTCTCAAAAGTCTTGGGGTGTTACACTCCAACCAGCATGAGAGGGAGCAACAAGTCCTCCTGTAAAGTGCCTCAAACGGTGACATACCAATTGTGAACCGGTAGTTATTATTGTACACACACTCCACCAACGATAAATACTGTTCCGATCTCCCCTTAAAATCTAAAAATGCACATCTTCAATATGTCCTCCAACATCAAATTCACCCTCTTTATCTGCCCATCGGTTTGGAGGATGATATGAGGTGCTCGGTTTCAACTCTGCCCCAAAGCCTGCTGAAAGCGCCTCCAAAAGTGGGACACAAACGTCCTATCCCTGTCTGATACAATGTTGAGAGGTACACCATGAAACTTTATAATCTCTATGAGAAAGAGCCTAGCGTACTTCTCAGAGCAATAATCTGTCTGGAACGGTAAAAAGTGAGCCACCTTCGTCAATCTATCGATCACCCAAATGGAATCATACCCCATCTTTAATATAGGTAGCCTAGTAGTGAAGTCCATGGAGATTGTCTCTCATTTTCACATCAGGATATTCAAAGATTGTAACATACCTGGAGGACGATGATGGTCTACCTTTACCAACTAACACATAGCACACTTGAACACAAAATATGTTATGTCCCTCTTTATGTTGCCCACCAATAAGACGTCGCATGTCGTGGTACATCTTATCCCCTTCTGGATGTACCTCAAAGCATGAGTCTTGGGCCTCTGAGATAATTGTCCATCTCATATCCTCATCATCTTGGACAACTGACCTGTCCTAGAATCTAAATCCATAAATGCACGGGTTAATAGAATAATGATCTGCCCCCTTGATTAACAATTGACTAACTCGCTCCTGGTAAAGATGATCTCTTGCCCGTGCCTTCACAACCTGAATAATGATCTCGGGTGTGATGGTTAGGACTTCCATAAATGCACGGGTTAAGTTGTCATCCTGACTAAGCATCGGGGTGCGGATCAAAGCATCCTCTACGACATTCACCTTCCCCGGGTGGTACTGAATGTCTAACTGATAGTCGTTCAAAAAATCTAACCACCTCCTTTGCCTTAAGTTTAATTCCCGCTGCGTGAACAAATACTGTAGGATCTTATGGTCTGGGAATAATTGAAATTTCTCCCTTATGAGATAATACCTTCATACTCGTAGTGCAAAAACAACGGCTGCTAAATCCAAGTCATGGGTTGGGTAATGTCCATAGTCACGCATAATATTTTATGAAGAATATGCTATCAGCCTCTCCTAATGCATTACAAGCCTCTAAGTCCCCTCAAGGATGCATCTGTGAAGACCTTATAGTCTATCCCTTCCCGAGGTAACGCCAAAAGTAGTTTTGTAGTCAATATAGCCTTCATCTCATCAAATTCCTGCCGAAACACATCATCCCATATAAATGACACTCCCCACCTAGTCAAATTCATTAGGGGCCCGACTATCTTGGAAAACCCCTGAATGAATTGACCGTAATACCCGGACAAGCCTAAAAAGTTGCCTACCTCAGTGTGTGTGTGTGACACCATGCCTAATTAACCCCGGGTGATTAGTCTTAAATTAAATTAGAACAAGTTTCTCAGTTGGTTCATTGTTAGCATCACTGTCGCCTTTTTAATTACTAACCACCTAAGTGAGAAAATTAGATTGGTGCCAAGTTTTATCTTCCATTAATTTAATGAAATACTCATGAGAAAAAAAATAATGTAAATAATCACAATTAACTGAAATCAACCGTTCACATCTAAATAAAATGACCGAATAAACCATCGACTCAAATCCAACAAAAGTAAAGACAGATAATTGTAAATCTCAACAAGTCTGACATAAATACTAGATAAAGGTGTGAGCAACATGCTAGAGTAACTGATAGAAAATTTCTATACTAGAAATGAAAAGAATGAGGCGCCTATCAAACTCCCACAACATCCACATATGGTGCAACAACGGATCCTTGATATGAGTCAAGTCTGGCGTCCCTGTGGCTGGACACCTAAAAGGTTTTTAAAAATATTTATAGCAAGGGTTAGAACCCAAAACATTTGGAAAATATTTAGCAAATGATTAACTTGCAGTAATAAATATATATGCATGCTCTTCATATTTTAGTTAGTGTCGTACTCCCTTAAGGACATCCTCACCCCTCCTCTAATGTGCACGACTAATGCCTTAATTAATTACCCTAGTTATTTATCCAATAACTAGATAACCGATATAACCCCTTGCCACCACCCTACACTAACTGAGTATGCAATAATTATGATTTCTAAGTTATTATCAACATTAACTTAATTAACCATTTCCCCTTTTTAAATTCATATAACTTTCACACCCGTTATACATATAATATAATTCGCAGCCTGTATGAAATTACCCGTATATAATTATTTATCTCATTATATACGTATAACCACATTACAACATTCACACATATGTTGAATTAATAAATAATAAATGATAATAACCATACTCCCGAGTAATAACTCACCGAATGTATATTCTCTAAAGTGCTATCCCACTAGGTGTATTCACATAACCTAGTAACCCCAAGTCAGGATCGGTCACTAACTTGATTAATAACACAAATATTGGAGGCGGTCATATTCCTTCCCTGAAAGTGAAATTCCCCTCACCCATATAATGGACGTTATGACATGGGGATATACTCTCCCTACTCCTCGATCTAGGGGATTCACCCTCTACGCGCAACCTCCCCTTGATAGCACTAGAGTATATAATATAATAATATCTAGCCACTGATAACAATGCCCACACCATATGTATATACTATCGCATACCGTCTATATATATATAATTATAACAATACCGTCTTTACCGTGTACTAAACCCGTAACACTAGTATATACGTCATAACTTGAGTTTATGGTCCAACTCAGATTATTAATTAATTTGCACATTAATTAATTTAATTACTTTGGTATCACTCAACCACTATACCCGGACTCTCCCACTTGATCCGCATTTTAATATTTTGGAATATATTTCTCCAAAATTAACCACAATATGTCACCCATAAATTCCCTCCAAATCCCAATTACTTTCCCTCATAATTGTTAAGAATTTATATCCTATATTTATTTCTCACTAATAAGGTGTGGGGAAATAATTTTAAGTAAATTTCCCTTATATACTAAAACTGGCTGACCTGCCAAAAATCCCCGACCATCGATCGATCGATCGATCAAACAGGTCTTCGTCTTCTCTGAAGGCCTGTTTTTGCCATGGATGAAAACTTAAACGTCCAACTCCTTCTAAAGTCTAACCCAGGTCCTATCATCAATATAATGCACCAATAACATCATAAGGAACCCCCATAAAGTCCCCAAACCTTGTTTAATTTCTTCTCTCTCCTATTTTCTAAATTAGGGAAAAACCCGTTTTATTCGTTGATTAGTCTCAACACCAAATTACTATCTCAAATTCATTTATAATTCATATGGGTTTTCACATTTGAATAGTACATACCAATCTTAGATTATATCATGAATCTCTACAATAATTTATAATCAGAAGATTTATTTACAAAAACCCCATTTTTGTACCCTCTTTACCCTAAAACGAATTTTGGTTCCCACTTCACACAAATACGAATTGTAATACAAATAAATGCTACAGCAAGTTAACCACTTACCTTATGGTTTCGTAGGGTCTAATCCGGAGTTGTGATTCTCAAGGTTGATGATGAGATCCCCTTTGGTTCTTGCCTTTGTCTCCTAAATTGGTTCCCAATGCCTTTAATTACTCCCTAGGGTACTCTCTCAAATTTTGGGTTTTCCATAGTGTAATCTGTCATTCCCCTCTTTCCTTTAATTAAGTAATTGAATTTAATCCCATTTTTAGCCTAATGGGCCAAGCCCAAGTGACCCAAATACCCCCGTGTCGGCCCAGTTATGCCTAAAATGTCACGAGATCTATTTACTACCCCCAGGTACTCTTTTCTGACTATCTTGGCCATTTCGAAATCAACCGTGCACTCAGAATTGGCATCCAGATAAGTTTATAAAAATTATTATCTCCCATCTAATTTAGTCTGGAATCGACTCCCGGTTGAGATTAGTAAACCCCACATCATTAATACTCTTAAGACGTAGATAAATATTACTATTTACCTAGTAAATTAATTTCTCATAAATATTAACCAATTACTCTCCCGATTAATATTTATATAACAATTCCATAATTAATTCCATTAAATTATAACACACTAGTAATTTAAATTTTTTCTGAATTAATTAACTATTAAATGCATAAAATTATGGGGTGTTACAGTGTTGTCAGCTGTTCCTACTCCATCACTGCGAAAACTTTCCCCGGGTCCATTAATATCCCCTGCTCAGACACAATGTAGCCCAATAATTGCACCTCTTTCAACTAAAAAACACATTTCTCTAACTTAGCATACAGCTAGTGGTCTCATAGCATTTGTAAAACTACCTGTAAATGTTGTGTGTACTCTTCCACAGTCCAAGAATAAATTAACATATCGTCGATAAACACTATGACGAACCGATCCAAATAATCTCTTAACACCCAATTCATCAGATCCATAAATACTGTAGATGTGTTAGTTAGCCCAAATGGAATCACCAAAAACTCATAAAACCCATATCTCGTTAGAAATGCCATTTTTAAGATGTCCTGCTTTGGACTCTCAAGTAGTGATAACCCGATCTTAAGTCAATATTAGAAAAATACGCAGCACCCCTCAACTGGTCAAACAAACCATCAATATGGGGAAACGGATACTTATTCCATATGGTGACTTTGTTCAACTCCCTATAGTCGATACAAAGCCGCAATGATCTATCCTTCTTCTTGACGAACAAAACTGGAGCTCTCCATGGCGAAGTACTCCTGCTAATGAACCCCTCTCCCAATAACTACTCAATCTTCTCTCGAAGATCTCACTTCTCCAGAGGAGCCATTCGATACGGTGTACGTGTAATGGGTCTCGTTCTCGGAATCAAGTCAATCACGAAGTCTATCTCTAGACTAGGTGGTAACCCTGGGATCTCCCCAAATACATCTGAGAACTCACTAACTACCAAGATGAAATCTATCGTCACCACAATCTATGAAGAAGTATGATCCTCGTTATAGTATAAATGCATGCTCGACCCACCCCTAGGGCGAAACATCGCAACTTCACCAGAATAGCAAAGACGATGGACCTCCCGTAACAATCAACACAGGCTTTGTATGTATCTAGCAAGTCCATACCCAAATTAATGTCGTACTCGTACATATCAAGTACTAATAAGTCGACTAAAAAAATGAGTCTTTCTATCTCAATCCCGATACCCCGACATACTGAACTTATGGGTGACCCTCTACCCACCAGCGAATCTACATGTAATATAATATTGGAAGAAAACTCCACCATCCCAGTCTTTCATGCAAAACCCATGCTAACAAAAGAGTGAGATGCCCCCGTGTCAAATAAAATGTGACCTACATGCCCAAAAATAGGGAACATACATTCAACTTCCTGTGCAGGAGATGTCCCCTGTGTGGGAACAATATGATAAAACCGACCATATTGTACCGGCTATTATCCCTGAGGTGGGGCTACGGGTGCTAGAGCGTATGGAGCTAAAACTCCCTGAATTAGCAACGGTGGGCGCTGTCCCTATGGCGTCTGATGTACCCTGATTAGCCCGAGGACACTGCCTCGACGTATATCGCATGGTAAATAATTCATGTGGAACGAGTGTCGATCTATCTACCGGCCATGCTGGACTCAATACTACTATACCTGGCACTGATGGCCTCTGTGTTGTTGGCCCTGTCCCGACTACCCCTGGCCCTTCCTATTCTGATCGTCAGAACCCTTTAACTTCTTATTTTGATATGTAGATCAAGTACCCCTGAAATTCTGGGTCCCTAATTCTCTACTCCCACACATATTGATCTACTGGCCAGATGACTCATCTCCTTATCATTTCTCACCCTTTCTCTTCTGAAAAGTCCTACAGTTCTGGCAGTGGAGAAGTGTGGAATTCACCAACTGATTATGTGTGGTAAAGGTAGGATTCCTATCTCTACTCACATTTGATTAACATCTCACCCCTAATCTAACTGTGATATTACTCGCATCTACATAAGTCCTACAATGTAATATGACCATCGTGCCAATTTAATTAAAAATGAATTAGCTATAATCAATTGCTAACACGAAGCCAACTATATTCAATTATCAATGCCCAAAGCATACCAGTCTTATATATATCATAGAAGTGGTATAAACATCTATTATGCACAAAATATTAAGTGTCTACAAGTTATGTCTACATCTTTAGGCAAATTAATTAATTCTCATTAAATTTGGGTAATTTATATAGGTATATGTCCTTCCATATATGCGACACTCAAAGACATCTAATAGTGTTTTCTCGTTCGTACTCTTTTGGTAAATCTGAAAGAATCCCTTATCCAAGTTAGACATCGTAGAACACACACAAGTGGGCTGGTCACTACATAGTACACCAATGCACAACCCATACCCAATGATGACAAAGGATCCCAGCATCAACACCTACCTCTCGTAGATGGCGCTAAAACGTAGAACCTAAATGACCTACACAACGTCTTTCCCACCTGTGTCGGCGTGTGCTACGGTCCAGAACGCACGAAACTCCAAGCCGATAAGAGTGTCCATGAACATTGGTATGACCACATAGATACATAAAAGTACATATTATTATACCCATGTAATATGTGTAAGTAACTACTCTATAATTACCTAAAGCATCCCACATGATGTTCACCATTTTTAGCTCATTAATAATTGACCATCTAGTTAATTATTAATTCCATCAACTTTAACAATTTATTTAACATCCTAGTTAAATATAATGTCCTAAATAATACATGCACCACATTTACATTTTTAAGAAATTCTCCATGGGTCCAAACAATGTCCTACCAACTCGTACAGACTTCTAAAATATTTTGGATTTAACCCTGGACCCAGGACATAATCGATTCGGTTTCTTGGCCGAGTCAATTCACCTAGGTGATCGATTCGGTTCAAGGCTGAATCAATTCAAAATGCCATAGAAACCTAGATCTGATTGTTTTTCTTATTACGAGGTTTCTTAGTTCTTACCCAAAGTTCATTCCAATGGTTAAATCATTAGCATAAATATTTGAATAGGTTCCTAACACTTTGTTACTCATCTTAGAGTCATTTATTTCATATTCTAACATGGATTCCTTTCCCCCAATTCCCAGAATTTATGTGACTTAGACTACAACATTTAGTCCAAATTTCTTCCACAACAATAATTAAACATAACTTAAATTACAAGGCATATAACAAGGGATTAAAGTCACAAATCTACAAATCATAACCATGTATTAAAATCCTCTACATGTGATTCGAAGATTTCCTAAATTTTACTTCAATAACCCGCAAGTTTCTATCATCAAATTTCAAGAATCGATTCCTAGATTTTCAGGTCAACACTCTATGTTATAATTAATCCTCTATATGCATGAGATCAATTCCTAACATTTAATCATAAAATTTCACCCTAAAACCAAATCACATGGGGTCATTGCAATGAATCAAGAAGCAAATTGGATATTAAATTGAGCAAGAAAATTCTTGCCTGAATACGAAATTGATGACATCCCCTTTGAATTACTCTGTTCAAGGTCTTGTTGTGATTTTCTCTTCTCTTTCTCACAATAGTTTAGGCTTGGATTCCTTGAGAGAACCTTATGGAAGTTTATTAACTTCCAAATATAAGTGATTAACCCTCTAATCCCGAGTTGGATATATATCCTAAATTTTGGACCCCGAAATGGGCCCAAACCCATAACAAGACTAGTCCAAAAGTCTCCCAACTTATATACCTATGCCTCGGGATCCTTTTTAATGGTTTAAAATACCTAAATGATCCCGTATACTTCCCGAAATACGTCCCAATTATTTTATCCCAACATTATATTTTCATAATTGCGTCATACATCATTTATGAATTTTCTACTACACATGAAATTGTTATAACCATTAATATAACAAAAAAATCAACCAAACATGATTACAACATAACAAGAGTTTATTTGTTTGCACTTAATAAGTTAAATTCACTGATTTAATCCTGCAGAGTGGGGTTAAATAAATTAACCACCAACGCTCTGATAAAGTAAGCCGACATATTTGATAAAATATTGATCTATGATTTATCAAGTTTTACTACAATCCAAACCCTACACAGGCTGAGATATTACTACGCGTGATTTAATACATTGCGTATACTCCACGTTCGATAAATTATACTAGGCAATACTCTAGTAATGATTTAATTTTTTCATTTAAATATGCCACCACATATATTGTGACATGTCGCACCATAAATATTGGGCACTTGGTTCCACAAATTACATGACATGTGTCAAGCCCACTTAAGACACTTTTACTATAAAAAGAGGGTTCCCCCTTATTTAGTTGGATGATGGTCTTGGGGTCAAAGTAAGGAGAGAAAACCTAACTCTTCTCCCCCCACACCTCTTGAGCTCCATCATGAGTTAAATAGTGGCGGGAGGATTTTCATAGTTTCATTACGATATATGAGCATTTGGAGGCGATTATCCAGATTTGTCACCCCCCGTGCACCAAAAAACACCACAACCACCAAAACCAGAGTTTTCCGACGTATCGTACGAACCCACGAACTACGTAGACTTTGATTCTGCAACGAGACGGATACGTAAGCGCAACAACGTTGCTCAAGTCTAAAGCACGATCAACATGGTGCTTACCCAAATCTGCACTCACATCTTACATTCGGAGCCCTGTTAGAGAGGTATTCATGATTCCAGTTGCGTAACGCCTAGTGTGCACACGGTAAACTCAGTGGCGGTGGGACACTTTTCTTCAACAAAGATAAGCATCATTACGCATTTTCTATCATTTTCTTTATTGAATATTCCATATATATTTCTTGTATAAGTATCATAAATCATATTTATTAAACATAAGATGAACTGATATTTATCTAAAATCAAATAGATTGAATATTTAGAAATACATAATTAAAATTGTGTAAAAAAAAATTACGTTGAAAAAATATCATTGCTATAATTTTATCATTTTAATATGAATTAAATAAGATTGATTTACAAATGGTGTATGATGCAATTTGATCTTCAAAATTATGAGACACACAAATTTGTTCTGGTACTATTTATTTGCGCATACGATATGTTTGCCTATCTCAAAATTATAGATCATATTTCACATGGCATGTACTATTTATTTGCGTATGTCGGTAAATTTACATAGCCTCTAGAAAAATGATGTGCGGTCGTACCCTTTGTTAGAGTCGAAAGAAAAATAGATGAAGAGCCTTTTCATTATTAGGACTAAGACATAGCCCAGCTAGTTGGCGTGTTCTACCCTTATAGCTGCAGGCGTTTATTAACAAATTACGATTTTAGGATTAAAAAATTGTAGAACGAAAGTAGCTTTGGGCTAAAGTGGTACTCTATCATTAAAAAAAGAAAGAAATTGTTGAAATAGCTATACAGATGACTCAGGGTTGACCCGGGAAAGACTAAGGTTGCCCTCCAGGCTTGTACTGACCCTACCTACCGCATTGCTACTTTTGGGGGTTATGTCCTTGATGACCGGGGACATTGGAAGAGCGGCTACTACGGACGACTCAAGGGTACTCCTTCTCTACTTCTTGCCCTGATGGAAGGCATTTTTCACGGTCTTAATATGGCCAAAATGTGGGGTTGGAAGGATATTGTTGTTGAAACTACCTCTCACGAGCTTATTGATATCTTCAAAGGGGTCCAATACCGTGAAACTGACTTTGAAAATATTAGGGTCGACTGTTACGAGTTCATGAGAAAGGTGGGCGCGAACTTCATCTATGTCAATCCTGGTATGGTTCGGGGTGAGGATTGGCTGGCACGGGAGGCTAAAGTCCAGGAGGCGACCTTTGTGGAAATTGAGGAGATCCCCAACGCTTTGCGTCGGATCCTTGCTAATCCTACTATGTAGTTTATCTCGCCTTATGCTTTGCTCCCCTTTTTTATGGCTCTTTTCTATGGTTTTTCTCTGTTGCCTTGATGGCCTATGGTTTCGATGTGTAAACTCTGAGTAACCTATTTCTATTTCAATGTTTACCAAAAAAAAATAGCTATACAGAAGTCACTTTTTTTTTACTAACAGATACGAACATAACGCCATACACTATGCATACTTTTAAACTACACGACATGCTGACCATCGGCCTGACACAAACCCTATTCTTTTAACCTCCGATCGGCACAAATGTATCACTGGCAAAGCTCAATTATGTCACTGTTTTGACTTCCAACAACAAACACCCGGCCACAAAAACATACTCCACAAGGTATGGATGTTCAAACCAATGCTACCATGAAAAATCCAGTAGACTCGCTACATTTTACACTTGGGTAGAAATAAACACCTTTCAATGGAAATTAGACCTTCAGATAAAAAAAATTATGAACCCACGATCAACCTTGTTTGAATCTGAACCATCTCAACCCCATCGACCCACCTTGGGTATTCACCTTGGGTACAGACATGACTCGCCACTAATGAGTGACCTTCGACGAACCTTCGGGGTAAAATCAACCCATCTCAAGGATTAAAATAGGGGAGTCAGGCTCCCGTACGGGAACCCAAATGAGGGATCGAGTTTGGGATCTTTTTAGGAAAAAAAAAGGTTTTTTATTTATATATTTTTTTTTGTGTGGGTTATAAACATTTCAGTGCACCCCTGTAAAAAAATTTTGCTCAAAATAACACTTTTTGATATTTTAAAAAAATGGGTTAATATTTGATAGTTTTTTAAGCAACTTAAGTACCGCAAAAAATTGACCCATTTTTTTAAAATACCAAAAAGTGTTATTTTGAGCTGATTTTTTTTACAGGAGTGCAGTGAAATATTTATAACCCACAAAAAAAAATCAAAAAAAAAATATTTTTTTCTAAAAATCATCCCGCACGGGAGTCCCGGATTTGGGCTCCCGCACGGGAGCCTGACTGTAAAAAAAGAAAGGTGCGATCCGAGCCACCAGATGAATCCCACATGAACAAATTCCACACTAAACCTGCACGAACAAATGTTGAATTTAAATATGAAATCGACTCAGTACAAAATATACCACCATGTTTGTTAACAACAAGAACCACAAAACCCTAATCTCCGAGCAAACAAATCCCCTGAGGAAGCTTGAATTCTAACAACCTGTTTGAAATCTCCAAAGAACTTAGATACCTCCGAACAAGTATTTTTTGAACATCCTTGACCTCTCTCGAGAACAAACTAACCTCCAAGGAAGCTTGACCTTGATTCGAACTCGTAACAACCTCGACCTCCGAATATCCATCGAGCATTCTCGAGAGATCTTGATCTCTAATATTAATCCCGAAACAACGTCGATCTACAACTTTGATGTCCGGGGAGCCTTAAACATGCGAGCTGCCTCAAAGATGGGTTTCATACTCATGTATAGTATTTTTTTGTGGGGAGTTGTGGTTTTAATTAAGAAAGCACTGAGATATTAAAGTTCGAGTTACCTCTTTTAAAGGCCCGTACGGTATGGTGGAAGTAAATCACATTGGAAACATTTCCAAAATTATGCACAATTTTATTTGTATGTCATTCGAACAGGTTTACAATAAACAGTTGTTCAAAATTACTAATATGTGATTTTGAAAAATAGGCCAAGTAAAGTATATGGCTTATTTCATTTAATTTCGGTGGTTATAGTATTTTCATTTGTGCATGTTTAATTTACATACCCTAGAAAATACTCTTCAAAATATATACAGCTTTGCACAAATTTGATTTGCTCAAGTAGAAAAACATTTATTTTTGAGAAAAGAATACATGCCTTGACACTTCATAACTATTTTATGTTGTCTTGAGAAAGACCATTTGAATATCTAATACAAGAATGTACTCGACCAATCTTGACAAAATAATAATTTCGAACAACAATGTCAAAATTACATCCTTCGAACAACATTATCAAAAATGATATTTCTTAAAGTAACCTTGCCAAAATAATATTTTCACTGAAAACTTAGCAATTCGCTCAGTTATGGTACCTCGACAGCCTCAGACATGGTACCTAGAGAAGCCTCATCCATGCTACCTCGAACAGCCTCATCAGTGATACCTCGAGCAGCCTCAGTCATGGTACCTCGAGCAGCCTCATCAGTGGTACCTCGAGTATCCTAAATCATTGTACCTCGAGTAGTCTCATCCATACTACCTCGAGCAACCTCAGTCATGGTACCTCGATCACCATCAATCATGGTACCTCGAGCAACCTCATCCATGATCGCCCAGAGCAACCTTGTATTCGATTTATGCTGAAATGTGACTTATTCACATTATAATATTAATTGCATAAAAATTCAAAATTGGTGTTTATTATTCACCTCACGATGACTCGGCATGATTACTGACTAAATTATCTGGATAAGATTCAAATGGATCCCAAAACTTCTGAGTTTTCTAAAAAATAGTGGGGGCATGAGATAAATAGCTCACCACATGATATATCCACACTCTCTCAACTGCATATTGTATCAAATTGGCATCATGAAATGGCACAGGACAGTATATTTTATGATTCCTTGAGGCATAATTCTGAGTTTATTTTAGTTTATTGACATAAAATAAAATAGAAGGAGGCAAGATATACCCCACCTAATTATATACGACATTATAACATACCTCATGAGTTACTAATGTTTTTTTTGTGCCATATTTCGAGAAGATTTTTTATCCTTGCAGATATTGAGCGTAGGTGATAAAATCAAGCTTGAGCAATTACATCAGGCCTTAAGATGTCAAATCCAAATGCTCAAGAGATTTTCTTTTAAATTGGGGGAAAATACCCCAAGAAATGTATTTAGATGCTTTTAACTCTATGATGGTGTTGTAACCAAAAGTTTATTTTTCTTTACTTTACTTTATCTTGAGATAAAATACAAATAAAAGTAAAGAGGGTGAAAAGTATTGTATAATGCACCACTTGTAGTTAGGCCTTAATCACAGGTGAAAATCATGCCCAGATTCGGTCCCAGAATGGCCATCATTTATAAAGAATCCCCAAAAGAAATATTAGACTTGTTTAGCATAGCCAATCGATGGCTCATATATACCACTGATTACATGATATTATTTCCAGAAAAGCGACAGAGGGCAAGCAAAATTGCCCGCAAAACCTGGAGCATGAATATAGAGTTAGCATACAAACCTTATTAGTATTATGATAAGTCGCCCACAGAGGTGCATTATAGTTCATGCAAACCTTACCAGTATTGTGGTAAGTCGTCCACAGAGGTGCATTATAGTTCTCACAAAACATAATAGAATTGTGGTAAGTCACTGATGGTACAAATATAGCCCCCTGCCACGGAAAGTATTCTTCTCAATACATGGCCATACCTCATAGGTCATCCAGGTCGCGGCCAGATCCCACACAGGGCGCGGCATGCCATCTAGATGCCAGGGAGATGGTTTTCACAGGTTGCAACTCTGACCATTATAGGGAGCGGAACATAGTAATTATTCCCCAAGAAGAGGCCGCGTCACTTCACTATATGATGCGCGGCACTCCTCCAGCAACTTGATCTGGTATAAGTCATGTGCTCAGGGCACGTGACTCAACACATTTACCTCGTAAATAAAGGACCACACCTCGAAAGGAGGGATCAATTCCACACTCGTTTAGGGCGGGCTCTGCAATACAGATTCCCTCTACACACCCTCAACATACACCTTGGAGGCCACAAATCTACATCACAGCCACCTCCCTGGCTCACCGGATTCTTCAATACTGCCATGTAGTCTCCTTTATTCGCATACTTGTATGCCTCTTTAGGCATGATTATGTTGTACAATGCAACCATATAATGAGGAAGGAGCAACACAGTGGACGTAAGCCTATTTTAAAGGCTGAACCTCTCTATAGCTTGTCTTCTCTCTATTTACTTACTTCACTTATTTATTACACACTTTGCTCATGATTTGCTGATGCGAGAACGACACAGTGGACGATTTCTCGTATCATCAATTTGGCGCCGTCTGTGGGAAACGAGATATTTCAATCTTATTTCTCTACATATATGAGTTCTTAAACACCTTATTCGATCCCTGAGGGTCCTATGGATCATCTTCTCACGGGTTGATTACTGGTTACTGGGCTTCGTTTTACATTCGCCTCCTTAAACGGGTATTTCATATCTCCGGATCTGTCCTTGGATCTTCATTTGATGACTTTGGATCTATTTTACATACCCCTGTGATATCATTCCATCTAGATAATGCTGAAAAGCATGGTCGACTTTAGTCCTGAAAAGGTGGATGATTAGGGAAGGGTTATATTTACTCCCCTTTTTGTTGCCATCGACCTATGATCTAGGGGTTATCATTAAAATTATGCCGTCTTGCGCACCGCAAGGGAATTCTCTCATCGATGGACCCTAGTAGGTTTTCTTCACATGTTGGGGAAGAAAATATCAATTTTTGGGTTCCTGTCTTGGGATCTCTCTACTGCGTAGACAGGGGTGCGACCTGTAAGTTTAATAGCCTCTCGTGCCGCGACCCCTACTAGGGCGGACCTGTTACAACAGCTCAAAATCACCGTGGGGAGGACTTAAGTGGCCTTCGGATCAACCTTGGTGAATAACATTAAAGGGCTATGGCAGTGCACTTATGTGCCATATTGGTCGCGACCTCGTCAGCATATCATGGAGCAGTTCAAATCCTCCTTCCCAATATTCCTGTGATCACTCACTTCTGTTAGTTTTGTCTCAGATTCTGTATACTTTATAAGGACTAACAAAAGCAGAAATGGAAGGAGAATCCAGCCAGAGCGCAGAAGTCAAGGATGAGATTGTGCAACTGTACAATCACCTTAATCACCTCTATGACAGCCATGCCTCACTTCAGACCTAGGTCAATTATCTTACTCAGAGGGTGCAAATGCTAGAGGTCGCGGCCACTCAGAATATAGGTGTGGCAGCGAAGGGAACAACTCCACCAGCCTTGACTGCCGCGGTAGTTAAAGAAGCCGCAGAGTTAATCGGCAGAAGCCAGAAAAGGAGAACGAAGAAATCAGAAAATAAATCGGGTGTTTATACTCCGCTGACCTTCCCGATTGAAGAGATTTTTGAGTTCATCTGAGAGGACAAGCTTTTGAGGTGTCCAGAAAAGTTGAGAGCTCCACCCCACAAGAGGAACAAAGTTACCTGGTGCAAATTCCATCAGGACCATGGCCATGACACTGAGAAATGCTATGCTTTGAAGGATGAAGTTGAAAGGCTAGTTGGGCAAGGAATGCTGCAACGATTCCTAAAGAATGCATAAAGGATTCATCTAGACCTGACAGAGGCTGCATACTGCATCTCATTCTTAGTTTTTCCAATTTTAACTATTTCTGTTATGAATTTCAACTAATTCTGTTTATGTTTTATGAAGCTCATTATAGCCCTAATATTCAAGACTTTATGTTTTGTTAACAAAGTCATTAGCTGGAGCATACATATATAAATATATAAATTAGCAAATTTTGCCATATCTGATATCTCTCTTGGTTTCATAATCTGTTATCTCACAAAAAGACTTTTTGTCTTAAACAGATTCCATAGGAAGAATAATAAAATTATCTCAAAGGATTATTTTACTTTGGGATGAACCTATAAAGGGATTGCGATCTTAATTAGCTCAGAAGTTCCTCTCAGGATGTGCAACTATATCTTATCGTATGATGATCAATTTCCCGAAAGCAGGTGAGAATTCAAGGAGTTTTAATTAGCCACGGAGGCTTATAATTGCCATTCTTAGCTTTTGGAAAGCGTAATTCCCCACAGGGGCTTACAATGCCCGTTCTCAGCTTTTGGAAATCGCAATTAGCCACGGGGGCTTACAATGCTCGTTCTTAGCTTTCGGGATGCATCTTTGAGCTGTGAGACTTATAATATCCATTCAGGGATGGCTTTATATATATCAGCAGCTGTGGGTGGCTTAATAACATAACCCAGTCTGGGGAAGCTTGATAGTGTCCCGTGTATTAGCTGTAGGTGTCTTAATAACATAACCCAGCCTTGGGAGCCTTGATAGTGTCCCGTACATTAGTTGTGGGTGGCTTAATAACATAACCCAGCCTGGGGAGGCTTGATAGCATCCCGTATATTAGCTATGGGTGGCTTAATAACATAACCCAGCCTGAGGAGGCTTGAAAATATCCTATCTGATAGCTATGGATGGCTGGATAACATGACCCTGCCCGAGAGGGCTTGGGAATACCAACGTATTTCTACGGAGGCACATTGTTCAGATGGACCAAAAATGTGCCACAACCCATCGATATGGTTGCATATCTCTAGGAGCCATTCATTCATGAAAGTGCCGAGGCACTAGAATCTTGAAGCATGAGAAAGCCACAATGTCGAATGCCACAGCAGAAGAGGGTCAATTGTATCAAAACTAGGGAAAGCAGAGAAGGTATAACATCCCAAGAACCATTCTACTCTGACACGGAGATTTGGCAATCGAAGTACTAGAGGAAAGGCCTTCTCTATATGTTCCATATTGGTTATGGAATGACAAAAGACAAGCGGTTCAGATAACTAGGTGCAATGAAAGCAGCCGGGGATCCATGTAATCAGTAAGCCACAACCTTGAAATCATATCCGCGATAATCAAGTGAAGTCGTTTACATGACGCGGTATAAGAAAGGCTCGCGGCTTGCACGCAGCAGCCGATGTCCTTCGCAAGTAAAATTGCACCATTTATGTGAGCGCGGATATTGGAAAATAATCATACTACGAAGAAATCGATCTCTGTCCACTGACTTAAAATGTTATGTTTATCTAGACAAGGATGCATTTTCAAATATGAAGCAGATACGTTCAACCATTCATTATAGCAAGCAATGTAAAACATGCAATGTAAAAGATCAAGGAATTGCAAGCAATCAATCGTGTACAAAGTAGTAAATATGGCTGCAGCCTTGATATTAGTTGTCAAGATTACAGAAATGAGGCCGCAGCCATAATAGAAATTAAGATTACAAAAAGGAGGGACGCATCCCTGTATTAATGATGAGCAACAGAAATTGAATGAGTTTAAGAGGCTGCATCATCATCATCAGCAGCCTCTTTTCCGTCTGCGGCAGTTTCTGTCTCTCCATCTGCAGCCGCTGCTTCTGCCTTAGCCCTCAGCCTTGCTCTTTTTTCCATCGCGACCTTAAGTTCAGCGATGCACTCTTGATGTTCGGCATCGCTTAACTTCCAAGAAAGGACCTCCTCCTTAACCTCAGGGAAGCTCTTTATGAATCTTTATCGTAGCTACTGATAACCGCGGAGGTATGCCCTGTTATTGATAAAAAAGAAATCCTTGGAGCCTTTAAATGACTCTACTGAATGGTCTGCGGCTAGCTGGAGGGCGTCACCATGACCAGCCTCCAACTTTTTTATTGCCGCCGCATGCTCTTGGGCTTCTTGAGCAGACTTGGCCTCAAGCTCTTCGTATTTCTGCTGGAGGAGGGTGAGCTTGTTATTTGAAATTTCCGCGGCACGAGCGGCTTCAGTTCTCGGCTTGGGAGGCCTTGAGAGAGTCCGCGTCCTGTTTGAAGTTCTCTTCCACTTCCTCCCTCGCCTTATTCGCTTTCTCCAGGTCCGTGTGGGCTGCCTGAAGAGCTCGATAGAAGACTTATTGCTCGCTTCAAAGGAAGAAGTTCGTGCAGCTTCAAGGTCAGAAGTGTGCACCCTATCTGTAGCCTCTTTCATCTTATAGAGGGCCTCATACTTCCTCTTATGTGCCACAAGGACATCCGCGGCCTGAAATAAAACAAGTTAGAAGAAACACTGGGATGCAAAAATGTTAAAATAGTAAAATTAAAGAAAGATGGCACTTACCCTCAGAAGGCTATGGAGACCGCAGTCCTCCAAGTCATCATGGTCTGCCCCCACCAACCTGTCCAGATCCGCAACATCAATAATTCTTTTCATTCTTTGCGCGGCCTTTACGGTGGTGTCCCATGAGGACTCTGGGTCAGGCTGCCTCATCTGGGGTCGCGGTCACCAACTTCTCCGCGGAACTGAGGTGGGGCCAAATTTTCTTTCACTGCAATAACAGGTGGCGGCGATGGAGACGTAGAATGAAGGGGCACATCAGTTAACATCAAGCCCTCCGTGGCCAGGTTTGCCCCTATGTCATCATCGAACTCGTCATGCCGGGGGTTCTCATCATTAACCATTTTATCCGTGGCGGGAGTTGTAATTTTATCGGCAGAGTGTGCCACGGAAGGAGTGGCATTTATTTCTACGGAGTGAGCCGCGACAGGTCCCTTGGCTTTGGACCTTTTCCTCTTTATGTTCCTCGTAGTGTTGTTTAGGACGACTGCGTCCTCGTCCATCTCCCCTAGTTACGCCGCTAGCTGTTCCTTGTCGACTTCTTCACCTGAAAAAGCAATAGTATGAGTTCAAGAGTATAAATGACTGTAGAGTAAAAATCACGGCGCAGTTAATTACCCTCCGCGCCCATCCGTTGAGGAATGGACTTATTTGGGAAAATCTGTAACACCTCGCCTAATTAAATACCGGGTGGCCAGTCCCATACCAAATTAAAACCGAATATACAGTTGGCTCATTCTTAGCATCACTGTCGAAAACATTTACAACTAACCCAATACCCAATTAAGCTGGTGTTAAAAACTTTCCAAATTTAAATTTCAATAAAATCCATTTCCAGTTTAAGAATAACACAACACATTTTATTCTACAACACTGATAACCGAATAGATAACACAAAAGAATTTAAATGCAATTGGAATAAACATTCCCAAATAATATAAATCCATTACAATAATCCCAATAATGTCAAATGTATTAAAATGACACGAATAGAATAGTATTTGACTCCGATAGGAAAAGATAACTGAATCCTTTGGGCGACATGACCTGACTAAGAATACTGTGAATCAAATGAAGATAGGCGTCTAAGCAAAACTCCATAAATCCATAGCCTGTCATAATCCGCTAAGGTTGGCGTCCCTGTTGCTGGACACCTAATATAGAAGATACAATAGAAAAGAAAATATGCAAGGAAACGGGTCAGAGCCTGAATGTGTAAATGATTTTTAAAACAGCAAGTATTTAACAAGTGCAATAAAGCATTTATTATGTACATGTTAGATCCAACTCCCACTTGCTATTCTCACCTCTCAACTAGAGTGCACACTTAACGTTTCCTATTAACTTCCTAGTTAATGGTTCCTCTACCAATTCCATAATATAATTCCATTCCCATATCATAATCCCCGTATGTCCCATACCATACATCACATTATTATTCATTTACATTTCTCATTTTTATGATTAGTTTCTCATTAACATGAATCATTTCTCATTAATATGAATTAAGCTTTTCAATTCTTTAAGAATAAACATTCATTAACTTAATTCCATTCTTTTCTCAATTCGCCTTTATCTACAATTATCACACAGTAGATGACTTAACCACAATATAACCATTCAATCATTTAATTCATTATATATATATATATATATTCATATATAATACGGCACCCCGAGTCACAGCTGCGGTGCAATGCATTACTCAGCTATCATGTCCCATCATCGTTGGTCACCGAATAGTGGACAAAAGGTTCGGTAAGGATTCCTCGAACCATAAACAATAACACAAACATTGGAGGCGAACATAGTTCTCGTATCCATGGGTCACGCACATACCTACGTACCCACAGTCAGCGGACTTATCAACTCCCCAATAAGTCTTTCATAGACCTATGTTCTCGAGCGGCAAATCAAAGATCCCATGGATTCATCAGGATATGACTGCCCTCACGCGTAAACCTCCCACCGATAGCAAGTAAGCTAGGTATGTCATACACATAAATCATCAATCAATCAAATAGGCATTATCATACTTATAATATAATAACAATAAGGTAATATCACTACCCTAAGATAATTCTCATACATAGCATTATATCTCTTTTAAATTCCACGTATTAAAATATCATATCTTTACTTCATAATTTAATTATCTTCGCATCCTATAACATCTCTCCACTCCCGACGTCGTTAAGGTTCATGCGCGGAGCGTCTCGCAAAGAGAAATCCAAACAAAGAACCCCTCCAATACACTACTACTTAACTTTATCGATCGAGGAGGTCCGTCAACTTTAAATACGTGATTGGGATAACCTCATACCCTCTTTCAACCAAATGTGTTCTAAACTTCCATCTCTATCCAGGAGTCATACTGCTAAGCGCTCGTATTACACTTAGTCCTTGCACAATCAATAATGAGCTTAAACTCAGTCCTTGATGTTCATATTGTAATCCTAAGGCTACCCAGGTGTTACATTCAATCACCAATATCGGACCTATCCTTAATCCTCAAGCAATCCAATTATAATCCAACAAATGAATCTAGCAACCGAAATTTCTTTAATTTAATTATCATCATTCTAATCAATTTAAATCCCAATCAAATTAATTCAAATCTTATCAAGGGTCTACTGATATTTTCTAAGTCCCATAATATCCAATTAATAATCACCAAAGATCCACAAAAGTTTTGGGATAAGAACCAACATTAAAAAGAAACAACATCATGAATTCTCATATTTTAAATACTCAGAAAAATAAGATCCAAAAATTATTCGAATCATCAATCCGACTTCAGATTTGGATTCTACACGAAAAATTGAGTCAGGTATGTGTTTTGAGTTTTTCTTAAATCTCATCCAAATGCACTCGAAAAGGAGATCTAAACATTCCAAATTGGCTCTTCTCATTCCACTCGTTTTTGCCTCTTTTTCCAGAAAATTATCAACATATTATCTTCAAGAATACAAAATGATTTTCAGAATTTCTTCCACATATTGATGAATATTTCTTGGATTACTAACTACCTACAACATGAGTTTAATTCCTATATATTTCATACTTCCAGAAATCCACTACTACTCCATTTTTATCTTCCAAACATGAAAAATCATCTCTTTTCATAATTATTCTAACATGGACAATAAACGAACTTAAGTTGCAAATATCAAACACTTGCCTTTACTGAAGGTCTGATCCTTTGGTGTAGTTTATCTTAGGTTGTTCTCCCTTTTCCGGTGAGCTTCCGGTGGTGGTTGGTGGTGGTGAGTCTTGGTTTTAGTTCTTCTCCTTCCCAAATAACCTTTCACTTTCCAAGCAACCTTTCATTTTTCTCTAGGAAGATGACTTCTCTATTTTGTGTAGAGGAGATGAATAACCCACGTACACTTAATCTACCAATACTTATAATAGGACAAAACCCGAAATCACTATTCATCCCCTTGTAAAAATGACCAAAATACCCTTTTGGGTTGTCTTTTCATTTTCAAATGACCCGAGACTCAAAATTAACATCCAAATAGACTTTTTTGACTATTTCGAACCTTCCGGATGCAATGACGCAGTCGACATGACTATAAAGTTGATATAAAATAAATTTCCTTTTTAATTTAATAAATTAGTCCCGACACGTCCCATACTGCGTCTGACTAAAAATTCAAATTACCGATTTTATACCACACTGTCATATCAATGACATCACATTCATATATTACCTAAATATCTTTAAGTAATATTCAGAACTATCCATTTTAATATCCTCAATTCGGATAAAACCAAAATGAATTAATTTATAATAAGATCCAATTAATCCATTAATTTAAAATATAACCCATTTTAAAAGTCATTAAAATTACGGGGTATTACAAAATCCCGCTTCAAATTTGGTTGCTGACGTTACAAGTGTGCTGAACCTCTTATGTTCAGCAGGAACTGCCGCGGCCTCAGCAACTCTCTTTTCCTGCCGCTTGTTCAAATGCAGATTGTTAAGGGCTGCAGAAAAGACAATTCAAAGGTTAGTGGAGGTTAATATGCATATTCATGTGAAAGGACGCGGCTAGTCTTATTACCTAATTTTGAGGGAGACCCCCACTGCCGCGACATTATATACGACCTTTCCCTCTCATTCTCCTGGGGGTGCATCTCCCAGCCTTCGCTGGAGATGTAAAACTATTTCCCCTTCCAGTTCTTCACACTCTTCGGTCTCCCAGTGTAAAGGGCCTCATCCCTGCCGTGGCTCGAGAAGTAATAATAGACCATGAACTTCACTGAGTTCTCCTTTGGGCGGTAGAAATGAAAGAATTCCACGGGAGTAATGTATTTTTTGAACAAGTTCTCCCAAAGTACAACTGCGGCAAGAATGTCTCTCCAGCCATTAGGATCCAACTGTTCTAGGGCCAATTTCATTGTCTGAAAAAGGCGGCAGATTGGAACTGAAACAGGCAGCCGCAACCCGTAAACAAAGGCATGTAGAGGGAAGAAAATTCCACCATCGACCAACAGGAGCCGAGAACCTCAAATTTTCTAGAAATTCGAAGGCCCCAGCCACCTGCTCAACCCAATCTTGGGTCATAGCGCTGCGGATATCAAGCACAGCCAAGGGTCTCTCAACCCTCCCGAATGTACCACCTGGGTTATCTCTTACTGCCACGGTATCATCTCTTGCACACATTGGATGAGTTCTTTAGTTGGCTTCCACTTCCATCGGCGCGGATTGAAAATCCTTCCCGGATGCAGAGTCTGCGGAATCTGAGTCTATTATCACGCACTTTGTGCAATCCGTTAGTTTGCAAGGCCCTATTGATCTTAGAGGGGGCACGGAAGGGAGTTAGGGAGGAGAGGTTCTGAAGTGCTTTGCCCAAAATCCTCTCAGGAACTCTTCTGGGTCAAAGCTCATATGGCTGCAACAGTACCTGAAAAGCAGAGTTCGTAGTTAGGCGTCGCAGCCAGTATGGTTTGGAAAAGACTTCAAGAAGATGCGGAAGGGTTATTTATAAATAGTAAAAATATGTTTGGAATTATTTACCTAACGTAGTTATTAATGGGCCAACTCTAATACTTATGGGATAGTACTCTATCCCTATTAGCCACGGCTACATCCGCATCAGCAATGGAACATATACTGCCGCGGTTATAAGCTCGAATTGCTTAAAGATATTCCTGGCCATGGCGATACCTAAATTTGCTAAAAGGGGAATTTAGTAGCAATTACAGTTATCTAACATGGATATGTATTGGGTTCATGAAAGTTTGAAGGCTGTTCGAAACTACAAGGGTGTTGATTCAATGCCGCGGATGATAATCTAAGGGACCGCGGCCATTTGGCACGGTATGACGCAGAGGGACATCAGTTCAGGGGAATGGAGTATCGAAGTCCTATCATGCCGCAGTCTCTATCCTAAATAGTTGATTATCTAACTTTTAATCGTTTTAAGATCAAACTCACGGAATATTAAGGGTTCGACTATGAACACCAAGAACATTTATATGTATTTCATGTGCAACATATGAAAGAAAGGGAAAAACATACAAACAAAACCCTAGATTTTTACCAAATAATCCAGGAAAAAAGCAAATCATATCAAAAGGGAAGAAAAATTGTAAACATCGAGGGCTTTTTAAGAAACTTGAGTGGTTAAAAAATCACCTGGAAATGAAGAAACTTGCAGTGCCCAGCTTCAAACCTCCTTGCACCACCACACACCGCCACGGAAGGTCACCGGAATATGCAAGAGAATAGAAGTACAGAGTTTCGCTCTCGATGTGCTCTCAAAGTTTTAGAAACGTAATGAAGTCCACGTCCAGGAACAATTTATATAAGGGAGCGCGGAAGACGAATCGTCTCTTTGGAAGCGCCGCATTACATTAGCCATTAAGCCGCAGCCCCAATTAATTTCTCTTGGCACTACGGCTTGGGGGTTTATTGATGGTACAAATATAGCCCCCTACAGCGGAATGTATTCTTCTCAGTACACGGCCATACCTCATAGGTCATCCAAGGCGCAGCTAGATCCCACACAGGGCGCGACATGCCATCTAGATGCCACGAAGATGGTTTTCACAGGTTATGGCTCTGACCATTATAGGGCGCGACACATGGTAAATATTCCCTAAGAATAGGCTGCGGCATTTCACTATATGATGCGCGGCACTCTTCCAGCAATTTGACCTGGTATAAATCACGTGCTCAGGGCACGTGACTCAACACATTTACCTCATAAATAGAGGACCACCTTGAAAGGAGGGATCAATTCCACACTCGTCCAGGGCGGGCTCTGCAATACAGATTCCCTCTACACACCCTCAGCATACACCTTGGAGGCCACAAATCTACATCATAGCCACCTCCCCGGTTCACCGAAATATTTAATACTTCCATGTACTCTCCTTTATTCTCAAACCTTTATGCCTCTTTTGGCATGATTATGTTATACAATGCAACCATATAATGAGAAAGGAGCAACACAGTGGACGTAAGCCTATTTTAAAGGCTGAACCACTCTATATCTTGTCTTCTCTCTATTTACTTACTTTACTTGTTTATTACGCACTTTACTCATGATTTGCTGATGCGAGAACGACACAATGGACGATTTCTCGTATCATCAGTCACCCATGGAGGTGCATTATATTTCTCACAAACCTCACCAGTATCATGGTAAGTCTCCCACAAAAGTGCATTATAGTACTCATAAACCTTTCCAGTATTATGGTAAGTCGCCCACAGAGGTGCATTACAGTTCTCATAAAGTTTTAAGTCCTACATTACTAGGCCTGCCTGACCCTCGGATATGGGAGATTTAAGTCCTACATTACTAGGTCCTCCTGACCCTCGGATATGGGATATTTAAGTCCTACATTACTAAGTTAGCCTGAACCTCGAATATGGGAGATTTAAGTCCTACATTACTAGGCCCGCCCGACCCTCGGATATGGGAGATTAAATCCTACATTACTTTGTTCGTCTGACCCTCGAATATGGGAGATTTAAGTCCTACAATACTATGCCCGCCTGACCCTCGGTTATGGAAGATTATAAGTCCTACACTACTAGGCCCGCCTGACCCTCGGTTATGGGAAATTTATAGTCCTATATTACTATGCACCAAAGTCTTATATTTATTAAGCACCAAAGTCCTATACTACTAGGAACGCATGACCTTCTTAAGGGAGACTTAAAGACCTACATAACTAGGCATAAGCCTTATTTACGAGAGACTAAAGTCCTAAATTACTAGGCACGCTTAGCACCCTCTGCGCACCAAAAAGCACCACAACCATGAATCCGAGTTTTCGAGGTATCGTACGAACCCACGAGCTACACAGACTTTGATTCCGCAACAAGATGGATACGTAGGCGTAACAACGTCGCTCAAATATAAAACATGCTCAACGCAATGCTTCCCCAAATCTGCACTCACATCTTTTAAATCCAATCATCACAAAATTTTATTTTACCTAAAAAATATAGTTTTATGATTTATTCTAGAAAAATACAAGTATTACAACCATAAAAACTCGGTTAACAACCGTGATTTTAAAAAGGGAAATTATTTTAAATATGTTACACAGTGCATTATTTTTGTAAATATATAATTAATTTGCATTATTAGATAAAAAAACTCGAACTTTTGTACTTCGATCCTGAAGCCGAAAAGATTTGAACCATGAGCTTAAACATATCCATTTGACACGCATATCCTCGTTAATGGTCCCCAAAAAATATACTTTACTTTAATATGTACAATATTTCATATAGTAGCTTGCAGCGTGAGCGTTGTGAATAAATTAATTTAAGAACTTAACAAAAAAATATTATTTTAAGAAAGGAAAAAACACCAAAGATCATGAATTAAATTGTGAAAATTCGTATGGGCATGCCTTTTTTTAATCTCAAATCAAATATAAATTCCAATTAGATAATATTTAATATTTTTGAAAATGAAGACCATACAAATACAAAATCAACAGACACCCAACATTTGAGATTGATCTCATAAATTAAACATAATACCAAAACTTGAGAAACATTAATAATTAATAAAAAAAATAAATATTGTAAAAAAATACTTTTACATAAAATGGTCAATCCTACCTGAATAATTTTAGTAATATTAACTTGTAATTCCAATAAAGACATTTTACAAAAAAAAAATGATCTATGCATTCCATGTCACCACATTCTTTTTCAGGCATATAATCAAACACTTTATGGGCGGTAATGGTATCACCACATTTTGCACATGTTTACTAATGAACTTCCAACCATTACAACAGAGCCTTTACATAATGAAAAAAAGGAAGGGAAACACAATCATTGACAAGTAATGGGACTACACTCAATACATAAGTCATGTTACAATGAATCCTATTCTTACTACTTGTTTAGTTGTTCTAGAATCAGAGGCCTAATTGTTAAATTATTGTAAATCACACTGTTATAGGTTTCATAACCCTAAAAAAAATATTTTAAAATCAAATGAAAACAATTTCTTCACTAAGGAAATGTCATTCATATTTACACAAAAAATCCACACTTACAAAAAATCCACACTTACATATAAACTAAGGAAGAAATCCACAATTTCTTCACTAAGGAAATGTCATTCATATTTCTTCACTAAGAGTTGTTCTCACACTGTTATAGGTTTCATAACCCTAAAAAAAATATTTTAAAATCAAATGAAAACAATTTCTTCACTAAGGAAATGCCATTCATATTTAAACAAAAAATCCACACTTACATATTATTAACAAATGAAATTTACCAATTTAAACTATTCAGAAATCTATAATCTTGTGTAAGAAAGATCTCAGAAGTATTGGAAAAACTTATCCAATAGTCTGAGCAAAGCATTGTATTTATAGATGAAGATTTACAACAGAAGAAACAGAATATTAACTCTGTTCTAACAACTAACAGATACTACACGTGGCAAAACAACTCTAACAAACTAGTTAACTAACTGATCAGAGTTATCAGTTAATCTATTCTGATATTTACAAATAGGTATACTGTCATCCCCCCTCAAGCGAAAGGGAGTGAGAATGACATGAAGCTTGGACTTCAAATAGCAGAATCTGTCTAAACCAAGTGGTTTAGTTAGAACATCTGCAACTTGATCAAGTGATGGTACAAATCGGACATCAAGTGTCTTTGCCACAATCTGATCTCTGACAAAATGATAATCAATCTCGATGTGCTTGGAGCGTGCATGAAAAACTGGATTTGCAGCTAATGAGATAGCACTTTGATTATCCACCCAAAGTATAGAACAGTGAAAAAGTTCAATGCCAAGTTCTTTAAACAGAGATCCAACCCAAATGAGTTCTGCTGAAGCATTTGTCAAAGCACGTAGCTCACTGTCAGTACTGGATCGAGCGACAACAGGCTGTTTCTTTGATGACCACGAAACAATATTACCACCAAAAAAGACAACATAACCTCCTGTGGAGCGTCGATCATCAGGGCAGCTGGCCCAATCTGCGTCAGAATAGGCTTCTAAGGAGAAATGAGTGGTTGGTCTAAGAAAAATCCCCTCATATAGAGTACCCTTTAAGTACCGAAGGAGATGCTTGCAAGCCTGCCATTGGAGTGTTGTAGGAGAGTGCATAAACTGACTAAGCTTATTAACAATGAAAGCAATGTCAGGCCGAGTAAGGTTGAGATATTGAAGAGCTCCTACAACACTTCTGTAGAGCGAAGGATCATCAAACAACTCACTATCATGTATGGAGAGTTTCTGAGCTGTGCTTACTGGATTAGGACATGGTTTGGCACCATCAAGTTTGGCTCTTGTAAGTAGATCAGGAATGTATTTTTACTGGGAAAGATACATACCAGTAGAGGTCCTATGCACTTCAACCCCAAGAAAATAATGAACTTGACCAAGATCCTTAAGAGCAAACATATGGTTGAGATCTTTAATAAGCTGAGCAATGAGAGATTTGTTAGGTCCTGTAACCAAGATATCATCCACATAAACCAAGAGAATTAGTAAAGAAGAACCACTACTACTGATGAATAGAGAAGTGTCTGATTTGGCTTTATGAAAACCCCAATCAACCAAAAAACTTTTGAGTTTCTCATTCCAAGCACGTGGTGCTTGTTTAAGGCCATAAAGAGCCTTATTTAACTTGCAAACATAACCAGGAAACTGTTTATCTATAAAGCCATCTGGTTGGGTCATGTACACAGTCTCAGAAAGATCACCATTTAGAAAGGCATTTGACACATCTAATTGTTAAACACTCCAGTTTTTAGACACAGCAAGAGAGAGAACTATTCTTACTGTAGTGGGCTTGACCACTGGGCTAAAAGTTTCAGAATAGTTTATGCCAGGGGTTTGAAGAAAACCTTTAGCAACCAATCGGGATTTGCACTTATCTAAAGTTACATCAACATTAATCTTGACCCTGAACACCCATTTGCTGCTAATAAGATTCATATCTGAGCTATAGGGTACTAGACTCCATGTGTTAGTTTTAAGTACAGCATCAAATTCTGCTTGCATAGAGGTAAACCAAATAGGGTCCAGCAAGGCCTTTTTTACTGATAAGGGTTCTTTGGGTAGAAGAGATTCTGGTAAAGGGTGTTTGCTGGCTAGATAGATTTTAGGCTTAATAATTCCATTTTGTGATCTGGTTGTCATTTGGTGAATTCTAGGTGGGACGGGGTTAGAGTTGGGAATAGGTTGTCTGGTTATGGGTGGAGTGGATCTAGCTGGAGTCAAGATAGGAAATTCTATGGGGTCATTCAAGGGTAAAGTGGTAGCTGAAGTTGAATCAGTAACTGAAGATGCTGAAGTAATTGGTAAGGAAGGGGAGATTACATGACTGGTTGCACCACTATCAACATACCAAGCCATATCAGTCCCAAAATCAGGTACAGTTTCAGTGAAATAAGCACAAGTGTCACTGTTAAATCCCTTTTGATCACATAGATAAGCACTAGGGCCTGAAGAGGCACCAATTGGTGGTTGAAATGAACGATCAAACCTGTAGTGACACACTGCAGCTGAGTGACCAGACTTATCACAGACTTGACATATCAGTTTCATAGAGCCACCTCTGCCAAAAGACTGTCCTCCACGGCCAAAAGAAAAACCATAACCTCCTCGAGAAAATGAAGAACCACGAGCAGAAGAAAAGGAATTGTTACCTCTACGAAATGATCCTGATCGATCTTGATCAAAATTAAACATTCTAGAGCCAGAATTAACAGAAAGATTTGCCATCTTGACAGAAAGATCAGAATTATGGCGTTCCAATCTACTCTCATGAGCCATAAGTAGTGCTTGGACCTCATCAAAAGTTAAAGAATCAGATCGAGATGTAATACTAGCTAAAATTGGATCAAATTCCAGTCCTAGACCATTAAGAAGATATATAAGCAATTCACTATCATCAACATAGTGTCCAGCACAAGCAAGATTGTCAGTGATAAGTTTTAGATGATCACAGAAATCAGATACTGAAAAACTTCCCTTCTGTGCAGAATGAAGTTGTGATTTGAGTTGAAGAAGTCGAGCCTTGGAGTGACTAGAGAAGCGTTGCTCTAAAGCTTGCCAAAGAGAGTAAGAGGAAGAAAATTTAGCAACAGAAGCAAGGATTGATTCTGACATTGAAGATCGAAGGAAGCTAAGAAGCAATTGATCCCTACGATACCAGATAGTATACTCAGGATTTAGGGCACCATTAACAAGAAACTGTGGTGGATGATCAGCCGAGAACAAGACAGAATCCAGACCATGACCAATAACTATTGGAACAACTTGAGACTTCCAAGAAAGAAAATTGAGACGATCAAGACGAACAGTGAGAGATGAGGACAGAGAATGAGAAAATGGATTGTGAGAAGATGAGGAAGATGAAGATGCCATGAGAAAAAAAAATCTTCAGAAAAATATTCTTGGCTCTGATACCATATTAACAAATGAAATTTACCAATTTAAACTATTCAGAAATCTATAATCTTGTGTAAGAAAGATCTCAGAAGTATTGGAAAAACTTATCCAATAGTCTGAGCAAAGCATTGTATTTATAGATGAAGATTTACAACAGAAGAAACAGAATATTAACTCTGTTCTAACAACTAACAGATACTACACGTGGCAAAACAACTCTAAAAAACTAGTTAACTAACTGATCAGAGTTATCAGTTAATCTATTCTGATATTTACAAATAGGTATACTGTCACATATAAACTGAGCTCTATAAAAAAAACTATTGCTAGACACATGTCTACAAATTTAAAATACCTGATATTTTATATCAAATACAATAAGCTTATGTGATAAATAATTAATTTAACTCATTTACTATAGAAGATGGATAAAATAAAGATAAATTTGGTAAGACACCCATCGAAATCCAAGGTGGTGATCACGTAGTCGTCATGTTACACTAGAATGAGAGGATCTGTCTGATTGTGGTGATGATGGTCGGTGTGATTGCAGCGAAGTCTCGGGACGAGTAAGTGAAGGCATTAGTGAAATCCTAATGTTAGGGTTCACTTGTTGTTGTGGAGAAAGAGAGAGAGAACAACCCTTATTTTGTTCATCTTCTTTTTTATCCCCTTCTTTAACAAAGTCTCCTTAGAGAAATCAAGAAGTTCATCCACGAAGAAATCATTGCTCAAGACATCATATATCTTCAAACAAAGCTTTTTGGTCCATCCTTATATCTTCGACATGAAACTTCTTCTCAACGCCATTTTAATGATTTGACCATTGTGTTGAAGATATATGTTCTTTTCAATTTATAAGACCCAGAACAAATAGAGCGGGAAGGAGAAATGGCAGAGAAAAATAATGGCAAGAGAAAAAGACGAACAAGAGTTGGAAAAAGAAATAGGGATTACAAGTTTTTAGTCCTACTTTTTAAAATATATGTGTGTTTAATCCCATGTCATTATTTTTTTGTTATTGGTTCTACATTTTTACACTTGTCATTCTCTACAAAAAGAGACATGAGCGGTTAGGAGACAAAGAAAACTTTAAAAATGGGACTTAGAACAACTTAAACAAACATGGGATGGGAGACAAATAAAACTTTAAAAATGGGACTAAAACCAAAAAGACTAAAACAAATAAGGGGTGGGTGAATTTTGAGAGATCCGAATAGTTAGGGAACTAAATCAGAGGCAAGTGAATTTTTAGAGAGAGAGAGAGAGAGAGATGTCTTCAATATAAAATCCTACATACACGCCTTAAAAGTTGAGCAGCGTTTATTGAAGTCCTTTAGTTAATTGTTATTAAATAGATATAGTACTACTTAAGTAAAAATGTGCATTATCTTTTGCATGCACTTCAACTATTTTGTGTATTACTACTTTTTACGCATATTTGTATTCTTCAATATTCCATATACACATTTTAGACTTGTTTTATGTGTCAAAATTATTTATAAAGAATAAATTTTATGGAAGATGAATGTGTAAACAAATGTTTTTACATTTTATCAGTAATCCTTTAGGGTCCATTTGGTTCGGGATGAAATACTTTTAACCACGGTGAATTATAAAATGGTTAAATATTTTTCACATCTTTAAAACTAATTTTTTGTTGGTTTGAAATTATGAATAATTGCACACCCTATGCAACTTTTAACTCTAAATAGGTGAAAACGTAAGTAAAAAATATTTTACCATGATAAGACCAGGGGATGAACTTAGTGTAATACTGGGGTGTGAACGTGCACCTCTCAGAGTTAAAAATAAGTTAAAATAACAAAAAAAATAGCACCCAAAAAAGTTAAACCTAGCCACTCTCCCATTTTCCATCATCCAAACCTAAAAATGAAACCCAATACCTGTGTTGTTCCAGTCTGGGTCGCCCCTATTTCGGCCTCCCATGTTCCGACCAGAAGGCTGCTAAGTTTCTTGTGAAGTTGTTGTGATAAAGGAATATCGTCATTCTTGTGTGATTTCATTTAAAGTTGTTGATTTATTTGTAAGTATTTGGTTGTTCTTGTGATTATGATGTTGTAAGATACTGTATCTGATCGTGCTATTGTGGTTGAAGATGGATTTCATTGATTCTTTTTTAAGATGGATTCTAAACATATAATTATTTGAAAATGGGTTTCAACTATTTTTTTTGAAAATGGGTTTCTTAACAATAATTTTTTGATTGCTAGTATAATTTCTTAATAATAATTTTTTTTGTTTATTGCTAATCTCTTGATAAATATTTCTTCAAAAGAGCCCGTGAAGAAGTCTCTCCAATCTACAATGTCACACCACTTCCAATTCCAACCAAAGTTGTTGAAGAGGTATCTTCTAGAGTATATCGAACTCGCATCGAAGTTAACTTGACAAATCTTCCTTCGGATCCTAGCTTACGACGACGCATTTCAGATTATGATGCGAACGATCAAGACAAAGTTAGACTATCATTCTTGCAAATGGGTCCTTACCAACCCTCTATGCCTCTTTATCCTATAAATTAATGGGAAGAAATGATAGGCATTTCGTTTTAAATTAATTCATCCAATTTGGTAGTTAGTTGGAATATAGCGTTTCAAAGGATGCAGCATTTTGTTTGCCTTGTTAATTATTTTGTCCGGAATCCTCAGATAGAAATAAAAGTGATGCTTTTATGAGGTGGTTTTGACAATTGGAAACAAAAAGATCGACTAAAAAAACATGTTAACATTGAGAGTCATAATGCGGCCTACATGAAGACTTAAATTTTGTTGAACCATAATCAACATATTGTGGAACTATTTGATAAGCAATCGAAGGAGTGGGAAGTTAATTATCATCTACGTCTAATTACAACTATTGATGTGATTCGGTTTCTTTTGCGACATTCCTTATCTTTTCGTTCTCATGATGAATCGGAGGACTCCATGAATAAAGGTAACTTTCTTGAACTTTTAGAATGGCTTGCCAAAAGAGATGCATCGGTTAATAAAGTTGTTCTTAAAAATGCACTAGGTAATCATAAATTGGCATGTCCTAACATTCAAAAAGATATTGTTAATCATAAATTGACATGTCCTAACATTCAAAAAGATATTGTTAATGCAATTGCAAGTAAGATTACTAATACAATATTAAAAGATCTTAGTGGAGATCTATTTTGATATTAATTGACGAAGCGCGTGATGTATCAATCAAAGAATAAATGTCTATTAGGGTTCCTTATGTGAATAAGAAGGGTTTTGTGATGGAAAGATTTATGGGAATGGTACATGCTACTGACACTATCGCTAAATCATTAAAAGCTTCACTTGATTAATTTTTCAATAAACATAATTTGAGTGTAAAGAATTTGTGGGGTCAAGATTACGATGGGGAAAGAAACATGCAGGGAGAGTATAATGGCTCAAATAACTTATTTTGAAGGAGGACAAGTCAGCATTTTATATACATTGTTTTGCACATCAACTTTATGTCACTTGTAAAAGTTGAAAAAGATCTTAAACACATTCATGAGCTCTTCTTCATAGTCAATAATGTAGTGAACATTGTGGGCGCATCTTCTAAGCGTCGCAACATTTTGCAAGAGAAAGAGGTGGAGTGGATTAAATATCAATTGGTTAGTGGTGATATATCAAGTGGTAGGGGATTAAATCAAGAATCTAGCATGAAGCGTGACGGTGATACACATTGGGGTTGGCATTATAGGCCATTGATTAATTTGATTATAATGTATGAATCTGTGCTTGGTGTTCTTGATGATTTGGGGTAAAATTCCATAGATAAAAAGAGTGAGACAATAAATTTGATGAAATCAATGCAATCATTTGATTATGTATTCACCTTAAATTTAATGAAGAACGTACTTGCAATAAGTAATGATCTTTCTAAATCTCTTCAACGAAAAGATCAAGACATTGTTAATGCAATGACTTTAGTGAAACTGTCAAAGAGCTGAATGCAAAAATTGAGGGATAGTGGGTGGGAAAATATTTTGATGGAGGCCTCGTATTTTTGTGTGGAAAATCATATTAAGATTCCTAATATGGAAAGTAATTTTTGTCTTTTGGGAAGATTAAGTAAAGGATTGACAACCACAAATTTATATCACTATAAAGTTGACTTGTTCTACCTTTGCGTGGATAAACAACTTGTTGAACTTAACAATCATTTTGATGAGGTGAATTCTGAATTTCTTTTATGCATAACATCATTTGATCTAGTTAATTTATTTGTTTCTTTTGATATAAATAAGTTAGTTCGTCTATCTGAACTTTATGTTGATGATTTCACCGAGTAAGACCATATTGTATTTTGGGATAAGCTTGAATTTTATGAATATGATATTAAATCCGATAGTGACTTTGTTGAAATGGATGGGATTAGTGAGTTGTCTAGGAAAATGGTATAGAAAGAGAAACATCTTGTGTATGGATTAGTTTATAGGCTCATAAAGTTGTCATTAATTCTACCGGATTCCACAGCTACAATTGAGAGGTCATTTTTTTCCATGACAATCGTGAAAATCGATCTTCGAAATCATATGGGGGATGGTTGGATAAGTGAATCTTGCATGACATATATCTAAAAAGATGTCTTTGATTGCATTTCTAATGATACAATTGTAGATCGATTCCAAAAGATGAAAAATCGTTGAGGGAGATTGTAGTTTGCTCATTTTATATTTCAGTTAGTACTTGTACTAATTAATTCAGATTTTGGATACTTGTTTTAGCAATAAAGTATTATGATTTAGTTTGTTGTATTTTATTACTATTAATGTGTGAATATTTATTTCTTTAGCCAAGAAGTATAAATGTGTGAATAATCCTCAAAAAAACAAAAATCGGGGGGTTACTTCCCCCTGAACACTTGTTGTTTTTATTATGGTTTCCCACCAATTGGAAATTCCTGGCTCTTCCACTAGATAAGACACTTAATTTAGTGCTTAAGAAATAAAAATATTGTCTTAATGTTTCTTGAAAAACGTCCCCAAGGGAGCTTTTGTTAATCAAGACTACTTTGTTAATCATAAAACATGATATAAACCATAATGTTACATCGTGTTTAAAATAGTTTTGTCATGAATCCAGGATATTTAATCTTCATCCAATCACATAATCATAAGTTCTTCATAACTATGATCAAAACTAACCTCTGTCCATTGCAATTAATTGGAATAAGTTGACTTGAATGCTCCTGTTAAAGCTTCCTTTGAATCTCTTCTTGAATAACCCAGAATTGCTTTCTTATATGCCCAGAATTTTGGTGAGAAAATATGAATAAAGGTAATTTCGGATTTTCTCTCCCTCCTTAGAAATAGTGTGTTATGAGATGACTCTAGATGGTTTAGAGGTCTCTATTTATATGGGGAAGAGGGATGAAATCCTAGTCAAGGTGGGACTTTTTTCAAGTTTCCAACTAATGTCACTAACCATCATGTGATTAACGGATAAGATTCACCCAATCTTCTAATATTCTTATTTATCACATTCTTAATTAATTATCTAATATTTATCAAGACCATATAATTGGAAAATTCATAAATTCCGATTTTGATATAATTAAAATTCAATAATTAATTTCGACACTTATTATTAATTTCCAACAGTCTCCCACTTGGTCTTAATAATTCTTATAATTAGATTAGGTATCATAAGGTGCACAATCATTGATAAATATAGTTTTTCTAAATCAAATGATTCACGAATGCGAGTCATGGCGGGTTCATGCTATTCAAGAGCATGGTTCCTTCCATATGCCACAACACCAATGTTTCATTCAACTAAGCCTTTAATATTGGGTATCATAATGGCCTCATAATGGCCTTTTGAATAAGGACTATTTTTGTTAATAATAATTTATAATCATATACATGCATTCACAAAAGACAGAAAAAATAGAAATCAGAAACACTTTTATTTAATTCAAGTAATAGTATCAAACAACTAAGCCAAATAGCAATCATAATCTAACTAATCGAGACCCATCACTTTGACATGTTCCATAAAGGTCTTTGGAGATAGTCCTTTCGTAAGAGCATCTGCTATGTTATCACTCATACTAATGTAATCAATTGACACTCTTTGTTTCTGGACCTCTTCTTTCACTAATAGGTATTTCATCTCAATATGCTTAGCTTCCTTAGTATACCTATCGTTCTTTGAGAATAAGACTGTTGTGACACTATCACAATAAATATTCAGCGGCTTAGATATCGATCCCATAATTCTAAGTCCTAAAATAAAGTTTCGCATCCATAATCCATGATTTGTAGATTCGAAGCAAGCTACGTATTCAGCCTCCATAGTAGATGATTCAATGACGCTTTGCTTAACACTTTCCATGAAAAGGCTCCTCCATCCATGAGGAAGACATAACCGAAGTGTTCTTCCTACTGTAAAGTCATCCCCCAAAATCTGAGTCTAAATAACCAATCACCTCAAGGTGATCAGTCTTCCAACATGTGAGAATGTAATTCTTGGTCCCTTGCAGGTACCTCAGCACTTTTTTTGCAGCTTTCCAATAGTAAATCTTCGAATTGGTTGATATCTGCCTAGTACCCCAATGGAAAAACAAATGTCCGACCTAGTGCAGACTTGTGCATACAACAAGCTCCCTACGAGCGAAGCATAAGGCATGCCTTTCATGTGCTCCCTTTCTAAATCACTTCCAGGGCATTGACTTAAGCTGAACTTATCCCCTTTCTAAAGTGGAACATTAATGGGATTGTAACTTTGCATGCTGAATCTTTTTAAAACTTTGTTAATGTAAGCTTCCTAAGACATTCCCAATGTTCTTCGTGATCTAACCCGAGATATTTCTATCCCGATCACGAAGGATGCCTCACCTAAATCTTTCATTTCAAATTTTTTAGAAAGGTACTTCTTGGTTTCACTTAATAAACCAAGATCACTGCGGGCGATAAGTAAGTCGTCAACATATAGTACTAAAAACACAAACTTACTCCCACTGATCTTTAGGTATATACATCGATCAACAGTATTTTCCTTAAACCGAAAGGATGTAATCATATCTTGGAACTTAATGTACCATTGATGAGAAGCTTGCTTTAGACTATATATTGACTTCTTTAACATATATACCATGTTTTCCTTTCCTTCCTTTATGAAGCCTTATGGATGTGCAATGTAGACTTCTTCTTCTAAACTCCCATTTAGAAAAGTTATTTTTACATCGATTTGGTGCAACTCCAAATCATAATGAGCCACCAATGCTTATATGATTCTTAAGGAGTCCTTCTTTGAAACTGGGGAGAAGGTCTCATTATAATCAATGACTTCTCGTTGATTAAAACCTTTGACAACAAGTCTAGCTGTATGTCATTCGATATTTCCTTTTGAGTGAAGTTTGGTCTTAAAGATCCACTTGCACCAACTCGTTTTTGTCCTTCTAGGAATTCGACCAACTCCCAAACTTTGTTGTCATTCATAGATTTTATTTCTTCATTCATGGCATTAACCCATTTATCTGAATCATCACTATTTACAACTTTTTCATAAGAAACTGGATCATTAATATTCCCTATGTTAAATTCGATCTCTTGAAGGTATACCACATAATCATCCGGAATTATCGATATCCTTTCTCTTTGAGATCTTGTTAATGGGCTTCAAAATTTTCATCGGTTGTAGTCTCATGGCTATTCAGTTAGTTGATCATTCACTTGTTGTTCATTGTTATTGATGGGGTCAATGACCGATTCAACAACTACATTAGGAACAATAGGTATCTTATGAACTATGGGTATAGGAATTTGTACCCTGACTTCTCGAATGATTACATCCATTTCTTTCATACTCCCACTTACTTCACCTTCTTTAATGAATTTATAATTTCCAGTTTCTATGATTCTAGTTCTATGATTAGGATAATAGAATCTATATCCCTTCGACTTTTCTGGATACCCAATGAAATGACATGATAATGTCACAGGATCCAATTTCTTTTCATGAGGGTTATAGATTCTAGCTTCCGTTGGGCATCTCCACACATGTAAATACCTTAAATAGGGTTTCCATCCTTTCCAAATTATAAAACGGGCTTTTGAAACTGACTTACTAGGAACCCTATTTAAGATATGAACATCGGTCTTTAATGCATGGGTCCACAAAAATGTAGGCAATTGGGTCCTACTTATCATACTTCTAACCATTTATATAAGGGTACGATTATGCCTTTCAGCTACACCATTCTGCCAAGGTGAACCTGACATTGTGTATTTCGCGTAAATACTTAATTTTTCAAGGAGTTTTCAAATGGGGCAGGGCGTTGCCCCTGACTCATCATATCTACCATAATATTCACCACCTCTATCAGACCTAATAATTTTTACCTTTTTGCCTAGTTGCCTCTCAACCTCATTAATGTATATTTCAACGACGTTCGCAGACTGAGATTTATCATGCAACATGTACAAAACGCAATAATGTGAAAAATAATCTATAAAGGTGATGAAGTATTTATCTCCGCCAATGGATGGAATATCAAAAGATCCATATATGTCTGTATGTTTTATTTCAAGTAGTTAGGTTCTTCTTGTCGCTCCTTTCTTTATATGTTTGGTATGTTTTCCTTTAATACATTCCACACATACATCATAATTGGCCCAATCCAAGTTATGGAGTATTCCATCTTTAATGAGCCTTTCAATTCTAGACCTAGATATGTGCCCTAATCTTTTATGCCACAAGTAAGAAGATTTTTCACCATTAAGTGTACATTTCGTACCAACATTAGGACGCAGGGTCACAAGGGTTTCAGAAAATTCTTTTCAAGATTCAGTTGATATAGACCATCTAATAAAAATCCAAAACCAATATTATTAAAATTTTTAATCAAACCAAAACCATTGTTTTTAATTTCAATTGCAAAACCATCTAAAGCAAGTTTGACAACATAAATTAAATTCCTAAAAACTGTGGGAACATAAAAAGTTTCTTGAAAATCTAAGATAAATCCAGTGCTTAAAATCAGGCGAAACACTTCAATAGCTTCTATTTTAGCCTTCGCTTTATTGCCCATGTAGAGAAAATGCTCATTTGGATTTATTTTGCGGATCGAAGTGAAGCATAGCATCGAATTAGAAACATGACACATAGATCCAGAATCAATCCACCAAGTGTTAGAAGGAGCGTTAATAAGGTTTGATTCGAAACAAACATAAATAAAGGGCTTACCCTTTTTCTCGAACCAGGCCTTTCGTTTATGACAATCCTTTTGGAAATGGCCCTTATTTTTACAGAAGTGACACTTGTCATTCCTTTCCTTCTTCACAACAGCAGTTGATGGTTCACCTTAATGAGACATCTCAAGACCTTTCTTAATGCCCTTTCCTAACTTCTTCTTAAAACCAGCTCCTTTGACTATAAGATTTACCACCTGTCCCTTAGTCACATGGCCTTTTTTGTTACTTGATTCTTCCTTCCTCCTGTACCAACATGCTTTGTAAATCATTTACATTCCACTTATCTTTTATAGTGTTGTAATTAATTTAGAAAGGCCCATACTCAGGAGGTAGGAAGTTTAGGATGAGTTGGACGAGAAAAGACTCATCCACTGTCATGCCTACAAATCTAAGTCTAACAGCCAGATTGGCTATCTCTATAATCTAATCATTCATGGTTCAAGTACCAATGAACCTCATAGTAGTCAGGTGAGCTATTAGTTTCCCAGCAAGGGATTTATCTGTAGTGCGAAAGTGTTCCTTAATGTTATTCAAATACTCTTTCACTTTCATAGTTTCAGGTAGGAAGGTCTTAATGTTAGCAGTAACGCACCTTCACATAAACATAAGGTCCAGTGTATTGGATCGAGACCATGCTTCATGGACAACAATTTCATCCTCGTTAATGGCATTAGTAATAGCAGCGGGTTCATCACACATAATTGCCATGTCCAGTCAAGAATCCCTAGGCTGAACTCAATTTGCTCACTCCATTCAGAAAAATTAGTTCCATCAAATTTTGAATAGGACTGAGCATGCGAATACAGGTTAAGGGGAACTGCAATTAATAATAATGTTCACAAATTAACTTTTACACACAATAATAATTGCAAGGGTCGGATATTAAATTGTTGACTAAAAATTTTGACAGATTTCATTTACAATCTAAATATCACGAAATCTGTGTTAAACGTCACATAATGTTCAGATTGCGAAGATATACTACCCTATAATTCATTTATCATGGTCCTATAATTTTGGCATCTCTGTTTGTTGCCTACACATTTAATACCATGATTAATGGATTTAATGTCAACTATTCTGTTTTTACGAAAACCAGTTCTAACATTGTTTAATTCAGATATTAGTATGTGTTGCGCCTCAATCCAATTTTATAAGTAACATTAGAATAAACATTTAATGAATGTAAGTGTATTATTCGTACATACAGTCTCAGCCTGTGTTTGGCTTTTGACTTAACTCAAATGAATAATTGCTCGCATGTCCCAACTTGAATATGGTTAATCATACATTAAATATTAACTATAATACGTAATCTACAAGTAATTATCAAGATACCAATAGCAGCTTAAATGCCTCAAAAACAGAATTGTCCAGGTATAGTAAAAACATATATAATACATGAATTTTTGCCAAAAATGGCAAAAATGAGTTTTCACTATAGAATCGAAGTAAAACACACCAGAAAACCAAAACTTTTTGCGGAACGTTAATATCAATTTTCTGTAAAGAGTTATAACCCCGAGATTATTTTCTAAAATAGCAAAAACGGAGTTTTGAGGACCTTAATGGACTCGGATGGCTCGTTTCCAGTCACCCCACCAAGTTTCAAGTCAATCGGACACCAAAAATTTCAAAAATTACTATTCACTGCGTCAAAAAAAATTCTCCCAAAAATCTGTTTTGCGTCAAATCACAGTTTTCACTTAATTAATCTTAAAAACAGATTCATTTTCTTATCATGATTAATAAAAGTGTTTTTCAGAACGTTTGCATAAACTTGAAACAATAAAAATCATGTTAATGACATATTAGGGTTCTAATAACACGAAAAAATGGTTGAACAATAATTGGACAGTTATCATAAGCTTATGGATTGTATACAACAATTTCGTTCTTAATATCATACATAACAAAAATTCGAATTATTAATTCCAGATTAGTGTATGATTACCAGATTGCTTAAAATTTCAAATTTCAAGATTCATAAAAAAAAATTCCAGATTCATAAAGATCAAATATCAGAACTGTTATAAGAAAATTTTCATTAAAGGAAAGCATGAGATTATAAACCGAAAGCGCTGAACTGCTTTGTTAATCATAAAATCGGATATAAACCATAATATTACATCGTGTTTCAAAACAGTTATGTCATGAATCTAATATATTTAATCTTCATGCAATCACAGAATCATAAGTTATTTATAACTATGATCAAAACTAACAGTTGTCCTTTGCAATTAATTGGAATAAGGTGACTTAAATGCTTATGTTAAAGCTTCATTTGAATCTCTTCTTGAATAGCCCATAATTGCTTTTTTATATGCTCAAAATTTTTGTGAGAAAATACGAATAAAGGTAATTTCGGATTTTCTCTCTCTCTTTAGAATAGTGTGTTATGAGATAACTCTAGATGATGTAGAGATGTCTATTTATAAGGGGAAGAGGGTCGAAATTCTAGTCAATGTGAGATTTTTTTCAAGTCTCCCATTAATACCACTAACCATCATGTGACTAACGGATAAGATTCATCCAATCTTCTAATATTCTTATTTATCACATTCCTAATTATCCGACATTTATCAAGACCACATAATTGAAAAATTTATAAATTTGAATTTTAATATAATTAAAATTAAATAATTAATTTTGATACTTATTATTAATTTCCATGAGCTGTCTCAAAAGCTATAAAATAAAACAGTAGGTAAAATATCCACCATAATACTAATGAGGATGAAGATATTGGCACAGGCTAGAACAGGAGAGCAAATCCAAAAATGAAACGATCATGAATGTGCATGTTCATCTGGTGCCACCCGGATTCAACTGATGTTGGTGTCGTGCTACCATGTAGTGCACTACCATATCTTTGTACCTTTATATTTAATTTTGGAAAAGAGAATATCTTATCAAAAATGGAAATGACCTTAATAATAAAATATGACTGATTTGATCTCCTCTGCTTATAAATGTCCACCTGTAGGAAGCAAGCAACAGTACACAAGTACATTTTAGATTGGAGGAGAGTAATTCGACTTTTAATCCCAACTCAAACATGGCTTTAACCCGTTTATCGTTTGCCATCTCTATGATTCTCGTCTCATCACTTCTTGTTGTAAGTGGTTATGAGTATGGCCCTAAACCAAAGCTTGAGAAACCCAAGACACATGAAAACCAGTTCCCGGAGATACTACGCATTCAAGGGCTTATTTATTGTAAGTCGGGCCCTAAACTCATCCCACTTAAAGGTAATCCCTCTCACAAATTTTTGTAAAAATTCAACTCGGAGAATCTCTCTTGTGCTGGACAATAACACGCTTTCACCACATTGGGACACGTGCAACAAAAAGTTATTTTACTTTTTTCCCTACTTGTCTAGTGCACAAGTTTTAGTGTTTACTTCTTTCATTAATATAATTTCTATCTCTACCTCTACAATTATAAAAGCACGTATAATTACTTGTGCACTAGCACACCATGTTAATATGAGCTCGTCCGGAGATCATAATTTAGCTATTGCGAGCTTCTCGTTTTACGTTAGAATCGCCCTCTAGCAGTAGAATCTTTTAGACCTATTGAAATCACAAGATCAAATCAACCTTTTTTTTTATATTCCCTTATGCACGAGCATTCTCTATCTTAATTAGTCTTACTCCTCTCTCCCTCCTTCCACATTTTATCAATAGTATTTGTTAATATTCTTTTTATATAAATTTACCAATGTTTTGGGACGATTTATTTAATGAAAATAATTTGGAAGGAAAAGATATGTGTTACTTGATCCAAAATAATGGATAGTATAGTTATCTCCATCGTGGTTTTTTGTAGGCAAGAGACATGAGAGTACATATTACATTTGCAACCTTATTCTTTCTCAGTTTTTCTATGAGCTAAGGTTTTTAGTGAATTGAAGTTGTGATAACTTTGCCTTAATCTTGGGCCAATTTCAATTTGGCACTTTGTAAATTTAGGATCTATTGTAATATGTATTTTGGAAATATGACAATAAACATTTTATTTATAGTTTTAGTCATTCTTTACAAATAAAGCCGCTAACGCGGACCCATATTTATAAAACGTCAACCAATCACAGCATGCCACATGTCCCTTTAATTTAAAAATAGGGAGTAAAAATGGAATCGAAATATTTGTTTTCCTATATCCATAATCAATATTATTTTAAGTCCTAAAAGTACATAATCTACTTTAATGAGACTTTGTATAAATTGAGTGCCTTTTGGCAACCCGAGTGACAAATGCGTATGCGAAGTATTGTTTTGGCTTTTTCTTTAATTATATCTTTGGAGAGAAACAATAGTTTTTTTTAAGACATTGAAGATAATAAATTTAATGGTCAAAATAGGATGAAGGCATATTATATTTTGTACCACCATGAAGGAAAATATTATGTAGGAAGAGGCGTTTTTTTGTGCTCAACAACTCAAAATCTCACTATATAAGATCCAATTCAGGAAACAACATCTAACTACAAGTAATAGAATATACCACATAGGAGTGATTATGGTGTTTTGTTTAACTGTACAGTCCAATTTTTTCGAAAAATATGGTTTTGTTTTATTATAGATTTCATTACCGAAAATCGAAATTAGCGCAATTTTTTTGGATGGGTTTTGTTAAGCAATTAAAAATTCGATTTATCGAAAACTAATGTACGACTATTAAAATATCAAAACTACTATTCAAAAAACTTATTTATATTTTTGGACCATTTCTCCTTTGTTTACCTTCCGCTCTTAATTCTTAACTTAAATATCTAAATTCGATCCCACGTGCAACGCACGTGGACATACCTAGTTTATTGAAAAGAGTAATTTTAAAATTTTTACTAGTGTGTGTGTGTGTAAACAATTAGCGTGTTTCCAACTTATCTTTGGCTAACATTTCTACAAAAACGTTCGATGAGTGACACTAAAAAATGCATTTTAAACACCCTTATTTATTGGGTGTATCCACTTGTCCCATTAACTTAAAGTCTCGTCTTATGAATCTATGCGTAGTTTTCTCACGATTAATGGATAAAAGACTATTTTAATAATTTATATATGAGTGATGTTAGATGTCTCAAAACATCACCGAACACAACCCAAAAGAATGCATTTAGTGTTTTTTATTTTCTATGGATCCCACTCCAATGTGCAAATAATTAATGCACTTTAAAAAATATTTTGGAGGATTAATTTGAGGTACATATCACTTTCCTTTTTATATATAGAATCTTTCTAAAATTGGCATTCTCTCAAATTGACCTGCTTCCACCACATTGGCACATGTGTTGATTAAAAATTTATATATTCTCTTACATCTTCACACGTACAAGGATACATGTGTTGGAATCTGATTTAGAAAATGAATGAGACAGCCTCATCGAAATTTGATTCATAATAAAAGTGATAGTCCCATTAAGATCTCCACCACCATCCTACTAAGGATTTCTTTAATCCGTTAATACTCTCCCAGGTAGCCTATATAAGGAAGCCATTTCATTGTTGAAAGACACATCAGAAATCAAGTGAGAGATCAATTGAGAGAGGTTTACAACTAAAGTATTTTTGTTATAAGTGAGTTCAAGAAACAAGATCATTTTATGAGTTTCTTATGTGAGGGTTCCTACAATATTGTGATATTAATATTGTTAGTTGAGTGAGTGTTCAAAAGAGTGACCTAGTGTGTAACACATATTCTCCTACAGTGAAACATCTCCCCCACTTGTGAATCTAGCCAATTTTGGTGAACAACGCTAAATATTTGTGTCTCTATATTTTTTTGGTTGGTATATGCTTATTTAATTTCATAATTCAATTAGTAAGTTGATTTAGTAGATTGAGAGAAAATTTCTTGTGTTGTATTTCACATAATCGGTAAGCGGTGTTTCGAGGCTTTCGTAATTCAAGCTAACAAGTGGTACCAAAGCGACGATTGCCAATTACACCAATAAAACGGTTCGAAACATTCAAAGAGTGAGCACAAGATATTGATTGTTTTCTAATGGTGAAAATTGAATCAAACATTACTCATGACGTTCCTTCTATGAGCATAAACTCAAAGAAGTGGGATCCATATGTGGTTGAAATTTGAAGTGTTATGAAAAAAAGATCAATTTCGGTTTATGACATGGATGGATGCGAGGCGTTCTTGTCAACAAAGGCTTGGAATAGCTTTGTTAGGCATTTAGAACAAACTAGAATGCACGCTCGATGCAGAGTGTCTGGCTTGATATTGACAGACAACTAGTTTCTTCTATTGAACAAGATATCATATATCAGTAATGAGGTATTAAATCATGTGGTAGAGGAGACCACTACTAAGGGCATGTGAGCTAGGCTAGAAGAAGTATACTTTGGGAAACGTTTGTCCAATAAACTTTTTCTCAAGAGACAAATGTTCAATCTCGAACTGAAGGAGGAAGAATATACAATGAAGCTTATCAGCAAGTTCAAATACTTGATCAATGATTTGACTCAGGTAGACATTTCAATCACGAAGGAAGATTGAGCCCTACTATTGCTTGCATCGTTTCCCAATTCCTACGAACATTTTTTCACTAACCTAATGTTTGGGAAGAATACTCTCATGTTCTACGAGGCAGTGCAAGACATCTTTTACCATTTGACCATGAAAAATAACATAAATGATATCTCATCTTCTCAAAATGAAGGCTTAGTTGCCAAGACTGATAATAGTGGATGAAGAAGAAGATCAAGGTCACGAGATCTCAAAACTCAAGGCGCTTATAGATCTAAAAAACAAGATCACAAAAACTTTGAGTGTTACAAATGTCACAATAAGGGTCATATTAAGAATAATTTCTCGAAGATGCAAAGGGAAGACGAGAAAAGTGCTTCTATAAAAGATGTTGATGTGTTGCAACACAAAAAAATGTCAGAGAGGTACTTACTTATCTTTTCGCCGATCATGAAAGTGGGTAGATTCTTGACTTGGGATGCTCTTATCACATGTGATTCAACGGGGAGCGGTTTGATCGGTAAAAAACCCAAAACGGTTGTAATATTCTCATGGGAAACAATTCTACATTCAAGGAAGTGGGAATTGGCATGGAGAGAATCAAGATGTGAGATGGCGTTCTTCGAATGCTAAGTGATGTTAGACATATTATGACACTTAAGAAAAAATTGATCTCTTTGGGCACACTCGACGACAATAGGTGTGTGATTGAAGCTGAGGACGAGACTTTAAAAGTGAAGAAGGGATCTACGGTGAATTTGTGTGGCGCAAAATTGCCTAATAATATTTATTTATTGAGGGGGAACCATGGTAACCGATTGAGCAGAAGTCTCTACAATCTTGAATGAAAAATCGAAAGTTTTAGACAAAGTCAAGGAGTAGAATTATATGATGGAAAATCAAATAGAAAAGAAGATCAAGTATTTGAGGAGCGACAATGGAGGTGAATATGAGGATGGCAAATTCTTTCAGTTTTGCAAAAATGTTGGCATTACAATACATTTTATCACGAGGAAAACTCAATAACAAAATAGTATTACGAAGCGTATGAATAGCACAATTATTGAGAGGGTAAGGTGCACGAGGTTTCATGTTGGGTTGCCAAAATCATTTTGGGCAGTAGCTATTAGCCACGTCATTTTTTTTGTCAATTGGTCTCCAAATGCATCTCCTGTATTGAAATGCCCCAAAGAAGTATGGTCTAGGCAATATGTGAATTACTCACAACTGAGAGTATTCAGGTGTCCAAAATATGTTCGCATTCCTAATTATGAAAGGGCCAGAAATGACCCGAGGTCTCGCCCATGTATCCTTCTCGATTTTACAAAAGGGGTGAAGGGGGTACAAGCTTTGGGATCTAACGTCAAGAGAGTTATTTATTAGCTGGGACGTGAGATTCGATGAGGGGTTATGATTACACACAAGGAATTTTAAGAAGTTTTAAATGTTAGTGGTATTAAAATCGTTGAGGTTCCTATTTATGTTCCAAGATCGTTCATTATCAAAAGTGATGAAGCGTCCACTAATGGTATTATTTATACTCAACCAAATGAAAACATAGTTAAGGTGGAGCATGTGGAGAAGGATTATAAAGAAATATTGGTTGACGTAGAGAAATCTCAATAGGTGGAGCATAAACCATCAATAATGAAGGTAAATAAGGTTAGATGGGTGTTATATAATATAAGAGATTGAAGCTCTACACAAGAACCATGTGTGGAAGTTTTTACTGAAACCCAAGGACATACTCATAGTTGGTTCCAAATGGGTGTTTAAAAAGAGGCAATAAATAAGAGAAAGAGCCTAAATACAAAGCCAGGTTAGTAGCTAAAGGGTTTTCAAAGAAAAATTGAATAGATTATGATGAGATCATTTTTTCGGTAGTGAAACACAATTCTGTAGTGTTGTTGGCTATGGTCGCTCAATTTCATATGGATTTGGAGCAAATGTATTTGAAGACAACTTTTCTCTATAGTGACTTAAAGAAAGTTATCTACATGGCGCAATTAGAAGGGTTCAAGGAAATAGGCAAGGAGAACCACGTGTGTAGGTTTAAGAAGTCCTTGTATGGACTTAAAAAATCTCCAAGACAATAGTACCTATAGTTTGGCACTTTCATGATACATGTTGGTTACACTAGGTGTAACAATGACCATTGCACGTACTATCGAACATTTCAGGGTGGCTCAATTATTTTGTAGATGATTTATGTGGACGAAATGCCCATTACTTGTCGGCATATGTCAAAGATCAATCAGCTCAAGGTTGAGTTTAGTTGGGGATTTTAGATGTAGGATCTTGGCACCGCATAAATTATCATTGGCTCTTTCAGAAGAAGTAAATATCACATATTATTAAGAAATTTGTCATGGTGGATGCTAATCCTGTATTTATGTCATTAGCTTCTCGTTTTGCTTTGTTCGCAGAACAATATATTTCTACAGATGCTGAGATTGTAAATATGTCGACAACACCATATTCTTGTGTGATGGATTGTCTCATGTATGCCATGGTTTGAACGTGGTTGGATAATTCCCAAGTAGTTGGAGTGGTCAGTAAGTACATGTCGAATCTAGGAAAAGAATGTTGGAAAAATATTAAATTGATTCTATGGTATTTGAAAGGCGTTAAAATTATGGGTATTTTGTTCGAGTGAAAGCAATGAGCTAAATGTGCTGCAGAATTCGTAGACTCGGACTATGCGGGTGATCTGGACAAAGGGAGATCAACCACATATTATGTGTTTACTATCACTAGTGGACTAGTGTCTTGGAGATCTATTCAACAAGCAAAAAATGCTTTGTTTACTATAGTGGCAGAGTACATGACACTCACGGAAGCATTAAAAGAGGCGATATAGTTGAAAGGTTTGGTGACTGATTTGGGAATGAAGTAAGAGGGAATTCTTCTTCATTGTGATAATTAAAGTTCTTTGCAATAGGTCAAGAATCAAGTGTACCACGACCGCACAAAGCATATTGACGTGTGATACCATAAGGTATTGGATTGGATGAATTCTGGCAATGTTGTCATCAAGAATGTGCGCACTAATGAAAATGCGACGAATATACTCACAAAAAACGTTAGGGTAGGCATTGCGTAAAGCTTCTTAATTTCACATCTTATTGAAGTTAGAGGTAGATCCATGTCGAGTGGAGTAATGTGATATTGATGGATATCGTGATAATCCTCAAGTAGTTATCGGTTATTACCCCAGGACTAGTTGGCACAGTAGCATTCCAGTTGATAAAGTTTGCCAAGGTGGAGATTGTTGGAATATGACTTGAAAAACGAATGAGGTTTGCCCATTGGAATCTAACTCATAATGAAAGTGCCAGCCCTATTAAGAGCTCCACCATCAGCATCCCTATTAAAATCTCATAAGCCCAATTAAGAGCCCCATCACCAGTAGCCCTACTAAATGCTCCACCACTATCCCACCAAGGATTTATTTAATCCTTTAATCCTCTCTTTAGAAACTTATATAAGAAAGTTATTTCATTATTCAAAGACATACCAGAAATCAAGTGAGAGAGCAATTAGAGAGAAGTTTACAACTAAGGTATTTTAGTTATGACTATAAGAAAGAAAACCATTATATGAGTTTATTATTAGAGGGTTCCCATAATATTGTGAGATTAATATTGTCAGATGAGCGAGTGTTCAAAAGAGTGATCGATTGTGTAACACATATTCTCATATAGTGAAACATCACCTCCCTCCCGTGAACGTATCCAATTTTGATGAACCATATTATATATTTGTGTCTCTAACTTTGTGTGGTTGTTATGTGCTTATTTCATTTCATAATTCTATTAGTAATTTAATTTAGTAGCTTGAGATAAAAGGTTTTGGGTTTTATTCCTTGCAACCAACAAACGGTATTTCGAGGCTTTCGGAATTCATGCTAACAGTATGTGAATTGCCACTTCCTGACATGCTTTATCACAGTTTTTAAAGGAAAACTCTAATTGCTTTAACACAGTTTTTTGTGGGGAAATGTCATTATAAACATAGAGTAGTCAAGTGTAATTTTTTCTACGTCAATACTCTATTTTTCTTAGAGTGCTCACTTAATTGATATATTGTATTGAAATTGGAATAAATAAAAATTTTAACTTTTAGTAATGTATATGAAAAACGTATGATGCAGTGTGTGATACCGATTTAAATTAATTCGCAACTTTTTAATTTGGCATACTTATTTAATTAGAGTCAATTTTTAAACCAAATTAATTATACCGCTAAACAACAACTACGTGTGTGCGTGTGCCAACCCATAAATAAATAAATCATGCGACACAAATATTCAGTAAAAATCCCTGCAGGGCAAAACCTTTTATTTCATTATAATAAGTAAATCGCAACTTACACAGATTACAATGAAATACAGTGACACACGAATACCCGTAGGCGTCAGTCGGTGTCGTCATTAATGAATCCACATGCAGCGAACTCGCATGGACCGCAATCCAATCAGCAAAGGAAGAACTGCAACACTCCTCAATGGCACGCAACCATAAAACTTCATAGAGACTCCCTCAGCAATAACATGCAAACCTCGGTTGTAAAAATCTCCCCACAAAGATGAACAAAAGTAAAGTACTTTTCTTGGGTTCCAAAAAGATTCACAAAAATATGGGAATGATGTGTGAATCAAAACATGAGTTTTTGCGACTCAAAAATATGAAGACTTGAGCTAATAGAACTCTAAAAACGTCTCTCCAAGTCTTAACAAATAACTCCCCCGAAGTTGGCTTTTATAGAAAAACCAAAAGAGTTTTGAGTCAATGGGAATGTTGTTGTTCGTGTACCCCGAATCGGTTTGCCCCTCGAACCGGTTCACTGTGTGGTTCGCGGTACCTCGCTGGGTTGGGGTTAAAACAAAGAGCATTTTTCTAAGGAATTTTCTCCATCTTCAAAAGGTCATAACTACATCACCGTAGCTCAGATTGAGGTGTCGTTTCTTCCAATATCTTCGTGGAGTCGAGCTCTTCACCTTTCCGGTTGACGAGACCTCTGGAATATGATTATAAAATTACCAAAATCCCCTTGAATTTTCCTATCATGACTTTCTTTCGTTGTTTTGACTTCTCTTGCATATCACTTGCATAAGAACCATAAAATTGCGGAACGTGAAGTCGATGAGGCAGATGTGGGACACTTGATGGAGATGTTGAATGCTTGATTCATAGAATTCAAATAGAAGCCATCATGTGATATCGTGAAGTGACATGTCAAATGTAGCGGCGTACGACATACACAAATGTAACATATCGGACTTGAGAAAAATGTCCTTACAAATCTCCTCCTATGTCTATGCCGGTACAATATAAAAAATCTGAATCATTATCATTCAATTGACCTATACAAATCTACCCTCCCATGAACCCAAAACTGGAAAGATACAAATGAGTAAGTCTTCATCATTTGTTCTTCAAATCTTCAAAATCTCAAATCTTTTCCCATCAAGGTCTGCAACAATTTTATCTTAAATCTTCGTACCTACACACATGAGATAAAGCAAATACCACGTGACGTATCGTGTTGGAAATGAGATAAACATAGATAATTCAAACTCCCCCATAATAGGATAGTTCGTTCTCCCCCTTTTTATTATATCCCCACCAAATAAACAAAAGAGAAGAATAAAATCAAACAAGCAAAATCGGGGTGTCACGGTATTCAAAATAAGGCATCAATCCAATAGCAAAGGCGTTCTTGCAAAGAGATACTAAACAAAAATCTTCACAAACTATTTTTGAATTTTTTCAAATATTTCATACAAAAATAAGATACTAAAAATCACACCATGAATTTAAACTCAAACAACCAAATCATGGAAATGGAATGAATGGGTGTGAACACATTCGATAGGTAAATAAACTCAATCAATCATATGTGCACGATGCATACGTGTACTCCTAATGAATGAACATCAAAAGTATCCTTAGGTGTAAAAATTATTGAATTTAGATGACATCGCCTTATGCAAATCAACAAATCAAAGTCAAAATGATATCCACACAAATAAAGTCCAAAACTATTTAGCGATTTTTCAAGATTTTCAAGGACGTGCAAACCCGTTTAAATTCTCCAACCAAACTCCCTCATATATATTTTCTTTTAGAGGTGTTAAACAAAATTCTCAGATTTTGGAGAATTGGTGTAAAAACCTAAATGGCCCATAATTGGCATGAATTTTTTTTTATTGCCTTTAAATTTTTTCAGGCTCTTTTAAACCTCTTTGGACCCCGGATAATAAAATTCCTCAATTTTTTAGGTCCAATTTAAACAGTGGGTTAATCGGAAAGGATAAATGAAAATCTTTCGTAGCCCTTCATCGTTTTTAAACAAAGCACACAAACTTAGAAACATGGTTAAAAGGTGCACACTTTTTATTGTCTTGTTTTATCGCGCTTGATTCGTTTTAAGGACAGAATTGAAGTGAAAACAGCCAACCAACATGAGATTAGAAAAAGCACAATAATCAAACAAATCCATTCACGTGTGCAATAAAGGAAATCATGAGTCAAACAAGAGTATCAAATAGTCAAACATGATGCAGTGTGTGATACCAATTTAAATTAATTTGCAAGTTTCTAATTTAACACACTTATTTCATTTGAGTCAATTTTTAAACCAAATTAATTCTGCCCCTAAACAGCAACTATGTGTGTGCGTGTGTCAACTCATAAATAAATAAAGCATGCGACACAAATATTCAGGAAAAATCCCCGCAGGGCAAAACCTTTTATTTCATTATAATAAGTAAATCACAACTTACATGGATTACAATAAAATATAGTGACACACGAATACCCGCAAGCGTCGGTCTGCGTCATCAACAATGAATCCACACGCAGCGAACCCACATGGTCCGCAATCCAATTAGCAAAGGAAGAATTGCAACACTCTTCAATGGCATGCAACCATAAAACTTCGTAGAGACTCCCCCAGCAATAACACGCAACCCTCGGTTGCATAGATCTCCCCACAAATATGAACAAAATCAAAGTAGCGTTCTTGGGTTCCAAAAAGATTAACGAAACGATGGAAATGATGTGTGAATCAAAACATGAGTTTTGGGACTAAAAAATATGAAGACTAGAACTCTAAAAAACGTCTTTCCAAGTATTTAAAAACAATTCCCTTGAAGTTGACTTTTATAGGAAAACCAAAAGAGTTTTGAGTCAGTGGGACTATTGCTGTGCATGTACCCCGAACCGGTTCGTTGCGTGGTTCATGGTACCTCGCTGGTTTAGGGTTAAAACAAACAACATTCTTCTAAGGAATTTTCTCCATCTTCAAAAGGTCCTAAGTCCTTCACCGTAGCTCAGATTGATGTGCCGTTTCTTCTAGTATCTTCGTGGCGTCGATCTCTTCAACTTTCCAGTTGAACAGACCTCTGGACTATGACTGTAAAATTACCAAAATGCCCTTGAATTTTCCTATCACGCATTTCTTTCATTGTTTTGACTTCTCTTGCGTACCACTTGCATAAGATCCATAAAATCGTGGAACGTGAAGTCCATGAGGCAGATGTGGGACACTTGATGGAGATGTTGAATGCTTGATTCCTAAAATTCGGACATAAGCCATCATGTGATATCGTGAAGTGACTTGCCAAATGTAGCGACGTACGATATACACAAATGTAACATATCAGACTTGAGAAAAATATCCTTACAGTATATTAGAAACATATATATTAGTAAACGTGTCTCAAAATGTACATGTGCCTTGCGCTTTCAAATTATATTTTATCAACGTTTCAAGTTGTGACAATCTCATCGGAGGTTCATTCTAATGAGTGTACTTTTGTTACGTTTTTATATTTATATGAATAGAGTACAAGACGTCATTCTTAGTTTTCTTTACTTATATATATTATAAAAGGGTGTGGCTATTCTCACACTCTTAGGTTCCTCCCTCACACCCTATTTATATATATAATATATAAAGACAAAAAAACCCTCCTCCTCTTAGGTTCCTCCCTCACACCCTATTTTAAATATTTTATTATTATAAACTGTTTTTATTTTGTTAAAAATTGTTTCGTTTTGTTAGAAATTATTTTTTTAACCTTTTTTGTTATAAACAGTTTTTATTTTGTTAAAAAAAATTCGTTAAAACTATTATATATTTTGCTAAAAACTTTTTTATTTTCAAATACTATTTTTTTTGTAGTTAAAAAGCAATTTTTATCATTATAAGCTTTTTTTAACTCCCCAAACCTGTTTTTTATGATTTTTTTTAAAGATATTGTTTATTTGTTATATATTGTTTTTCTTTTGTTAAAAAATGTTTTGTTTTTCAGAAATTATTTTTTTTAAAGCCGTTTTTTTTGTTATAAACAGTTTCTATGTTGTTACAAATATCACTTTTAGTGGAAATTTTTTCATATTTAGCGAAGAAAAATATAGCAAAGTCTAATAATTTCATTAAATGTATTATAATCTAATTAAAATAATTAGTAATATGTTTAAGTCAAAAATCAAAATAAAAAATAATAATAATAAAATTATACTTTCTCTTAAAGCGTGAATTTTATCTTACCTAAGATATTTTATATTTTAAAGGTGGGGAGAGTATTTTTGTCTTTATGGAGGGGGAAGTTAAGGGGGTGGGAATAGCGACACCCTTACAAAAATGTGTATAATACTTGTTGTGTTCCCAACTTGTCAATGATCTACATTTCTGAAAAAATTGTGCCTGCCTCAGGAGTCGTGTTGTGTTATATGCCGAAGGTCCGTGGTTCAATTTATATAAGGGTCCATTTGATTGACGTTAGGCAAAATTGTTGGCATGGCGAAATTTGTCAGACAAATTTTGCCTAGGCAAAAATGATTTCGTGCTGCTTGATAGACTTTATTTGCACGCTGGCAAAAATTGTATTTTCCATCTTTTTATTATTGATACGCGTAGTTTGCCTACTAAAAGATACTTATTTATCTACTCATGTTGTTTGATAGTTAAAATTTATCCTGGTAATACAAACTTTGCCAATATAATGTTGACAAATTCTTGTCATTTTTACCCATTTGCGTTATAACTAATGAAAAGACTTAGAATAAATGTATATTAGAAAATATTTGATGGACTTTTTGATAATTGATCATTTACTTAAATTGACAATTTTATATAATTAAATAATTTATGCAATCAAATGAGCCGTTTTTTTTTTTATGAAAACTGTTATTTTAAAACTTTTTTACAGAACATTTTTTTGTAACATTTTTTCTTGAAACATTATAAACACCGTCCAACTTTTTATTTATAAATATGTTATAATTTTTATATAAAATCGTATTTTTTTTATATATAAAAAATGTTGTCTTATAAAGAGTAAAGTTTTAGAAAAAATTGCATCCAACTGATTTCATTTAAAAAAATGCCTAGTGGTTTTTTAATTAAAACATCATCCAATTTAAAAAAAATAACAAAAACATTTTTTTTTTAACTTTTTTACAAAAAATTTTTGTGTAATACTTTTAAAAAAAATGTCATAAACAACGTTGAACGTTTTGCTTATGAAAAAGATAGAAACTTTTTATAGAACCCTATTTAAAAAAAAATGTCGTATGAATATTACAGGTTTTGAAAAATAAAATTACATATAGCTATTTTTTTTAGAAATGTCCAATTTTTTTTTTTTAATCCAAATAGTGTCAAGTTGTTTTTTAAAAGTTACATCCAGCTATTTAAAAAAGTTACATTCATTTTTTCAAAATGTTCAAATTTTTTTTAATAAATATAGTGTCAAATTTAAAAAAAAATGATGAAAACAGTTTTATAAGGAAGAAGCAAAGCAAAACACATGGCAAATATTTTCCACCTAAAGACCAAAGCAAAAATTTTCTACATTCTTGGGCAAATATGGGTAATGTGAGCATTTTTGGACAAATTTTGCCTCAAGCAAAAATCACAATCAAACACTCCTAATGTGAGTAAAAGAGTTGGCAAATAACATTTGTCCTGACAAAAAGTGTATATCAAACGAACCCTAATATGTATTACTTGTCGTATGTTAAACATAAAAAAAAAAAACCAAGATATTACTCTTCATTTTTATCTTCTCTTTATTATGATTGTAGGAGCTGTGGCCAGAATTACATGTTTAGCCGTGGACAAGAATGGATACGAATCTGATCCTTTCTCCATCTTGAGTCACCCATGCGATGCAAAGGGTTACTTTTTTGCTACATTTTCACCTTCTCAGCTTGATCATACATGGAAGTTGACAGAGTGCAATGCTTTTCTGGAGCATTCTCCATTGGAGACCTGTAAGGTTCCTACTGATGTAAATTATGGAATGAGTGGTGCTCTTCTTTCTTCTCACAAGCTCCTCAACAATATCAAGTTGTACTCCGTGGGGCCTTTTGTCTACACTCCAGAGAATAAACCTACCCCAAATGCCTATTAATTTGATTACCCACTCAACATGAGCAAATAACGCATTTGTTACAACATTTGTTTTATTTTGTTGGGATGAGGATAATACTGTTATTGTTATCTCGCTAATGATTTTATGGTATTGTTGAGGGGATATTCTCTGCACTGTCATTATGAATTTGCATACGGATGTCTAGAATCAGATTTGTCGTATTATTTAGAGGACATATGATGTTTCCGTTCTAATTATGCTAGTGCAATTGATCCCTTCCTTTCCCCCTCCCCCCCCCCCTTTTCCCACAGTTTTAAGTGTTCAAGATCTAACCATTTCATTTAAAAATTGTTGCAAGGATATTATTTTGATCAATTTTGAGATAAAGCGTTTTTCCCCAAAAAAATTCCTGAATGAGAAAATGTTTTAGATGCAAAATGTTTTTAAAGAGGAAAATTATTTTTTGTGTTATAATATTGAAATAATATTCCAAAAACTAAATTGCACAGTTGAAAATACCAAATAGGCATATCCATGCATTCCAATATGTTCCAAGACATATTGATCACGTATTGAATTTAGATACGTGCTTCTGTCCATATCAACATATTCGTATAATAATATAAGTAATATAGGTTGTTGGGTGAGGATTGATAGAATGTGTACATAGCTGCTGCTACTGAAGATTTGACTGTCGCAACGCTCTTTTGTGACTTTGTTTGCCAAAAAACTAGTCCCCTTAAAAGTCACAAAAAGTTTTGAAGTACACATTGTGCAATCAATTCGTCTGGCCTTATCAACATCGTGCCAACACTGGTTTGGGTTGCCGTCACCAAAGCATTATCACACGTGCGAGAGCGTGCTCTATAGAGATTAAATATAGCACCGTGACTCACAAACAACTCAAATAAAAAAAATCAAAAATAGATGCAAGAACACAAAATATATATGATTCATCCATTTAATTACGTTCACAACTGATCGGTATCAATAGCAGAAAGAAGATTAATAATGGAAGGACAATATGTTTTGTTCTCATCACAAAAAGGGCTCATATATTCTACTCAAGTCCACAATAAAAAAAATATACTCAAATTGGTTCCCAAAGTAACCAAATTACACATTCACTCACAAATTCTCTATTTTGAAAAATAAAAAGAGAATGCCAAAATCTCTCTCAAGGAGTAAGAGCTATCAAAAATAAGAAGAGAATGCTAAATGGCTGCTCAAAACTAAGGTTAAAAACCCTTAACAACTTATATCCCATTTGTGGCGAATCTCCAAAATACTCACAACTTTTCCCAGGCTGGGCCTATTCAATGCAGCGAAATTCCTTTGCTAGTAGCCCTATACACGCTAATAAACCCTTGAAGAACTCTCATCCAACGACCCCCTTCACTCCTCCAACGGTATTTTGAGCCAATACCCTACACCTACAAGTGCCTCTCGAATATCCACTTAACTGTTGAAAAATTTGACTACTTAAAGCTGTCTAAATTTTTCTGGACATAATTTTGAACAATTTTAAGCTCAAATTTAGGTGGAACTCACACTAAGATAATTGTGAAAAAATATACGAACGCGTTCTTCTCCGCAAAGAGATTAACGTAGTATATTCACATGTCCAATTTCATTAAGTTATGAATGATAAATATGTCTCTAAAGTGACTCACAAAGCAATGAAAGTTAATGTATTTGGTATGTTTTAACTCTTGTCCCACATTGAAATAGTCGTGGGAAAATGATGAGTTAATAAAACCCAAATGATGGACTAAGGCTTGGATGCCTTGGAGTATCCCAACTCTTAGAAGGGGAGATGACCTAAGTTATGCACATGTTAACTTCGGTCAAAAGTCCACGTGCGCGTCCGGCCGGCTCAGTTTGGCTTGGGCTTCTTATGCCACAACTTTTCTCAGAAAATAATTCCTCTTTTACTGCTGCTGCATACATTTCCTGCATATTATTTCTTTGGTCTGGTTGAGTATAAACATAGAATTGTGTTCGAAGAAATTAATCATTGTTGTGCTAGTTGATTAATTTGGAAATTCGTTCTATCTTGGGAGACAATTAAGAAGGGAATAAATGTGTCTTAAGGAGACTGTTCTAAACAGGGCTCGGATTTTCTCTCCTATTCTAAATATTATTTCTGCAAATTCAAGTAAGTGTTTAATTTCTGTAATTATATTATTATTTATAATTTTGTACAGTTGTTTTTAATAAATAGTAGACATAACAATCTTAAGTCAAATTTATTTGTTCTATTGTTTTATAGTGTACATAAATCTTTTTTATTACAGAAATTTATTTGTTGAAAATAAATCTGTTTTGATAGAAAATATGAATTAAATTATTGCTTTACTGCAGAAATCAATAAAACAGTTTTCGTACAGAAATTAATTTCTATACTGTTTTTATATTCTGTTTTAGAAAATAAAATTTTATATGTGTATTCTTGTTAAAATCTGTTTATGTAAAAAAATTTAATCTTAAAATTATAATTTTGTTTTGTACGAAATTCCTTTTATTATTAAAAATTAGTGTGACACAGATTTTATTGTGTATAAACTTATGTTTATATTATAGTTTAATTCTGGATTTTATTTGGAATTCTTTTGGAATTCATTTATTGTGAATTATATTTGGAGGAAATTGGTGCACATAATTTTGTATTCTGTTTTGATTAATTCATTATATATGAATTTTATCATTCATAAAAATTATATTTTTGTAATAGAAATGGAATAGCAAAGTACGAACACTACTACTACTAAAGTGATTGTCACCAACACAAATGTGACTGCACCCGTATCTATGCCACACGGGGAGAAATCGAAAAAGTTCATTGGGGCTGACTTCAAACGTTGGTAAGGACAAATGTACTTCTATCTCACTACCTGCCAGCTGGGTAGGTTTGTATATGAAGATTGCCCCTCTATTCAAGAGGGAAATGACTCTGAAAAGGTTGTTGTTGTTGATGCTTGGAAGCATTCGAACTACCTATGTCGGAATTATATTCTGGCTTACTTGGACAAGACATTGTACCATGTCTACTGCACGATCAAAACATCTAAGGAATTATGGAATTCTTTGAAAAAGAAGTATAAAACTGAAGATGCTGGGATGAAGAAATTTATTGTCGGGTGTTTTCTGGACTTCAAAATGGTTGATTCTAAATCGGTGATCTCGCAAGTGCAAGAACTCCAAGTGATCCTCCATGACATTCATGCTGAAGGAATGTCACTTAGTGAAACTTTTCAAGTTGCTGCAATTGTTGAAAAGTTACCATCTTGGACTTTATTCAAAAATTATCTCAAGCACAAGCGAAAGGAGATGAATGTGGAGGAGTTGGTGGTCAGGTTGAGAATCGAAGAAGATAACCGTGAGTCTCAAAAGAAAAGTGGAAAGAATCCAATGGAAACGAAGGTCCATATTGTTGAAGGTCCTAAGAAGACCAAACTAAAGTATGATGGGGAAGGCACTTCCAAACAGAACAAGAAGAAGTTCAAAGGCAAATGCTATAATTATGATAAACCTGGACACCACTCATGCGAGTGTCGTAAGCCTAAGAAGCAAAATCGAAATAACCCTCAAGAAAATGTAACTGAGGGTGAGAATATAGCCAATGATTTGGTAAATATGAATCTTTCTGTCGTGGTATCTGAATGTAACTTGGTTGGAAATACCAAAGAATAGTGGGTGGACACTGGAGCCACACGACACATTTGTGCAAACAAATGGATGTTCTCCATCTATAAGCCTTTGGAAAATGAGGAGAACCATTTTATGGGAAATTCTTCCACTTCTAAGGTGGTGGGACAAGGAAAGATTGTTTTTAAAAATGACTTCTGGTAAGGAACTTACTCTCAACAATGTTCTTCACGTGCCTGATATCCGAAAGAATCTGATTTCTGGATCTCTCCTGACTAAAAATGGTTTCAAGCTTGTGTTTGTGTGTGATCGCTTTATGTTGTCTAAGAATGACATATATGTAGGAAAGGGCTACCTAAATGAGGGGCTCTTTAAAATTAATGTTCTTACTGTAACCCCAAAAACATCTGTTTCAATGAATGAAATTGCTAGTTCTTCTTACTTGATTGAGTCATCTAATATTTGGCATGCTAGATTAGGACATGTTAATTTTGATACACTGCGTAGATTAATTAACTTGGAATTTTTTCTAAAATTTAATATTGATAAAAATCATAAATGTGAAATTTGTGGGGAATCTAAATTATCTAGATTACCTTTACATTCTATTAAAAGGATAACTGAACCTTTAGATTTAATTCACACTGATATTTGTGATTTAAAATTTGTTAAAACTAGAGGTGGAAAAAAGTATTTTATTACTTTTATTGACGATTGCACAAAATATTGCTATGTATATTTGTTACATAGTAAAGATGAGGCTATTAATGCATTTAGACAATATAAGGATGAAGTTGAGAATCAATTAAGCAAAACGATAAAGGCTATTTGGAGTGATAGAGGAGGTGAATATGAATATCCATTTGAGGAATTTTGTTCTGAAAATGGAATTATTCATCAAACTACCGCTCCTTATTCTCCTCAATCGAATGGTGTTGCTGAACTCAAAAATCGTACATTGAAAGAGATGATGAACTCAATGTTATTAAGTTCAGGAGCTCCACAAAACTTGTGGGGATAAGCCTTACTTTCTGCTAATTACATTCTCAAAAAATTACCTCACAAGAAGAGTCACAAGACACCTTTTGAATTATGAAAAGGTCGAAGATCTTCCTATAAATATTTACGAGTGTGGGGGTGCTTAGACAAAGTTATGGTTCCTAAACCTAAAAAGGTAAGAATAGGGCCAAAAATCGTGGATTGTGTATTCATCGGTTATGCTACTAATAGCAGTGCATATCGATTTCTAGTTTGTAAATCTGAGATTTCGGATATTCATGTAAATACGGTTATTGAATCGAGGGACACTTAATTTTTGGAAAATGAATTCCCGTAAAACATGACCCGAGAATCTGGTCCTTCTAAAAGGACAAATCAAGCTACTACAAGTGGTACTCATCAACCTATTGAACTAATAGAGGATGAACCAAGACATAGTAAAGGAGAAAAAACTTCGACTTCTTTCGGTCCGAATTTTCTAACATATTTGCTAGAAAATGAACCTCAATCGTACAAAGAAGCCATATCCTTACCCGATGCTTCTAATTGGAAAGAAGCAATTAATAGTGAAATTTAATCCATATTACAAAATCATACATGGGAACTAGTGGATCTTCCACCAGGTTCAAAATTTTTAGGTTATAAATGGATCTTCAAAAAGAAGTTGAAGGCCGATGGACCAATTGATAAATATAAAGCTAGACTTGTAGCTAAAGGCTATAGGCAAAAGGAATGGTTGGATTACTTCGACACATATTCACCAGTAACAAGAATAACGTCCATTCGGATGTTAATAGCAATAACTGCTATTAATGGACTTGAAATACATCAAATGGATGTAAAAAACGCATTCTTAAACGGTGAACTAGACGAGAAAATTTATATGGAGCAACCTGAAGGGTTCAAGGCTCCCGGACAAAAAGTAAAAGTATGTAAGCTTGTTAAATCACTATATGGATTAAAACAAGCACCTAAGCAATGGCATGAAAAATTTGATAATGCAATATTATCAAATGGTTTCAAAATTAATGAATGCGATAAATGTGTTTATTTTAAATACATTCAAAATGGATATGTCATTGTATGCCTCTATGTTGATGATATGCTTATCATGGGTAGTAACTTGGAAATTATTAAAAGTACAAAACAAATGTTGAGTAGTAGATTTGACATGAAAGATTTGGGAATCGTCGATGTTATATTAGGAATTAAAATTTCTAGAACATCAGATGGACTTATATTATCTCAATCTCATTACATAGAGAGAGTACTTGGAAAATTAAAGAAGTATAATATTAGTCCTAGCAAGACACCTGTAGATGTAAATTTACATCTAGCAAGAAATAATGGTGAAAGCATATCTCAACTAGAATATTCTCGTATTATCGGTAGTTTAATGTATATCATAAACTGTACGCGATTGGACATAGCATACTCAATAAGTAAGCTGAGTCGATTTACGAGTAATCCAGGAAGAGATCACTGGAAAGCAATATTGAGAGTTTTAGATTATTTAAAATATACTCAAAACTATGGACTGCACTACTCAAAATATCCAGCTATTCTTGAAGGACATTGTGATGAAAATTGGATATCCGATACAAAAGACTCTAAGTCTATGAGTGGGTATGTGTTTACCTTTGGAGGTGCAGCCGTATCTTCGAAATCCTTAAAATAAACGTGCATTGATAGATCGACAATGGAATCTAAATTCATTGCACTAGACAAAGATGGAGAAGAAGCTGAATGGCTTCGAAATTTCTTAGAGGTTGTTCCAAATTATTCTAAACATGTGCCCGCAATATGTATACATTGCGATAGCCAATCAACGATTGGAAGGGCGATTGGAAGGGCACAAAACCACATGTATAACGGAAAGTCACGACATATTCGTCGTCGACACAATACCGTTAGACACCTTCTCTTAAATGGAATTATCTCAATTGATTATGTAAAGTCAAAAGATAATATATCAGATCCACTAACGAAAGGTTAAACCGAGAGCAAGTTGAAAGATCATCGAGAGGAATGGGTCTAAAGCCTATAAATAAATAAGAATCAATATAGTGGCAACCCAACCTAGTTGACTGGAGATCCCAAGATCTAGGTTCAATGGGCGAACCGAACTACGTTGTATTCAGTAAGAACTGGAGGATATTTAATCCTAGCCATTCTAAAGATGAGACAGTGCACATCTGTCACGAAATTAGGATAATTTATGCTTTTAATGATATCTATATCTTAGTACGTCTAAGTGGGGTATTGCAGGATACTCTTTATGAAAGTCACCTACGTGAGTAATAAGGGGGCACTTCTATGAGAATAATGAAAGGCATATTCTCTAAAATACTCACGGAACCAAGTGGTGTTCATGGCCAAAATGAACACAAACGTGAGAACCAACTGTGTTGAAGAATTATTGTGTGAATACTGTTGTCTATGTTTACAAAAACGATTGACGGTTCAAGGACGTGAAGTCTATTGATTAACCAAGTAAATTCGATAGTATATCACTAAGGAAAGTTCAAGGCCACTAGGCTACTTCTCCCGATGCAATAAATCTTCAGTTTTACTCAACATGTGTCTGCATCTGCATTAGCATCTGTTCTGTTTTATTTATAGCGATATATCACTCATCTGGGGGATTGTTGGAAAATTGGACTACTTAAAGTTGTCTAGATTTTTTTGGACAAAATTTTGAGCAACTTTGAGCTGAAATTTATGTGGGGCCCACACTACGATAATTGTGGAAAAATATATGAACGCGTTCTCCTTCGCAAGGAGATTAACGTAGTATATTCAGATGTCCAATTTCATTAAGTTATGAATGATAAATATGTCCCCAAAGTGACTCACAAAGTAATGAAAGTTAATGTATTGGGTATGTATTAACTCTTGTTCCACATTGGAAGAGTAGTGGAAAAATGATGAGTTAATAAAACCCAAATGATGGACAAAGTCTTGGATGCCTTGGGGTATCCCAACTTTTTGAAGGGGAGATGACCTAAGTTATGCACGGGTTGACTTTCGATCAGAAGTCTACACGCGCGCGCACGCGTCCATTCGTCCGGCCGGCTTGGTTCGGTTCGGTTCGGGCTAGGGCTTGGGCTTATAAAAATCTCCTACATTTTTGGGCCGAATTAATTTAACTTTCTGGGCTTTAATTGTTAATGAATTACGAATTAATTAATAATTAATTAACTGTTTGTCATTTAATTCCAAGGGTCAACAGTTAACGAAATTAATTGTTTTGACAGTTAAATTCGGTTTTGACTGTTCTCAATAGTGAGGTTTTGACTGTTCTCAACAGTCAAAATGTTTGCTATAAATTAAACATTTCCCCTACAGTTTTTACTACTGAAAAATTTCCCTCCCATAATTCCGAAATTATGCCACATCTTTTTCCAGAAAATAATTCCTCTTTTACTGTTGCTGCATACATTTCCTGCATATTATTTCTTTGGTCTGGTTGAGTATAAACATAGAATTGTGTTCGAAGAAATTAATCATTGTTGTGCTACTTGATTAATTTGAAAATCCGTTCTATCTTAGGAGACAATTATTCATTACCTTTAGCACATTGTGGAGGAAATAAATTTGTCTTAAGGAGACTGCTCTATACAGGGCTCGAATTTTTTCTTCTATTCTAAATATTATTTCTACAAATTCAAGTAAGTGTTTCATTTCTGTAATTTCATTTCATTTCTGTAATTATATTATTATTTATAATTTTATACAATTATTTTTAATAAATAGTAGACATAACACTAACAACTTGTCACTGCTCTTTGTCGAGATCATAAGGAAGAGTATTTCTAGACTAGGGGTGGATGTTGGTAGGTTTGGTTATATCTACAGGAAACTGTACAATTTGTTGCAAAATAAATTGTGGTCAAATGTTAAATTTCGTTGAAAAAGGAAATTGGCAATGATATTTCTTTCGTTACATGGTCATAGCCAAAGCCCTGTGGCTAAAGGTATATGAGAACGAAAATGAGTTTCGTGACCAATTTTTAACTTATTGGCAACGAAAAAAGTCGTTGTCTAATATTTACCTTTCGCAATAATCCTTGTTGTTGTTGTTTATTAATAGATTTCATTGTAGATAATCGTATTTCGTAGCAAATTGTATTGCATGTGTTCTTAAAAAATCATGGTTGAATATTTTCATTTTTTTGTTACAGCTAAAAATCATTGCCAATAGAATGTTTTTAGCACAATTGTCCACAAATAAAAATCGTGGCTACTATTAATATTATTATCATCTTTTTCCAGATTATTTTCGCTAATATTATTAACTTATTTTCATTCGACGAAGTTATCAACGAGTCACTTCAAAAATGATAAATAATTAATAACATTACTAATTATACTTTGCGAAATTTGGTACGTCCATCCACATACTAATGAAATGACAATTAGAATGTAAAATTATATTCCAAAGTACATATATTTAAAATACAAAGTTTCATCAAGAAAATAAGGCATCATTTTTGTGCCTCAAAATTCCACTAAAAACATATTGTAATGTCTAATAACAAAAGCTCACAAAAAAATATGCCACAATGTATAATAACAAAATATCGTGGTCGACATCAACATTGTCCCAAAATTTCACTTCGATTCGCACCATAACACATCATACGAAAACGTTTAACCAAAAAGACTCTTCATCTATTAATATCTGCAATTCATCATAAAAAAATTGTTAGTTAAGTTCTATAAATAAGTACAAAAAAAATATAACTTCAATATTTATGACTTGAATAGAAATAAATCTCTTGAGTGACATACCATTGACCTAAAGATGTGGAATGCATCCCTCTCGAAACGAGAAAGTATTGGATGATCATATCAGATTCAGCTTACTTAGCAAAAATGGCATCTATGAGTGCTCGTTAAGAAGATGTCTCCTCTCATTACTTCATTGTCTCATCATGATAAGTTGCAGGCTTTGCCTCTTGAGCTTTTAGGCTCTACATTAATTCTTCTTGAGCTCTAACATATTCCTTAAGAGCTTCCTCCAATTGTGCATTTTTCTATTGTAAAGTTGTCTTAGAATTAGTTGATTTTAGACCATACCCAAGACCATTAATATACCCTGATCTCACCCCGAGAACAGGATCAACTATCTCGTTTGGGCTCATAAACGGACCCTCCTCAAATACAGAATCAAACTCAAGGCTTTTCATCTCCACCTGAGTAAAAGAAATATTAAATCAGTATCTAAAAATACTCATATTTTAAAAATATTTAATATTTCAAAAAATTTGAACAAGATTTGCTTTGTTTTTAGATGAAAATCCACAACTTTAATCCATTAAAAATCACAGATAACACAACAATAATCAATTATACTTAATCCAGACCTACAAAACAACAAATATAAGTCAACATACTTAATCTCGACCTCCAATAAAATATTTTATTTTTTTGAAAAAATCAGGGGAGTTTTCTTTATTTTTACATGAAAACCAACATGTCCAATTCATTAAAAAATCACTGAAAACACAACAGTAATCCGTCGTACTTAATCTCGACTACTAAATCAACAAATATAACTCAACTTACATAACTTCGACCTCTAGTAATTCTACATAATTAATTCGGTTGAGTACAACATAAAGAAATCACAATTTTACTTAGATAAATTTCTTTGGCTTTAGGAGACGTCAATTTCTCATCTTTATAATGGGTCGCTTTATAGAACTCAATACTATTGGGTTCATCACCGTCATCCCCACCTCTCTGTCAAAATAAAAAGTATATAATTAGTAAGCATATTTACTATAGAAAATTCAAATCTAAAAATAATTATATATTAAAAGTTCATGACGAACAACCACAAATACTTTGGATCCCTTGTTGTGCTTCACAATCTTCTTTGATTTATTATTTTTGTTTATTTCGCATCACCGCTACAATATATTATTAATTCATTATATCAAACATAACAATTTATAACTTACATTAATAAAAATCGTAATACTTTTGAACCTCCTATTTAGGATCAACATATGAATAGCACAACTCGTGCCAATGTGCCTCGATGATACCAAAAGGGATATTTACTTGTGCCTCCTCCAATGACATATATTGCAAATAATATTACCGAAGTTTACTTCATCGAGCCATACTCCTCCCTTTGAACAACTCTTCACAATTTTTCTTTCCACACTCATCTAAGTCAATTTCAAATCTCTCTAAAAAATACAATACTATAATTAATCAAATTAAAAAAATAAATGTAAATATTAATAGAAAACGGATTCCTTTATAAATTATAACTTACTTTAAATCTATCAAAGGCTTCATTCTTATCACGTTCACTAAGTTTTATTCCATCTCGTTGGCACCGGGGTAACATTCCGAGATATAATCCCAATCTCAGCAGAGAAGTTGGCAGACTTCTCACTATAGAGAGGCCTTCCTTTCTCTTTTAAAATTTCTATTCCCATTTTGTTTTATGTTGCTTTTATCATCTTTTGCAATCCTTGACCTTTGGTAGGTCCCCGAACTCTCTTTTTTCCTTTGGTAGACATTGTGGATAACAAATAATCAATAAATAAGATGCAAAAAGTATTATACAAACATTTGAAAATAATAAATACATGTTAATTAATCATGTTAACAATGTACAATACATGTTAACAATATACAATACATCAATTATTTCTCTTACACTAATTTCATGATTTCAAATCTCACATAACAGTTGAGATAGGGAAAATATTGTCCCCTTGTCTTAACCCTCAGTGAGGAATAATGTGATAAGTGGGAGAATAATTAAGCATACAATAGAGAATTTTAGCATACTAGCTTTGCGTTTTTATTTATTTCGAAGTTTGATGGTTTTTATAGTTATTCAAGATGAAGATGAATACACCCTAACTCAGTTTCCAATAACAAGGAGAAAGTTTAACTCCTTTAGATAGTTTTTACCTCCTTTTATGTATTTTTTCTTTTTTCTTTTTCATTCTTAATTTGTAATGGAACCACCCATGTAACCCTTAATTTATTAATGAAATGAAGAGCTTTTATTCCTTCTCCCAGGTGATCTTTCGATATTCTTCTCTTGTTTGATTATTGTTGTTTGTCTTCTTTAGTCGAACTTATGTTCTTATACTTACGAATTTCCTGTTTGATGCTAAGAAGAATGTGATTATTTTTGTTGAATCCGACTTGTTAAAACGTTGCAACAGTCTTATTGAAGTTGGTCATGTGGCCCTGAAAGAAACAGAGTTGGTAGGTTTGCTCGGCGCAAATGCCTCAAACCAAGTGAAAGATGTCTATAGGGCAGTAGCGAACAACACTGGCTATTACGAGATGATTGAACAACTGCAAGATGACCATAGTATTTCTTGGGCCCTACTACACTCTGATTATGAAGCTAAGTATGATGCATTAAGTGCAAATTGGGGCTTTGATAAGAAACTGCAAAAGATCACATATGTCTTGAAATAGAATGAGATTGTGATAAACAGAGAAGTGGAAAATTCTCGGGAGATTTTTTCCCTCATGGAAAAGGAAAATAATTTCTTCAGGAATGAGCTGGATAGTTTGAAGAACATCGCTGACACTGGGCTGAATGAAGATGTGTTTTTCCTAAAACTAGAGAATGCCATACTGCTAAAGAAGCTGGAAAACTTAAAGAAGAGAAAAACCAAGTCTGGACAATCCTCTAGGTAGGTAGTGGTTGCTCGGCTAACTGTGAATGGAGATAGAACTAAGAAGACCTTGGTCGACCAAGCACTACACCATACTATGTGATTGGTCACAGCCAAAGTCCTTGACTAGGACTGTGGGTCGCGACTAAGGGCCGTGATCATTTTCAGGGGTCAAAACCTAAATTCCTGACCAAACAAAGGGTTACAAACCTTGGCAGTAACGGAAGATGGTCGCGGACTAAAGACATGACCCATACACACAGTTGGTCACTGCCAAAGGCCATGACCCATCCTTTAATATATTATTTTTGTCACGGTTCTGGTCAAAACCCAAGTCCATGACCCATCCTTTGGAATATGAAAATGGTCAATACTGAAGGTCGTGACCCATCACCAAAATAGTCAAGGTCCTAGGACGTGACCTTGTTTATGCGTGAAAAAAATATAGATGGTCATGGACTTTATCCGTAATCATTTTAACTATAATAAAAAAATGGGCAGAATTTTCTCTGTTTTCTAGACATTTTAAAAGCTCCATAATGTAAATCCTGGACGAACATAATGCTAAACAATAAATTATAAAATCCCGCGTAGTCACATGGCTCCTGGTTTGAGATCACGGAGATATTCTTAAATTATCATCATCCTCTCAAATCGGCGGTCCCGTGACCATGCGATCAGGTCCTAGGAGTTACATTGGTCTCGTGCGAGGTGTGGGCGCCACTCACGGGGCCGTTTGGGGGTGTTTTGGGATTTCTCACTCTAAAGCCATGTTTTCAAGCCTAAGTGTATATATTCTCAAATTATCATCGTGCTCTCAAACCGGGGGTTCGGTGATCACGCGGTCAGTTTCTATGAGTTACATTAGTCCCTTGCAAGGTGTGGCCGTCACTCATGGGGAAATTTGAGGGGTGTTTTGGGGTTTTGCCCTCTAACACCATATTTTCAATCCTAAGTGTTGATACTCTATAATTATCTCCATTATCTAAAATCGGGGGTCCAGTGATCACGCGGTCTGTTCCTACGAGTTACATTGGTCTCATACGAGGTGTGGACGCTGCTCACGGGGCCGTTCGGGAGTTGTTTTTGGATTTCATCTTCTACCATCATGTTTTTAAGTCTAAGTGTAGATATTATTAAATTATTTCCATGCTCTCAAAATGGGGGTCTCGTGACCGTGCGGTTAGTTCCTACGAGTTACATTAGTCTTGTGCGAGGTGTGGGCACCGCTCACGGGACCGTTTGGGGGGTGTTTTGTGTCTTTTCCATCTAACGCCATGTTTTCAAGCCTAAGTGTATATATTCTCAAATTATCAGTGTACTCTCAAACTGAGGGTCTCGTGACCACGCAGTGAGTTCCTGGGAATTACATTGGTCCCGTGCGAGGTGAGGGTGCCGCTTATCGGGCCATTTTGGGGTGTTTCGGGGTTTTAGCCTATAACGCCATATTGTCTAGCCTAAGTGTAGATATTCTCAAATTATCATCTTGCTCTCAAATCGGGAGCCTTGTGATCACGCGATCAGTTCATATGAGTTACATTGGTCCCGTGTGAGGTGTGTGCGTCACTCACGAGGCCATTTGGGTGATGTTTCGGTGTTTCAACCTTTAACACCATATTTTCAAGCCTAAGTGTAAATATTATCAAATTATCATCATACTCTCAAATTCGGGGTCCCGTGGCCACGCGATCAGTTCCTACGAGTTACTTTGGCCTCGTGCGAGATGTGGGCGCCACTCACAGGGATGTTTAGGGTTTTTTAGGATTTCGGCCTCTAATGCCATGTTTTCAGGCCTAACTGTAGATATTTTAAAATTATCACCGTCCTCTCAAACCGGGCGTCATGTGACCATGAAGTCAATTCCTACAAGTTACATTGGTCCCGTGCAAGGTGTGGGCACTACTCATGAGGCCGTTTGGGTGGTGTTTGGGGTTTTGGCCTCTAACACCATGTTTTAATGCATATGTGTAGATATTCTCAAATTTTAGCCATACTCCCAAAGTGGGAGTCCCGTGACCACGCAATCAGTTCCTACGAGTTACATTAGTCCCTTTCCATGCGCGGGCTCCGCTCACGGGCCGTTTGGGGGTTGTTTCGGTGTTTCGTCCTCTAACGCCATTTTTTTAAGCCTAAGTATAGATTTTCTCAAATTATCATCATGCTCTCAAACTGGGGGTCTCGTGCCAACGCAGTCAGTTCCTATGAGTTACATTGGTCTCGTGCAAGGTGTGGGGGGACCGCTCACGGCGTTACTTGAGGGGTCTTTCAGGGTTTCGGCCTCTAACACCATATTTCAAGCCTAAGTGTATATATTCTCAAATAATCACTGTGCTCTCAAATCGGGGGTCTCGTAACCACACAGTCAATTCTCATAAGTTACATTAGTCTCTTGCGAGATGTGGCATCGTTCACAGGGTCGTTTGGTGGGTCTTTTGGGGGCATCTCCCTCTAATGCCATATTTTCAAGACAAAGTGTATATATTCTCAAAATATCATCATGCTCTCAAACCAGGGGTCCCGTGACCATGCTGTCAGTTCCTACGAGTTACATTGGTCCCGTACGAGGTGTGAACGCCACTCATGAGGCAGTTTGGGGGGTTTTCATGGTTTCTCCCTCTAAAATAATGTTTTCAATCCTAAGTCTAAATATTCTCAAATTATAGTCGTTCTCTCAAATCGTGGGGCTCTTGACCATGCGGTCAGATCCTACGAGTTACATTGGTCTCGTGCGAGGTGTGGGCGTCGTGAGGTCTTTTATGGTTTTGGCCTCTAATTCCAAGTTTTCAAGCCTAAGTTTAGATATTCTTAAATTATCGTTGTTCTCTCAAATTGAAGGTCCCATGACCACACGGTCATTTCCTACAACTTAAATTGGTCCCGTGCAAGGTGTGGGTGCCGCTCACAGGGCCATTTGAGGGGGTGTGTTGGAGTTTCTCCCTCTAACGCCATGTTTTCAAGCCTACGTATATATATTCTCAAATTATCATCGTGCTCTTAAACCTAGGGTCCCATGATCACGCAGTTAGTTCTTAAGAGTTACATTGGTTATGTGTGAGGTGTGGGCGTCGCTTATGAGGCCATTTGGGTGGTGTTTCGGGGTTTCGACCTTTAACGTCATATTTTCAAACCTAAGCGTATATATTCTCAAATCATCGTCGTTCTCTCAAACCGAGGGTCCCATGACCACATGGTCAGTTCTTAGGAGTTACATTAGTCCCGTGAGAGGTGTGAGCACCGCTCACGTTGCCGTTTGGGGAGGTGTTTTTAGGTTTCGGCCTCTAACCTAATGTTTTCAAGCCTAAGTGTATATATTCTCAAATTATTATTGTGCTCTCAAACTGGGGTTCCCGTGACCGTGCAGTTAGTTCCTACGAGTTACATTGGTCACGTGCGAGGTGTGGGAACTGCTAATGGGGCCATTTGGGAGGTGTTTCGGGGTTTCACCCTCTAATTATCCAGTTTTCTTACTAACATACTATCCAACAACAAGTCAACAACCAATAATTATCCAACAACCAAACCAAATAGTTATCTCGTACTCATTCTATCATATAAAAGATTTAAAAGATAATGCATGTAAATTATATAACTACTTCAGTTAAAGTAAAGAGTACTTGATTCCCGTGTTCCAAGAAGTCCATTAAATAGAGTCTTGAGAATGTGTGATCAAACAACATTGATCCTAGAGCCCCCAATGTATTCTCTTACATATACATTTATTGATTAGGTTCTTTAATACAATTTTCATAAAATCAAGCTAATTTAACTTCATTTTATAAAGACTGGATCAATGAAACTAATCAATAAATGTATATGTACAAGAACGCGTGGAAATTGAGCTAGGTCAATTTGATCCAATCACAAACTCAAATGACTCTATTCTCAAACCGAGCGTCTTGTGAAAGTAACTAAACATTCGACTAAGCATAATATTTTATCAAAAGTTAACTTACATAAATCATATTAAACATTAGTTAAAGTAACTAAACATTCATACATCAAAGTAAATCGCTAATACAATGTCAATATCATAATATGATACAAACAAGATTGATAAGGATAAAAAAATATTTTGATACTCAATTTTTCTCCAAAGCAACTAAAAGATTCTTCAAATTACGGTTGTCATCAAGAGCAGACTGAAACCCTTTTGGAGCCTTTAATTCATCTACTTGAGTAGTCATACCGTTTGATGCATGCACAACAATAGACTAATTGCCAACGTTTATGCACTTCGAGTAGAATACCTTTTTATGTTTTTAAAGACACAAATAAAAGGCTCATCGACTATGCTATCTTTACTCTTCAGCTTTGATAAATCTACCATATTAAGTTTGCAGTCAGTATCAACTTTGCAAGCGTTTGTTGTATCCTCCACCTTTACCTAATCATAATAGAATACAAAGTCTGTGAAATCTAAGTAATCAAGTTCTAGGATATCTTGGATTATCCCATAATAGGTTAGTACCATATTCTTGGATTTTTATCGTTTTCCTAGTGATACATGTGGTCAAAGTTAATATTGATATTCCACTGTTTTACCGAAAAAGCTTTTCTTATATGGATATGAAATGAAATCAAAACTGTTAGTGCGGTACTTCTTAAACTCTTTCACATAAAAACTAAGACTTTTTGCTAGGCGCGCGAATCTGGAAAAGACATTACATCTTTTTAGAAGCTTCATTTATTAATGAACTTGTATTATGGAATATTTTTACCACGCGTGAATAAATAACCGCACATGTAAGATGTGAAATTTACCTCTTTTGACACCCATGCCCCAAAATCAGTTGTTGTGTAATTTTTCCTTTGATTTTGGGCAATTTCGTTCTCATACTTCCTACTGGTAAATTGTAGAGTTTAGATCATAAAATATAAAAAATAGATAAGCAAAGAAGAAGAAATCGGTATATACTCACTCTCTCCAATCTTTAACTTCATCTTGCAATTCGAAGACATAATGATTCCTTGTCCATATTGTAGATTTGCGAGTTTCACCTCTTTAGGGTTCCCAAATGGAAATTGGTCCTCAAACTTGTCAGGTTCCTCGATCACTCGTTCTCCACGAGAATTGAACCTCCCCACTTCTTATTTTGGAATATGTTCTCTAGCATATAATGATGATTCCAGTTTTATGTATGCTTCAGCAATTGACCCTCTAATATACCATGTATTCTTTACATATTCTTTGAAGGTTTTCATCAAGCGATCAAAAGGATACATCCAACAATTCCTAATGGGACCATATAATAAAGATTTATTGCATATATGAATAAGCATTTTTTGTTGCTGATATCGAAGAATGACGAAGGAAAACATTTTTTTAATACACAAACTGCCTCAGCTAAAGTTGATTTCGCAGCTTCAATGTGCCTTTTGTTTACCACTTTTGCACAAAATAGGGTAAAACATAAACTGATTTACATAATTTCCCGACAGAGATCTTTGTGTTCAGAAAAGTAATACTGAAATAATAGAGGAATTAATTGAATGATTACATGCCAGTCGTGAGACTTGCACTATTTCAAGTCATTTTCTTGGTAGTTTACAACCCTATGTAAATTACCAAAATAACTGGTTGGAGTCTTCAAGTTGCATAACTATCTAAGAGGATCTTTTTCTCACTAGTAGTCAAAGTGAAAGATCCCCGGAGGGTAGAAATTCTTCTTGTTATAGGATCATTTTTAACCACAGTTTCTTATTTATTTCCAAATCATGTAGATCTAGGCGGGCCCGCTCTCTATCTTTAGAATGAGATTCACCCAAACATGTTAATATCAGATATTTTACAACATTCTTCTCTGTGTGCATCACATTAACTACTTTCATTACACGATCGTCTTTCCAATACAGCAAATCAAAAAATATTTATCACCTAGACCACGTCTTCGCTTTACTAAGGTCGTTCAGATCCCCCTAGCTTTACGCTTCAGATTTACAAATTGGGGGTGTTTGCCTACGAACCGATTCCCCAAAGTCGAAGTCGTTGCCTTCTCCTCAATCTACTAACCCGAAAGTCAAGCAGGTGACGTTCTACGCTCGTAATTGAAGGGTGATTGGTCGCCAGAAATCTATAATGACCCGTGTAACTCATCTTACCATTATGTTTTGGCCAATAGGCTTCAGTTTCTTCCCCACATATGGGACATCCATAAAAATTATGAACATTACAATGGGACAAGGTCCCATAAGCTGGAAGGTCATGAATCACCCACATCACCATTGCTTTTAAGTTTGAACTCTTTACCATTATGAGAGTCAAACGCCATCACACCTTTGTCCCACAACTCTTTAAGTTCTTCAATCAATGGGGCTAAGAATACATCAATATCATCGCTGGGAGCCTTCGGCCCAGGTATCAACAAAGATAACAATATGAATTCCTTTCTCATGCATAGTATCGGAGGGAGGCTTAAAGGCGCCAAGAGAACTAACCAATAACTCTGACTAGTACACAAATTACCAAAAGGGTTAAACCAATCGTTTAAGATTGAAAGACGAATGTTGCGCAAGTCCTTTGCGAATTCATTGTGTTGTGCATTTAAAATTTGCTAGATGGGTGAATAAACTAGATGACGCATCAGATTCCCACCAACCTCGCATTAAGTGTGCCATGTCATGGCCTCCACTATCCAAGGTATGGTGAAAAACCGTTTTAACCCTGGCCCAAGTGGAAAATACTTCAAAATCTTTTGTGGGACTTGTGAGCACTTACAATTTTTTGCAGCTTTGTCCTTTTCATTCTCACAAACCACATATTTAGGCTCACTACATACATGACATCCATCCTTCTCTTCATGCCCATTACAATAAAATATGGAATCATACTTGCATGCATGAATATATTTGTATTTTAAACACAAACCCTTCAAGCTCTTCTTCATGGTAAGATAATTGTTTGGTAATATGTTCTCTTTTGGGCATTGGCGGATCTGGGGGGGGGGGGGGGGTGCCAGGAGGGGCGGAGGCCCCCCCTGAGATCTAATTTTTTTTAGGGGTGCAAAATATGTAATTTTTTTTAGGGGTGCAATTTTTAAGGGACGCGCCTCCTGATATCTTGTCTACACTGTCTTTTGATCAAAAAATTGTATAAAACTTGAATTAACCCCAAAAAAATTTGCCTCCGGGCCTCCCGCCCCCGAACCCCCAACAACACTCGAAACTTTCGCCCCTCTTAGCTAAAAATCCTAGATCTGCCACTGCTTTTGGGAGAATATCTTTAACTCGTTAAGAATTTCGATTGTGCTATTCCCAAACAAACCAAATTTACTCTTTATATTATTCAAACCAATCATTGCATATAAATACCGAGTGTTCTTCATCACAATCTTTATACAACGGTCTAGCCACATCGGCTTTCAACCCTATGTATTCTAGATCTCTTGGAAGTTCAAAATAATGCGCATTATCCGTATCCATAGTTTGTTGGTTTTGATGGTTATGGAGTCCGTAAGAATCATTAATTAAGTCGGCCAATGGACGATGTGTTAGTGAATCATGCGTTACTTCCACTTGTTGGGGTTCCATTACGAAATCGGGTACCGACAATTCTTTTTAAACATAAGGTATATTTTTTTCACCATGGTATGTCCATGTTTTATAGTCTTAACAGATTCCCCACTTTAATAAATGCAACTCAACGTCTTCCAATGACTTATATTTTTCGTTCATACAAGTGGTGCACAGACACGGAATCTTGCCACTTTTAAGATTTTTGGAAGCGTATTTAACAAATTCTTGAATGCCATTTACATGATTATTTGAAATTCGGTTAGTCTCTTCCATCCACCCTTTGTATTATGGGAAGTCCATGTAATTATCTTTAAATTTTAGTCTTGTGGTAATAGTTTAAAAAATATTATTACAACTGAAACAAAACAATATTCTTACAACTGAAGCAATAAAAAAATATTATTAAAACTAAAAGAAAATAATATTCTTAAACTGAAACAAAACCAATATTCTTACAATTGAAACAAAAAAAATATTATTACAACTGAAATGAAAGAAAATATTATTAGATCTTGGCCAACAGATAAACTGGCCAAGAAATAAAAGAGTTTGCATAATTCCTCAATTTAATCCATTCCCTGCTGTCAACGTGCACATGTACACCTCCGTAACCATTGTATATTTCATCGACCAGGGTTTGAGCCTCACCCCTCATCAAAGGTCGATTGTGTACTAGAGTTTTGACAACCATGGAGATGAGTGTGCACACCCCAAAAACCCTCAGGTCTTTGAAATAGTAATTTTTGCCATAATCACCGTGAGTTGTTGATGATGATTTAAGTCCCATGATAGGGAAAGGCACGGGGAATGGTGTTGTTGAAGGAGTCGGCATTTGGGAGGAGAATATTGGATGAGGTGGATTTTTTTTTTTTGGGGGGGGGGGGGGGGAGGGGGATATTGAATGAGGTAGAATTTGGAAAGGGAAACTTAAAGGGGGTGGATATGGAAAACCTTGAGGAGGAGGGTAAGGTTAACCTTGACGAGGAGGCATTGGGCCCCCATAATTTTGAAAAAGGGTCACAAGTTTCCCAATTTAATTTGTCAACATTCCCAAGTTAGTTTTGATATCCTGGAAATCCCCATTGGTCTTGAACCATCGTTCCTCATTGGATGAGCAGCAATTATTGACTGAAGATAACTCATCCACGAGAGGTGCAGTGTATTGGAATTTTATTTTTGGCATATGTGAGCCAACACCTCTCATCCTCCCCCTTTTTTTTCTTTCCAAATGTCGGGGTCAGGGCATCATTTTCAAAGTCAAAGTCATCATTAGGGCTCGAACCTGACTGACTACTAATGGCCCCTATTGATTCTAGTGTCTTAGCCAAGTGTGGTGGGAAACTATTATCTTTATCCCATCAAGCATGAACAAATAAGTTGAATCAATTTGGGTTTTTACCCTCATCTGGACCATCATATTTCCTACTCGCCCATTCATTCTTCAAATCCTTATATGATTTAGATCATAGTCTGTGGATATTAGTTTTTTGTGCCCTATTTTTTTGTTTTGCTCCCTTTAGACCAACCTTTTCTCCTCACCTTATTCTCAAAAAACTTATTTTGTTGATCCATCGACATTTCAACATTAGGAGGCACTCTCTCTTTCAAAGATAAAATATTGGAGCTCGCTGCCTCCTTCGAGAAATGTTTCTTTCGAAGGTTTCTCCAGTATGTCCTCAATGATTCAATAACCCAAGATAGAACCTTATTCTTGAAACGATGAGGAATTAATAAATACATGCAGTTGATCATATATGTCATCTTTAACGGCTTGATCAACTAGGTTCCAGTTATCTGGTCCATCAACTCCCACGTTAATTTTTCCTAGCGACAAACACCAAACTTTAAATTTCAGCACGTCATTCATATCACCAGTCGGGTTATTACCGAGAAGGGAGAACCCAATGGTCTTCTTTTGGATGGAGCGGGAGGCATCGGAAGCGTTGAATGGAGGCGATGGAGTAACAGGAGTGCTGGATGAGGGCGCCGGAGCACCTGAAGTTGGACTTCGTGAGAAGGGAACCATTGATGGAGTTGTTTATTGGTCATCTATTGGTGTTGAGAATTCGAATTGTGCACGAGATAGCGAACCTCGTTGCGGTGTCACCTCGGCACTTGGTACCTTTGGGTTGTTTCCTCCCGACATTATCTACAGAAATGAATAACCATTAGTGAATAAATAATTATAATAATATGAATTTATAACCAATTAATCAAGCTTAAGATTATATATATATATATATATATATACCTTTTCAGAGTAAGTCTTTTGAATATATTCAATGTGTTTGATTTCCATCCATTGAGTATTAGTTTTTAAGAACCTATGAATTTTTGCACATGGACAACTAGGAGGAATGGTATCTATGATTTCTATGTAGATATTCGTGACATGAACTCGGAATCCCATCTTTTTCATCTTGTTGGCAAGATTCAAATTAATGTGCATATGGCGCGAGACATCCCAGTTTATGTCAATGCTCTTTGTACGCAGTTGTATCCATAACGGGTAGATTTTTTTCACCTTCCAATAACGTAACTAATGTCAGGGCTACGTTAGTATTATGTGTGTAAAATATATTTTCTATAAGGTCATCCCAATTTTCTAGTAGGGAAAATATAATACGATTGAACAAGTAATCTTGTTGGAGATTAACTCCACGATTTACAAGGTAGTTAAATTGTTCGATCTTTTTATGTCTATACCTATAAATAGCAGTATCCTATATATGATGCTCATTAATAAAAGAGTTACGTGTGCGGTCCAATTACAACCTCTTGCACTCTTGTTATCATTTACTATCACCGTGCCTCATTTTTCCTGAGAAAAATATACGAGGGAATGAATATGAGACCTACAATTAAGGTATAAGGGTATATAAGGACTGTAATTAGTTAATAACTATTAATTCAAACATGTGGGGTATTAGGGTGTATTAGTTTGATTAAGGTTTATATACATTCAAATAAATAATGGTATATTAGTTTGATTAAGGTTTTGATAAAGGAAAGGATTTTGAGTTAATGGTCGCGGAACCCAAAATACTCAATTAATTTCAAACTCTAAATAAATATTAAGCCCTAATCGACAATACCCTTATGTAATACAATTTATTTTAATCCCTAAGTAATCACATTCATTCAATACTAATAATACTCAATTAATTTCAAACTGTAAATAAATTTCAAGCCCTAAATGACAATACCCTTAAATAATGCTATTTATTTTCATCCTTAAGTAACCACATTCAGTAAATACTAATAATACTCAATTAATTTCGAACTCTAAATAAATTTCAAGACCTAAATTACAATATCCTTAAATAATGCATTTTATTTTAATCCCTAAGTAACTATATTCAGTCAATACCAATAATACTCAATTAATTTTAAACTTTAAATAATAATTCTTAATCAATGTTAACAACACCCAATAAATTTCAATCCCTAAATATAACATACCCAATCAAAATATGAAATTATAAAACATTCATTTTCTTGGAAAAAAAGTATACACACTTACACACATAAACACACATTTACAAATGTACATGCACATATAAAAATATACACACACATACACAAGCATATACACACGTACACACACATACATATACATATATAAAGACACACATACAGAAATACACACACATTCACACACATATACATTAGGGTTTAACACGAAAATATAAAAAATAGGTTTACCTTTGAGATTAAGAGAAAGATTAGGGGCAGAAATTAGGGTTTGAGATTGAGAGAGAATACAAATCGTCGAGAAAGAGCGAGAGAAAGAGAGAGAGAAAGATTAATGTGGGAAGAAATTAAATGAAGGCGGAGTGTTTATAAAGACCCTAGTCATGGACTAGAGCAATGACCCAATACCATGATCCTATTTTTTCGTAGCCGTGACTCACAGACCTGAGAAAATTAAGATGGTCACAACCCAAAGTCGTAACCCAATGGGTGTGCATTGTGGCTATTGTCACATCCATTGTCCGTGACCCTACCATGACCAAACTTGGAGGGAACTTTGGCATGAGTTTGGCACTTTAATGGTCATGACATGGTCACGACCGATGTTCATGAGCCATACTAGTCAAGGATTTGGTCTGTGGCCACTTTCAAGAGCATCCATGGACATATTGGGCCATGGAAATGGTCATGCCAAAGTTGATGCGGTAATGACTTTGGGACATGACCCCCTAGGGGTGAATATTCGCTGGATTTGGTTTAGTGAAGAAGTTTTATTAAAGGAGAAAGATAAAGACATAAAAAGATCCAAGATAGGGTAGACAGACTACCTTTGCATTTGCATAAACACCCAAAGGTGTATGAATGGATGGATATGACAAGGCCCTAACTCACTTGGATGGCCACATGGAGCAAGATTGTCAGGAAGGATATAAATGGGGTTGGTTTACTTTATCAAGACATTTGAAGATAAATGAAAAAGGTGAGTTGTGGAATTCGCATAATACAAACATGTTGGATTATCTTGACCGTACATTCAGGATTGATGCCATATGAATATCGACCGATGATATTACCCAAATCTTGGTGCAAAAGTATATAGGTGATTATGGACTTTAGGAAGAAAATGAATACATTCCCCCCTCATCGTTTGGATTGGACGAGCAGCAGCAGACACAGTAGGCCAAGAGACTTTAGAGTGACAACTTTACCCAGCACTCTTGATGTTCCTCCTATTGCAATGAGTAAAGCCAATGGAAAACTTCTAGTAAACTGAACTTGTATTTCCTACTTTTTTGTTTCTGTATTGTAATACAAAATGTACTAGGAATAAAATAGACTTTGTTTTCCAACCTGTATGTTTCTTAATACATTTCATCCTTTAATTAATCTTGTGATTAGTTAATCGGCTTGTTGAGTAGGTAATCTGCTTGAATGATAAGTGTTTGACCTAATCTTGAACCTAATTTGTACTGCCTTAGATTCTACTAAAGCACTTACGTGAAACTGTAAGTAGTTTTGTTAAGATAAGTGTTGGCATTAATTATCATTGGCGACCAAGTGTGTTAGGTATGTTTATTTATTCATGTGTTTGACCTAGTCGGGTAAAGCTTCTTGTGTTGAACTTTAAGTTGTATATAAAGTTTTACTGACTTCTTATTCTTGACCTGTCAAAGATGAAATCATACATGAAGTCAAAAGAAAACTTCTAAACTTTTTTTGAAGTTGGAAAAGTATGAATTTAAAGTTGTAAAAGTTTTATTTTGAAGTTGGAAAAGTTCAACATTTTTTTAAGTTGGAAAAGTTTATTATTGGATGTATAACACCATACCCTAGGAAAAAAACATAAAAAATAAGCATAATTGATAGAAACTCTTAAATTTATTAAATTGAATAAACGATTACATCAAATTAAAATTAGTGATAATATTTTTGGAGGCTGCCGACGTTCCATAGATTCTTGAATTCTTTCCCTTCAAGTGTCTCCGGGCAATAGGTGCCTGGTTGAATGACTGTCAAGATACGATAAGGATTGTGCCGGTTAGGCTCCAAATTGTTGCCCTTATAAATTACATTCTTAAGGACATAGTCTCCTTTTTTCAGGTTGGTCGACTTGACCCTCCTGTTATAGAATCTAGCAATCTTTTATTTATAAATATCCATTTGAATTGAAACATCCTCTTTGACCTCTTTAATCGTGTCTAGCTCTGATCTTCTCATAAGATCACTCTTAGGAAAGTCAAAATTCAACAACCTGCGAGTTGTTAGACCTATTTCCGTTGATAATATAGCCTTAGTACTGAAAGTCAGCATGTACAAAGTTTCTCTTGTTGCCATTCTCGACGTGGTACTGTAAGCCTAAAGGATGTTATGAATATCATTGATCTATTCACCCTTAGCATCATCCAACCCCTTCTTCAAATCGTCAAGTAAAGTCTTATTAGTGACCTATGTAATACCATTACATTATGGATGTCCATATTTTGAATGAAGTTTCTGAATCTTAGACTGGATGCAATATTCCTCAAACTCCTCATTATCAAACTGAGTACCATAATCAGTGATGAAGGCATCCCATAACTACATATGATTTTCTTCCGTATGAAGTGAAAAACTCTCTAATAAAGCATATCAACCAATGACTCAACCTTCGCCTATTTTGTGAAGTAATCCACTGCTACAACTAAATACTTGAACCTCCATTTTATTGTCAGTAATAGGCCAACCAAGTCAATCCCCCAAATAGAAAATGGCTAAGAAGAAGTGATTGGACTTAGGGTGGCCCTCGAAATTCTATAAATAGTAGCAAACTTAAGGAATTTATCACACTTCTTAGTGAAAGAAACATAATTCGCCTTCATCATTAGACAGTAGTAGCCTTGCATGGCTATTTTATATACCAATAATCGACCAGATAAATGCACTATTTTATGTACCAGTAATCCACTCCTTGATCAAGTCATGTCCCACAGTTTTATTTACTAATTGATCAATCCTTGGTTAATAAAAATGATCATTTGGTCATGCCTTATTGAGGTCAGTAAAGTCTACGGACATACGCCATTTTTTATTCTTTTTTTTTTACAATAAAGATGTTAGACAACTATTTGGGATACTTAACATCTTTTATAAATTGAGCTCTATGTAATTTCTTCACTTCCTCTTGGATGTTCGTGTTCTTCTAGGGACTGAACACTTTGAATTTCTTTCGTAATTAGCTTAGCATCTTTGTAGAGGTTGTGCTCATGACATATGAAATTAGGGTTAATTCTTGGCATATCCTCATGGCTCCAATAAAACACGTTCTTCCACTATCTATGGAATACAATCAATTCCTATTTGAGGGAAGGTGTTATGTTCGAACCAATATGAGAGGTTCTTTTCGGCTTCTCATCATGAAGAACAATGGTCTATGTTGTCTGCGTAACCTATCCTTTGACCAAATCTTCTTACTCTCGGGGATCAAGAGGGTCTATATAATAAGTGGTAGTGCTCTTATTGATGTCCTACTGGTCTGTAGAAATGTAATAGCACTCTCTGTCTTTCATATAGTTTCCATTTACTATGTCGACTCCATAATTAGTAGGAAACTTCTTACACCGATGTACTATAGACAATATTGCCTCCAACTACTTCATTCCAACCCTATCGAGAATAATGTTGTAGGCTTATGGGATATTTCTATCCAGTACGTATAAGAGAATCCTCTCACTTCTGCTTTCTTGCTAAGTCCGGGTCCCGAGTAAGACATCCATCTTGATTGTACCCAAGGGATAAAAATTTTCTCCTAAGAATGCTATGAGGGGTCAGTGATAAGGTTCTAATTTGCTATCTCATAGCCCTAGGCTATGGAAACAGTTATAGAACATGACATATACTACACTTTCATTGTCTATCATGATTCTTGCTACTCTGCATGATGAACCCGTTAAGTGATAACCAGTGGGTCATCATGAGGGAAAAGTACTTGGCTCAGAGTATTCTTGGAGAAGCCGATCACTAATTTGTCTTTGTTCACGTTCTTGCAATGACCATTTGTGCACTCAGGCATGTCAATTTTTTTGATGGAAGGACATGTTTTGGCTTCATTTAGGTAAGCCATTCTCTCATTTATCTTATCTCTACCACCGAGGTCTCCTCTTGCCTAAAATTACAGCCAACAGAAATTATTCCCACCTCAACTTCTGGCTCCTTGGGTTTCTTTAGCAGGTCAGGATCATCCTCATAATCATCATCGCGAGCTCTTTTCTTGTCATATTTTCCTCTGTAAGGTGACTCGGACCTCCTTCTAGTGTCCTAAACACTAGCCCGGTCAACAAATTTCATCAATTTGCCCCGATAGATGAGCGTTTTCATTTCGTTCTTCAGAACGATGCAATTATCAGTTGTGTGCCCATGATTTGTGTGAAAATAAAAATATTTGTATTTATCTCTCCTATTGGAAGGCGAATTTAGTTTCCTAGACTAATTTAATTCTTTATTTCCCCTAATCTCCTCTAGTATATGATGCACGCCTTTGGCGATAGGGGATATTCCTCATACTTCTTGATTTTATCAACCTTTTTATCGTTCTAATCCTTCTTGGCTGAATTCTTCTGGATTTCACTCTTCACCTCCAGAGTTTCTTTTGTAGCCATTACCTTCTTGATGTTTGTAATCTTCCTAGTCATGGCCATTAATTTTTTTAGCGCATAGTAAAGTTCCTTGGCGAGTAATCCACTCATCAACGCTGCGATGGAAGTCTTATCCCATAATCAATCACTTATAGTTTATCCTTATTGAAGCACGTAATGTACTCCAGAGTAGTTTTTCCAGGTCTTTGATGAATGGTCAATAGATTAGTAACACTCTTGACCAGCTTTTGGCCCAAAATAGAAGTTATTGATAAATAGCTATGCCAATTGAAGGGAGGTAGAAAATTTTCCTTGGGTCGGTTGTTGTACCATATCTGGGTTGAGCTTATGATAGAACTTTAGAATGCCCGATAGTGCATCTCATCCGGGATAGAGTATATATCAGCAGCATCATGATTTTAATCAATATAGCAGACTGAATCAGTATTGCCATCATGCTTGAGAGTAATAATGGGTGGGTTAAATTTAGAAGGTAGGGGATAATCAATAATAGTCTTGATAAAAGGGGATTTCTTTAAAAAACTCCTATGCAACGGGTTCTTAGTTTTATCCATCTCTCTCAAACAATCTTCCAGTTGTTCCATAGATATTTTCTAGGAATGCTCCTTTAGTGCTTTGATGGCTTTACTGTGCATATGTGTTGAGCTCTCTTCCTAATAATTCTACTCGTCATGCACATGGCCCCTTATACTAGCCCTAGATCTAGAGGATCCTTATCTGTGCTCATTGGATCGATTTGGCTGTATGTGATAAACTCAGGCTTATTGGGGCCCTAAACGATCAAAGTCATATGCCTTACTTAAGTGCTCCAACATGCTCGACCATTCTTTAGAGAAATACTGAGCATCATAATAATCTGCAGATCAGATTGACGATATTGCTCCCAAACGATAAGATCGGTCACAAGAGGATCAAGAGCGGTCACATCTCTCATTTCAGGCAGTTGATAGGGGTGGCATGTCCATCTGGGATGGCTCAAGGGTGGACTTAGATTACAACATGTGAGCTAACGGCCAAACTGTCTCTTGTATGGATTTTTGTCCTTTAATTAGGTTGAGAAAAATTCCCTGAAGATCTACCACACTAGGAGGAGCATATGGATCCGGATTATTACTTATAGCAATAAGGCTACTCCCAGGAACAATTTTCATTCCTCAGAGAATTTTCAAGATGAACAAATGAATAAAATAGATAGAGAACGATGACTAACAGTCGTTCCAACAGATGATGTCAATCTATTGATGTCTAAAATGGAATGGGTTAAAATTTATAATCACATATAAAATAAAGATAATCAAGTAAGACAAACACACAATAAAGGATTTTTTAAAGTGGTTAAACTATGATAAAATCCCACATCCACTGTTTTAGTGTTTCTGGTGGTTATAATAGCTCAAGGTTCAATATGTTTGTGACTGATTGAATCGTCCCCTTGAGTTAAGGGAGATTATATATTTATAGTGGTTAGGAACCCAAGAGATGAAATGCCTTTATATATTCAGTCATTTACATCTATATACAATAAATAAGGCAATTGATATTCATAGGTACGTGTACAACGGTTGTTAGCTATTCCACTCGAGTGCCTTTTGCTATCCTTTATGGTTCATATTCTTAAAGTTGGTCGGTCTGTTGGTTGACCAAGTGTCTCTGGAGCCGACCAAGGAAATAGATATTGTGAGGATAGCCCCATTGGAGGACATGTGTCCAATCTTCATTGGTCCACATAGATGAATAATTTTTACAACAATAATCCTCTTTTTGGTATTTCGGACAACATCAAATTTAACCTATATAATGAAATGAAAGTTTTGTTAGAGAATATATAAATTAAGTAACAAATGTAAAATGAATAAAAAACAAAGAAATAAAATTATATGTGTTACTAGTATAGCACTACATAAGTTATTTTTAGTGATTTTGGTACTTTACGTAAATTTTTGTATGTTGTTAGCACACATGACTTCACCAAGGGACCCATATAACCCGCTAGAATTTTTTTGCGCACCTATGGGTTATCCTGAAGTATTATAAATATTTTCAATCATTTATCTTTGCGGCCTATCTTAATTATAACATTTAGAATTGTTGGTCCTATGCCTTTTTTTACTACAAACATTTTCTTCTGCAGCTCTCTCATTTTTCAAATCCAAATTTTAAGATAAATTATAACCTGAGTGCGTCACCAACACAATTTAAAAATATTTTTGCAAGAGACCTAAATTTTTTTAACAATTTATGGTGAAAATGGAAACTACATGTCCTTTCAGTGAGACAGAGCGCATTAAGAGCATTAGCCTCGGCTGAACTATTTGACTAACACAAAATAATTTCGCATAAAAAAGAACAATTTACTAGGAATCCGAACTCTTTTATCATTTTAATCCTGATAAATGTGAAACCTAAAAGATAGAAAAGAGACAAAACCATAAATTTCCTAATTACGGAGGATTATTCTAAAAGTTGTAAGTCCAAGGTGCCAAAGAATAAATAGGCTTATGTGAAAACAAAGATATTTAACTTTTTTTTCATTTCTTAAACAAAGGGATACGAGAGGCTCAAATTACAATCACAAACTACATTTATACCTCCGATCAACAGCTAAAATCTTATACCTTTGCGGAACATCTTAGAGTCTATAAAATCCTATAAATGTTTCATCATTTTGAAAAGAAATAAATCCATATTTATAGGCACCGTGACTCTTAAAATTATATGCTTTTTAAGAACCCAATGTAAAAAAATCCATTAAATATTTAGAAGTAATCTAGAGCATCCGTAGTGGTGGAGGAAAAAGCCAAAAAATTTGTAAATATGAAAAATGGTAACCCTCCATTCGTGTAAATGAGGGAGCATATTCGGTAGTTGGACTTGTAGCCATTCTTCAAATTTAGAGAATGGAAACAAATTCTCTAAAGGGTTCATACAAACTTTATTTGTTCATACCAATTCTTACGAACAAATAAAGTTCGTAACAAATATATTTCATGTTCCTACGAACTTCTGAATTTCATAAAAATTAATAGGAAGTTCTTACTAACTTCAGGAGTTCATAAGAAAATAAATATATTTGTTATGAACTTTATAAGTTCGTAGAAACTTTTAAGCTCTTTCACTTATAAATCACCACCGTGTATCTTACTCATGTGAAAGGGCCAAACCCACTTTGTAATTTGTAGATATACCTTTCGTTCATGTCCACCATTGGACATGCCTAAACCTAACCACATATCGTAGATACATCCTACAACATGATCACTTGTATTATTAATTATGAGTCTCTATGTGTCACATAAGTTTAATTTAGCATGACTACATTTAAAATCATTTATAATAATTTAAAATTATATTCAATGGAAATAGGCCTTTTCAGTCAATAAAACATATAAAATGACACAAGCGTAAAGTAAACCAAAACAATTGTTATATCCATCATCATAATAAGCTATAATAGAATATCAATCAAAATGCAGATTACTTCTTAAAACAAAATTGATTGCATATGATTCGTTTTTAAGACGATGGGAAGAATAAGAGAGGGTCGAATAAATGAAGGATTTTTTTATCTTCCATATTCATTAAAATTATCACATTTAACAATTTATATGAAGCATAAAAGTAGTCACATATCTCAAAAAATACTCTCATGTACTTGATGTGTGTGTGTGTGTGTGTGTGTGTGTATATATATATATATATATATATAGAGAGAGAGAGAGAGAGAGAGAGAGAGAGAGAGTCAGGCTCTCCGACATACCTGATAGGAACATACCTCTGAACATACCTATTTTTTAAAATAGTAAATAATGTATTTTTTTGACCAAATTTTGTAAACACGATATCCATAATGAAAATATTATCTACAAAAATAATCATAAAAAAATTCAATCGAAAAATGGGTGAAATGAAAAATGGGTATATATGAGCATTTTTGTCCGTTCAAATTTTTGTTATCATCTCATCCACTTCCGGGATGAATTTTTTGATATTTGTTTTGCAAATGATTTCTTTACTATGTAGATCATATATACTGAGTTTGGTTCAAAATTAAATTTATTTACAATTTTAAAAAAATGAGTATGATTTAGGTATGTTAAGTCAAGTATATTGGAGAGTTTGACTCTCTCTCTCTCTCTCTCTCTCTCTCTCTCTCTCTCTCCACACATATATATATATACGTACTTGCTCAAACTTTACACATCGAAAAATATTATTAATACACACTAACCTGTCCAGTGAGTACATCCATCTAAAGAATACTGGACCACGAAGTTTAACCTCTCTGACAAGATGCGCAATTAAATATGTACTATTATGTCAAAAAATGGAGGTGGGAAATATTTTCCATTGATCACAATGTAACCATAAGATATTTTAAGATTTCTTGTACTCTTTGAACATGCATGACCTTGGCACAAAGAGCATTAAAAAATAAGAATACTCGAATAATAGCTTAAGACATGCTTTGAAAACCCACCTCGTATTTCAATAGGAATAGGTTGTTGCATTAAGGTGTAACAATCATTAGAATTGAGCCCATATAATATTAAATCTTCCACTAACAAACGATTTTTGAAATTCGATGAGCTTATGCAAAGTTTCACATATCATTGTCCTTGTTGTCCTAGTTAACATTTAACATGTTGATGGTAGGTAAGTCCTTTTTTTCTTTAACTTGTAGTTCCGGTTCATTCTTTAAGCCCTTATCTACCACGTCTTTTCGATAATTAACTCCATCTTTTGTTTTCCCTAGAATGTGAGGTAAGGTCCCAATGACGATATCACAAATATTTTTCTCAATGTGCATGACAACCAAGTTTTGTCCAATGAGCAAGTATTTCCAATATTCAAGCTCGAAAGAAATTCACTTTGTCTTCCAATAACTTGTAAATCAACATTATTTTCATTTTTTTTCTTCCTCGTCTTTGATACTGATTTTATTACAATATTATGTTTCTTTAATGTTGACTTTGTCAAACTCTTCATTTATCTTTCCCCATATAACCTTGATTCGCCCAACTTTAATTAATATATTCTTACCACTTAATGGTTCAGGATAAGAGACAAACTTTTTTCTCACCATTAAAAGACTTCTTTTGGTTTCGAAATGGATGATTCCGTGGAAAATATATTATATACCACATATAAATTCACTTTTCGCAATGTTTCAACCTATGAGAAATGTATTTTCATTGCATATTTGATAAGGAAAATATCCTTTAACTGTAGAATAAGAGAGATTTCCAAATGAAAGAAAATCATTAGTTGTCCACAATAACGCAACTGTTAAAGTGAATGATTCTTGTTGGTAGAAATCATAAACCATAATTCCATCCTCCTGTAAAGTTTTCAAATCCTTAACCAACGGTGTTAAATAAAGATCTATGTCATTATCAAGTTGTTTGAACCCGATATTAACATTGTGAGCCTCATAAACTTTCTCTTCATGCACAACCCCGACTATTTATAACATGTGGTCAACATGATAAGCCAATAGTTGTACCTACTTCTTAGGTTACTAGATGGATTAATTCTATCGGATAAAAGTTCTAAACATAGGTTTCTTGGTTCTTTGCTAAACTCACACACACACACACACACACACACACACACACACACACACATATATATATATATATATATATATATATATATAATAAAGCAGGAGGGTCTTTTTGCCACATCATAAAACTATTGCCACATCATATAGCCACATCATACAATTATTGCCAAGTCATACAACTATTGCACACAAGGCCACGTTTGGTCACTCATGCTACCTCGACATTAAATAAAGAGCACAAGGCTCGAGAAAAGATACCGCCGCTGGCAATATATTCTTCAACAATACCACTCTCTCTTACTCTCTCCCCACTTTTACCAGAGCACAAGGCTCGATGATATCTATCTTCATTTAACACCTCTTTTGGATTGAAAAGAGAAGAGTGTTAAGCCCCCTTCTCTCTCTCTCCATCACTCCTCTCTCCACATCCTTTTGTAACCAAACATATATTTTCTCAATGGACAAACAAATATTTTCTCCAACATCATTTTGCATTTTTTTTGTTTACAGGTATTATATACCAATTTTCTTTGTTTACAGGTATGTCCGTTTTTGCCCAGCTTTGAAGTAGCGTTCATCTCCACATCATTTTGCATTTTTTTTGGGTTTACAGATATTATATACCAATTTTCTTTGTTTACAGGTATATCCGTTTTTGCCACAGCTTTGAAATAGCGTTCATTTAACTCCTTGCCTCTCATTTCCATTTTGTATTTTTTTTAGTTCTGATGTTTTATTATCTATACAGATTACGGCAGGAATAAAAGTTATTTGTTGGCTTAGCCACCAAGAGTGGCGGCAAGATCAGACGTAATCGGCACCAGAGCCATGCTCCTTTGAGTTAATATTTGAAAACCATGTGTTTTTGACATTTGAAAACATGTTAATATTTGGGTTTCTGATATTTTTTTATATTTTAATTTTTTATTCAGAATACAAGAGGTTGTTTGGGTTTCGATGACTGTTGTTTCAAGAACGAGGGTTTGGGTTTCGATTTCTAGATTTCAAGAATGACGATTTGGGTTTCGATTTCTGGGTTTCAAGAATGAGGGTTTGGGTTTCTCTCCAAGCTTACAACTGTTGTTTTCTCCACTTTTTTATGCTCTACCGTCATCATTTTTTTTTGTCTTCTAGGTGTGCAGGTAGGAGATGTGTGTTCCACTAATTTTCTTCGCACAAACCAAGCCAAAGTTCATATCTACAGCCTTAAGCTTATAGATCTCGGGTTGTTCACGATACCTCATAAGTTACAGATCTCGGGTTGTTAAGACGGTATCGATCCAACACCGGTTGAACTTGCCAAAAGTTATTCGTGAAGTTTCCTCACAACTCGGCATCACCTTCATCAACGATTCTATCCGTACACAATGCCGTCATGGGAACGCTTTTTGGGTTTGAGTTTGGGTTTGGGTTTGGGTTTGGAGGTGTTGACCGTTGGAGTTGTTGTCCATGGTAGATTCGGTGCTGGATGTGGATGTGGATGTGGTTGAGGAGAGGATTCAGATTGGAGTGTTGTCATTCAACTCTCTCTCTCTCTCTCTCTCACACACACACACACACACACACACACACGCACAAGTTGTTCAAAAGAATCATCACGGGGTGTTAATTTTTTTGGGAGTTTTGGTTTTGATTCTCCCAATTGTGTTGAAGAAGCCCGAGCCCACTTTTTTTGGGGAGCTTTGGGTTTTATTCTCCCAGTTATGTTGAAAAAATACAGCGATAATTTTTTTTTCCTCACTCAGGTATACGGTTTGGATTTGTACCATAACATCGTCCCCATCAAGAAACCACTTGCATCAGGCATTTGTTTTGGATTTGCATTGCAAATCTCGAATTAGTGGGAGAAATACACCACATGTATCAGGTATAAGTTTTTTTTGTTTAATGTTCATTTTACCTATCTCCACTGTATTGATTATGGTTGTATTTTTTTTATTTCAACAGGTGGCAAGATCTGAGGTAGTCTCTCTCTCTCTCTCTTACTGTAACTTTTAATATTTTTGGTTTTAATTATACAGCTTACATGAGTTTGTATTATTGCAAATTTAAAGTCTTATTTATGTTTCTTTCATTTTGCAGGTTTTTATGGCTATTTAAATTTTTAAAGTTTTTTTTTAAAATTTCTGCCTTTTTTTAGTTATTTTATTTATTTTTTAAAATTCAAGTTGCAAATCAGCGTTCACAACCCGTGTATGTGTGGATCTATTTTGCATTTATGAGATCAAATCATTTTTAGGCAACATCACTAAAAATAGATCTAATCATTTTGTGTGTTTCGAAGGTAGATTACTCATATGTTAGTTTATTCTTGAATTTGACTATAAGCATTGTTCCTTTTTAATATTGTTTGATGTAGGTTTTAAATAGAAGCTTGGACTATTGTTTACTACGCTGTCGGCCAAAATATTTTTTTGAGTAATGATATACTACCCGGGAGTTTACCCCGGGTTAGTACATGGAGAGATTTTTTTTGGGGGGGTTTTTTATGTGATTTATTAGCATTATTTGTCTTTTTTTTTTTTTTTTAAACTGTTTTATTAATAAATATTTTTTATAAACTAAAAAAAATGTATTGTTTAAAAAACTATTTTAATATAATTTTTTTTCTGAAAAAAACTGTTTCCAAAAAGAAAAGTTGTTAAATATAAATATTTTTTTTTTTACATTTTGAAATAGTTTTAAGAAATACAAAAATTATTTTAAATGTTGTAAAATAAAAAAAAGTTTAAAAATAACGAGTGCCGCTGGCGCGGACCTTTAAAAATAAGAGAATATTGGGTTAATGGGTGTTTGAAGAACTAAATAAGTTGAAAATAATTAAAAACATAATTTTTTATTATATTAGTTTTTTAATGCAAAAATACAAAAAATATTTAAATGTTGTAAAATTAAAAATAACGAGTGTCTCTAGCGCGGACCTTTAAAAGTAGCGGACCTTTAAAAGTAGGAGAATATTGGGTAAATGGGTGTTTGAGGGACTAAATAAGTTGAAAATAATTAAAAACATAATTTTTTATTAGATTAGTTTTTTAATGCAAAAATACAAAAATTATTTTAAATGTTGTAAAATTAAAAAAAAAAAGTTTAAAAATAACGAGTGCCGCCTTTAAAAATAAGAGAATATTGGGTAAATGGGTGTTTGAGGGACTAAATAAGTTGAAAATAATTAAAAATATAGTTTTTTATTAGATTAGTTTTTTAATGCAAAAATACAAAAAATATTTTAAATGTTCTAAAATTAAAAAAAAAAGTTTAAAAATAACGAGTGTCGCGCCAGCGGATCTTTAAAAATAAGAGAATATTAGGTAAATGAGTGTTTGAGGGACTAAATAAGTTGAAAATAATTAAAAACATAATTTTTTATTAGATTAGTTTTTTAATGCAAAAATACAAAAAATATTTTAAATGTTGTAAAATTAAAAAAAAAAGAGTTAAAAAATTATTAGATTAGTTTTTTAAGATAGATATACAAAAATTATTTCAAATATTGTAAAATAAAAAAAAAGTTTAAAAATAACGGGTGCCGCTAGCGCAGACGTTTAAAAATAAAAGAATATTGAGTAAATGGGTGTTTGAGGGATAAAGTAAGTTTAAAAAAAATAATTGAAAAAAACAAATAAACTATTCTAATAAAAAAATATTTTTTATAATTGTTTTTAACTCATTTAATATGAAAAAGAAAAAAGAAGGAAAAAAAGGGCATCCATGTGCTAGCCCGGGGTTAACACCAGGGTAGCTTAACATTATTCTATTTTTTTACTTCACACATGTACAAGGGTGAAATTTGAAGGTATAATGTATGGGATGATAATTTGTTGATATGGTTGTTGGGTTTGTGTTTTTTGAGATTCAATTTGGTTGGGTTTGTGTTGTACCCATGAGAGAAGTACGTAGGTGTTGAGTGGATAATAAATGATGGTAGGGGCTCAAGAAATGTGGGTACACTGCACGGGGCTCGAGAAAAAAAGTCAAAAAAATCAGTTATTGACCATGCTTACTTTCAAAACGCCCAAAGAACCCACATCTGGAGAGAGGTTCATACGAAGTTATATCAAAATGCCCAAAGAACACGCATCTAGAGAGAGATTCATAAGAAGTTATATCAAGTGGCATATGGGTTTCAAAGTGGAAAATGCACAATTTTTTACGAGTTTATGTGAGTTAATAAACAATTTTGTGCAACTTAAAAGAGCTCCGACTTTGTTATTCGGAGATCATATAGTAATCATGCCGTTGGCGCGAGTTCATATGCATGATTCTAAGACATGGGGCCCAATGATGATTCTAGACCACAATTACACCGTATTAAAATCATAATCGTGCTGCAAGTGTACCCTGAGATGACAAATAATATTTATATTCGCGACACAAGAACAAATTTATCGCCGTATCATTGGTACGGGTACAAAAATTCACGGGAAAAAAACTTCATTATAAAAAAAGTTGCTTTATAAAGAAAATGTTTTATAATTTTTTTTATGAAAAAAATTTGTATTAAAAACTATTTTACACACTTTTTATTTTATCCCGGTTCATTTCTATTAGCGATCTATCATTAGCGATATATCATTAAAATGGGTGGGGAGATGCGAACATTTTATTATGTCTTGAAAGCAAAAGAGACTTTATGAAATTGATATTCGAATGACCTTGAATAAGACTGTTTTTCCTGTAATTCAAATTTCAAATATATCATTACTGATGGGGAATTGTTGAATATTTTAATATTATATATTAGAAAATAGACTTTATAAATCGATATTTGAATAAATTAAGATGTGACGGAAAAAGTGGAGGCGTGAAACCTTAATCTTATATTATGACCCATGGGCGAGGTGGGGTAGAATGCGATAGAGTTAAATTATTTTTAAGTTGACTTTTTATTTCATTGTGCCATCGACACGGGTACACATGTATCACGAGAATAAATTTATCGTCATGCCATTGACACGGGTACAAAAAATTAATGGCAGCTTGGGTGTACCTGTGCCGATGGCACGGTGATAAATTTGTCCCCGTGATATTTTGTACCCGTGCCGGTGGCACGACGGTAAATTTGTATTTGCACTATTAACAATATGTTTAAAACACAAAATATAACATGAACAAATTTACCGTTGTGCCACCGGCACAGTTACAAAATATCACGGAAACAAATTTATCGAGTGCCACCGGCACGGGTACAAAATATCACGGGGACAAATTTATTACCGTGCCTTCGGCACGGGTACACCCTAGTATATATATATATCCGGTGGATCCAAACCCTCTTTTTTCAAAATTATCTTATATTTAAAGGTTCGCGCTAGCGGCATCCAATCCTTATTACCATTGTTGAAGCTTCAACGACCTTCGTCAGATCTCCGATTTGGGGTGGGTAAGGGTGGCATGTGGTGCCGCTGGCGCGGACCGTTGGAATTAAGATTGGATAAATGGGATCTGGATCCTCTTGAGCGTCGGTTTGGGGTGAGTAGGGATGGCATTAGGTGTTGGTGGAGCAGAGCTTTAACATTAGGATCATATTGGAAATATATATAATGTGATAACACAGTAAATGCTATTGTTTGTAAAAATGTCATAGATATTAAATTTTATTGTATACATCAGAAAATGAAATAGTTTTATATCTGTGACTTTTTCACAAACAATAACACTTACTGTGTTAATATATTTATGAAATAGTTTTGTATATATACATTTTCACAAACAATAACATTTACTGAGTTAATATTACACAATACACACACACACACACACACACACACACACACACACAGTAGATCCAAACCTCTTTTTTTCAAAATTATCATATTTTTAAAGGTTTACGCTAGCGACATTCATTCCCCACCACTACCCACCCCCATTATCGGAGCTTCAATGACTTTTATCAAAGCTATGATTTGGGTGGGTAGTAGTGGCATAGGGTGCCGCTGGCGCGAACCTCTGAAATTAAGAAAATATTAGATAAATGGGGTTTGGATCCACCGGAGCTCCGATTTGAGATGAGTAGGGGTGGCATTGGGTTAGGTTTATATCTATAATATTTTCACAAATATTAACATTTACCGTGTTCATATAACACAGTATATATATGTATCGAAACCTTTTTTTCCTGATATTATCTTGTTTTTAACGGTCCGCGCCAGCGGCATCCAATCCCCACCACCACCCACTCCCTTTGTCGGATCTCCAACAACCTTCATCAAAGCTCTGATTTGACGTGGCATGGGATGCCGATGTAACATTTTCACAAACAATAATATTTATTATTTGTGAAAATATTACAGATATAAACCTAACCAAATGCTACCCCTTCTCACCCCAAACTGGAGCTCCGGTGGATCCAAATTCCATTTGTCCAATATTCTCTTATTTCCTAAGGTCCGTTCGAGCGGCATTCCTTGTCACCCCAAATCAGAACTCTGATGAAGGTTGTTGGAGCTCCGACAATTGGGGTTGATGGTGGTCAAGATTAGATACTGCTAGCGCGGGCGTTAAAAAATAAGACAATATCAGAAAAAAGAGGTTTGGATCCACCGTATATATATATATATACACTGTGTTATAACACAGAAAATGTTACCATTTGTGAAAATGTTATAGATATAAACCTAATCGAATGCCCCCCTACTCACCCCAAATCGGAGTTTCGGTGGACCCAAACCCCATTTATCTAATATTCTCTTCATTTCGGAGGTCCGCGTCAGCGGCACCATGTGCTACTACCCACCCAAATCATAACTCTGATGAAAGTCGTTGAAGCTCCGACAATGGGGGTGGGTAGTGGTGGGGATTGAATGTCGCTAGCGTAAACCTTTAAAAATATGGTAATTTTGCAAAAAAGAGGTTTGGATCTACCGTGTGTGTATATATATATATATATATATATATTGTGTAATATTAACTCAGCAAATGTTACTGTTTGTGAAAATGCTATATATATTGTGTAATATTAACTCAGTAAATATTACTGTTTGTGAAAATGTTATATATATAAAACTATTTCCTAAATATATCAACACAGTAAGTGTTATTATTTGTGAAAATGTCACAGATATAAAATCATTTTATTTTCTGGTGTGTAGAATAAAGTTTAATATCTATGACATTTTTACAAACAATAGCATTCACTGTGCTATCACATTATATATATAAATATATATCCAATATGCTCATATTTTTAAAGTTCTGCACAACCGGCATCTAATGCCACCCCTACTCACCCCAAACCGGCACTCCAGAGGATCCCGATCCCGTTTATCCAATCTTATTTTCAAGGTCCGCAACAGCGACACCCTATGATACTGCGGTGGATCCAAAACTTATTTATTGAAAAATCTCTTATTTTCAAAGGTCCGCGCCAGCGGCAGCTCATGCCACCCTTACCCACCCTGAATCGGAGCTTTGAAGAAGGTCGTTGAAGCTCCAACAATGGTAGTAAGGATTGGATACCGCTAGCGCGAACTTTTAAATATAAGGTAATTTAAAAAAAATGGGTTTGGATCCACCGAATATATATATATATATATATATATATTGTGTAATATTAGCACAGTAAATGTTATTGTCTGTTTGTTAAAATGTCACATATATAAAACTATTTCATATTCTAGTGCATACAGTAAAGTTTACTGTTTGTGTAAATTTTTTTCTTTGGAATTTTATAGCCTTCATGGATCTTGTCTGATAGATCTCGTCGAGCAGATTTCAAAAATAATAATTTTGCGAAAAATGAATTTGTGAATCAAAAGTTATGATCATTTGAAGATAAAAAAAAGTTTAACCACTTATGTAACTTCCTCAAGGAAGTTACGGATGGGTGGTTTTAAAAGGATAAAATTGTGAAAAAAAGTTTCAAAAAATCAGGAGTAGGACTTATATGTAAGAAAAAAATATGATGGAACTAAAATGTCGAAAAAAAAGTTAAATAGAATCTAGATGTGAATGCTCTATTATGTAATTATTGAGGCATGCATGTATTATCGTATACTTCATTCCAAATGTAAACAAGCTATGCTTAGCCTTGGTGGTTAGCCCAGTATGTTCATTATCATCCCGAATCTTGTTAGAGAACAATGCTAAGACATCTTAAAATATCTTATCGTTCCATCCACTCTTAGCCTTGATATTGAAAAGCTTCACTATTGTTGATAACTTAGTGTACTTACAACATTTGTACGAAGGGTTCTTCGCATCTTGATGAAATTTTTGGAATCCATCATTATCACATATGATGTCTTCCTTTAACGTTTGAACCATCTATGTTTTACATTTGACATCATCTAAGTTTATTTCATGACACACTTCATTTATATATTCGTTTATGTTGTCATTTGGTGGTAATTCACTAATATCATATTCCCCGTGTCATTTCCAGATTGTATAGTTATGAGAAATATTGTATCTAGGATTTTTTAAATCTGTTAGAAACAGTTTATAAATACTCTAGAACTTATTGTACGGGCATCAAATTGAATTTAGATCCATCGAACTCGCTTCAACAAAATTAAGAGAATCTCCTCTATATTCTTTTGATAATAAGTCTTTGGTCGTCCACGATCTATCCATCATATAAACCACCCAGGGTTCATTTAGTTGAAAATAATTATGAACAGATGCATGCATATATATGGTTTGCCTAGGTTGGGTAAGAAAATGTTAGCTTTATCCGATATGTTAGTATATGTATGCATTTATAATGTGCACTATATTAGGTGAGCTTGGTTGTTGTAAAAAATAGAAAAAAAAAAATAAGACTAAGACAAAGATAGGAGAAAACAAAAGGAAAAGAGATGTAAGTGTGAACTACCTGAGTTTTTGTGAAAGATTTTTTTCTTATGTTCCTACTTCATTTTTAATGTATCAGTTTTAGCAACATGGTAAAAATTATGCCTTCTATGCAACACTTACACAATATGTCCGTTCAAAATTTGAGTTCTTATTTATACTCTTGATGATCATTACACGAGTGCATCTATACTAGTTTTCAAAAAAAGGTAAACATGCATGCACGTGAATAGAAAGAGATGGGGAAGGATAGAGAGTGATTGAAATAGTTAACAAAAAGTGAGGTATCAGTTACCTTACAGAATAAAGACAATGGCGAGGAGATGGGGTGATTAACGAAATCAATAAGCGGTGATGAAATGCGAAGGCTATCACTCTACATTAATAAAGTTATGAGAAATTCATTTATTAAACACACACGGACATTCAACTTGAGAATTAATTATAACATGGCATAATGAGATAAATCATAACAGAAAGTATTAAATCAAACCCCAAATGTCATTGAATCTAATAACTCACCACATACTAATGTTATAGATCCATTACCAACCCTATCATATAATTAATATAATATAATCTAATTTGGAGTCCCAATCATCATATGCATAAGTTCTCATGTTGAACTATAATTCATAACAATAATTCATCTAATCCCCCCCCCCCCCCCCCCCCCCCCCCCCCCCATTTCACATTCAAACTAAAACTAACGAAGAATTATTTTATATTTAACTATGTGCTTCGGGAATCATAATAACTAATGAATAATTTTTACGATAACTATAACTCATGATGAAAATAAGTACAATCCGATTCAAGTTGACCCAAATCAAGTATAAATTTCTTTTATTCCCTTTGACATTTTTCTAGCAAGATTGCAAGTCCATTCGAATTAGATATGAAATCCCTATCGGCTTTGTCGTTTGATTGGCATGAATGATCACTTTACACATGTTTTGTGATTTCCAAAAATCTCAAAATGCTATATTCACGTCTAAAGTGTCATATTTATGTCAATTCTAAAACCTCAAAATTCACATATGGATATATCAAATAGTAATTCCAATAAAGGGACAAAAACTCAATTCAATGAGTTTCAAGACAGATAAATGTGATGTTAATCCAAACTTTAGTGGGCTCAAAAATTGCCCTACCAAAATTTGAGAAGTTACAAAGTGTCCGGAATTACTCCGAAATAGAAACTTCTGGAGAAAAATTAATTGTTAAAAGGCGATGTATGTACAATTCATAGAATTTTATTTCTATAGATCTATTTTATCAGTCTAAATGCACAATAGAATATTGAAATCAATCATCCATTTCCTAACTGTTGTTGCAGTAATAAACAATTAAATGCAGAATTAAATTCAGGAACGAAATTACCCAATTGGAGCAAATAATTCTGGGGCAGAAAAATTATATAAGAATTCCGGAAACTGGACAGCGAAGAACACGCCTGAGTCGCGGACTAGGTCGCTCTCTTTAAGGTGTTTCGCGGCTCTGCCTCCAATTGTGCCGACAGTGTGCAGCCCCGTCACCCCCAGGATAAAACAGCCTCCAATTATATTACGGATTGATAGCACAAGAATTAATCCGGTCAGTATACACCCATTCTGTATTAATTACTCGATTCTATAATTAATCTGTAAACGAATGAGATTAATTATTCTGGAAAAAATATTCTGGGGGAAGAAAATTTTTTCAGAACTGTAGAGAAAAATTTTTGTGTTGGAAGAAGATAACTGTGTGCCAAAACCGGAGGCAACCAGCTCTTTTATGGGGCAAAAAGAAAAGAGACGTTGGTAAACAACGTGGAGAAAAAACGGGAAGAAGTGGGCAACTCGGTTGAAGAAATCAACACGCAATAAACCACGTTTTAATTTTTTCGGAATTAATTACCGTTAAAAAATAATTTTTAAAGCCCAAAAATGTTAATTTATTTGTCCAAAAAATTAATTCTTAATGAGCCCAAGCCCAAGACCCAGGACCCGGGCACGGGCACGGGCCGGGCCGGACGGACGGCGGCGGCGCGCGCGCGCGTGTGTGACTTGGCCCATTGGGTCTGCCCCACATACCCACAAAAACTTGAATGTCCAAAGGGCTGAACCTTTGTTCCCAAAAAATTGTAAATATACACAACCCATTTCTATGAACCCACCGATGTGGGACAAGAAGGAGTTTTGCTTTTTCAACTTTTGAAACTAACAGCTGTATAGCAGCTGTTTTCCAACAATCCTCCACTTGCAAAATTTGAAAACATTTTATCGAGCATTAATCTATAGAATTGTGCATAAGCAAAGGTGTCTTTCGACTTGAACCTTTACGTAGTAAAGATGATTCAGAATATACTAGAGTAACCGTAGTTTTGAACTCTATCTCTGACAACATCCCACACACAACCCTACTTGGGTGTAAGTCTAATAGCTAGCACGTTACGGCCATGTGCTTCTATCCCAGTATAGTGAACGCTTTAGGAATTTGCCCAAAATATCCATAGGAAGCGGCCACACTTCCACATTCACATAGGTGAGTCTATCAAGAATACTCCTGTAGCTAAGTACCCCACTCAAAATAAAGCTATAGATCTCATTAAGAGTTATCATAACTCATCCTTAACTCGCTTCAGGATATCATGCTCCTTAGGGATGGACTCGGAGTAAAACCCCGTTCTATTTTAATTAATAATCGCATGATTCAACCCATATCACTTGTGACTTGTTATTACCCTTTGAACATATTTCTTCGGATCTCCATTCTATATGTTGGGTTACCATCACAAATGACTCATTTATCCAAGGGCTTTAGTCCCATCCCTTTCGTGGTGTTCCACACCTTTTCCCTATCTAGTCCTTTCGTCAAAGGATCAGCTAAGTTCTGTTCAGACCGTATATGATCCACCCTCACAGCACCCGTAGAGATAAATTCTCTAACAGTACTGTGCTTACGACGTATTTGTCGTTTCTTACCGTTATAATAACGGTTCTCAACTTTTGCAATAGCCGCGGTACTATCACAATGAATCGAAACGGCTGGAATCGGTCTTTCCCATTATGGGATATCTGACAGGAGGTTTCTTAACCAACCTGCCTCTTCACTAGCAGTAGCTAGCGCTATCATCTCAGACTCCATAGTGGATTGAGCCAAAATAGTTTGTTTCTTAGATTTCCAAGAAACTGCACCACCAGCGATGCTAAATATATATCCACTAGTAGCCTTAGAATCATCAGATAGGGTGTTCCAATCTGCATCACTAAATCCTTCAAGGACGGCGGGATGCTTATTATAGTGTAATCCGAGGTTCATCGTCCTTTTAAGGTACCGCATAACCCTCTCAATAGCATGCCAATACTCCATACTAGGTCTACTAGTAAATCTACATAGTACTCCCACAGCATAAGCTATGTCAGGTCTAGTGCAATCTGTAGCATAACGTAAGCTACCAATAATGCTTGCATAAGCATTTTGGTTTACACTGTCGCCAGTGTTCTTAAATAACTTTACACTAGGGTCAAATGGAGTACTAGCAGGTTTACAGTCAAAGTAATTATATTTCTTTAGAACTTTCTCAATGTAATGAGATTGATCCAAAGAAAGTCCCTTTTCTGACCTAGTAATATTAATTCCTAATATTACACTAGCTTCACCCAAATCCTTCATATCAAAGTTGGCACATAATAATGATTTAACATTTTCTACGGCATGATTATTGGAACCAAAAATGAGCAAGTCATCAACATAAAGACATATGATAGTGCAAATGTTCTCAACATATTTATAATAAATGCATTTGTCACTTTCATTAATTTTAAACCCATTAGAGATGACTAGGCTATCAAATTTACCATGCCATTGTTTAGGTGCCTGTTTGAGTCCATAAAGAGATTTATCTAATTTACATACTTTATTTTCTTGACCGTGTACAATAAAACCTTCAGGTTGATCCATATAAATCTCTTCTTCTAATTCTCCATTTAAAAAAGAAGTTTTAACATCCATTTGGTGTACAATTAAATCATTTAAGGCAGATATAGCAAATAGTACACGTATAGACGTTATTCTAGTCACGGGTGAAAATGTGTCAAAAAAGTCTACATTTTCTCTTTGTCTAAAACCTTTAGCAACAAGACGTGCCTTATATTTTTCAACAGTGCCATCAGGTTTTAATTTCTTTTTAAGAATCCATTTACACCCAATTGTTTTACATCCAGGAGGAAGGTCCACTAAATGCCAAGTTTTATTTGTTTCCAAAGAATCCATTTCATCAATAATAGCCTCTTGCCATAAATCGGCATCTAAAGAAGATAAGGCTTCTTGAATAGTGTTAGGATCCTCCTCTAAGGTGTAAGCATAAATGTCGGGACCAAAATCTTTTTCTGCACGAGCCCTTTTACTTTTTCGAATTTCTAAAATGGATTCATTATTTTCTTTATTTTTATTTAAAGAAATATTAGTGGATGACTCGCCCCCACTATTCCTCAATTTAAAAGGAAATTTATCTTCATAAAAATTGGCGTCATTTGATTCAATAATTACTTGATTTTTCAAGTCATAAAATCGGTATGATTTGCTATTAATAGCATAGCCTATAAAAACACACTCATATGCTCTACTTGCCAATTTAGACCTTTTAGGGTCGGGTATACGTACATAGGCTAAGCACCCCCACGTTCTAAAGTATGACACGTTGGGCTTAATATTTTTCCAAATTTCATAAGGAGATATTTTCATTTTAGTCTTAGGAATTCTATTAAGCACGTGACACACAGTCAAAATAATTTCACCCCACCAATGTGAGGCAGCCCCGGAATTTAATAAAATAGCCACTACTAATTCAGTTAATGTCCTATTTTTTCTTTCGGCTTTACCGTTCATTTCGGGCGAATAAGGGGCAGTTTTTTCGTGAATTATACCGTGGGTTTTATAAAATTCAATAAATGGTCCAGAATCATATTCGGTGCCTCTATCACTACGTAACCTTTTTATTTTCCGATTAAATTGATTTTCAATTTCATTAAGGAAAATTTTAAACATGTCAAACGCTTCACTTTTATTTTTCATTAAATACACAAATGAATAATCGGAACAATCATCAATAAAAGTTATAAAATAACGTTTGCCATTTCTAGTTGTGACACCATCCAATTCACAAATATCCGAATGAATTAAATCAAGTGGTTCAGATTCTCTAAAAACAGATTTATGTGGTGTCTTAGTGATTTTTGCTTGACTACACCATTCACATTTTTCAAAATCATTTAATGATAATTCGGGAATTAATCCTAAAGTGCTCATATTTTTAACAAGTCGTTTATTAACATGACAAAGCCTAGCATGCCAAATATTAAATGAACAAGCAATATAAGCAGAAGGAGAAATTTTATTCATTGCATCAACATTCAATTTAAACATCCCATCAGTGGCATAACCCTTGCCTACAAAAATTCCATTTTTGGTCAAAGTAAATAAATCAGCACCAATAGTTTGAGTAAAGCCAGCTTTGTTGAGAAGATAGCCCGAAACCAAATTTTTCCTTATCTCGGGAGTGTGAAGAACATCTTTAAGGATAATAGTCTTTCCCGAAGTGAACTTCAATTCCACATTTCCAGTACCAGCAACCTCAGTGGAGTGAGAATCACCCAACAACACCTTCTTATCTGCAGTCTCAGAATAAGTCTTAAACAGACTACGGTCATAACAGATATGGCGGGAAGCGCCAGTATCCAACCACCACCCTTCGGCACCGCTAACCATGTTGATTTCTGAAATCATAGCACATAGGTTCTCTTCGGTCAAATTCGCTTGTGCTTGTGGCACATTGCGACATTTGCGAGCCATATGGCCAGGCTTGCCACACTTGAAACAGAGAAACTATCCCGAGTTGCTAGACTGTCCATTTCCAGGGTTCTTATACTTATTCTAAGTCTGAGTCTGATTTTTAAAATTCTGGTTGTGGCTCTTTTTCTGATTTTTCATATTTTTCCCGTTTGCCTTTAAAACAACTGGAGTGTGGTTCTTTTTCTGATTTTTGTTGTTAGACACAACAAGAATTTCATCTTTATAGTCCTGTTTTCAGGATTCCTCCTCAATTCTCAATTTAGTAATTACTGACTCTAGTGAGAATTCTTTAGACTTATGCCTCAAAATATTTTTAAACTCTTTGAACAGTGGAGGCAATTTTTTTGAGCAACAACAGATTTGTCATCCGTCATTTGAAATTTCAAATAACGGCTGACGGCATATTTTTTAGCACCCGCCTCCTCCGTGTCATATTTTTTAAAAAGTGCGTCCCAAACATCTTTCGCAGATTTATAATTGGAATAATTGTCATAAAGTTCGTCACTTAGAGCATCCAGAATATAGTTCTTGCACAAAAAATCATTTTCCTCCCAAGTTCTAATTGTTTTGCTTTCCTCAACAGTAGGTGGATTATTAACTACGGGTTTGTCAAATTGAACACATGATGCGACCTTTTTCGTAGTTAAATAAAATAGCAATTTTTTGCTCCAACGTTTAAAATGAGTGCCTTCATATTTGAAAGGCTTATTTAGGTTACTAGAGTTAATTTCGTCCATGGCAGAATAAGAAACACCTTAAAATTGTTGTTGCAGTAATAAACAATTAAATGCAGAATTAAATTCAGGAACGAAATTACCCAATTGGAGCAAATAATTCTAGGGCAGAAAAATTATATAAGAATTTCGAAAACTGGACAGCGAAGAACACGGCTGAGTCGCGGACTAGGTCGCTCTCTTTAAGGTGTTTCGCGGCTCTGCCTCCAATTGTGCCGACAGTGTGCAGCCCCGTCACCCCCAGGATAAAACAGCCTCCAATTATATTACGGATTGATAGCACAAGAATTAATCCGGTCAGTATACACCCATTCTGTATTAATTGCTCGATTCTATAATTAATCTGTACACGAATGAGATTAATTATTCTGGAAAAAATATTCTGGGGGAAGAAATTTTTTTCAGAACTATAGAGAAAATTTTTTGTGTTGGAAGAAGATAACTGTGTGCCAAAACCGGAGGCAACCAGCTCTTTTATGGGGCAAAAAGAAAAGAGACGTTGGTAAACAACGTGGAGAAAAAACGGGAAGAAGTGGGCAACTCGGTTGAAAAAATCAACACGCAATAAACTAAGTTTTAATTTTTTCGGATTTAATTACCGTTAAAAAATAATTTTTAAAGCCCAAAAAAGTTAATTTATTTGTCCAAAAAATTAATTCTTAATGAGCCCAAGCCCAAGACCCAGGACCCGGACACGGGCACGGGCCGGGTCGGACGGACGGCGGCGGCGCGCGCGCGCGTGTGTGACTTGGCCCATTGGGTCTGCCCCACATACCCAAAAAAACTTGAATGCCCAAAGGGCTGAACATTTGTTCCCAAAAAATTGTAAATATACACAACCCATTTCTATGAACCCACCGATGTGGGACAAGAAGGAGTTTTGCTTTTTCAACTTTTGAAACTAACAGCTGTATAGCAGCTGTTTTCCAACAATCCCCCACTTGCAAAATTTGAAAACATTTTATCGAGCATTAATCTATAGAATTGTGCATAAGCAAAGGTGTCTTTCGATTTGAACCTTTACGTAGTAAAGATGATTCAGAATATACTAGAGTAACCGTAGTTTTGAACTCTATCTCTGACAACATCCCACACACAACCCTACTTGGGTGTAAGTCTAATAGCTAGCACGTTACGGCCATGTGCTTCTATCCCAGTATAGTGAACGCTTTAGGAATTTGCCCAAAATATCCATAGGAAGCGGCCACACTTCCACATTCACATAGGTGAGTCTATCAAGAATACTCCTGTAGCTAAGTACCCCACTCAAAATAAAGCTATAGATCTCATTAAGAGTTATCATAACTCATCCTTAACTCGCTTCAGGATATCATGCTCCTTAGGGATGGACTCGGAGTAAAACCCCGTTCTATTTTAATTAATAATCGCATGATTCAACCCATATCACTTGTGACTTGTTATTACCCTTTGAACATATTTCTTGGGATCTCCAGTCTATATGTTGGGTTACCATCACAAATGACTCATTTATCCAAGGGCTTTAGTCCCATCCCTTTTGTGGTGTTCCACACCTTTTCCCTAGCTAGTCCTTTCGTCAAAGGATCAGCTACGTTCTGTTCAGACCGTATATGATCCACCCTCACAGCACCCGTAGAGATAAATTCTCTAACAGTACTGTGCTTACGACGTATTTGTCGTTTCTTACCGTTATAATAACGGTTCTCAACTTTTGCAATAGCCGCTGTACTATCACAATGAATCGAAACGGCTGGAATCGGTCTTTCCCATAATGGGATATCTGACAGGAGGTTTCTTAACCAACCTGCCTCTTCACTAGCAGCAGCTAGCGCTATCATCTCAGACTCCATAGTGGATTGAGCCAAAATAGTTTGTTTCTTAGATTTCCAAGAAACTGCACCACCAGCGATGCTAAATATATATCCACTAGTAGCCTTAGAATCATCAGATAGGGTGTTCCAATCTGCATCACTAAATCCTTCAAGGACGGCGGGATGCTTATTATAGTGTAATCCGATGTTCATCGTCCTTTTAAGGTACCGCATAACCCTCTCAATAGCATGCCAATGCTCCATACTAGGTCTACTAGTAAATCTACATAGTACTCCCACAGCATAAGCTATGTCAGGTCTAGTGCAATCTGTAGCATAACGTAAGCTACCAATAATGCTTGCATAAGCATTTTGGTTTACACTGTCGCCAGTGTTCTTAAATAACTTTACACTTGGGTCAAATGGAGTACTAGCAGGTTTACAGTCAAAGTAATTATATTTCTTTAGAACTTTTTCAATGTAATGAGATTGATCCAAAGAAAGTGCCTTTTCTGACCTAGTAATATTAATTCCTAATATTACACTAGCTTCACCCAAATCCTTCATATCAAAGTTGGCACATAATAATGATTTAACATTTTCTACGGCATGATTATTGGAACCAAAAATGAGCAAGTCATCAACATAAAGACATATGATAGTGCAAATGTTCTCAACATATTTATAATAAATGCATTTGTCACTTTCATTAATTTTAAACCCATTAGAGATGACTAGGCTATCAAATTTATCATGCCATTATTTAGGTGCCTGTTTGAGTCCATAAAGAGATTTATCTAATTTACATACTTTATTTTCTTGACCGTGTACAATAAAACCTTCAGGTTGATCCATATAAATCTCTTCTTCTAATTCTCCATTTAAAAAAGCAGTTTTAACATCCATTTGGTGTACAATTAAATCATTTAAGGCAGCTATAGCAAATAGTACACGTATAGACGTTATTCTAGTCACGGGTGAAAATGTGTCAAAAAAGTCTACATTTTCTCTTTGTCTAAAACCTTTAGCAACAAGACGTGCCTTATATTTTTCAACATTGCCATCAGGTTTTAATTTCTTTTTTAGAATCCATTTACACCCAATTGTTTTACATCCAGGAGGAAGGTCCACTGAATGCCAAGTTTTATTTGCTTCCAAAGAATCCATTTCATCATTAATAGCCTCTTGCCATAAATCGGCATCTAAAGAAGATAAGGCTTCTTGAATAGTGTTAGGATGCTCCTCTAAGGTGTAAGCATAAAAGTCGGGACCAAAATCTTTTTCTACACGAGCCCTTTTACTTTTTCGAATTTCTAAAATGGATTCATTTTTTTCTTTATTTTTATTTAAAGAAATATTAGTGGATGACTCGCCCCACTATTCCTCAATTTAAAAGGAAATTTATCTTCATAAAAATCGGCGTCATTTGATTCAATAATTACTTGATTTTTCAAGTCATAAAATCGGTATGCTTTGCTATTAATAGCATAGCCTATAAAAACACACTCATATGCTCTACTTGCCAATTTAGACCTTTTAGGGTCGGGTATACGTACATAGGCTAAGCACCCCCACGTTCTAAAGTATGACACGTTGGGCTTAATATTTTTCCAAATTTCATAAGGAGATATTTTCATTTTAGTCTTAGGAATTCTATTAAGCACGTGACACACAGTCAAAATAATTCCACCCCACCAATGTGAGGCAGCCCCGGAATTTAATAAAATAGCCACTACTAATTCAGTTAATGTCCTATTTTTTCTTTCGGCTTTACCGTTCATTTCGGGCGAATAAGGGGCAGTTTTTTCGTGAATTATACCGTGGGTTTTATAAAATTCAATAAATGGTCCAGAATCATATTCGGTGCCTCTATCACTACGTAACCTTTTTATTTTCCGATTACATTGATTTTCAATTTCATTAAGGAAAATTTTAAACATGTCAAACGCTTCACTTTTATTTTTCATTAAATACACAAATGAATAATCGGAACAATCATCAATAAAAGTTATAAAATAACGTTTGTCATTTCTAGTTGTGACACCATCCAATTCACAAATATCCGAATGAATTAAATCAAGTGGTTCAGAATCTCTAAAAACAGATTTATGTGGTGTCTTAGTGATTTTTGCTTGACTACACCATTCAAATTTTTCAAAATCATTTAATGATAATTCGAGAATTAATCCTAAAGTGCTCATATTTTTAACAAGTCATTTATTAACATGACAAAGCCTAGCATGCCAAATATTAAATGAACAAGCAATATAAGCAGAAGGAGAAATTTTATTCATTGCATCAACATTCAATTTAAACATCCCATCAGTGGCATAACCCTTGCCTACAAAAATTCCATTTTTGGTCAAAGTAAATAAATCAGCACCAATAGTTTGAGTAAAGCCAGCTTTGTTGAGAAGATAGCCCGAAACCAAATTTTTCCTTATCTCGGGAGTGTGAAGAACATCTTTGAGGATAATAGTCTTTCCCGAAGTGAACTTCAATTCCACATTTCCAGTACCAGCAACCTCAGTGGAGTGAGAATCACCCAACAACACCTTCTTATCTGCAGTCTCAGAATAAGTCTTAAACAGACTACGGTCATAACAGATATTGCGGGAAGCGCCAGTATCCAACCACCACCCTTCGGCACCGCTAACCATGTTGATTTCTGAAATCATAGCACATAGGTCCTCTTCGGTCAAATTCGCTTGTGCTTGTGGCACATTGCGACATTTGCGAGCCATATGGCCAGGCTTGCCACACTTGAAACAGAGAAACTGTCCCGAGTTGCTAGACTGTCCATTTCCAGGGTTCTTATACTTATTCTGAGTCTGAGTCTGATTTTTAAAATTCTGGTTGTGGCTCTTTTTCTGATTTTTCATATTTTTCCCGTTTGCCTTTAAAACAACTGGAGTGTGGTTCTTTTTCTGATTTTTATTGTTAGACACAACAAGAATTTCATCTTTATAGTCCTGTTTTCGGGATTCCTCCTCAATTCTCAATTTAGTAATTAATGACTCTAGTGAGAATTCTTTAGACTTATGCCTCAAAATATTTTTAAACTCTTTGAACAGTGGAGGCAATTTATCAATAATTACAGCCACCTGAAATTGCTCATCTAAAGCCATGCCCTCGGAAATAATTTCATGGGCAATCATTTGCAAATCATGGGTTTGAGCAACAACAGATTTGTCATCCGTTATTTGAAATTTCAAATAACGGCTGACGGCATATTTTTTAGCACCCGCCTCCTCCGTGTCATATTTTTTAAAAAGTGCGTCCCAAACATCTTTCGCAGATTTATAATTGGCATAATAGTCATAAAGTTCGTCACTTAGAGCATTCAGAATATAGTTCTTGCACAAAAAATCATTTTCCTCCCAAGTTCTAATTGTTTTGCTTTCCTCAACAGTAGGTGGATTATTAACTACGGGTTTGTCAAATTGAACACATGATGCGACCTTTTTCGTAGTTCAATAAAATAGCAATTTTTTGCTCCAACGTTTAAAATGAGTGCCTTCATATTTGAAAGGCTTATTTAGGTTACTAGAGTTAATTTCGTCCATGGCAGAATAAGAAACACCTTAAATTGTTGTTGTAGTAATAAACAATTAAATGCAGAATTAAATTCAGGAACGAAATTACCCAATTGGAGCAAATAATTCTGGGGCAGAAAAATTATATAAGAATTTCGAAAACTGGACAGCGAAGAACACGGCTGAGTCGCGGACTAGGTCGCTCTCTTTAAGGTGTTTCGCGGCTCTGCCTCCAATTGTGCCGACAGTGTGCAGCCCCGTCACCCCCAGGATAAAACAGCCTCCAATTATATTACGGATTGATAGCACAAGAATTTATCCGGTCAGTATACACCCATTCTGTATTAATTGCTCGATTCTATAATTAATCTGTACACGAATGAGATTAATTATTCTGGAAAAAATATTCTGGGGGAAGAAAATTTTTTCAGAACTGTAGAGAAAATTTTTTGTGTTGGAAGAAGATAACTGTGTGCCAAAACCGGAGGCAACCAGCTCTTTTATGGGGCAAAAAGAAAAGAGACGTTGGTAAACAACGTGGAGAAAAAACGGGAAGAAGTGGGCAACTCGGTTGAAGAAATCAACACGCAATAAACCACGTTTTAATTTTTTCGGAATTAATTACCGTTAAAAAATAATTTTTAAAGCCCAAAAACGTAAATTTATTTGTCCAAAAAATTAATTCTTAATGAGACCGAGCCCAAGACCCAGGACCCGGACACGGGCACGGGCCGGGCCGGACGGACGGCGGCGGCACGCGCCCGCGTGTGTGACTTGGCCCATTGGGTCTGCCCCACATACCCAAAAAAACTTGAATGCCCAAAGGGCTGAACATTTGTTCCCAAAAAATTGTAAATTTACACAACCCATTTCTATGAACCCACCGATGTGGGACAAGAAGGAGTTTTGCTTTTTCAACTTTTGAAACTAACAGCTGTATAGCAACTGTTTTCCAACAATCCCCCACTTGCAAAATTTGAAAACATTTTATCGAGCATTAATCTATAGAATAGTGCATAAGCAAAGGTGTCTTTCGACTTGAACCTTTACGTAGTAAAGATGATTCAGAATATACTAGAGTAACCGTAGTTTTGAACTCTATCTCTGACAACATCCCACACACAACCCTACTTGGGTGTAAGTCTAATAGCTAGCACGTTACGGCCATGTGCTTCTATCCCAGTATAGTGAACGCTTTAGGAATTTGCCCAAAATATCCATAGGAAGCGGCCACACTTCCACATTCACATAGGTGAGTCTATCAAGAATACTCCTGTAGCTAAGTACCCCACTCAAAATAAAGCTATAGATCTCATTAAGAGTTATCATAACTCATCCTTAACTCGCTTCAGGATATCATGCTCCTTAGGGATGGACTCGGAGTAAAACCCCGTTCTATTTTAATTAATAATCGCATGATTCAACCCATATCACTTGTGACTTGTTATTACCCTTTGAACATATTTCTTGGGATCTCCAGTCTATATGTTGGGTTACCATCACAAATGACTCATTTATCCAAGGGCTTTAGTCCCATCCCTTTCGTGGTGTTCCACACCTTTTCCCTAGCTAGTCCTTTCGTCAAAGGATCAGCTAAGTTCTGTTCAGACCGTATATGATCCACCCTCACAGCACCCGTAGAGATAAATTCTCTAACAGTACTGTGCTTACGACGTATTTGTCGTTTCTTACCGTTATAATAACGGTTCTCAACTTTTGCAATAGCCGCGGTACTATCACAATGAATCAAAACGGCTGGAATCGGTCTTTCCCATAATGGGATATCTGACAGGAGGTTTCTTAACCAACCTGCCTCTTCACTAGCAGCAGCTAGCGCTATCATCTCAGACTCCATAGTGGATTGAGCCAAAATAGTTTGTTTCTTAGATTTCCAAGAAACTGCACCACCAGCGATGCTAAATATATATCCACAAGTAGCCTTAGAATCATCAGATAGGGTGTTCCAATCTGCATCACTAAATCCTTCAAGGACGGCGGGATGCTTATTATAGTGTAATCCGAGGTTCATCGTCCTTTTAAGGTACCGCATAACCCTCTCAATAGCATGCCAATGCTCCATACTAGGTCTACTAGTAAATCTACATAGTACTCCCACAGCATAAGCTATGTCAGGTCTAGTGCAATCTGTAGCATAACGTAAGCTACCAATAATGCTTGCATAAGCATTTTGGTTTACACTGTCGCCAGTGTTCTTAAATAACTTTACACTAGGGTCAAATGGAGTACTAGCAGGTTTACAGTCAAAGTAATTATATTTCTTTAGAACTTTCTCAATGTAATGAGATTGATCCAAAGAAAGTCCCTTTTCTGACCTAGTAATATTAATTCCTAATATTACACTAGCTTCACCCAAATCCTTCATATCAAAGTTGGCACATAATAATGATTTAACATTTTCTACGGCATGATTATTGGAACAAAAAATGAGCAAGTCATCAACATAAAGACATATGATAGTGCAAATGTTCTCAACATATTTATAATAAATGCATTTGTCACTTTCATTAATTTTAAACCCATTAGAGATGACTAGGCTATCAAATTTATCATGCCATTGTTTAGGTGCCTGTTTGAGTCCATAAAGAGATTTATCTAATTTACATACTTTATTTTCTTGAACGTGTACAATAAAACCTTCAGGTTGATCCATATAAATCTCTCCTTCTAATTTTCCATTTAAAAAAGCAGTTTTAACATCCATTTGGTGTACAATTAAATCATTTAAGGCAGCTATAGCAAATAGTACACGTATAGACGTTATTCTAGTCACGGGTGAAAATGTGTCAAAAAAGTCTACATTTTCTCTTTGTCTAAAACCTTTAGCAACAAGACGTGCCTTATATTTTTCAACAGTGCCATCAGGTTTTAATTTCTTTTTAAGAATCCATTTACACCCAATTGTTTTACATCCAGGAGGAAGGTCCACTAAATGCCAAGTTTTATTTGTTTCCAAAGAATCCATTTCATCATTAATAACCTCTTGCCATAAATCGGCATCTAAAGAAGATAAGGCTTCTTGAATAGTGTTAGGATCCTCCTCTAAGGTGTAAGCATAAAAGTCGGGACCAAAATCTTTTTCTACACGAGCCCTTTTACTTTTTCGAATTTCTAAAATGGATTCATTATTTTCTTTATTTTTATTTAAAGAAATATTAGTGGATGACTCGCCCCCACTATTCCTCAATTTAAAAGGAAATTTATCTTCATAAAAATCGGCGTCATTTGATTCAATAATTACTTGATTTTTCAAGTCATAAAATCGGTATGCTTTGCTATTAATAGCATAGCCTATAAAAACACACTCATATGCTCTACTTGCCAATTTAGACCTTTTAGGGTCGGGTATATGTACATAGGCTAAGCACCCCCACGTTCTAAAGTATGACACGTTGGGCTTAATATTTTTCCAAATTTCATAAGGAGATATTTTCATTTTAGTCTTAGGAATTCTATTAAGCACGTGACACACAGTCAAAATAATTTCACCCCACCAATGTGAGGCAGCCCCGGAATTTAATAAAATAGCCACTATTAATTCAGTTAATGTCCTATTTTTTCTTTCGGCTTTACCGTTCATTTCGGGCGAATAAGGGGCAGTTTTTTCGTGAATTATACCGTGGGTTTTATAAAATTCAATAAATGGTCCAGAATCATATTCGGTGCCTCTATCACTACGTAACCTTTTTATTTTTCGATTACATTGATTTTCAATTTCATTAAGGAAAATTTTAAACATGTCAAACGCTTCACTTTTATTTTTCATTAAATACACAAATGAATAATCGGAACAATCATCAATAAAAGTTATAAAATAACGTTTGCCATTTCTAGTTGTGACACCATCCAATTCACAAATATCCGAATGAATTAAATCAAGTGGTTCAGATTCTCTAAAAACATATTTATGTGGTGTCTTAGTGATTTTTGCTTGACTACACCATTCAAATTTTTCAAAATCATTTAATGATAATTCGAGAATTAATCCTAAAGTGCTCATATTTTTAACAAGTCGTTTATTAACATGACAAAGCCTAGCATGCCAAATATTAAATGAACAAGCAATATAAGCAGAAGGAGAAATTTTATTCATTGCATCAACATTCAATTTAAACATCCCATCAGTGGCATAACCCTTGCCTACAAAAATTCCATTTTTGGTCAAAGTAAATAAATCAGCACCAATAGTTTGAGTAAAGCCAGCTTTGTTGAGAAGATAGCCCGAAACCAAATTATTCCTTATCTCGGGAGTGTGAAGAACATCTTTGAGGATAATCGTCTTTCCCGAAGTGAACTTCAATTCCACATTTCCAGTACCAGCAACCTCAGTGGAGTGAGAATCACCCAACAACACCTTCTTATCTGCAGTCTCAGAATAAGTCTTAAACAGACTACGGTCATAACAGATATTGCGGGAAGCGCCAGTATCCAACCACCACCCTTCGGCACTGCTAACCATGTTGATTTCTGAAATCATAGCACATAGGTCCTCTTCGGTCAAATTCGCTTGTGCTTGTGGCACATTGCGACATTTGCGAGCCATATGGCCAGGCTTGCCACACTTGAAACAGAGAAACTGTCCCGAGTTGCTAGACTGTCCATTTCCAGGGTTCTTATACTTATTCTGAGTCTGAGTCTGATTTTTAAAATTCTGGTTGTGGCTCTTTTTCTGATTTTTCATATTTTTCCCGTTTGCCTATAAAACAACTGGAGTGTGGTTCTTTTTCTGATTTTTGTTGTTAGACACAACAAGAATTTCATCTTTATAGTCCTGTTTTCGGGATTCCTCCTCAATTATCAATTTAGTAATTAATGACTCTAGTGAGAATTCTTTAGACTTATGCCTCAAAATATTTTTAAACTCTTTGAACAGTGGAGGCAATTTATCAATAATTACAGCCACCTGAAATTGCTCATCTAAAGCCATGCCCTCGGAAATAATTTCATGGGCAATCATTTGCAAATCATGGGTTTGAGCAACAACAGATTTGTCATCCGTCATTTGAAATTTCAAATAACGGCTGACGGCATATTTTTTAGCACCCGCCTCCTCCGTGTCATATTTTTTAAAAAGTGCGTCCCAAACATCTTTCGCAGATTTATAATTGGCATAATAGTCATAAAGTTCGTCACTTAGAGCATTCAGAATATAGTTCTTGCACAAAAAATCATTTTCCTCCCAAGTTCTAATTGTTTTGCTTTCCTCAACAGTAGGTGGATTATTAACTACGGGTTTGTCAAATTGAACACATGATGCGACCTTTTTCGTTGTTCAATAAAATAGCAATTTTTTGCTCCAACGTTTAAAATGAGTGCCTTCATATTTGAAAGGCTTATTTAGGTTACTAGAGTTAATTTCGTCCATGGCAGAATAAGAAACACCTTAAATTGTTGTTGTAGTAATAAACAATTAAATGCAGAATTAAATTCAGGAACGAAATTACCCAATTGGAGCAAATAATTCTGGGGCAGAAAAATTATATAAGAATTCCGGAAACTGGACAGCGAAGAACACGGCTGAGTCGCGGACTAGGTCGCTCTCTTTAAGGTGTTTCGCGGCTCTGCCTCCAATTGTGCCGACAGTGTGCAGCCCCGTCACCCCCAGGATAAAACAGCCTCCAATTATATTACGGATTGATAGCACAAGAATTAATCCGGTTAGTATACATCCATTCTGTATTAATTGCTCGATTCTATAATTAATCTGTACACGAATGAGATTAATTATTCTGGAAAAAATATTCTGAGGGAAGAAAATTTTTTCAGAACTGTAGAGAAAATTTTTTGTGTTGGAAGAAGATAACTGTGTGCCAAAACCGGAGGCAACCAGCTCTTTTATGGGGCAAAAAGAAAAGAGACGTTGGTAAACAACGTGGAGAAAAAACGGGAAGAAGTGGGCAACTCGGTTGAAGAAATCAACACGCAATAAACCACGTTTTAATTTTTTTGGAATTAATTACAGTTAAAAAATAATTTTTAAAGCCCAAAAACGTAAATTTATTTGTCCAAAAAATTAATTCTTAATGAGACCAAGCCCAAGACCCAGGACCCGGACACGGGCAAGGGCCGGGCCTGACGGACGGCGGCGGCGCGCGCCCGCGTGTGTGACTTGGCCCATTGGGTCTGCCCCACATACCCACAAAAACTTGAATGCCCAAAGGGCTGAACATTTGTTCCCAAAAAATTGTAAATTTACACAACCCATTTCTATGAACCCACCGATGTGGGACAAGAAGGAGTTTTGCTTTTTCAACTTTTGAAACTAACAGCTGTATAGCAACTGTTTTCCAACAATCCCCTAGTTGCAAAATTTGAAAACATTTTATCGAGCATTAATCTATAGAATTGTGCATAAGCAAAGGTGTCTTTCGACTTGAACCTTTACGTAGTAAAGATGATTCAGAATATACTAGAGTAACCGTAGTTTTGAACTCTATCTCTGACAACATCCCACACACAACCCTACTTGGGTGTAAGTCTAATAGCTAGCACGTTACGGCCATGTGCTTCTATCCCAGTATAGTGAACGCTTTAGGAATTTGCCCAAAATATCCATAGGAAGCGGCCACACTTCCACATTCACATAGGTGAGTCTATCAAGAATACTCCTGTAGCTAAGTACCCCACTCAAAATAAAGCTATAGATCTCAATAAGAGTTATCATAACTCATCCTTAACTCGCTTCAGGATATCATGCTCCTTAGGGATGGACTCGGAGTAAAACCCCGTTCTATTTTAATTAATAATCGCATGATTCAACCCATATCACTTGTGACTTGTTATTACCCTTTGAACATATTTCTTCGGATCTCCAGTCTATATGTTGGGTTACCATCACAAATGACTCATTTATCCAAGGGCTTTAGTCCCATCCCTTTCGTGGTGTTCCACACCTTTTCCCTAGCTAGTCCTTTCGTCAAAGGATCAGCTAAGTTCTGTTCAGACCGTATATGATCCACCCTCACAGCATCCGTAGAGATAAATTCTCTAACAGTACTGTGCTTACGACGTATTTGTCGTTTCTTACCGTTATAATAACGGTTCTCAACTTTTGCAATAGCCGCGGTACTATCACAATGAATCAAAACGGCTGGAATCGGTCTTTCCCATAATGGGATATCTGACAGGAGGTCTCTTAACCAACCTGCCTCTTCACTAGCAGCAGCTAGCGCTATCATCTCAGACTCCATAGTGGATTGAGCCAAAATAGTTTGTTTCTTAGATTTCCAAGAAACTGCACCACCAGCGATGCTAAATATATATCCACTAGTAGCCTTAGAATCATCAGATAGGGTGTTCCAATCTGCATCACTAAATCCTTCAAGGACAGCGGGATGCTTATTATAGTGTAATCCGAGGTTCATCGTCCTTTTAAGGTACCGCATAACCATCTCAATAGCATGCCAATGCTCCATACTAGGTCTACTAGTAAATCTACATAGTACTCCCACAGCATAAGTTATGTCAGGTCTAGTGCAATCTGTAGCATAACGTAAGCTACCAATAATGCTTGCATAAGCATTTTGGTTTACACTGTCGCCAGTGTTCTTAAATAACTTTACACTTGGGTCAAATGGAGTACTAGCAGGTTTACAGTCAAAGTAATTATATTTCTTTAGAACTTTCTCAATGTAATGAGATTGATCCAAAGAGAGTCCCTTTTCTGACCTAGTAATATTAATTCCTAATATTACACTAGCTTCACCCAAATCCTTCATATCAAAGTTGGCACATAATAATGATTTAACATTTTCTACGGCATGATTATTGGAACCAAAAATGAGCAAGTCATCAACATAAAGACATATGATAGTGCAAATGTTCTCAACATATTTATAATAAATGCATTTGTCACTTTCATTAATTTTAAACCCATTAGAGATGACTAGGCTATCAAATTTATCATGCCATTGTTTAGGTGCCTGTTTGAGTCCATAAAGAGATTTATCTAATTTACATACTTTATTTTCTTGACCGTGTACAATAAAACCTTCAGGTTGATCCATATAAATCTCTTCTTCTAATTCTCCATTTAAAAAAGCAGTTTTAACATCCATTTGGTGTACAATTAAATCATTTAAGGCAGCTATAGCAAATAGTACACGTATAGACGTTATTCTAGTCACGGGTGAAAATGTGTCAAAAAAGTCTACATTTTCTCTTTGTCTAAAACCTTTAGCAACAAGACGTGCCTTATATTTTTCAACAGTGCCATCAGGTTTTAATTTCTTTTTAAGAATCCATTTACACCCAATTGTTTTACATCCAGGAGGAAGGTCCACTAAATGCCAAGTTTTATTTGTTTCCAAAGAATCCATTTCATCATTAATAGCCTCTTGCCATAAATCGGCATCTAAAGAAGATAAGGCTTCTTGAATAGTGTTAGGATCCTCCTCTAAGGTGTAAGCATAAAAGTCGGGACCAAAATCTTTTTCTACACGAGCCCTTTTACTTTTTCGAATTTCTAAAATGGATTCATTATTTTCTTTATTTTTATTTAAAGAAATATTAGTGGATGACTCGCCCCCACTATTCCTCAATTTAAAAGGAAATTTATCTTCATAAAAATCGGCGTCATTTGATTCAATAATTACTTGATTTTTCAAGTCATAAAATCGGTATGCTTTGCTATTAATAGCATAGCCTATAAAAACACACTCATATGCTCTACTTGCCAATTTAGACCTTTTAGGGTCGGGTATACGTACATAGGCTAAGCACCCCCACGTTCTAAAGTATGACACGTTGGGCTTAATATTTTTCCAAATTTCATAAGGAGATATTTTCATTTTAGTCTTAGGAATTCTATTAAGCACGTGACACACAGTCAAAATAATTTCACCCCACCAATGTGAGGCAGCCCCGGAATTTAATAAAATAGCCACTACTAATTCAGTTAATGTCCTATTTTTTCTTTCGGCTTTACCGTTCATTTCGGGCGAATAAGGGGTAGTTTTTTCGTGAATTATACCGTGGGTTTTATAAAATTCAATAAATGGTCCAGAATCATATTCGGTGCCTCTATCACTACGTAACCTTTTTATTTTCCGATTACATTGATTTTCAATTTCATTAAGGAAAATTTTAAACATGTCAAACGCTTCACTTTTATTTTTCATTAAATACACAAATGAATAATCGGAACAATCATCAATAAAAGTTATAAAATAACGTTTGCCATTTCTAGTTGTGACACCATCCAATTCACAAATATCCGAATGAATTAAATCAAGTGGTTCAGATTCTCTAAAAACAGATTTATGTGGTGTCTTAGTGATTTTTGCTTGACTACACCATTCAAATTTTTCAAAATCATTTAATGATAATTCGAGAATTAATCCTAAAGTGCTCATATTTTTAACAAGTCGTTTATTAACATGACAAAGCCTAGCATGCCAAATATTAAATGAACAAGCAATATAAGCAGAAGGAGAAATTTTATTCATTGCATCAACATTCAATTTAAACATCCCATCAGTGGCATAACCCTTGCCTACAAAAATTCCATTTTTGGTCAAAGTAAATAAATCAGCACCAATAGTTTGAGTAAAGCCAGCTTTGTTGAGAAGATAGCCCGAAACCAAATTTTTCCTTATCTCGGGAGTGTGAAGAACATCTTTGAGGATAATCGTCTTTCCCGAAGTGAACTTCAATTCCACATTTCCAGTACCAGCAACCTCAGTGGAGTGAGAATCACCCAACAACACCTTCTTATCTGCAGTCTCAGAATAAGTCTTAAACAGACTACGGTCATAACAGATATTGCGGGAAGCGCCAGTATCCAACCACCACCCTTCGGCACCGCTAACCATGTTGATTTCTGAAATCATAGCACATAGGTCCTCTTCGGTCAAATTCGCTTGTGCTTGTGGCACATTGCGACATTTGCGAGCCATATGGCCAGGCTTGCCACACTTGAAACAGAGAAACTGTCCCGAGTTGCTAGACTGTCCATTTCCAGGGTTCTTATACTTATTCTGAGTCTGAGTCTGATTTTTAAAATTCTGGTTGTGGCTCTTTTTCTGATTTTTCATATTTTTCCCGTTTGCCTTTAAAACAACTGGAGTGTGGTTCTTTTTCTGATTTTTGTTGTTAGACACAACAAGAATTTCATCTTTATAGTCCTGTTTTCGGGATTCCTCCTCAATTCTCAATTTAGTAATTAATTACTCTAGTGAGAATTCTTTAGACTTATGCCTCAAAATATTTTTAAACTCTTTGAACAGTGGAGGCAATTTATCAATAATTACAGCCACCTGAAATTGCTCATCTAAAGCCATGCCCTCGGAAATAATTTCATGGGCAATCATTTGCAAATCATGGGTTTGAGCAACAACAGATTTGTCATCCGTCATTTGAAATTTCAAATAACGGCTGACGGCATATTTTTTAGCACCCGCCTCCTCCGTGTCATATTTTTTAAAAAGTGCGTCCCAAACATCTTTCGCAGATTTATAATTGGCATAATAGTCATAAAGTTCGTCACTTAGAGCAATTCAGAATATAGTTCTTGCACAAAAAATCATTTTCCTCCCAAGTTCTAATTGTTTTGCTTTCCTCAACAGTAGGTGGATTATTAACTACGGGTTTGTCAAATTGAACACATGATGCGACATTTTTCGTAGTTCAATAAAATAGCAATTTTTTGCTCCAACGTTTAAAATGAGTGCCTTCATATTTGAAAGGCTTATTTAGGTTACTAGAGTTAATTTCGTCCATGGCAGAATAAGAAACACCTTAAAATTGTTGTTGCAGTAATAAACAATTAAATGCAGAATTAAATTCAGGAACGAAATTACCCAATTGGAGCAAATAATTCTGAGGCAGAAAAATTATATAAGAATTCCGGAAACTGGACAGCGAAGAACACGGCTGAGTCGCGGACTAGGTTGCTCTCTTTAAGGTGTTTCGCGGCTCTGCCTCCAATTGTGCCGACAGTGTGCAGCCCCGTCACCCCCAGGATAAAACAGCCTCCAATTATATTACGGATTGATAGCACAAGAATTAATCCGGTCAGTATACACCCATTCTGTATTAATTGCTCGATTCTATAATTAATCTGTACACGAATGAGATTAATTATTCTGGAAAAAATATTCTGGGGGAAGAAAATTTTTTCAGAACTGTAGAGAAAATTTTTTGTGTTGGAAGAAGATAACTGTGTGCCAAAACCGGAGGCAACCAGCTCTTTTATGGGGCAAAAAGAAAAGAGACGTTGGTAAACAACGTGGAGAAAAAACGGGAGTAAGTTGGCAACTCGGTTGAAGAAATCAACACGCAATAAACCACGTTTTAATTTTTTCGGAATTAATTACCGTTAAAAAATAATTTTTAAAGCCCAAAAACGTAAATTTATTTGTCCAAAAAATTAATTCTTAATGAGACCAAGCCCAAGACCCAGGACCCGGACACGGGCACGGGCAGGGCCGGACGGACGGCGGCGGCGCGCGCCCGCGTGTGTGACTTGGCCCATTGGGTCTGCCCCACATACCCACAAAAACTTGAATGCCCAAAGGGCTGAACATTTGTTCCCAAAAAATTGTAAATTTACACAACCCATTTCTATGAACCCACCGATGTGGGACAAGAAGGAGTTTTGCTTTTTCAACTTTTGAAACTAACAGCTGTATAGCAACTGTTTTCCAACAATCCCCCACTTGCAAAATTTAAAAACATTTTATCGAGCATTAATCTATAGAATTGTGCATAAGCAAATGTGTCTTTCGACTTGAACCTTTACGTAGTAAAGATGATTCAGAATATACTAGAGTAACCGTAGTTTTGAACTCTATCTCTGACAACATCCCACACACAACCCTACTTGGGTGTAAGTCTAATAGCTAGCACGTTACGGCCATGTGCTTCTATCCCAGTATAGTGAACGCTTTAAGAATTTGCCCAAAATATCCATAGGAAGCGGCCACACTTCCACATTCACATAGGTGAGTCTATCAAGAATACTCCTGTAGCTAAGTACCCCACTCAAAATAAAGCTATAGATCTCATTAAGAGTTATCATAACTCATCCTTAACTCGCTTCAGGATATCATGCTCCTTAGGGATGGACTCGGAGTAAAACCCCGTTCTATTTTAATTAATAATCGCATGATTCAACCCATATCACTTGTGACTTGTTATTACCCTTTGAACATATTTCTTCGGATCTCCAGTCTATATGTTGGGTTACCATCACAAATGACTCATTTATCCAAGGGCTTTAGTCCCATCCCTTTCGTGGTGTTCCACACCTCTTTCCTAGCTAGTCCTTTCGTCAAAGGATCAGCTAAGTTCTGTTCAGACCGTATATGATCCACCCTCACAGCACCCGTAGAGATAAATTCTCTAACAGTACTGTGCTTACGACGTATTTGTCGTTTCTTACCGTTATAATAACGGTTCTCAACTTTTGCAATAGCCGCGGTACTATCACAATGAATCAAAACGGCTGGAATCGGTCTTTCCCATAATGGGATATCTGACAGGAGGTTTCTTAACCAACCTGCCTCTTCACTAGCAGCAGCTAGCGCTATCATCTCAGACTCCATAGTGGATTGAGCCAAACTAGTTTGTTTCTTAGATTTCCAAGAAACTGCACCACCAGCGATGCTAAATATATATCCACTAGTAGCCTTAGAATCATTAGATAGGGTGTTCCAATCTGCATCACTAAATCCTTCAAGGACAGCGGGATGCTTATTATAGTGTAATCCGAGGTTCATCGTCCTTTTAAGGTACCGCATAACCATCTCAATAGCATGCCAATGCTCCATACTAGGTCTACTAGTAAATCTACATAGTACTCCCACAGCATAAGTTATGTCAGGTCTAGTGCAATCTGTAGCATAACGTAAGCTACCAATAATGCTTGCATAAGCATTTTGGTTTACACTGTCGCCAGTGTTCTTAAATAACTTTACACTTGGGTCAAATGGAGTACTAGCAGGTTTACAGTCAAAGTAATTATATTTCTTTAGAACTTTCTCAATGTAATGAGATTGATCCAAAGAGAGTCCCTTTTCTGACCTAGTAATATTAATTCCTAATATTACACTAGCTTCACCCAAATCCTTCATATCAAAGTTGGCACATAATAATGATTTAACATTTTCTACGGCATGATTATTGGAACCAAAAATGAGCAAGTCATCAACATAAAGACATATGATAGTGCAAATGTTCTCAACATATTTATAATAAATGCATTTGTCACTTTCATTAATTTTAAACCCATTAGAGATGACTAGGCTATCAAATTTATCATGCCATTGTTTAGGTGCCTGTTTGAGTCCATAAAGAGATTTATCTAATTTACATACTTTATTTTCTTGACCGTGTACAATAAAACCTTCAGGTTGATCCATATAAATCTCTTCTTCTAATTCTCCATTTAAAAAAGCAGTTTTAACATCCATTTGGTGTACAATTAAATCATTTAAGGCAGCTATAGCAAATAGTACACGTATAGACGTTATTCTAGTCACGGGTGAAAATGTGTCAAAAAAGTCTACATTTTCTCTTTGTCTAAAACCTTTAGCAACAAGACGTGCCTTATATTTTTCAACAGTGCCATCAGGTTTTAATTTCTTTTTAAGAATCCATTTACACCCAATTGTTTTACATCCAGGAGGAAGGTCCACTAAATGCCAAGTTTTATTTGTTTCCAAAGAATCCATTTCATCATTAATAGCCTCTTGCCATAAATCGGCATCTAAAGAAGATAAGGCTTCTTGAATAGTGTTAGGATCCTCCTCTAAGGTGTAAGCATAAAAGTCGGGACCAAAATCTTTTTCTACACGAGCCCTTTTACTTTTTCGAATTTCTAAAATGGATTCATTATTTTCTTTATTTTTATTTAAAGAAATATTAGTGGATGGCTCGCCCCCACTATTCCTCAATTTAAAAGGAAATTTATCTTCATAAAAATCGGCGTCATTTGATTCAATAATTACTTGATTTTTCAAGTCATAAAATCGGTATGCTTTGCTATTAATAGCATAGCCTATAAAAACACACTCATATGCTCTACTTGCCAATTTAGACCTTTTAGGGTCGGGTATACGTACATAGGCTAAGCACCCCCACGTTCTAAAGTATGACACGTTGGGCTTAATATTTTTCCAAATTTCATAAGGAGATATTTTCATTTTAGTCTTAGGAATTCTATTAAGCACGTGACACACAGTCAAAATAATTTCACCCCACCAATGTGAGACAGCCCCGGAATTTAATAAAATAGCCACTACTAATTCAGTTAATGTCCTATTTTTTCTTTCGGCTTTACCGTTCATTTCGGGCGAATAAGGGGCAGTTTTTTCGTGAATTATACCGTGGGTTTTATAAAATTCAATAAATGGTCCAGAATCATATTCGGTGCCTCTATCACTACGTAACCTTTTTATTTTCCGATTAAATTGATTTTGAATTTCATTAAGGAAAATTTTAAACTTGTCAAATGCTTCACTTTTATTTGTCATTAAATACACAAATGAATAATCGGAACAATCATCAATAAAAGTTATAAAATAACGTTTGCCATTTCTAGTTGTGACACCATCCAATTCACAAATATCCGAATGAATTAAATCAAGTGGTTCAGATTCTCTAAAAACAGATTTATGTGGTGTCTTAGTGATTTTTGCTTGACTACACCATTCACATTTTTCAAAATCATTTAATGATAATTCGGGAATTAATCCTAAAGTGCTCATATTTTTAACAAGTCGTTTATTAACATGACAAAGCCTAGCATGCCAAATATTAAATGAACAAGCAATATAAGCAGAAGGAGAAATTTTATTCATTGCATCAACATTCAATTTAAACATCCCATCAGTGGCATAATCCTTGCCTACAAAAATTCCATTTTTGGTCAAAGTAAATAAATCAGCACCAATAGTTTGAGTAAAGCCAGCTTTGTTGAGAAGATAGCCCGAAACCAAATTTTTCCTTATCTCGGGAGTGTGAAGAACATCTTTGAGGATAATAGTCTTTTCCGAAGTGAACTTCAATTCCACATTTCCAGTACCAGCAACCTCAGTGGAGTGAGAATCACCCAACAACACCTTCTTATCTGCAGTCTCAGAATAAGTCTTAAACAGACTACGGTCATAACAGATATTGCGGGAAGCGCCAGTATCCAACCACCACCCTTCGGCACCGCTAACCATGTTGATTTCTGAAATCATAGCACATAGGTCCTCTTCGGTCAAATTCGCTTGTGCTGGTGGCACATTGCGACATTTGCGAGCCATATGGCCAGGCTTGCCACACTTGAAACAGAGAAACTGTCCCGAGTTGCTAGACTGTCCATTTCCAGGGTTCTTATACTTATTCTGAGTCTGAGTCTGATTTTTAAAATTCTGGTTGTGGCTCTTTTTCTGATTTTTCATATTTTTCCCGTTTGCCTTTAAAACAACTGGAGTGTGGTTCTTTTTCTGATTTTTGTTGTTAGACACAACAAGAATTTCATCTTTATAGTCCTGTTTTCGGGATTCCTCCTCAATTCTCAATTTAGTAATTAATGACTCTAGTGAGAATTCTTTAGACTTATGCCTCAAAATATTTTTAAACTCTTTGAACAATGGAGGCAATTTATCAATAATTACAGCCACCTGAAATTGCTCATCTAAAGCCATGCCCTCGGAAATAATTTCATGGGCAATCATTTGCAAATCATGGGTTTGAGCAATAACAGATTTGTCATCCGTCATTTGAAATTTCAAATAACGGCTGACGGCATATTTTTTAGCACCCGCCTCCTCCGTGTCATATTTTTTAAAAAGTGCGTCCCAAACGTCTTTCGCAGATTTATAATTGGCATAATAGTCATAAAGTTCGTCACTTAGAGCATTCAGAATATAGTTCTTGCACAAAAAATCATTTTCCTCCCAACTTCTAATTGTTTTGCTTTCCTCAACAGTAGGTGGATTATTAACTACGGGTTTGTCAAATTGAACACATGATGCGACCTTTTTCGTAGTTAAATAAAATAGCAATTTTTTGCTCCAACGTTTAAAATGAGTGCCTTCATATTTGAAAGGCTTATTTAGGTTACTAGAGTTAATTTCGTCCATGGCAGAATAAGAAACACCTTAAAATTGTTGTTGCAGTAATAAACAATTAAATGCAGAATTAAATTCAGGAACGAAATTACTCAATTGGAGCAAATAATTCTGGGGCAGAAAAATTATATAAGAATTCCGAAAACTGGACAGCGAAGAACACGGCTGAGTCGCGGACTAGGTCGCTCTCTTTAAGATGTTTCGCGGCTCTGCCTCCAATTGTGCCGACAGTGTGCAACCCCGTCACCCCCAGGATAAAACAGCCTCCAATTATATTACGGATTGATAGCACAAGAATTATTCCGGTCAGTATACACCCATTCTGTATTAATTGCTCGATTCTATAATTAATCTGTACACGAATGAGATTAATTATTCTGGAAAAAATATTCTGGGGGAAGAAAAAATTTTCAGAACTGTAGAGAAATTTTCTGTGTTGGAAGAAGATAACTGTGTGCCAAAACCGGAGGCAACCAGCTCTTTTATGGGGCAAAAAGAAAAGAGACGTTGGTAAACAACGTGGAGAAAAAACGGGAAGAAGTGGGCAACTCGGTTGAAGAAATCAACACGCAATAAACCACGTTTTAATTTTTTCGGAATTAATTACCGTTAAAAAATAATTTTTAAAGCCCAAAAACGTTAATTTATTTGTCCAAAAAATTAATTCTTAATGAGCCAAGCCCAAGACCCAGGACCCGGACACGGGCACGGGCCGGGCCGGACGGCGGCGGCGCGCGCGCGCGTGTGTGACTTGGCCCATTGGGTCTGTCCCACATACCCACAAAAACTTGAATGTCCAAAGGGCTGAACCTTTGTTCCCAAAAAATTGTAAATATACACAACCCATTTCTATGAACCCACCGATGTGGGACAAGAAGGAGTTTTGCTTTTTCAACTTTTGAAACTAACAGCTGTATAGCAGCCAACAATCCCTAAATGATATTTTGTGTGTTCTGACCTTAGTGCCCCAATTCGCTCAAAGACAGTGCCGCCCCCGCCTGGGATGCGCGAATTTGTAAAGTCGGTTGGAGTTTTGTGGGAATTCGCGAATTAACAAATGATAGTTCGCGGTTTTTAATAGACACAATTCGCGTGTTTTCAATATAAAAATTCTCGTTTTTTGTTGCAGAAAACGGTGGGACTCAAACGCTATAACACACGAATCCATACATAAAAATACCCGTTTTGTATCATCTTTTGACTGTTCTTTGCTAAAAAGACTTTTTAATCCTTTTCTTGCTTTACTTATATATAAGGCATATGTTGGCTTTTAGTCTTTTTAACCAAACGTATGTCAGACTCTTCCTTTTCTTTTCATCATTTTTATTCATCATGAGTGGCCTTTCTTTATTCTATCATTTTTATATTTGCAATTGGAAGAAAGAGTGGTCTTCTTCAAGTCCATTCCCTTCTTGCTCCGGATGAAACCAAGCTTCAATTAGGAACCAGGTATGTGAGAATGAGAATATCATTTTTTGTATTTTGTTAGCTTTTAAATCTTATGCTTTGCTTTTTTTTTTTTGCAATAATAAAAGTCCTAAAATAAAATAAGATGATTTTTTTACCAAATTAATTTAAAAAAATCAACCATTTATTTTCTTAGCTCCTAAATTTTATGATTTCGTCTTTTTTATTCCAATAATAGAAGCCCTAAAATAAAATGTGGTGAATTTTTTTTACCAAATTAATTTTCAAAACTTCTAACTGTGTTTTTTCTTAGCTTATAAATCTTATTCTTTGCTCTTTTCTTTAGCAATAATAAAAGCCTGAAAATAAAAAAAATCGTATGTCATGTAGGTTCAAAATGAATGAAGTTTGATAGAAATATGTATAGCATGTCATGATTGCTTAATAGCAATCTGTTTAGCATGTCATGTAGCCATGGGTAGTTGCTGGAAAGGTTGTCTTTTTGGTTCAAAAACGTTAAGCCCAGTATGTGGGTTGTTTTGTATATATTGGGTATGTTATTTATGTAAATCCTTTTGTGAACTTCAATATAAGATGCAAGTATATTTCTTTAACTGTGTATCATTTACTAAGTTATTATATTAATGTAAATATGTATAAATATATATTTATATGTTAAAATATTAAACGCACTGGTGGCGCTCTCAAATTTCAGTTCTTCGAAAATCGACGCATTGGCGCACTCGAATTCGCCCCCGCACTCGCCCCCGCACCCGCATTAGGGCACTAAGGTTCTGACCCATTAAATGATTTTCTCTTTTTCTTTGTTAAAGGAATTTGGGTTAAAGTTTTGTACCCAATAGACTCGCAAACCCCTCAAGATTCCTAGAAAACCACTAGGTGAAGAGAACAACCATGAGTTAATCGAGATAGAGCACAATCAAACTATAATTCTAGAATTTTAAAATTAATAAAGAAATGCATACTATCCACCTACTATCTAGTAAATCAACGTGGAAACCTAATCTATACCAGTTTCTACAAGATTTTGAATTCTACAAATTATCGATACATGATCTTATTTTGAAATTGAACTATGAATTAAAATTAAAACAAAAAATACAGACAGAGTGCCTACAACAAAGTAATTTCTACAACCACTGCATTCGTTAAGGTAATAGAGTGTCTAAATGAGGTTTTTGTTAGTAAAGTTTCAATTCTTAAGTCAAAATTAAATATATTTTTGTGTGGTGGACGTCTTTCAGTAATTGAGAGAGATGAAAAATAACCTACTTTTGGTTACTGAAGACCAAAATTACACTTTGTGTATGTGTGCGCACGTATAAAAAATTAGGGAAAAAATTATGAATTAATGTAAGAAGATATAATAACTGATAAAAGCATAATAATACTTGTTTTTTTTGTGTGTAATGGATATGAGAGAAAATTATAAATTTTGAATTCAAATACGAATATCTAACAATAGATTTTGTAAAAATTGCAATCATAATTGTACCTGAGATAAATGAATGTAGATACTGAACGGAGATAAAAGCAAGAGTGATGGTTCGAGGCACTTGTTGAATGGTGAATACGAAGAAGAGTGACAGTATGAATAGTTTACAGGAGTCATGGTGAAGAGTGATGGTTTGAGAGAGTTTCAGAACTTTTGGAGTTAAAATTTTGGAGCCCGCAAGTATTAAAATTTTGGAGCCCCAAAATGCCCGATTTCTCAATTTTTTTTTATTAGTTTTTAGCAAACTGACATGAGAAATGTAAAGTTTTTATTTTGTACCTTTAAAAAAATCACACAAAAGAGAGGTTATTATGACAATTAATTCAATACTTACATAATTGTTAAAAAAATTAACAAAAATTCTATGCTGGGAACATTTATATTGCTCTAATAATAGAGAGAGTTGTGATTTTATAACTGACATAAATAACTGATTTTTACTTTAGTGTCTTCATCCACATGAATCTTCATGCTTGAATCTTCTTGGAAGTAGAATACTTGTGGAGATTTGTATATCCAGAGGCAACTTTCATTGCATGGAGTTAATGGGATCTCACAAAGTCAAAGGTCTCTTTTAAAACCAAATTACGGTAGTGTAAAAATTAGGCTTCATACTTTGAAAAATAGTTTAACAGTGAAAGATAACCATTAAAACACAAGTATAAAGAGCTTGTCTGAACATGAGAGGCCCTTGTTCCAATGAGATCTTTCAAACCAGGTATTCTTATTTGTAATTTTATTTGACAAAGGTCCTTTTTGAGAAGTTAGTGGCCCTCATTTGAAATCATCTTTGATTGGGGGTAACCTCGTTAAAGCTTTTTTTTCGATCAAGTTACACTTTTTAAAATAAGTCCCTTGTGCTGAACCATCTCCGATCGAGGGTGACTTCATTCGAACGAGGTCACTTATTTTCAAACTCTTGTTAAACTTGAAAAAAAAAATAAAAGTATTTCTTTAATGTATTTTAAACAAAGTCATATCATGTCAATTTTTAGCAATTAAGTAAACTACAATGAAATACAAAATTTTGAAAACCTTACCAAATCTCTTATGCGGAGTGAATGTGTCTAGTCTACTTCAACAATCTTTGTCATGGCGATTTGTGTTTATGTCATCACTTGATGTAATAATTACAAATCAATAGGCTTAATACAAAGACAATATAATAAAAATATTTGTTATAGAAATCAAACCAACACAAATAAAACTAAAGGGAGTGTAAAACATATTTTTACAAATCTCCCCCTTTGGCTATTTAGGGCAAACTAAAAAATAGAAAAGATAAAAAAAAAAATCACGAGATGAAAATACATATGCATCAAGATCACAAGACTTGATACTGACACACAACTTTTAGATCAATGACAAATCAACTTCACGAATCATGTATGTCATTCACATTTAAACAAATACCTTTGAAAAAATACAATAGATGTATATAAATTGGCAGGAATTGAAAAATTCAATGCATACACTAAACTAATCCCCTTAATGTATACTCCCCCTTAATCCCGAATTTTCTCTCCCTTTTTATTTCAAATAGACAATGGAAACAACTAAAAAGTAATTATCACAAATCAATCCAGTAAAGAAAATAAGAATCATTAAATGTAGCATATGCTCAAATAGATAAATGGCGTAAACTCATGGAAATACGAGCATGTTAAAAACATAGAGCAATTTCTAACACTATATGCATATCTCAACATGAATTATAAAAATAAATAATAAATGGAAATAAAATTATGAGAATTAACAAGTTCAAAACAACGTCAAATCTACGAATTCCTATATAAGCTATCTAACGGGAATAAGGATAGACTCAAAACTAGAAAAAGTTTGATATGGCCCACTTATGTTATGAACAAACTCTTTGCTAGAGTTCAAAGTTGAAAATAATTACAAGTCTACCATAATGACAAAATATTGAGTTGCTAAGGGTTCATTCCAGTTAAGACTTAAAATTAACAGTTCAATAAGGCTAAAAAACACATTTTAGATGAAAATGTGCAAACCCGTTGGTCTTAAACGTATAACTCCCTCGAACATGTTCGTGTGTGTGTGTGTTTGTGTGTCATATATATATATACTAGCGTATGCCCGTGCCTGAAGGAACGACGAAATTTTTCAAAGTACGTAATTGCGAAACGACGACAATTTTTCAAAGTACATAGTAGCGAAACGCAAAAATTTCGAAGTGTAATTTTAAAACAATTGACCATACTTTCGACGAAAATTTACAATTTTCATCCATCGAATTCACATTGTGTCTCAAAAAAACAAAGTGTCAAATTTTAAAAAAAAATTGAACATAGTCTCCTTTGTTTATGGAACTATTCACCCTGCTTAACAAATACAAAATAGTCCAACAACCAAATTGTCTAAATTCATCAAAAAAATTCACATATAAAATGAAATATACAATATTCATCAATCAAATTCATCGTGCCTCAAAAAAATAAAGTGTCATTTTAAAAAAAAAATTGAACATAATCTCCTTTGTTAATTGGACTATCCACCCTATTTAAGGGGCAACAACAAATCCAACAATAAAAAAAATCTCAAATTCGAAGATGGGAGGTAGAAGGCCGGGAAAGGAGAATATTAATTTATTCTTTATGTGGGACTTCCTCAAAATGTCTGTGCCATGGTGTTTAACCACCGTCATGGATGGGGTAAGAGAAACTGAGGTGGCCTTTACGGGAGCATCGAAGAGCATATTTTTGGAAATTGCAATTCTTTTTAAGTCTTTTGCACTCATCTGCTTCTAGAATAGGTGCTACTACTGTTGTCTTCCCATCCTTCTTCTTACCTCTCGCCATTATCACTCTCTCCCTCTTGGTTTTCTGTACGATATGACAAACAATAAACATAATTAATCAGTTTATCGAACAAAGATAAAATCATATAAGTAAATATACAATTAGTAACATACATGAGCTTTTTTTCATCCTAATCTTATTTGCATCCAAGGAAAAGAAAATTCATCCTAAATTTTTTTCATCCTAATATTATTTGATATCTAAAAGAAACTAACATCATACTACTAACCCCATACCTTGTCATATTGAATTTCTCATTTCGTCTTATCGGCGTATGCATATATGCATATTGCGCATATGCATATGCATATATATGCAATACGCATATATGCCATATATGCGCAATATGTATGCATATATAGCGCAATATGGCATATATTCATACATATTGGATATGCATAATATGCAATATGGATATATGCCATATATGCGCAATATGTCATATATTCATACATATTGCGCATATATGGCATATATGCCAAACCAATCTATCTGAATTTCAAAAACCATAAGAACTTGCAAGCGGAGAGATTAGTGTACCTTATTATGCGCAGCTGAACCACCGTATTGGTGCGCTAGTGTGTCACCCATTCTCTTATAGAACCACATTAATTCATCATCCAAAGGGTCATCAAGATTATTTTTTGTGGAATTTTTAAACCGTAGAGTACATAGTTATCGTCCCAGAGCAACCAAACCTAATGCTGCATTTTTCATCGTAGAGTACATAGTTGCCAATGGAATTGTTGGTGATTGAAGTAGTGGACAAAATTAGCACCTCCACTACTTCAATCACCAACAATGCTGCATTTTTCTCGGCAGCTAAAACAACTGTTGCTGCTTCGGCTTCCATTGAAAAAATGGAGGTAATTCCGATTGCTGCTGTAGCAACATTATTAGAAGGGTTAATACTATTAGTAAGCATTCACCTTAGAAAAATTAAATGTTTAAATAGTAACCATCCTCAAATAAAGTAATGAAATAGATGTCAGTCAGTTTGTAGAGCATCAATTTCAGAGCTGGCCGTATGATCGTGATGAATATGGTCCATCATCGAGCTAAGGCAGCTTTTAGTTTAAATATGATTTCCAGTCTAGGGGATTTAGAGATGGTGGGACACACAATAAAGGACCCCAGGCAGGGGGTAGAAGAGGTTTCCAGTTCAATAAAGATGACATTGAAGTCGCGACCATTTTTCATTTCGCCTTTGGACTTTACTTGTTGCGAGGTGAGCCCTTTATATTCTTTCCTTTAGTGCCTATTCTTCCAATCATTCACAGCCATATAACTTTCCTTTTAAGACCTGATCAATAGATTTAAAGCATTAGTTCTTCCATATTAACTATATTACATGTGTATTGTATACATGGAACTAACAGAGCTGAACCTTTTTTAATTTATGCTGGCATTAGAAACTAAGCGAGACATTTCTCCTTAACAAAAATAGCTTGGCATCAAAAGTAATCGGCATTTAATGACTAAGTAAACGAAATATCGCAACTATACATTAACATTTGATCTTTTAGAGAAAAATATATGAAATATCACAACGATACATTAACATTTGATCGTTTAGAGAAAAGTAAACGAAATATCGCAAGGTATATTTGATAATCCCGTAGCATAACATTGGTTATATTTGATCTTTCAGTGACTATGCAGTAACAACTATATTTTATAATACCCCTAGCATAAGATTAGCTATATTTGGTATTTCAGAGACTATACAGTTACTGCTACCTATAATAACAACTATATAGTAATGACTATAAAAAATAGAAAAGTATACGAAATATCGAAAAGGGAAAAGCTTGACTTCAACTATAATTGACTTTATAGTTGATTCAACTTTATCTATTGTGAACCTTAGATATTTCTTATAATCCCCTTAGCATAACATTTGATCTTTCAGAGACTACAGTAACAACTATATTTGATAATTCCCCTAGCATAATATTAGTTACATTTGATCTTTCAGAGACTATACATTAAAAGCTAGATACAATAACAACTATATAACTCTAATGCAGTAGCCTCATAAAATTGTGGAAAGCTTAAAGATGTAATGCATTTGGAAGATTGTGCAGTAGACAGTTACAATGCAGTAGACAGATTGGTCTACAACTATAAATGTTGGGGAAAGAAGAAGAGTAAATGCAAAATGCAGTAAACACAAAGTTATCAAATGCTTTTGGGGGAACTTCCTTGTGTTATTTAACCTCCAATTAAATGTTTGAATTTAATAATTTAATAGGAAATTTCTTAATGGAATCCGATATCACTCCACTTACCTTACTGGGAACTAACAGGATCGAGTATAGCTTGTGTCTTCAAAAACATCAATCTGTGGAAAGAAGAGTAACACAAACCTCATGTCACTAGTTTTATTACCATTTTAAATGATGTGGTGTAAACCTTATTTCCCTCGCCTCATGCGTTCAGAGAAGACACACCTCATGCATACACTCACACTACACAAACTTAGCCACTCAACGCATATGCATAAGTACCTTGTAGACATTGATGAATAGAGATCGTGATGCCAATTTTAACCGCCAGCGATAAGAGATGGCAGAGAAAGAAAAAGGGCCTGAAATGATTTTGAATGTGAATAAGGTTAAGTGAAATAAATGTACAATAAATGATGAAAACTAAAGTGTTAACACACGTGCATTTATTACATTTATTACGATTCCACACAAATCATCAAACTCGTCAATGTCACAACAAATATGAATTATGGAAATGAAAATATGAAATTACAGAGATGAAAACTCATCAATTTAATTCATGATTAAACAAAAAAAAAGTCAAACATAGATGAGGCATAAGAAGACTAAAAGGAAAAGAAAATAGAAAATAGCAAATATAGATGAGGCTGCTGAAATTTTGACAGTTCTGTGAGCTGCTGTTTGTGTTGAGTTATAACCACTGCCCATAGCTAAAAACATAAGCCACCCAAAGCCTTTTAGAGAGTCCTTATAAGCCAAAAGGTGCTTCTCTTTCTTCTTTAGTTCTGTCCGATGTGGTTTTACTGCTGGTCCATTTTTAGATTAAAAAACAAAGAGGTCAAAAATCGGAAAAAAAAAATGCCAAAATCTAAAGCCCTGGAGATACCGGTGTACCTGTCAAGTGGAATAAAAATGGTTAAATCGATAAAATAGAACGAAAAATAGTTGTTAGTTTGTGCAACAGGTTCAATATAATACAATATATTGTGCCTTAAAGAGTGAAATGAAATACCTTATTGAATCGTATGCCCTCGAGGGTGATCCTTTCTATCGTTGAGAAAATCGAATGGCAATTGAGAATGATGTTCCGTCATAATGTGGTATACCATTCTCTTCGAATGATAGATTATTTGGAACACATATGAAATTATGCATTGTGTCTACGACTATAACTGAGTAGCAGCAAAACTGAGTAGTGCTCAATATGCCCTACAATTCTTATTTCAACCAGAACACCTTTAGTTTACCTAGCTTGAATTGGAACTTTTACCTTTTTATGCACTAAAGAGCAGGGGTTGTATTCAAGATGGAAAAAGAAATCGAATTAAAGAAACTAAACGAAAAAAGTCTTAGGTGACATACACAAAATATAAACATCAACTGAGAGTAGGGGCTGTATGTTTGATACCTCATTCAAATGTAATATAATCATGCATTCTAGGTGGTAGTTTAGGGCAATGGAGAATGATATGGATGCCTGGGGGATTCCACTTAAAGCATGACGAATCTCAAGGAGACGGTGGGATGCAAATCTAGCTATCATTTTTGTTCGATATCAACTGAAATAAATCAGTTTAAATAATAAAAACCCGATTACCAATCAAAAACAACTAACACCTCAAATCAAAGCATGCAATGTTTGTATTTATGAAAAATCACTTTTTAAACATGTTTACATAGCAGCAAAACTATATAAGTTGCATTCAAACTCTAAACCACTAAAGCATCCTAGCAAAAAAAACCCAGACCTCAGGGACAGAATTACAACGTACAAAATATATTGCTAGCAAATATTTAAATAAATTTACAAAAATAATTTGTGAGCACTGTATTGAAATCACTTGGTATGAGTGATAGAGGAAGAAATTAATGACCTTATGTTTAACAAACTTATTTCCGAGAAAAGCTTACACAAAAGATTGGCACATGTTGTCTTGTATAAGAAGTGTACAGTTCAATCAAAATGTATGTACAATAAGTGTACAATTCAATTACCACAGGTTTATCAAGTAGCATAATGAAAATATTCAACAGCTACCTGTACAATAAGTGTACAGTTCAATAAACATGTATGTTCCAATAAACATCATAATTCCAAATAATAATGGTTTGGCACGAAAAATAAGATCTGATATGCATTCATAAATGGTTGAAGAGAATATTTTCAAATAGTATATATAAGTAACTAATAAACTCTCACAATAAAGATCATTAATTGATTGCACTTCTATGTAGCTCTTTTAGCCCTTCTACCTTGCATCAGGACTGCTATTGCAGCCCTTCTAGCCCTTTTATGCATCTTGAAATCAGGGCTGGTAATGGAACCCACGATAAGATATTCACATTCCTTAGATATTCACATTGAAACATAAATGAAACAACGCAGAATGCTGGTAAAAAAATTCCTTAGATATTCACACTGCCAAAGCAATGTTCTCATGATGGTCCATCTAAAGGAGATATTCATATTGCATCAATATCAAGATAATAAACACATGACAAAGTGGAAGAATAACATCAATTACAGCAAAATATTAGAATATACCATCATTTTCTGCCATATCGAAAGAAGTTGAAGGAGATTTCTCACTCATGCTTCCATCAGCATTTAAGACCGCTTTAATTGACTCAACCTACACAGGTTCAACTTACATAAGGATTTTTATCAAATAGATGGCACGCTTTTGCAAACACGGAGATATAAGTAAAAAACAAAAATTTATCAAACAAAATGGGAAAAAAATGGAGATTAAGATCATAAAAATAGATTGTCTATCCGTGTTCCCAACCATCAACTAACTAAACGAACACATAGATGTCAAATTTTTTAAACTAATGGACAATAAGAGCTAAACCTTTGATATATATAAACTATATTTCACAAAAGAAAATTCAAAATGTTACGGGAGATCAAATATGAACCAACATATGCTAACTCTTGCTGCACCAAAAATTGTAAAAGAAAAGGACAAACGAATATTTAACTATTATAGATGAGATAAATTTGATTAATTTGAGGCACAATTACCTATTTTAAGCTTCAATATCCAATTTAATCCCTTACCTGCACTGTAAATAATTCAATAGGAAGAAGTATTAGTGTACAAATTATGCTCATACATGACATGAATATCGACCAAAACTGAAATCCAACATGCTAAATTTTGCACAACTACCATTAATTCTAAAAAATAAAAGAAAACAATAAGCATGAAAAACAATAAGCATGAAAACAATAAGCATGAAAAACAACTGTTGCAGCTAGAGTAAGCATAGAGAAACAATAAGCATGAAAAACAGCAAACACAATGTATTTATTAAATGAGGAAGTCTCAAAAGATAACAAAAGAAGAGACCTACTCGAAAAAATAGACCTATTTTAGATCAAAGAAAAAAAAGTTCATATAAACCAAAACCCTTATAAAAAGACGAAGTCACATTGACATCAAATTAGATACACAGATCTAAGAAAATAAAAGCATCAACATCAAATTAAATACTCACGTTTCAATGGTAAGCATTTGTTCAGCCCCTCCACAACCCATGAAAGAAACATACAAAAGACACAAATACATGGTTAGAACCAAATTAGTTGCCATAATTGAAGAAAATCGCACCATCATATTGAGATTACCTCTAGGGCGGCATCAGATAGGTAGAAGGCTAAGCTGATAGTGAGAGCGTTTGAGGGATCAAGACTTCGAGTGGGTATACGTGAGAAAATGGGTGTCAAAGGGTGTTTATTACTAAAATGTCCTTATTTTTGAATTAAAGGAAGGAGGTGGATGAGTGTGAAGAAAGAGGGGGAAATTAAAGAAATGAGGATCAAAAGAGGTAAGCTGGGTTAAATGTTGATCTCAACCATCCATTTTGACAAAATATGTAAGGAGGTGGCAATCATCCTCACCCTTAAAAATGTACACATTTTCAAATTCAAACCTAACATATATATATATATATATATATATATATATATATATATATATATATATATATATATATATACACACTCCCTTTTTATTTTTTGACAGTATGCCCTTGCATAGATAATTCATTATTATGTTCTCTCATTCACACAGAAATATAAGTTTCCTGCCAACGGTAGATTTTACCCTTTTTAGGTATCGTTTACCAATTTTTCTCCCAATGTTTTTATAATAAACTTATAAGAAATTTTTCTTAAATGTAGATCTTAAAAATCCAGCGAGTAAAATATGACCCGAATGACTGAAAATAATTTAAATAAAAAATACACCTTATTCTAATCGTGTATGTATGCGTGGTGTGAAAATAACAACATAGTCAACATGAGTCCTTCTCGAATAACTCCATAAGAATGATTAAGCAAAACACTAACAAGTTTGCACTACTTTACCAAAAATCTAATCCAAGAATAGGAAAAATAAATAGTAAGGAGTGTTCCACAAATTCTAAATTATCTCAATAGTAGTTATCTACTAAATCACAAAAAAACTATACTTTCTTAAGAAAAATCTCAAACCATATTTTTTTTGTATGTTTTGAAAAATATAAAGTCGAAAAAAACCTATAATAACCTCTAGGAAGGATATCATGGAATAAACATGACAAATGAAATTGTAATCTAGAGGTAATACAGATGACTTATTTAAAAGGGTGAGATAAACGAGACTTTTCACTCTTTTCCATCACCTTAACCTTTGGCTTCTTCTTATTCATTTTCTTCTTCATAACCCTTTAACTAAAAAGTGAACCTGCCTTATTTTGAATTATACCATAATTTATTATGATGTTCGAATAATGTACTCAACACATTCTTGGATTTATAGAAATCTTCATTCTAACGTGGAGAAACATACCCACTTTTCACAAGACAATGGTAATAGTCTCTAAGGTGAATGTTCCTCTTACAATGGGTGCAAAAGTATAGTTGTGGAGGATCCACCTTTTTCTTCATGGGATGTTTTCTTGAAGTATTATGAGGACGTGTGTTTGTTGATCCTTTGACAAACGTTCTCTATTTCTTTATCCAAGACTCTCAAACATTATTATAACCGAGACTGATTTTGTCCTTTGAGGATTGAGATGGTGTTAAAAGCATGTTGTCTAACTTATAGGAATTCAATTTGATATCAGCTTTCACCTTTTTGGATTCTATAAAATCTTTATTAATCTTCTTTAATTATACCTCTATTAACTCACGTGGATGTGAAGACTCAAGGAGAGCCATCTTCAAGGTACCAAAATTTCCATGTAAGATCTCAATAGCTTCCTCTCCCCCTCGTCGCATTTAACTTCTCAATGAGAGTATTAACAATATTTCACACTAATAATTTGTGCTCCAATATTTCTCAAAACACTTAGCGCACTCTTATACAAACCGAAATTCTAAAAAATATTATCATTCACCTTCTCCATGATTCAAATCAACTCAAGGAGTTCAGTAAACATCACATGTAATTTTTCTTCACTTTCATTGGCATAACTCTTTTCCAATGTCATTTCAACTCTATCGGTATAGGACCCAAGACCATATTTCTCAACCTTGTCTACATCGAGGGAGTTCGAGGACCAATTGTATCCTCAATGGTGTTGAACGCACTAATGTTTCAATGGGAGAGTCATTATTCGAGTCCATTTCACTCTCTTTAAGAGTTGAATTTATATCCTTCTTCTCATTGTTTCTCCTTTTTAGCCTAGTAGGAAACTCACGTGCCAATTTTCCCAAACCATAACATTCAATGCACCTCCTATCATCATCATCATCATCATCATCATCATCATCATCATCATCATCATCATCATCATCATCCGATTTCTCTTATCCTTGAGACTTACAATCATGTATAATAGAAGACTTCTTTACCATGTTGGTCTTATTGTTCTCTCCTCCATTCTTATTAGATATGAATGTTTGAGGATTGGATTTAAGAAACTTCACGATGCCCTTCTATTTCTCAGGTAGTGGACATTTTTCTAACTTGAATGTCTGAATGGATCCTATAAGATTTTTTACCTCCATGTTATCAATTCTAACGATGTTAATCACGGAGATATGTGGAGAGAACCTAGGTGTTAATGACCAAAGGATTTTCCTATCAACCATAATGTCTCAGATCATTTCCATAAAAAAATGATATTTCACAATGTCAAAGATTTTTTAGTAAACCTCATTGAAAGTCTCATTTCATCCATCTTCTATAACTCAAACAAAGTGGAAAATTATTGGAGTTTCGAGATCCGAATAGTATTGGTACCCCTATAGGTGAGCTGGAGAATGTCCCACACCTCCTTGGACGTAGAATACGTGGAGAACACATCACTAAAAATTACATTATACCCCTACAGGTGTAGTTAGCTAGCCTATGTTCATCCTCTGACCATGACTCCTAGGGTCTAGGGATAAAGGTATGATACCCTCTTTTTTGTAGTATTTATTTATTATTTAGTAATTGTGAAAATAAATTAATAAATTGAAATAACTATTACTTGGGTAAATTGGTAATAATAAAATGCACAATTAATATGATTACTAAATTTTTGCTTATTGTTGAATATTGTTGTCGTATGTTCTAAACAATTAATTGATTAAATTATTTATATGTATTTGACTACGTGCAGTTATGCTTAAAATAAGTAAGTGTATATCTTTTTTTATATTATGAGGTATTATCGTGTATTATGTGATATTACCGTTGGACTGAACTATAGAGTGATACGGAGGTGTGAAGATGTATTTTTATTGCTTTGGATTGGACCCAGGGGTAGGTATACCTTTGTGTCAAGTTTTGGACTAGTTCCGGTAGTGTTTTTTGCTCATCTAGAGGCTCAAAATTAGGCTTTTTTTTACTTATGGGTTTAAGGATACTCAATGGGTGTTAACCCTCACTAATTAAACATTTTATACACAAAACATAAATCGATTAGCTTTAGTGATTTTGGAAAACTTAAGGAGAACTTTGGAGAGGGAGAACAACGAGTCAAAGAGTAGAGATCACCCGTTCTTATTATTCATGTAAGAAATATCTTGCTTTATCATCTCATAATACATAACATGTTTATGATCTCATTGTCACTTAATATGATTTGGGATTACAACAATGTTTAGGAATTAAATTAACTATATTAATCACATTGTTAGTAGGTTTATTTGGGTAAATGTATTTTACTACTAATGGATTTTGATTTCACTTCAAGATTAGGGATTATGTAGAACATTTAATTAATTCATTTTGATTAACGATTCAGATGTCAGGGCTCATGTTTAGGACTGAATTACATGTGTTAATTAAATCCATATGTTAATTTGACAGGTGGACCTCAAATATTATGTTGATTTGAATCAATTTAATGTAGAGGATGAAGTTAGGTTTAATTTTGGGTTTTTAAATATTTAAACCTTTAATCGTGGTAGAATGACGTTAATCTTTATCAAAACAGTTTAGGATCATTAATTTGTGCTTTATTTGATTGGAAGTTAAGTTTTGGTTGTTCTATATAGACCTTAGGATGTACGTTTTGTGTTTCAAGATGCCAAGCACGATTTTGGGAAGAAGGACCCGCACTAGAGCCCGATTGATCGATTCAACTCAGGACGGGATCGATCCGTTCCTCTACCATTGCGCTTTTTCAAGGAAATTTTGTTTTGGGGGCCTTTTAGGTATTTTTCTAGTTCAGGATATAAATTTATGAGATGTTATTTATATTCAGAATATCATAGTTTATAAAAGGATAAAATAAAAGAACACGAAGGTGGTTTTAATTCGAGTTTTGAGATATAATAAACATTAATTAAATTAGGCAATCCGGTATTGGGGATTGAGATTATTCAGGAATGCTTGAGAGAATTCAATATCAATATATATATATATATATATATATATTATGTGTGTGTGTTGATATGAATATACCATATTTGACTTTGTGGAATCAATCAATTGGGATTTTAATTTAATTAGTTATGATCGGGTACTAGAGTCCTGATTAATAATTCAAGACTTTATGGAGGTCAATATGTGTTTAATCACATGTTCATTCTGTCACTACCTCTTGATGTGAGACGCGGATGACTTGATCCACTAAATGTGTTTTGGCATAGCCGATGGTGTTATTGCGTTGTGATATGTTAGATTATATGTCCAGTCAGCCACCGCCTCATGAGGTGAGATGCAACTCACTTGATCCATCGAGCGAATTATGCTATCGTAATAGACATTGGGTGATTGCCCATTTTTATATGTGTGTTTGTTTTAATTCCATTAGGTGAGGTATTCCAATGGGTTTATCCATGTAAGCACAAGAAGGTCCTCCAAAGGTAGATGCTTTCATATAGTTACTAAGAGACTTAAAATGATTGATGCTAGAGTCCAATAATGCATACCTTAATAAAAAAAAACTACGTCACGTTAATATGTTATGTTATGAGATCATGCATATCCTACTTTATAGGTAACATGAGTGGATATATGTATTGAGGTTTACTCTTACGTGTATCTAGTTTCATCCCGACGTTGTGTTTTAAGATGCAATGTTCAGTTATTTATTAAGTGATAGAGACATATAGTTATACTTATGCCTTGGTACGGGACACTCATATATTATTTCACTTATGACGAGGGGTGGGGTATCTCTTTCATATGAGTGTCAACTGGTTAGCATATTTATCGTAAATGAGTCGCATGATTATAACTGCATCGATACTAAAGAAAATATTTCATATAACTTTAGGGCGTTGATCGAAATTATATAAAATATTTTCGAGGCATTCACAGGCAGGAGCTGCAGGGATAAGGAAATTCAGACATGCCTATTCATTTCTATTATAGTCTTACATTTTAATCTTATATCAACATGTTATTTCCTTACTTTTATTTCAGTTTCATATTATTATTCAGGGATTTTTTTGGAATATGTTCGCCCTAGTTATTTATTAACTTGGATTAGTTTATGAGAGTTAATACTATTTCATTTATTTATGTTAGTGGTGATATTTTGAGTTATTTATCTACTTATTATTTCTATCGTTATCTCATGTTGTGGGTGGTTTAAATCAACTTCCGTTATTATTTATTATTGTTTATGTTGAGAATGATATAAATCTATCTTCAGCGTATCAAAATGGGCAATGAACATGTGAAATAATAGGGTTTGTTACATTTGGTATGAAATCATCATAGTATCTAGTATTTTGGGTTCCTTGGTATTCTCATTATGTTATACATTGCATTTTTTGATTTGTTAGAGCCCGATCGTTAGGAATCATGGTATTCTTATGAGAATTGTTAACTAATATGAACTTTTATTTGCTTTTAGGTTGAAAATGAATGAGGCAAGAGAGGCCAACATGGATGTCAATAGGGATGTTCAACAGGAGAAACAACTACAGCTACAACGTGCACCACCAACATAACCCACAATGCATATATCTCCCCTTATGGCATACGAAGTCACCCCTGGGATGGCCAACATGTTACAAAACTTGGGAAAGAGAACTACCACAGTTGCAGGTGGTAGTTCTTACCTAGACATGTATTACTACATGGGAAAGAGAACGTGGTGACTTTACTAAAGGCAACCCACCCAAGTTTTCTAGGAGAATTAATATCTTGGTTGTGGATCAATGGATAAATGACATCACTTGGAGATGATTGAGTGAATGGAGGTCTGGATGCAGATGTTGGTCGTCCTTAAGATGGTAAGAGAGGCTTTACAATGGTGGCAGTCTGTCACCACCACAGAGAATAGGAGTACGATGACCATTTCTGAGTTTTGGCTCATGTTCGATGACAAGTACTTTCTATCATATGTTAGGGGTGAGAAGAAGAGAGAAGTCTTGGGTCTTACTTAGGGGAAAAACATTGTTCTAGAATATGAGAAAAAGTTATCTATCCTCTCATTGATTGCACTGGAGGATGTGTATATTGAGAAAAATAATATGGAGAGGTTCATCTATAGGCTGACACAAAGGATCAGGTAGGCACCCTTAGGGAACCAAACCTTTACCACTTATACACATGTGGTGAAAGTCGCATTCCTACACTACTAGGACCATATGGAGTTATAAAAGGAAAAGAGGGAGAAGTGATCCAATGAAAACTCATCTATCTATAAGGGCAAGATAGGTGCAGGTAGCACTTAGGTGGACCAACAACCTAATAGGCCTTATACTTGATATCATCATCATAAGAGACATGGGAGTTATAATGACCATAATTGTCAAGTCCATCAGGGCCAAGGGCAGTAAGGACAACAAGGTAGAGGTGAGTGGGGAGAAAAGTGCGAACAGGTCTAACAGGGATAACAACAGGGTTGATGCCAGTTTTATAGAACTTTTTTCACATGACGTGAGGTTGGACATGTATATAAGAAGTGCTCTAAGGGTAATTAAGGAACTTAGGGGCAGGGAGGTTAGGGTGTATACTAGTCACCACATGGGAAACGTCGGTAGTTGACATCCCCATTAGTTATAGCGGTGCCAGTAGTACTAGCACCACTAGCTCAACCAAATGGGTAGTAGTTACAGTATGGGCATGTGTATCACGTCGTACCTAGAGATTTGCAAGCACCGGTCCAGGAATTTGAGGATATTTTTCCTGTCTATGGGCATGTAAGACGCATTTTGTTTGATACTGGTCCATGACATTTTTTTATTAGTAGATAATTTTCTTAGTATTTGGGAATGATAGACTTAGAATCGGATATGTTATTGCACGGTGATTCACCTTTGGGTACAGGCTCTCTTATCATTTCGTATGTAGATGGATATGTGCGGATATTAGGAGACTACGATTCATAGATAATTTTCTTATATTATATATGTCTGAGTATGTCATTATCCCGAGGATGGATTGGTTAGATACTTACCATGCATGCGCAGATTGCTTTAGGAAGTTTATCATCTTTGTCATTTTAGCGCGGAAGATGTACTCGGTTGCATTGATGCGACCTGAGGGAGGGTAGAGAATGCATTTGTTCTTCATTGAAGAGGGGTCGTTATGTCCTTAGACTCTATTCCATTTGTTAGCGAGTTTTTAATGTGTTTTATAAGATTCCTTAGTTATCGTCGAGCAGAGATATTAAATTTTTAATTGACATGGTTCCAAGCACTGGGACGATAGCCTAACCACCATACCATATGGCTTCGTTAGATATTAGAGAGTTGAGAGAGAATATTTAGCAATTACTTGAATATGTGGTCATTCGGAGGAGTACTTCACCTTGAGGATCTTTGGTCTTCTTTGTGAATAAGAATGATGGATCATTTCATCTTTTCAATGCTCATCAGTAGTTAAAAAAGGTCACCATATGGAAAAAGTATCCGTTACCTCATATTGTTGACTTTTTTACCAGTTAATAAGTGATTCATTCTTCTTAAAAATTGATTTGATGTTAGAGTACCACCAGTTGAAGATATAGGAAAAAGATGTCTCAAAGACATAATTCGTGATGCACTATGAATCTTACAAGCATATGGTTATGCAATTTGGGCTAATTAACGGACCAATAATGTTTATAGACTTCATGAACCATATGTTTTGAGAGTTTTAGGATCAATTTTCCATTGTGCTAATAGATGATATGTTGATTTATTCTCAAACTGCAGATGAGAATGCTCAACACTTAGGGATAGTACTGCTTACATTACGAGACCATCATCTTTATGCTAAGTTCGAGAAGTGTGGATTCTAGTTGAGAGAGATGAAGTTCTTGGGTCACATTATGACATAGTCAGGAATCTCGATGGACACAAGTTTGGTTTCAATATTGTTAGAGTGGGGCCTACGAAGGTGTGTAGTTTCTTTGGATTATCATTGGTTCATTCAATGCCTCTCTAATTTAGTTGGTCTTTTGACAAACTTGACAGAAAAGGGGGGGGGGGGGTGTAAACACCCCATTTCTCTCCTCAAGAATATCAAGGAATGTGAAAAAAGTTGTTAACCTTTAAATCCCAAATAAGTCACAAAATACGAACAACCCCAAGAACAAACTAAAGAACACCCAAAAGTTCCAAAGACCTTAAAAGGAAAAAAAGAACATATAGAAAACCCAAAATAAGTTCCATATAAAAAACATGTGCCCATGACCAATCATCCTTGGGGTGTAATGCGACATGACCAAGTGGTTCTGTAAGAAAATCAATCTCCCTAAACACTTTGTAGTTTTCCTATTGAAAAGGGTATTCACCAACCACTTCAGACAATAACTTCTCCTCTGAAATGTTTTATTTTTTTCTTTGTTGACCTTTGTCTTTGAAAATACTAAAAACTCTCTTCTTTTGCCTCCCAAGCCCCTTTCAAGCCAAGATATCAACTTCTAGCCCAAAATTGTAACTCTGTTATTTCTCTCATAAACCCCAAAAGCCAAAACTCCTTTTTCTTTCTTCAGTCTTCTACAAGGTACTTTTCTTTAAATAAACCTTATATTTATACTCCAAATAGTCTATTTCAAGACGGAACACTACAAAAACAGAAAGGCACACGTGGAATACTGTAAGTATACTCCCTTTAAATCTTTTACTCAATAAGGGTGGTGTTATACTGCAACACCACCCATAATCATCTCTTTCTTCTCTATACATGGATTTTTTCTAAAGGTCATGTTCGAACTATGTTAAATTTGATTCTGCCTATGGTGGATACCTAAGCATTTTAAGAAACCCATTCCCTGAAACTCAAGTCTGATCTTGTATGTATTTACATGATTATCATCTCAATTTCTCCAAATACCCAAAAACTAAACAAAAAATGTTCAAAACTATTGAACATTATCATAAAGGATGGAGGATCATTAGATATAGGGGTTCTAACTATTATTTTGTTCTTAATGTCAGAAGTCTCAAAACTCTTTCAATATTAAAATGATTATATGAGTGAATCTATTATGTCCACATATTTTCATGAGTAGTAGTCTTTTACATCTTTAGATTTAGCCATCTTTCACTCTAAAAGAACCTTCAAACATTAAAAGGAGTTTAGATATCTTACATCGAGACTCTATAAAAGGGATAATCCTTCTTGTCCCTCTATGAACTAAATGGACTTTAAATCTCTTTATGCGAGTACATAGGCTCACTCGGACTATCTTTTGAGTGAACAAGTCCAACTTTGTATATATGTATCCATTGTATATATTATCTACACACACAACTCGCACTGCACTGTACAATACGTTTAAATACTAACTATTTTCGTTTTATTATTTTTTTTTTACACTATAATATTCTAATATAAGTATTTTACATATACATTTGAGACAAAAAGGGTAGAGCGGGTTCCTAACGCCTTCCCAATCTGTAACTCAGTCCTTAAACTTGTGATATAGTGGTTAAACATGCAAATCATTGGCCATCACTAGGTATCTATGGAGGCCTAACCATTATCTTCTCTATTTTGGATAAAATAGGCTAGGGACACCATTATTTATAAAATAGAAGGAAGCGAGGATATTGAATCACCGCTAAAGACCCATTTCACCACACCCATCTAAAAGTACGCGCGCACGGGCAGGCGAGGTGCGCCACCTCGGGTCCAGTTCTCACATTGGAGACTCCACTAGGATTTTTTTTGAATTGAATTGAACTGAACTTAATGTATATTTATAATTATTTCAGCATGTTATTTCTCTACAACACTTATATATTTTATATTCTTCTGCTACTTGTTCTTAGATACCTGACTAGGTTGAACAAACACTAGTATTGCATGCTCCCGTAGGGATAAGATTACAACCTAGGAATCCCTTGAACCTTGTTTGTGATATGTATGATAAGATACATAGTAACCTTGAGTGAAAATGTATCTCACCAAAAAATAAATGACTTTCCAAAAGATGTAGACTACTTCAATAGATAACATCTGCATATCACTACATACTGTATCACTCTGGGAAGTCTAATGATAGGATTTGAATCTATCCAACAAGGGTCCCAAGCGATAAATTCCACTATTTTTGGCCATGTACCCTAGTATATGGAGTAGTATGTTCTTGGTGAACATCACTCACATACCTCGAGTTTCTCTCCCATGTACTGTCTCCTCGAGGTATATTGGGAGGCTCGACTCACGTATATTTGGATATATCAAAATGGCATTCTCACACGTACTTTAAGGTATATCGTGAGAGGTCATACCTAAATAAGGGAAATTTTAACCTGTGGAAAGCCTTGCATAACCTCCTGCAGATAAATCTTAAGACACAAACAAAACAATAAGCCAATAGATTCTCAAGATGGTTATATCTATCAGAAAGGTTTTGTATCCCCTCAAAACATTTCCTAGAGTAGGGTGGGACTTCGAGGGCTTGGAAAAGTCCTATCATATTTAAATACTCCTATATAGGGGATGCGAGGTAAGTGAGGAGTTACATAGGAAATAGATCATTACCCAGGCTTATCCAAACAAACACCCATGTTTTCTTAAACTCATGTTTGTTCTTTTAGAGTAATGTTCAGGAAAAATCCTAATTCCACGTTTCTTGAAACATTATACTTATTGTCTTGTCAAGGGGATGGAAACCACATTTCTCCAACTCCCACGTCTTATAGCCTTAACTAGATGTAAAATGAAAAAGGAATGTCATTGGATAACATTTTAGCTACTCTAACTACACTGAGAAGTAAGATGCCCAACTCTGGGTTAGGAACAAATATCCATTCTCAATCAATTGGAGAGTACCAAGGTATAGGGAAAAAGTATACACCCTTCTAATTCAATGCCTCAACCAACTATGATCCATGTTATCAATAACCCTCCAACTGTGACTACTGAAAGCATTTTTGTAGTCAATATGAATAAAGATCCAACCGGCATTGGACCCCTCAGAAAGGAGATCCAAACACTCCAAAAGAATTTTTGACAACTCTAACCCACTAATGAGATGACAAACGTCGTATTCCCATCCCTTTATCCAAATGTCAGGTTATTTGGCAAATTCAAGAAGCTCGACATTAAAAAATTCATAGGAATAGGACCATCAATAGTTCACCTAAAGTTATACATCTGAGTCATGCAAGCTCTATGGGCGTCCAAGGAAGTCATGGACCAAATATTTGGACACACCTTCTCTGGGGTAGCACTAAAGTTTACATCTATAGATGATAGAACAAACCAAATCCTAGACTGACATCTATAGAGAATTTGTGAAAAAATACAAATACAATGATGAGCTAGAAATCCCCCATCTATACCTAGAGATAACAATATAATTGACCTATTAACACTTGGTCACTTTCATTTCTCGGTGGAGGAATAAGGTTGCTCAAATGATGAACCTAATCTCGAAAAAGGAACAAGTGCCATTATAAAGAAGAACTTTATCGAACCATATTGAGAGCAACTCAAAACACAGTAGATACTCCACTTTAAAGCCCTGATGGACGAAGGATGCCATCTTGACGAAGACCTTATAAATTGACCTCCAAAGGCTGAGGTGGATAATCAAAAAAATGATCCTCATTTCCTAACCAAAAGAACTGATAATCCAAATGCAATAATTATAAATGCCATCCAAGCACTTACATCTACACATACTCTATGGTGTAAGAAAAGAATCCAGTGATCATTCCATCCTCTATATGCCCCATAAATATAGTCTACCAAGATTTAAAAAAGAAAGGATTTTTAAAGCCCATAGAATCCAAACTTCAACCTAACCCCTTACCAGAAAACTTTCAAAGCGATCCGTACTGTGAGAATCATTAGAATACCAGACACAATTTGGAAGGATGACAAACTTTGAGACTTGTCATCCAGGACTTGATTGGTCAAGGAAAGCTCACCGCGCCTGCTAGGATTAAACCTAATGGAACCAATAATCCTTTACCCGACCATATCTCTAGGTTCAATGCCATCACTAAAGATTTTAGAACTGAAGACCCATCCCTCTTCATTAATATCATCAGCCCAAAAGAAGAAAGATAAAGACCGATCTTGGTAATTTTAATTAATAGTCATTTAGATCATATGGTGCGCACACGGACACATATATCTCATGTTTCAATTGTTAGAAGCCTTAAAAGCGATAAGTTAGGACCTCCTGGAAGTTAGCCTATACTAGTTAATGTACCTTATGTTTTGATAAAAAAAAACTATGATATCCTCTGGTCAGACACAGTTCACTTACATAACAACATTTTCGAACATTAGGAGGAAATGTACTGTGAATCCCAACAAGCAACTGTAACAACCTGAATTTTTTAATTAGGAATTTTTAAATTTATTTTGGAAACCGGAGAAAAATGAAATTTTGGATTTTATAAATTTTATATTAAAAATGTTGGCTTTTATATTTGCAAAATAAATTTTCAAACTAAATTGGAATCGGAATTAACATGGAGTTTTAATTGAATTTTTATTATATAGAAGAGTCCTCAAAACATAAAACTATTTAAGAGTCCTCAAAACATAAAACTCTCTACAAAAAAATAATATTTTTAAAAATCCGATTGTCCGATCGAGCTGAATTTTTCACAGTAGTCCTGCCTCGTCGTTCGCTATAATGTATTAAAATTTCAAGCCATTCTAATGGTCCGATTGTTAATAATTATTTTGCGAGTGTTTTTATCTCATTATAACTCTTTTATTAATCAAACTCTTAATCCTTTATATATCAACTAATTCGTGGATGGACTTTTCAAATCACTCTTTCTCAAACTTTTCAACCAGAAGACCTCTCCAAAATTACTCCCTTTCATCTACAAACCATAACCCCAAAATTATTCAAGATTTCAACCTTAGATTATAAGGCTTATTTGGTGTTTTCTCGAGTTTGGGCTGGAACGAGATTTGATTATTTTTGTGAGAGGAACGTCATGGTGCGATCATATTTAGAGACTTATTTTTATGTGTCGATTCATGTGATCATTTTTAGGTACGGTACTTACAGAATATGCTCCTAAATTCTCTCGAGAGTATTCCGTATATTTTTCTTTGTTGATTGCACTCATATTGAATTACGATATTCATTTGGAATCTGAAAATTGTTGGAATCTATTAATTGATTCATTGCATTATATTATATTGTGATTTGAGCATCGTGTCATGAGATTTTATTATGGCACGGAGAATGGGCATCTGCCAACCCAAAATCCAGATATGCTTAAGAATGCATAGGTGCGGTGAGGTGAGGCCTAGTGACTCATTGATGAGTTGTTGAGAAACTAATGTTGATATAATGCTTGAGTGTTGCATATGATTTGTATACGCCGATTCGTATTGTTGCGATTTATTCATCGTGCTAATTATTTTTGAGCATCCATCCCTGTCATATTATGTACTTTCCCATATTTTCTTTTAGTTGGCAGGTTATTGTGGATTGGGATGCTATGGACTATTTTTGGAGGATTATTTGAGAGCATGAATTGGAAGATGTATCTTGATGTATAAATTAGTGGTGAAATTTTAGTTGGAGAATTTTGTATTCGAGAGACTTTGTTTTAATCATTATTGTGGAAATGGTAGAATTATGGAATTGTTATATTAAAATTGTGGAAATTAGATGCTCTATACTTATTATTGATATATTTAGTTTTGTTTTGTCGTAGTAGCACGTCGTGTCTCTTTTCGGGGGAGCGGGATATTACAGATGGTATCAGAGCTTAGGTATACGGCAACCCTCGGGTCTTTGGGTTTTGGGTCTAGCTTACGTGGTAGACGTGTTTTCTTGGGAGATAGAATGTTTTGAAGGCGTGTTAGGCATCGATGGTGCAGATTTGTGATCTTGATGAGAGAACGTATAGAATTGATTGAGGATTTAGTGTTGTGATTTTTAGGATATATAATCGAGTAGAATTTTATTTTTGAGCGTTAGACTATGTAAAATTCTGAGGGCGAAATTCATTGTTAGTGGGGAAGTATGTAATAACACGTATTTTTTAAATGGAAATTTTTAAATTTATTTTGGAAACAGGAGAAAAATAAATTTTGGATTTTATAAATTTTATAATTTAAAATGTTGGCTTTTATATTTGAAAAATAAAATTTCAAACGGAATTGGAATCGGAATTAACATGGAGTTTTAATTCAATTTTTATTATATAAAAGAGTCCTCAAAACATAAAATTCTCTATAAAAAAAATAATATTTTAGAAATCCGACCGTCCGATCGAGATGAATTTTCACAGCAGTCCTGTCTCGCCGTTCGCTATAATATACTTTAATTTCAATCCATTCTGATGGTCCGATTATTCGTAATGATTTTTTGAGTGCTTGTATCTGACTAAAACTCTTTTCTTAAGCAAACTCTTAATCCTTCATATATCAACTAATTCGTGGATGGACTTTTCAAATCACTTTTTCTCAAACTTTTCAATCAGAAGAACTTTCCAAAATTACTCCCTTTTGTCTACAAACCATAGCCCCAAACTTATTCAAGATCTTAACATTAGATTAGAAGGCTCATTTGGTGATTTCTCGAGTTTGGGCTAGAACGAGATTTGATTATTTTCGCGAGAGGAACATGATGGTACGATCAGATTTAGAAGTTTATTTTTCTGTGTCGATTCATGTCATGATTTTGAGTACGAGACTTACACAATATGTTCCTAAATTCTCTCTATAGTAATCTATTTGTTTTTCTGTGTTGATTGCACTCATGTTGAATTATGATATTCATTTGGAATATGAAAATTGTTGGAATCTATTATTTGATTCATTGTGTTATATTATATTGTGATTTGAGCATCGTGTCATGAGATTTTAATATGGCATGGAGAATGGGCACCCGCCAATAGTTCAAAATCCGGATATCCTTAAGAATGCATAGGCACGGTGAGGTGAGTTCCGGTGACTCATTGATGTGTTGTTGCGAAATTAATATTGATATAATGTTTGAGTGTTGCATTTGATTTGTATACGCGGATTCGTATTGTTGCGTTTTATTCATCGTGCTAATTATTTTTTAGCATCTATTCCTGTCATATTGTGTACTTCCCCGTATTTTCTTTTACTTGGCAGGTTAGCGTGGATTGGGACGCTATGGAATATTTTTGGAGGATTATTTTAGTGCATGAATTGGAAGACGTATTTTGATGTATAAATTAGTGGTGAAATTTTAGTTGGAGAATTTTGTATTTGAGAGACTTTATTGTAATCATTATTGTGGAAATAGTTGAATTATGGAATTGTTATATTCAAATTGTGGAAATTAGATGCTCTATACTTATTATTGATGGATTTAGTTTCGTTTTATCGTAGTAGCACGGCGCGTCTCTTTTCGGGGGCGCGGGGTTTTACAGATGGTATCAGAGCTTAAGTAGACAGAAACCCTCGGGTCTTTGGATTTTGGGTCTAGCTTCCATGGTAGACGTGTTTTCTCTTTAGATAGAATGGTTTGAAGGCTTCTTAGGCATTGATGGGGCATATTTGTGATCTTGATGAGAGAACGTATAGAATTGATTGAGGATTTAGTGTTGTGATTTTTAGGATATATAATCAAGTAGCATTTTATTTTCGAGCGTTAGGCTATGTCAAATTTCAAGGGCGAAATTCTTTGTTAGTGGGGAAGTGTGTAACAACCAAGATTTTTTTAATGTGAATTTTTAAATTTATTTTGGAAACTGGAGAAAAATAAAATTTTGGATTTTATAAATTTTATAATTTAAAATGTTGGTTTTATATTTGAAAAATAAATTTTCAAACGAAATTGGTATTGGAATTAACATGGAGTTTTAATTGAATTTTTATTATATAGATGAGTCCTCAAAACATAAAAATCTCTAAGAGTCCTCAAAACATAAAACTCTCTACAAAAAAATTATATTTTTAGAAATTTGACCTTCCGATCGAGCTAAATTTTTCATAGCAGTCATGTTTCGCCGTTCTCTACAATATACTAAAATTTTAAGCCATTCTAATGGTTCAATTGTTCGTAAAGATTTTTCGAGTGTTTGTATCTGATTAAAACTCTTTTCTTAAGAAAACTCTTAATTCTTTAATTATCAACTAATTCGTGGATAAACTTTTCAAATCACATTTTCTCAAACTTTTCAACCCGAAGACCTCTCCAAAATTACCCCCTTTCATCTGCAAACCATAGCCCCAAACTTATTCAAGATTTCAACCTTAGATTAGAAGGCTTATTTGGTGTTTTCTCGAGTTTGGGCTAGAATGAGATTTGATTATTTTCGCGAGAGGAACGTGATTGTGCGATCAGATTGAGAGACTGATTTTTATGTGTTGATTCATGTGATGATTTTGAGGTAGGGGACTTACACAATATGCTCTTAAATTCTCTCGAGAGTATTCCGTTTGTTTTTCTGCTTTGATTGCACTCATCTTGAATTATGATATTCATTTGGAATCTTAAAATTGTTGGAATATATTATTTGATTCATTGTGTTATATTATATTGTGCTTTGAGCATCATGTCATGAGATTTTAATATGGCATAGAGAATGGACACCCACCAATAGTCCAAAATTCAGATATGCTTAAGAATGCATAGGCGCGGTAAGGTGAGGCTTGGTGACTCATTGATGTGTTGTTGATAAATTAATATTAATATAATGCTTGAGTGTTTCATTTGATTTGTATATGCGGATTCGTATTGTTGCGATTTATTCATCGCGCTAATTATTTTTGAGCATCTATTCCTTTCATATTCTTTACTTCCCCGTATTTTCTTTTAGTTGGCAGGTTAGCGTGGATTGGGATGCTATGGACTATTTTTGGAGGATTATTTTAGAGCATGGATTGGAAGATGTATTTTGATGTATAAATTAGTGGTGAAATTTTAGTTGGAGAATTTTGTATTCGAGAGAATTTATTGTAATCATTATTGTGGAAATAGTAGAATTATGGAATTGTTATATTTAAATTGTGGAAACTAGATGCTTTATACTTATTATTGATGGATTTTGTTTAGTTTTATCGTAGTAGCACATTGTGTCTCTTTTCGGGGGCACGGGGTGTTACAACCACTAGATATATAAGAGGACAAAAAAAAAATGGAAGCCATACCCACATGGTGGGGATAATAATTTGCAATAGAAGATAACTAAAATTATTAAGCTTGATTATTACCCATTGAATCCATAACTGAACAGTCAATAGAAGAGAGTATGATATATCATTTTGATGGCTTGATTATCTACTCGCCTTATGAAGATGTGAATTACTCATCTCAAATTGGGAGTCCATGGAAGTTAATAAACTCACATGATCACAAAGACCCTACTCTTAACCCAATTAAATATGGGCAAAAGGACAGAGGTAAAGAAAAGGACGCAATCGAAGAAAATCCATTAGCATAAATAGAAGAAAATAGTTTCCTAGATCAAGTAAAAACCACTCAAGAAAATATCTCTATATAGGGACTCCTCATGTTTTCTCAACATATTAACTTTATCCTGAATTAATTTTCCCAAAAGGTGGTACGTATCTCCTCCAGTCCCGAAGAACTCATGTAAATATTAGGGAGTCTAAATCTAAAAATAACATTTCATTTGCTAATGTAAAACTACCCAAGATAGGGTTGTGCCACAATATGGCCCCAAACATCCTAGTGAACGTCAAAGGGCAAAGGATACATATGGTCCCCATTAATAATGGATATTCTATGAACGTTTCCCCATTAAAAATGGAAAAGTTCTTAGGAAGCAAAAATGAAGACCTCTTACCCAAAACTCAAGTTGTTAGAGACTACGACAATACCCGAAGGGTAGTGGAGGGTTCCATCAAACCTTCACTTGGGACTGGCCTATTGAACAACCTTACTGAATTTCAATTGATCGACATACTCGCCTCCTTTAATCTTCTTTTGGGTAGGTCGTGGCTTCATGACATCGGGATAGTCTCTTCATCACTACATCAAAACATTTTTGGAGGGAAAATTTAATCATCATATTAAGGGACGTCAAATTTCTCAAAGGAGCAGGACATAATAATCCGGTATTAGAGATACAAACTTAAAGTGGATAGATATACATCAGCGAATTCTAGCTAGACCCACCTGTGTAAGTCATCTTTGCCGATACCAATGATGAAATTTTGCCACCCTACTCTGAATATAGATGATGGAATGTCACTCACATGATAAAAAAATGAAATTCCTAACATGAATGAACCTCGAAATGAATTAATAATGGATCAACGAGCCTATCAAGGTACTCCAATAGTCCAATATTAATGGGGTAGGGTTGTTCATACACCTTATTATTTTAGCCTCAAAGGATTCTTTATTATAGGAGGATAGTATTTTCCTTTTTATGGATTACTTAAACCATGGGTGGGAACCAACTCCAGAAAATAAATGCTTGGATGGAATATTTTCTTAAAAAACTACCATACATAGATAAACGAGGAGGCACATGAAATAGCATACTTAATTGGTAGTTGGAAAAACCCTCTGCAGATTAGGACCCTATTGAATATTTGAGGAACACCGAAATATTTTGAGAAGTGATGATGGAAGACAAAAAGAACTGGATGTTCTTCCAACTACCAATAGTTGAGCAACCTTTCGAATAGAGATTGGATATGTTCTTGAAAAGAGACACCAACAACCATATGTAACCTTCCATGTAAGGACAAATCCCTTGAGGAAAACTACTTTGATGTACTGGATCATATCAATACCTTTATAGAAGAAATAAAATTTAACTCTGAATATCCTTGTGTGAAAAATATTCATGATGAATGTCCAAATCAATGTAATGGATTTAGTTCATATAATATAGAATTAGAACATCAAGTAAAAGAGCTTAATAATAAACAAACCAATCACACATAACCCATTGATGAAACGACAACGATTAATTTAGGATCTCCTAACGAGATAAAAGAATCAAAATATGTTTTTCTTTAGAAAATCTAGAAAAGTCCAAAGTCATTCAACCCTTCAAAGTGTACATTAATGTATTCACCTAGTCCAATGCGGACATGCCCTAAATTGATCCTAAAATTGTTCTCCACCTCATAGCTATATATCTATATTCCAAGCCAATTGAGCAACACCTCCATGAAATCACATTCTAATGGCATTTTAAGGTTAAAGGAGAAGTGATGAAGAAACTTACCATAGGTTTTCTAAGAATGGTCAAATACCCTACATTGATGGTTAATATCATGCATGTCCCTAATATAAGAGGGAATGTAAGGATGTATCTTGACTACAAGGACTTGAGTAAAGCCATTCCCACAAATGATTATCATTTACCAAACATCGACATAATCATTGATAGTACTACCGACCATGCCTTGAAATCCATTGTAGATGGCTTCGGTGGATATAACTAAATCATGATTTATCGAGACGATCAAGTAAATTACAGTTTTCCCTACCCACGGGGTAATTTCCTATTATACAAATGCTGGTGCTACTTGCCAGTAATGGGTTACTACTTTGATAAGGGACACGATCCATAAGTAGTTCAAAGTATATGTGGATGGAATGATCATCATTAAAAACATATGAAGGGAATGTTGTAGTGTTAATAAAATTCTTCAAGAGACTAAGGATGCACCATATATAATAGAATTCGTAGAAATATGTCTTTGAATTTACTAAAGGAAAGCTTCCAGTAATCTTCGTCAGTAAGAAGGGGATCCAGGTGGACCTAGACAAAGTCAAAGACATCCTGGCAATGTCATCTCCACGTATTGAGAAATAAGTTAGAGGTTTCCTGGGATGTCTCTAATACAATAGTTGGTTCATATCTCAAATGACCTCAATAATAAAGTTAATATCTAAACTTCTTCATAAAGATTCTAGAAGAATAAAAGTTTAGACACTAAATGATTTCCATTGAAATCAAACTTATATCTCGAATGGATTCCTTTAAGTACTTACTCGAAAAATCTACATTGACAAGAAAATGTCCAAATGGTTATTCTTGGTTATATAATTCGACATCGAGTATGTACATCAAAAGGAAATTAATGGATGATCCATTACAGATTATTTAGATAACTATTCATTAGAATAATAAGATGAAGTCACAACCCATTTTCTATATGAAGACATTCTGATGGAAGAAAGAAAAGATGAATACGGATTGAAGTTGTGCTTTAACAGGGCCACTAACAAGAAAGGATATGGTATTACAATGTTATGAGTTTCACGAGATGGGAGTAATCAACCTACTTACATCAAGTTAAATTTTGATTGCACCAAAAATATTGTCGATTATGAATCTTGTATTATAGGGATAAAGATAACACATGGCAATGAATTATGAAGGATTGATGTGTTTGAAAACTTTGCCCTTATTGTGTGCAGATCCTAGGGCATTAGAATATTAAGGAGGAACTATTATTTTCGTACCATGAATACTTGGTGGAAGTAGCTTTACTCTTTGAGGATGTCCATTTATTTTACCTCCCAAGAGCTCAAAATATTTTTGTTTATGCCTTGGATACTCTTGCCTCCATGGTATATATCCCCTAAGTAATAAAGAGATCATCAATGAATATATGCAAATAGGCGAACCAAGATTCATGTACAAAATCTGCATAAGCAAAGCTACAGATAAAGGGATATGATATTAAGATACAAAATTACTTCTTCAAAAAGGCAAATATCCTCCAGGATCCAGTAGGAAAAATAAAATGCCACTTAGATGATGGGTCTTTCAATTCAATGTATGCGTTTGTTGATACAAAAATTAGTCAGCTGACATGGACCAGTTACATAAAGACACGTGTCATCCAGTGTGGCATAAGTTCAAATGTATCGAAATACTTTGAGTACCGAGCTACTCCACATACCAAGCTACTTAACATACCGAGCAACTTGTAGGGAAGGATAAACAACCAAGACAGATTCAATGTTTATTTTATTACAGTCATTCCTTATCATGTACGGATGAATATGCCTATTCAATAAAGACGTATTTTTCATTCACATTAATAGCCTAAGGCCTATAAATACATTGTAAACCCCTCATTGCAAGGTTGGCAATCATAAGCGAACATAATCGAGATCAAGGTAAGACGTCCAGTAATACAAAATAGTGGACGCAGACCATTTTGCTTAAAGCTGAACCACTTTAAAAATATCTTGTCTTATTTCTTTATTCATATTTATCTGTGATTAATTAATTAAATCAAATTTAGTTTTTTACATCAATAGATTGGCACCGTCTGTGGGAACGACTATACATAGATTTTTCACTAAAAACCTTATTATAAATGGCTGATATCCCAGAATGTAGCAATAGGAATAATAAAGGGAATCTACATAACCCTTATATCCCTCCCAATGCAAATGATATCACTGGGATCTTGGCAAGCTTAGCTAGGGGATAAACGACTATGTAGGAAACTATGCGACAGTTCATTCAAATTGTTCAAAACGGAGCGTTTGGAGAGTCAGGCCAATGAAGTGTTCAAAGAAGTATGCGTCCACCATCTTCGTCACAGCTACGGTCTAGGTCAAGATCTAGACATATTGAAATTCTCCATTTTGGGAATTCAAGTGATCCATCTTATCACCCTGGTGCAACTTCCCCTATAAGAATTTTGGATTCATAGGAAAACGTTACTCTAATTCTAGAAAGACCAAGTGATCTGGAAAGGTTTAGCAGAGCCTCACCCTTCGACCGTTTGAGTCCCATGAGGAATATAAATCCTCTTCGGTCAGCGTAGAGAAATTCTCAATGACCAAATAATTTAAGGGAAGGCTCAGCCCAATCACATCCAAATCCCAGACCTGCAGCTCGCATAGAAGGATCCCAAGAGGAGAACTTTGGGTGATCTGTTACTCGGGCAAACATAAATAAATTAGAGGTTAGAAATGATGCATGGAAAGGATCCATTCAGAGGGTAGAAGACAGGTGAGGAGAAATGACCAAGTCCAAAAACCCTATCCATAGAACCTTTATTAAGGGATCTCCATTTGTACAAGAGATTGTGGATTTTCCCACACCATCAAAGTTCAAGGCACCAATGGTCACACCGAAGTATGATGAAAAAACTGATCATGTTCTTCACATAGAGCAGTACCAAGCTACAACATACATTTACACAGTTCCAGATGAAATGAGGTGCATGGCGTTTTAAGGAACTATTACTGGATCTGCTCAGATATGGTATACTAGCCTTCCTCAGGGGTGAATTGCAACCTTTCATCAACTACAGAGCTCTTTATAGGGAATTTTTATTTTGGTACGAAATCAGTTAAAAGGGTAGTGCATTTGCTGAGTGTTAGGCAGAAAGCAGATGAAAGTACCAGAGATTATGTCACTCATTTCAACAACAAGAAACTGGAAGTTATAAACTATGAGGAGAATATAGCCATAACAACTCTCATGAGTGGACTTTTGCCTAACAAGCTGTATTATACTTGGGCCAAGGATCCCCCCAAATCCATGGCTGAATTGATGGTAAAAGCAGCTAAAATTATAAATGCCGAAGAGGCTATGGCTGTGAAGAAGAATGCTGAAGTAAAGGTATAAGATAAAACTTAAGGGAGGTCGTAGAAGAGGGATCACAAGAATAATAGTAGGAGCAAGCAGTCGAAAGGCAAAGAAACCACTACACCAAATGAGGAAAATTGTAACAGATTTTTTCCCTATTTGTAACAGATTTTGTCCATTACACATTTGTAACGGACCAAATCCATTATCAATAGCAAAAATCCGTTACAAATATATTAGAATTAAATACAAAAGACATTAAAAAAAAGAAGAGGAAATGGGAGAGGAGCGAGCGGCTCCACTCTCCAACTCTCCCCCGTCTCTCTATATACCTCCCCAACCATTTTGTCTCTTCATATAGATCACTGATCGCCCCTCTCCTGTCGGACTTCCCCTCTCCCTCCTCTGGCCGTCCCTCTCGGTGCTCCGATAGTCGCCTGCCCCCTCCCTCTGGCCAGAGATCTTCCCTTCCCCTCTCCTCTGGCTCTTAGATTCACACATTAGGTAGATTAGCATATTTGTCAATGGATTCACACACAACAGTTCATTCAGTTTATAGATTCATTGTTTTTAAGTTCAAGTTCAATGGGTGTTTGTTACCTGTTAATTTTTGATTCGCTATTTAGCCTATATTTGTTTCAAGTTCAATGGATTCTCTGTTTAGCTTATATTTGTTTAAATTTTTGAAAATATAAATTTGTTGGGTATTGGGTTATTAGTATTTTAAAAATAAAAGTATTGATTATTTGTTATTGGGTTGTTGCCTATTCCATGATTATATTAGTTTTCTCATTTTCAGTTAATTTTAATTGTCGAAACATAATTTGGAATATATTTTCAAACTTAGGGAAATTATATTGAATTTTCTTATTGTAATTTAAAATTTAGGGCAATATTTTGTTGAGGTATTTCATAAAAAGTCTTCAAACAAAGTGGGAGAAAAAAATGGGTGAATATAAACAATAACATTTTTAGGGTTGAAAAATTGCAAAAAAAGTAAAAATGACCCTTAAAAAAATTGCCTTGGGGCTCCCGCCCCTGAACCCCCGACCTTTGTAAAAACAATTCGCACCCCTTGGCTGAAAATCCTGGATCCGCCACTGACCGATCTGGTATTTTTCTCTCGTTTCCCTCATCTCTCCATAAGATTTATGGTTTTGTTACGGGATACTCATCGATATTCCCACATATTTATGAATGAGTTTGATTCCATATATTGGGGATTCAGTATATGAAATCAAACTTTTGGAAAATCACATTAGAATTGCGAATCAGGAATTACGAATGAGTTTGAGTCCATCCCCTACAGCTTTACGAATGAGTTTGTCATATATTGGGGATGGAATCAAACCCTACAGCTTTACAAATGAGTTTGTCATATATTGGGGATGGAATCAAACTTTTGATTTTCAAAAGTTTTTCAATTTTGCTTTGATTTTCAAAGAAGTAGTATGACACACTCATTCGTAAAGCTGCAGGGGATAGGGAAATATCAATAAAGTTTGAGTTTTAAAATTAGTTTATTTTCTTTCTTTATATTGCATTTTTGGTTTGTTCAATTTGTATTTTTAGTTCCCTCATTTTTTTAAAGTAGGGTGTAGGTGTAGGTTGGAATTGGGGATGGGGTTGGGGCAGAGGTTTTGAAAACAACTGATTTTTATTAAAATTTGCTTGTGTTATTTTTTTAATTTTTTGTTCTTCTAACATATTTAATAAAAAAAAAATATTCTAGAGGTCATGTGCAAGGCACGTATTTAAGTAAAGAAAAAAAATCTTATTTTTATCTAATTTCTTTAATGTAAATAGTACCTGATTTTATTTGTGAAGTATGGTTTGTGTATAGTATTTTTCATTTCATGATAAAGAGGCTAAACCGATTGCACAATATCACATCGAGTTGTGAACTCATGAGGTACAAATATTATTAATTGATGAATATTTACTTAAAACCATAAATTTATGAGCAGTATTTATATATTTTCTAATTAATATTTGTTTATAAGATGTGTAAAAACATTCGGTACTAGTGGACTCGCAAGGGATATGTTCGATAGTAGTTTTTCCGTGAAGTTTTCAACTTTAAATCTTGTGTTCTTATGTGATTACTTTTATTTTTCACATTTATTAATTGCATCACCATTATGTAATTGAACTAATTAGTTTTATTCGATAAATTAAAAGTTATTTCAATTAAGAACATGAGATTTCTTTACGATTGAGTAATGAAGTAAGAATTATTTAATTTGACTTAGAGCCCTAGCTACGCAGATACTTTTTCATTTCTAAATAGGTGTGGGACATTTTGTAAGTAACCCATGAAAGGACCTCCATTATGAAGCACAGTCTCATACAAACTCCAACCATTTGAGACGTTACGGGGAGGGTCATTTTCTCATCTTTGTATCTTAAGTTGATTAATATTTAGTTTTGCCCAATACACTTATTGCGATACACATCTTAAGTTTTATGGTAAATTAAAAAGAACCCCATGAATGATCAAGTTATTTGCAAATAGAAATCACGATGAATTATGTGTTTTAGTTACTTGATATGATGAATATGCTTAAATTTTCTTTTTATTCATAAAAAATGTGTTTAGAATTTAGAAACCATAAATTTAACATAAGTCGTGGTATAATTAGTTGCCATAAATAAACACCAATCATTATCGAAGATTACAGTTGCAACTTATTGTTAATGTATGTTTTATCTTATTTTATAGAATGTCACGACCGATTAACAAAGACTGGATGACTGAAGAGAACAAAGGCAGCTTGTCGTATTTAAAGGGCATTGAAGATTTTATTAAATTTGCGGAAGAGAACAATGACCAGTGGTTGACAACGATACCTTGTTCATGTTCGAAGTGTCGCAATAAAGTGCGTCTGAAATCGAAAGAAGTAGAGAGACATTTGTGGAGGAATGGTATGCATCAATTCTATACTGTATGGTTTTTTCACGGTGAAAATACATCCGTGAACACTATTGATCCCCACCGGTAGAACAAGTTGAGGAGATCATAGTAGAAGAAAACATCGAGGAACAAGGTGTTGGGGTGGAAAATCTTGTTGATGTTTGTTACGGAGTGCATGGGGAACCTTATGTAGATGTTGAATGCGATCAGTCGCGAGTTTCCAAAGAAGATCATGTCGTAAATGACAAGTACAATGAATATAAGAGATTATCAGTTGAGAAATTATATCCCTCATGCGAGGGTCCTGAAATAACTCTTTCTTCAATTATAGAACTTCACAACTTAAAGAAGCAATTTGGTTGGTCAGGAAATAGTGTCACGGCACTTTTGCCTATCTTAAAAAGGTGGCTCCCAAAAGGTAATACACTACCAGAAAACTATCCAAAGATGAAGCGTATGATGAAAGACTTAGGGATGAAAGCCAATTACATTCATGCATGCGTCAATAACTGTGTCTTATATTGGAAGGAGAATGTCCCCAATGTGTAGAATCAAGGCATTAAATTAATATGAGGAAAAGGGGAAGGATTACCAAAGAACCTAAAAAGGTGTTGAGACATTTCCCTCTGATTCCAAGGTTGGTGAGATTTTATACTATTCCGTGGATAGCCCGAGAAATGACATGGCACCATAGGGCAACCACTTCATGGGATTACCAACGACATCCATGTGATTCGTCCCAATGGAGGAGTTTCAAATCACAATGGCCTGAATTTGCTAAAGAAGGACGCAATGTTTGGCTCTCAATAGCAATCGATGGGTTTAATCCGCGTCGCATTCAGTCTGCCAGTTATAGCTGTTAGCCTGTTATAACGGTGCAGAATAATCTTTCACCTTCATTGTGCATGAAGAGCGAGTTTCAAATGTTGTCTTTGTTAATACCTGGTCCAAAGGCACCAGGTCAAGATATCGACGTTTTTCTTCAACCATTAGTTGATGAGTTAACGGAATTGTGGGAAGTAGGTGTTTCGGCTTATGACATGTATGAGATGCAACCTTTTACATTGAAAGCTATGTTAATTTGGGGGATTCACAATTTCCCTGCATATGGGAATTTATGTGGGTGTATTACACATGGTTATAAAGCTTGCCTTGTTTGTGGAAACAATACTCCATCCATCCGACTGGTACACAGTAATAAGATAGTTTATACAAACTATCGTATTTTCCTTAACATGGATCACCCTTTTCAAAAAGGTGGGAGTTTGGGGCTTATGTCCACAGAGTATACACCTCCTCCATGTCAGTTGAATGGGGACGCACTTGTAAAGAAGTTACGTTGCATCGAGTATAGAATGGGAAAGTCTCCAAAAGTTTCCAGTAATAAGCGAAAGATGGATGATGAAAATGAGAATTGTAATGTTGAAGTTAAGGAGGCATGGTATAAAAGGTCAATTTTATTTGACTTGGAATATTGGATTTCTCATAAAATTCGACATGTTCTTGATGTGATGCACATTGAGAAGAATGTTGAAAAGCATTTAATAAGTTCAATCCTGGATGATAAAACTAAAACTAAATATACAATAAATGCACGGAAGGATATGAAAGACTTGGGCATACATAGTGGTCAATGGATGCGAGAAGATGAGCAAACCGGGAAAGGGATGAAACCGAAAGCATCATTTATATTGGATAAAGAAGAGAAATGACAGTTTTATCAAATTTTGAAAGACTTAAAGTTACCTTCCAGCTTTTCGTCCAACCTGAGCAATATCGTCACCCTTAACCCACCTGTTTTGCACTCAATGAAGTCACATGACTATCACGTTATTATAGAGTATTTGTTGCCCGTATTACATCAGCATTCATTTTCGAAATACAAAGATTTACGAAGAGCTATTCAACAGTTGAGCTTATTTTTCAAAATATTATGCTCAAAAGTCTTAATTCGCGAGGATATGCAAAGGGCCAAGTTTATGGTTGCAGAGGCATTGTGTGTGTTGGAGAAGTACTTTCCGCTGGAATTTTTTTATATTAGTATCCACCTTACTGTTCATTTAGCCGATGAAGGATTGGCTTGTGGTCCTACAGGAACAGATTGGATGTATCCGTTTGAACGGTAAACTCTTTACATTAATTTTTATTTTCACACAAACACAAACACAAGCACAAACATAAGCATATACGTATAGATCATTGTTAGAATATGTCATATATACTTTTTTCTTATTCACACGAATAGGAAGATGTAGGATTTTAAAGATATACCTAGCAATAAGCGATACATTGAAGGTTCAATTGCGGAGTCCTATGTTACTGTTGAATCTGTTAGGTATTGCATGGAGTACATGCCCAATTCTCTTGACGAAAACCACAAATGTACTCGTGAAGCGTTTCTAAATGAAGATGGAGAGTTTTCTGACGAAGGACCGTTGTTAGATGATAAGATTGTGATGTTAGAACCTAAACAATTTCAACAAATACATCAATGGGTCCTATTTCGACTTGACGTTGATGGTCTTGAAGAATTCTACAGGTTTGAGCAATTTAATAAGTATTTGTCGAAATTCATATTTAAATACTAATACACGAACTTATGTGAATAAATTGCAGTGAGTATAAAACGTTACTAAAATCCACTTAGCGTGGTAAAGGAAATGGGAGACAATTAACAGAAGTAGAGATGCAAACTTCTTTCATTTCGTGATTATATGATAAGGTGCTCTTGATTTTACTAGTATATTAAGTTATATTCTTTATTATCCAGTCTCACTTTATAGCTATAATTTTATTTCTATTGCGCAGCTAGTCACTTCTGGAGAGACAGAGACAAATGCTATGTTGTGGCCGTTAGTACAAGGGCCAAAACACAAGGTTAAAACATATAAAAAATACCGCACCAATAGCTTTGTATTCTCTCCCAAGTATCACGATGATACTGTTGTGACACAAGACAGTGGTGTTTGCATGAAGGCTTGGACTCAATTTAGGGCAAGGAAAAGTGATAAAAATCTTAAAGATGCTTGGACAATGTATTACGGAGTTATCAGGTAAATAATTGAGTTGGACTATACGCTATTTAAGGAGGTAGTGTTTTATTGTGATTGGGTGAGGGTGGAGGACAAGATCAATGGTTGTAAACATTGTCCAGACTCCAATTTGGTAATGGTTAATTTTGATAAGTTCAAGAGTACCAATAATGAGATTGATGAGCCTGCAATTCTCGCTTCTGATGCCAGTCAAGTCTTCTACTCAAAAGATCTTAACACTCCTAATTGGTGGGTTGTTATACATTCCCCGAAGAGATAAACTAGTCGAGTAGACGAGCTAGAGATACCAACTGTGTTCCAATCTACTCTTGAAGATGAACCTCATTTGGAGAACCTGCTAAAGCAATATGACAAAGTCTAGCTATTGTTTTTTCACTAGTTTTTAATGTGTTTTTGTTGGTGAATTGTAACACTTTTAATTCAATCGAGTGGTATTTTTGCATAAGTTGTTGATATGTTTTTATCAGTTTAGACTGATCCTTTAAATTCAACTGTTCTTGCCATAATTGTTATCTTTATATCATGATTAGTAATATGCTAATAAGGAGAAATGATGCATTAATTGTTATATGCTTTTATTTTACTATAATATTATCATCGAACTAATGTTTTGTTTTGAAATTTAGGAAATTTAAAATGTCATCAGGTACAGGCTTAGCACAACCTTCATCCTCAATGGCCAAAACCCTAAAGGGGAAAATCAAAGTCATTGTTGAAGATGACGGGTCTATAGTCGGTGATAATGCAAAGCTATGGAGTTCTCGTACATGGGATTTTGTGAGATCTAATTGCCCGATTCACTTCTCGGACTGGAGACACGTGCCAAAGAAATGTAAAAATGATGTTTGGAATGCTTTGATGGTAAATATGATCTTATACTTCATATCTTCATTTTTTATTCTTCTTTTCTATTTTTATTCTTTTGCTATTTATTATTCTTTTAATTATTTTTGTTTTGCTTAATGATAACAGAGAGAATTTAATCTTAACGTTCCCCCGGAAGTGGCTTGCCCATTAGTGGAGAAGACATGGTCCCAAAAATTCAGGACTTTCAAAAATACATTGCGATCTCATTTGCAGGATGATGGCGCTGAGCCTGAAGGTGTTGACCCTGAAATATGGAAGAAAATTAGAGAAATGGAAAATGGTGAGAAAAAGAGGCAACAAAAACTAAAAAATGTTGAGAACCGCTCAAAGCTGAAGTATACTCATTGTCTCGATCGTCGTACATATGCCCAAAAGAAATACTTATTGGTGTGTATCATTTTTATTTTACTTTTAACATTAAAAATGTTCTTAGCTAATTTGTTAATTTTAACAATGTACAGCAAAAAACTAAGCCTGAGGTACAAATTGGGAGGGTAGACAATTGGTTGTCAGGACATATACGCAGTGATAAAATTGTGTTGGAGAGTGCCAAAAGTTTCTATGTGAGTATAATATTTTTATTGTTGAAAATTTTAATTTTTAGTTGAACTTTTATAAAATGATTAACAAATTTATTTATAATAATATAGGAGGAAGTGAAGGTTGTGGAAGAGAAAAGAAAATCCATAAGTATGATTGGAGAGGGTAGTAGCGATACTTTTGAGAATTATGACAACGATGTGTTAACACAAGTGTTTGGAAGGGATGTTAAAGGCCGAATGCGTGGAGTGGGGTCCTACGTCTCTAAGAAACAATTAATTCACACGGGGGTGGCGAAGGCAAAATTTGTACAACATTTGAAAGGAAATGAAGAAATTGCCTCGATGAAGAATGAGATCTCTAATGTTCACTCATAGTTGAAAGAGGTTACTACTGTGTTGCATATGTTTATGTCCAAATTGGAAAATGGAAAGGAGAGATCCCCTGTAGGGGTGACTCCACATAGCGAGTTTGGTTCCACTTCAGATCATCGTCCTATCATTTTATCTTAAAATTTGAGTAATCTTGTCAACACTCCCTCTCCCACTCTCAATCCCACTCATATTCCTAACCCCCCTCCCCGCCCCCCTCCTTTAAAAAAATCCCCCGTCATTGTACTTGATAGGTTTGGTGCAGAATTGGCAAAGGGGCATGTTGGGATACATAATGGTGACATGTGTCACTTCAAACGGCTTGGACTTGGGGAAAAGGTAGTTAGGGTTGAAACAGTGCTTCAACCTGACGCTTCTCTGTATAATGCTCCTCAAAATGGTTTTGAAACTTTGGCAGGCTTTTCAGATGGAGGATTTGTTATTTGGATGGAAAGTTGGTTGAAGTATGTTTAGAAAGTTCATCTTAGTTTGGCACATTTTAGTGTAGGAAAGATACTTTTGGATTAATGTTTCCGTTGATTGTTCTTAAATTTTAGTGTAGGAAAGATACGTTTGTATTAATGATTTGGATGACAGTTATTAAATTTTACGTATGTTTGTTTTTCTCATGAATCTCGCTTGCTATGTTGGTTAAATGATACTTTTAGGTTAATGATTTAGATGAAAATTGTTAAATTTTATATATGCTTGTTTTTCTCATTAATGTCGCTTGCTATGTTAGGTAAAACCTTTTTAACTCTGCCAATGCAATGTTTTATCTTTGCATTGCCGATACCAAGCCCGGATAAAGGAGGAGGGGAGAGGTCATTGGTTCTGTAAAGGTCTAATTCATTTTTTGTTCTCCTGCAGAATGACCATATATTGGTGATTGAATTCCAACTCGCCCCTTGTTATTATTTTGCGGAGATACTTAACATTCTAAAATTTTGATCTCACGATTTGGCGATAATGAGTTATCGATTTTTTGTGTAGCGACAATTCTCTTCATGAACCGTCAGAAAATTATCATAGAAACACATTCAATTGATGATCTGATCAAGATCTTCAATGATAATATGCTTAAGATCAGGGTCAAGATATGCGTACATCCAACCATTAAACTCTGAAAGAAGTACTTCTACAAGGTCTGTGAAGTGGAAAGTTTGCTTTGCTTTGCTTAGTTCCTGATCATTGATACTTCTTTCAGCTTAGGAGAGCATCACGTCGTCTTTCTTCTGTCTTATATATGGAGAGAATTTTGTATGGACATTTTTTTTTCTCTTGTATAAATGATATCTCTTGGGAGAAACATATAGTCAAAGCCAATGGAAATTATATATGCTCTCCATAATTTTTCGAGCCTGGGTCACCTGATAATGCTGCTCCGGGAGACCTGATTTGGATTAAAGATTATGTGTTCTTCTGCCTATGGATACCTGATCTAGTTCTCCTTTTTATTTTCCTTTTTATATTTGGTTTTGTTTTGTTCTCTTCATCGTTGACCAACCCTTCAATCTTAAGTTATCGATGAGATGATGGATATGCACAATTTTAATTTTGAGCTTCTCATCAATGATCTTTTTGAATCTGGTTGATGAGGGTTGTTCCAATGGATAGTTATGGTATTAAGGATAAAGGGCTGGGGGAACGAAGCAATAATGCTCGAGATTAAGACAAGGGGGTTAGGAATGTAGTTGTTCCTAAGGCTCAAGGTTTAGGTTTATGTGAGGTTGAAGAATCAAAGACAAATGGGGTAGCTGAACAAATAAAAAGTGGATCAGATGAGGTGAACAATGTCTCCACTGGCTAAGATATATTGCAGCCTCAAGGGTCTGCGATACATTGGGAGAGGTTTCTCCCTAAGAGGTCATTGAAGGTTCTGCTGGTGGAATATGATGATTCGATGCGCCATGTTGTTGGTGCTTTATTCAGAACTGTAGCTATGAAGTTACTGTTGTGGCAAATGGTCTCCAAGCATAGAGAATCTTGGAAAATATGACTAACCACATTGATCTCATCCTAACTGAGGTAGTCATGCCTATTCAATCTGGAATTGGTCTTTTATGCTAGATTATGAGCCACAAAACTTTGAAAAAAATTCCTGTGATCATGACCTCATGATTCTATGGGATTAGTTTTTAGGTGCCCGTCAAAGGGTGCGGTTGAGTTTTTAGTGAAACCTACTCGGAAAAATTAACTTCCTTAAACTAGTAACAATCTTGTTTTGACGTTTTTTTCCATTAGCATATTATATAAGATGAACCACTTGTCTTAGGTCTTTTGATAGCCGTTGATCTCATTTTCCCTTCCCTCATATCCTAACCAATTCGCTTACCTCTTTATTTTAATATAACAAAAAAATATTTTTAAAAGAGAAAACACATGGGTCCTTAATTGAACTATGTATTCTGTTCGTTTCAGGAAAAAAATTATTGGAAAATTATCCATCCATTTGTATCGCGTCAAGAAAGTGTTTGTAATATAAACATGATCAAACAAGCATTGCAGTTCCAATTGAAGGTGAGCTGTTTTGGTACAAAAACTAAAAATCATTAGTGACTTATTATAAATATTCAATATAGATTGAAATTTCATACTGAAGACTACTTAATTGGTTCATCTCTTCGAACTTGTTGTCAGATATATACATCTTGACTCAATAAAATTATACTTTGCCTACTTATCGAACTTATAGTTCACCAATTTGGTAGTCTAATCAACTTATCACCAACTAATGTAGGACTTGGTTCATTTGATCAACTTTTCATAACTTTCTTCCTATGTTCCACTTAGTCAACTCCAAACTTCTTAACTATCTGTATATATTTTAGGAAATGCTTGTTGAGATTCCATGATGAACACTATATCAGAAAACTGACCTGCCGTTGGCTTATACAGGGGCTAAATTGGGAGCAGGCAATAGTTCTGGTTCAGAAGCATCTTTTCTGCTATCGAGTTGGCTACACAAGTGCATGCCACAAGTCCATGAAATAGTTCAAAGTCAAAACATTGGATACTCGTGCTTCTGTCATATGGGTATGTTGCTATCATGCTATGTTGGGTAAGTGAATTTAAACAACCTCTGCAACCACTTCTGATTTGTTGTGGGAGAATTTCTGATTAATAAGAATGAAAAACTATATCTTTCATGTTGAAGATATGTTGTTTGGACATGATATGTTATTTATTATATATGACTTCCGATTTTAGGTATGCGGATATTATTAGATACGCACGTCTTTGCTCCATTCAAGTTTTTGACGTACCGATAGTATCAATATCATACGACATATGGTCTAATGATAACATTTGACCTCAAGTTTCTTTTCACACTAAACAAACTCTTAAGGCACCCAAGACAGCGAAAGTTTTCGAACCCAATGTCGAACCGGTTTGGGGAACATGCGAACCCGTTCGGGGGTCCTGAAGCGCGAATTTATTCCTTTATTCTGATTGGTCCAAAGAATCCCATGAAGTTAAAACTCCTTCAAAAACAAATTTGGACGTACATAGTGCCCTAGGAACAACAGTTCTGAACAGTTTTTTTTTTAGTTTTGGTAGAGATAAAAGGAGAAGAACATCTAGGAACATAAGTTGAATTAATTGTTGCAAGATTGATAAAATTTCGGGTTTGTTTTCAAGTTGTAATCCAAGTTTAATTCTTATGATTATTGTTCTTGCATGGTAATTTTTCTTGCGTGATTTGAATCAATTTCTATGTTCATAACACTTAGTTACATATTTCAATCTAGTTTCATCATGAGTTCTTTCACATGCAACGTTACTATTTCATGCATCCTTCAGTTTAATATGCCCGGCTAGGTTTAAAAGGTCGGTATGCATGAACCCAACTTGATGTGTTTATTGCGTGTGTGTAACATTTATCCTCTGAATTTAGTGATTGATTACGACCGTATTGCATAGGAATACAAAAATTGTAGGTCTTTATATCTCGTTTGCCTCTGGGTAACCGGGATGATTTAGAATACAATTCGAGTATAACTATCGCGAAACCGATTTACTCGTCCTCAGATTAAGTATAACGCGGGCTTGAACCTCGTATACGTAATGCTTGGGAATACTAAATTTTGGGATTAATCAGTTAAATTTACGATTACTATTATAACTGCAATACACTAGGGTTGGGGGATTGTATTCCCGTCCTGTTTTTCTCATACATAGTTTAAAGTTTCAAATCATATTTCATTCATCTTTTAGGTAATTTAGTGTAATTTCATCTTCTCATAATTTCATAATTGCATTTAGTTGTAATCAATTTTCAAAACCAAATCATTTTTTCCTTTCTTTTTAGAGTCAGAGTTAGGATTCACTCATCTTTCCCGTCGTTACAATTTTGTTGTCCTTTTTCCCTGAGGATCGATACCCGACTTATTGGATTATTACTTGAGCGACAGGCTTGCACTTGATCCTAGACAGTACGCACTTTTGAGACACATTCTGAGTCGCGTTAAGTTTTTGGCGCCGTTGCCGGGGAATTAGGTAGACTTAGGATTACATCGAGTCAATCCAAAGCTTTGACCAAAAAATTTCAAAAACCATAAAAAAAATTCAAAAAGCACAAAAAGTTCCATCATCATCTCTCCTAAGATGTTAATGCAAAATTTTGAACTCACTCCCATACCCCATAATACTCCAACCATCATTCACGAAAATCCAATTGTTGAGTACAACCCCGATAGCCCCCACACTCCTAACGCTCCACAGTTCTGCATCCCACCTCCCATACCGTCACACTCAATATCCCAAAACACTCAGTTTTCCTTCTTAGGACACACCTCTGAACACACTTCGAGCACACCAAGTGAGAGAACTGAGTCGTTAAGTGAGAGAGAGATGTCACAGCACAGTAATGCACCTGCCGGTGAGGAAGAGGCCCCATATCGCCCGCTGAGAGAACTTTTATATCCCGAGTGTACTGTCACCCCGGGATGTATTATACTCCCATATAATGCCGGGCAATTTTTCTTTAAAAATGGGATGATCCAGATGTTACCTTGTTACCATGGTATGGATTCTGAAAAACCATATCTCCACATTAGGGAATTTGAGGATGTGTGCGATACTATCAATGATCAAACTTGCACACAAGAAGTGATCCGCCTCAAACTTTTCCCCTTCTCGCTCAAAGATAAAGCTAAGACCTGGCTATGGTATTTATCTCCAATCTCGATCCCATCTTGGAACGAGTTGCAATCCAGATTTCTCAAGAAATTCTTCCCACCACATCGAACGATCTCCATAAAGTCTCAAATTCAAGCATTCAAGCAATCTGAAAATGAGCCATTTCATTGATGTTATGAGCATTTCAATGAGTTAGTTACTTCATGCCCCCATCATGGATTTGATGCAGCGCAAATCATTTCTTTTCTCTATAATGGGCTGAATATGAATTCCAAACAACTCGTTTAAAGCATGGGTAGTGGTCCTTTTGTCGACTTAGACGCCCATGATGTTGAGCTTCACCTGAGGTATGTCACCGAGATTACCCAATCTTGGGATGCATGTGACCCTAATGGTCAAAATCAAAATCGTCCAGTGACCACCACTCCATCGGCGTCCGACCTATTTCATGTAGAAAAGAGTTCTATAGAGGACAATAGAATTGATATACTTGAGAAGGAAGTGTGAGACCTACGTGGGATATGTGGAAGAGGACCAACTGGATCCATGACAAACCCCATCGAGAAGGTGTGTGTGATTTGTGAGGTGGGTCATTCAACTGAGGAATTCTCGACTATACCCGCCTACAAAGTGATGCTTCAAGAATATGTAAGCGGTATAGGTGGATTCAAGGGTAATTTTGGCTCCCCGTACCGGAATTCTTACAACCCTTCATGGAAAAACCACCCTGGTTTTGGCTATAGGCAACAACATTCTGCAATGAATCCTAACTCACATGTTGCCCCTCCTCCACCACCACATTTTCAACAAGCTCCACACATGCAAGGACATGTGCAAGCACCACCACCTCAAGGAGCATACATCCCCCCACCGCAGAGAAGTCTCGAGGATACTATCAACCACTTAATCAATACCCAGACTGCAACTAATGCTAGGCATCAGCGCATGATGAATGACATGAATGCGAACATTTCATAGTTGCAATCATCGTGGAGTATCCACGAGAAGGGAAAGTTTCCTGCCCAGGGCCAAAGATCTCTCCAAGGTCAAACTAGTGTTAGATCGACACCCCATGGCCATCCTGAGAAATGTAGCGCAATTACCACTCTACGTAGTGGGAGAGTTGTTGACTTGTCACCTACCCCACAAGACGTATCTAAAGACAAGGAGATTTCGCCCGGCAAGAAAGAGGCCGAAGATGTCCCCTTGAATGATAAAGACGACACTAGTGAGCCTGAGGTAGTAGTGAAACCACCCACCGCGACACCGTTTCCTCAAAGGCTAATTCCTTCCCATAAAGGAAACCCATGTGATGACGTGCTAGACGTGCTAAAGCAAGTAAAGTTGAACTTACCTTTCCTCGATGCCATTAAGCAAATTCCAGCTTATGCAAAAGTCATCAAAGAGACAGTAAAGAGAAAGATGAAGGTAAATAAAAATGTCTTTCTAGCAAAGAATGTGAGCTCCATTCTACTCAATGATCTCCCGCCTAAATTCAAAGATCTCGGTGCAACCACCATTTCCTGCATCATTGGAGAAAGTAAAATCGAAAAAGCCTTACTTGATTTGGGAGCAAGTGTCAATATCCTCTCCTATTCCATTTATAGGCAACTTGATTTGGGCGATCTCAAGCCCACAAGGATCACTCTCCAATTAGCGGATCGAAATTTAAAGATCCTACGAGGTGTAGTTGAGGACGTGATCGTCCAAGTTGACACCTTCTACTTCCCAGTAGATTTTGTCATTTGGGACACGGAACCCTCCTTCACCTCGAGCAACCATGTTCCCATCATCCTTGGGCGCCCATTCTTAGCTACGGCTAACGCAATAATAAATACTCGGAATGGGAGAATGAAACTCACCTTTGGGAACATGACCTTAGAAACCAACATCTTCCACATAGCCCAACATACGGGGGAAGAAGATGATCTTCACGCGGTGAGCTTAATTGATGAGATCGTAGAAGAGCACATTGAGAAAAAATTATGTGGAGATGCCTTAGAATCTTGCTTAGTGTCTAGTAATGAGAGCGAGGGAACTTATACCACAATTGAAAGAGAGATAGAGGGGTTAGAAGAGAGAAAAATGGTGAAGATAGAGATCGAGCAAGTAAGAGAGGACATAGGCACTACTCGAGAGAGAGAGCTAGGGGACCTGAGCATGGAGGAATTTGAAAAAGAATTCGTCCCGGTGGATGAGAGACTTACCGATAAAGTCCAAACTCTATTCGATTCATGTAGTCACCTAGAAGAAAGAAAATGGAAAGATAAAATCGATGAATTCCCTTAGTGACCATCCACCCATACCACTAGAGGTCCCGAAGGCAAGGGAGGAGAAAAGTTGTGGTTCATCCGACTTAGAGCCCGACCCATGCACCTTAAAAATAGAAAGAAACCTAGGTGTTCCCTCCGAGTCAACGCACGCAGACACTTTGAGCCAGCATCACGAGGATCCCTTTCCAATTAGTCACGATGAGTCTCCCGGTCTATCCTTTATCTATGGGATAGGTCCCAACTTGTTCCGATTGTTGGATTATAATCGTAGGATGGGAGAGACGAGGAGAGCATCAAAGCCCGCGAGTTGGGTCGGGTGAGTTTGTGTAGAGATGAGATGTCATCGCACCCCCGATGCGTATGGGGTGATTTTTAATGTATTATTGAGTCATGTGTTAGGGTCATTTAGTGTCTTTATGCATTTTAAATATTTGTTTGCTTTATTTTTTCGCACTTTTCATTCGCTTTGAGTTAGATTTTAGTCCCTTTTTCTTGAGGACAATGCAAAAGTCTAAGTTAGGGGGGGTCACAAGTGCGTATTTCTAAAACATCACGAATTTTCCAAAATGCCTAGAAATTTCCAAAAAAATCATAAAATTTTGAAAAACCCAAAAATATTTTTGTTCAAAATAAATAAAAATTGGAATTCAAAATTTTCAAAAATATCATTAAAAGTCGAATTGAAGTCTCAAGTTGAAAAATTCAACATACACAAAGCCAAAATTGACCAAAGTTGGAAATTGAGCGAAAATTGATGATTTAACGAATAAGTGTGGAGATTAACAAATCCGGTGAGATTCGAGCCTTTCACTTTTTGCGAGTTTTTAAATCAATCCGAGTTAATTGTTAACTCAAAGTTCTTTTCAGCGCCTAAAATGTTTTTGAGGCTCAATCCTTTCATTTTGATCGGTTATGAAAGACGTGTGTGATATTGCTTTGGAAAACGTGCCAAAATTGATCTCTAAACTTAAATTCATCTCGAAACGCATATGGTAACGCAATTGGTATTTTGGATAATGAAATAGGCCCTCGTTTATCACCCAAAAATATTGGCCAGAAAAAGTAGCGAAAATTACCCATTTTGTAACCCAATTTGAGCCAAACAAATTGTCTCTTTTGTTTGATAACCCGAAAAACCCAAATAGCACGGAATTGTGAAAAATGGAAAAAAATTCAGAATTTCGGTCAGGAAAGTGCATAAAAAGGGGCAAGAAAAAAAATAGATATGCTCAACAAAAATAGCAAGAAAAGAAAAGAAGTGAAAAACCGAAAAAATAGAAAAATAAGAGAAAAATGAGCAATATCCCGGGAAAAGCACAAATGGACATCTTAAATGACTTTTCCAATTCCAACCTTCCATACCATTGTCATTTTACCCCATATACCTTAAAACTCGAAAAAGTCCTAACCGAGTCTAAATTGTGAAATTGGTTACCGTGTGGAGAGCTAATACACCAAAAGATAATAAAAGAGATCGAATACGTAAAAAAGAGGCAATGTTCTCGTTTTTAAAACCGTAATTCATTGATGAAATCCTATCACTATAAAAGTACATCTTTCTACTTTTGTGTGTGACCTTGTGTCCATTTCATTTACTCTTTATATCACCCATACCGAGAGAATAGCCACATTCCGAGTGATTCGTTTGAGAGAGCAACCTGGGAGATTTTGAAATAAAAATGAATTTTTGGATAAGTAACGTAACGATCAATCGGTGGAAATTGGAGGTTATATTTTCGGCTTCGCGCACACACACTATGATTTGAGACTTGTAAATTTTACTTGATGATGACTATTTTCTGGGAAAGTTTGAATTGTACAATTTTTAGTATTTTGATATTTTCCTTGAGTCGAATTTTGTGGGTATATTCTCTACAAATCCTCACGAGACACCACTCGTCCTACTAGGGTAACGTAGGGGTTTAAAGGCTTGTTGCATGCGCTAAATACAATCGCTTGCCCGTGAAAAAGGTATTCTCTCCCAACAATTTGTTTAGAGGAGTCGTGACTTTATTCTTTCTCTTTTACATTGCTCGGGACGTGCAAAGTTCTAAGTTAGGGGGGGTTTGATTGGGCATAAATATTGTATATTTATTACCCTAATTTCGGTACATTTGTGAACCCAAGTGATGCAACCGATATGGATTTAATGCACATTTATTCTACTAACCTTTGTTGGCACGTACTTCGTGTTTCGTGTCTCTCCTTTTTGTTTCACAGGTTAATTATGCAAGCTGTGCAAAAGAGAAAGCGAAACGATGAAAGAAAGGCTAGGCAAGTTCAAGGGCATTTTGGTAATTCTACAGCTAGATCCTAGAGGAGGAGTCAACTGCAAAGTTGAAAATCTTGGAATAACAAGAACACTGAAAGAAACGGCACCCAAATCCGAGTTACGGTTGTCGAGTTATGACCAAATGAAGTAGAAGAAAAATCCAAGGAAGAAAGGAAAAAACAAGAAAAAAATTCTAAGTGTTAGGACGAAAGAAAAAGGCACCCAAGCCAGCGAAATTTCCCAAACCCAATGTCAAACCTGTTTGGGGGGCGAATCGATTCGAGGAACATGCGAACCGGTTCAGGGGTCCTGAAGCACGAATTTATTCCTTTATTATGATTGGTCCAAAGAATCCCATGAAGTTAAAACTCCTTCAAAAACAGATTTGGACGTACTTAGTGACCTAGGAACAGCAGTTCTGAACAGTTTTTTTTTAGTTTTGGTAGAGAGAAAAGGAGAAGAACATCTAGGAACATAAGTTGAATTAATTTTTCCAAGATTGATAAAATTTCGGGTTTGTTTTCAAGTTGTAATCCAAGTTTCATTCTTATGATTATTGTTCTTGCATGATTTGAATCAATTTCTGTGTTCATAACACTTAGTTATATATTTCAATATAGTTTCATCGTGAGTTCTTTCGCATGCAACGTTACTATTTCATGCATCCTTCAGTTTAATATGTCCGGCTAGGTTTAAAAGGTCGGGATGCATAAACCCAACTTGATGTGTTAATTGCATGTGTGTAACATTTATCCTCTGAATTTAGTGATTGATTACGATCGTATTGCGTAGGAATACAACAATTGTAGGCCTTTATATCTCGTTTGCCTCTGGGTAACCAGAATGATTTAGAATACAATTCTAGTATAACTATCGTGATACCGATTTACTCGTCCTCAGATTAAGTATGACGCGGGCTTGAACCTCGTATACATAATGCTTGGGAGTACTAAATTAATAGTCAAATTAATCAGATAAATTTACGATTAGTATTATAACTGCAATACACTAGGGTTGGGGGATTGTATTCCCGTCCTATTTTTTTCATACATAGTTTAAAGTTTCGAATCATCTTTCATTCATCTTTTAGGTAATTTAGTGTAATTGCATCTTCTCATAACTTCATAATTGCATTTAGTTGTAATCAATTTTCAAAACCAAATCATTTTTTCCTTTCTTTTTAGAGTCAGAGTTAGTATTCACTCATCTTTTCCGTCGTTACAACTTCGTTGTCCTTTTTCCCTGAGGATCGATACCCGACTTATCGGATTATTACTTAAGCGGCAGGCTTGCACTTGAGCCTAGAGAGTACGCACTTATGAGACACGTTCTGAGTCATGTTATTGATCATCAGAATGGTGGGAAGACCAATAACCGAACTCGGCAGAGGTCTAAATCTCAATGCCGACCAAGAGATGATAAGAAAATGGACTATGAAGATGATCCTGATCTCCCAAAAAGGCCAAAACAACCTGAACGTGAGATATTTTCAATTTATTTTGGTTCATTCAATTGTAACATGATTACAGGTGGAGACGCAAGAGGAGATGATCATACCGCAGAAAGGAAAGCGACCTCAATGAGGCTCAAGTTTGCTCCTATATACAGCGGATAAATCTGGCCCAAGAAGATCTCCCGAGGAAGTTCAAGAAAGATAAGCTAGTCATTGGATTTTCTAAAAATAATCTGTAAGGCATTTTGTATCCTCATGATGATCCTCTGGTGGTCAAAATGACAATGAAGGATGTAATCATTTCAAGAGTGCTGGTAGATAATGGTAGCTCGACAGATATCATGTTGTACTCTTATTTCGATAGTTTAAAATTGAAACTTGGGTAGTTAGAGCCGTATCACAGGCCCCTTATTGGGTTCTCTGGAGAAAAAGTTTTTCCACTTGGAATGATGAAGTTAGACATGTTGATTGGTAACCAGCAGAACATAAAAGGTACATTTTTCATAATGGATAAGAATATCCAATCAACCTACAATATAATCATAGGAAGAGTAGGTCTGAAAAAGTTTGAAGGAGTCCCATCCACTATACATCAGTGCTTAAAGTTTTTGACTAAATTTGGGGTTGGAATTGTGAAGGGAGATCAAAAAGTATCCCGGAAATGTTACTACTCCTCTGCCGAGCAAGATGAATTAGAAGAGTCTAAAAAGAAAATAACCATTTATCAAGTGGATGAATCTGCTGAGTCTGAGATTGACACCTTAAACCCAAGAGATGAAACGAAACATGTTAAAGGCCAAATCATGGACACAACATAAAGTATTATTCTGGATGACGAGCAACCAGAAAGAATAACCTAGATTGGTGTCTCACTTGATCCAGTGTTGAAGCAAGTGCTGGTAGCATTTTTAAAGCACAGAAAATAGGTATTTTCATGGAGTCATGAGGATATGCCGGGGATAGACCCAACTTTCTTATGTCACGAGCTGAATATCAACAAGGAGATCAAACCAGTAAATTAAAGGAGAAGAGTCTTTAGTTAGGAGAAGAACTAGGCTATTCAAGAAGAGGTGGAAAAATTACAAAAAGCTTATTTCATCGAAGACGTGAAATATCCTGATTGGATGGCTAATGTTGTAATGGTGAAGGAGGAGAAGAAGACTAAGTGGAGAATGTGAGTGGACTTCACATACCTGAATAAAGCTTGCCCAAAATATCATTTTCCTCTACCCAGGATAGATTAGCTGGTGGATGCAACTCTGGGACATGAGTTGTTAAGCTTCATGGACACCTACTATGGATGTAATCAAATTAAAATGAAACCAGAAGATAGGGAAAATACCTTTTTCATTACCCCACGGGTAACATATTGTTATAATGTTATGACTTTTGGACATAAAAATGTAGGTGCCATATATCAGTGGCTAGTAAATAAGGTGTTTGCAGAGAAGATTGGCAAAAATATGGAGGTATACGTAGACTACATGTTGACTAATAACAATAAAGCTTTTGACCATATAGCTGATTTAAGACAAACATTTGATTAACTGGAAAATACCAAATGAAGCTGAACCTGACCAATTGCACTTTTGGCGTACATGAATGTATGTTCCTTGGATACATTATGAATCAGAGAGGAAGCAACTGATAGCTGTAAAAGTCTTGTTAGAGTTACAATCTTCGACTACCAAGAGGAAGCACAGAGCCTCATAGGGCGTGTTGCACCTCTTAATCGATTTGTCTCCCGAGCAACTGATAGATGTCTTCCATTCTTCAAGGTGCTTAAAAAAACCTTTTAGTGGAAAGACGAATGTGAGAAGGCTTTCTTAGAATTGAAGAGATATTTTGGGACACCTCCTTTATTATCCACGCAAGTGGCAGGAGAAAAATTATTCTTGTACTTATCCATTTCAGAAACAGCAGTCAGTTCAGCCTTAATAAGAATAGAAGACGGAGTGCAAAAACCAGTTTATTATACTAGCAAGGCATTTAGGGGAGAGGAAGTCAGGTACCAAAAACTGGAGAAGTTGGCCCTGGAATTAATTGAAGCGAGAAGGAGAATAAAACCATATTTTCAAGCCCATACAATAGTGGTACATACTGACATGCCACTCAGACAGGCTTTACAAATGCCAAAAAATTCTGGAAGATTGATGAATTGGGCAGTGGAGCTAGGGGAGTACGACATCATTTATGAGCCGAGATCCTCTCTCAAAGGATAGGTAGTGGCATATTTCATTGCTGAGTTTACCTACCCAGATGTCTCCGATTAATAGGGGCTAATGCAAAGCAACTCATGGATACAAAAGGATCAATTGAAAATGTCCTCGATTAACTCCTAGTAGCCAAATTTCCAGAAGAGATGGCCACTAATCAACTAAAATCCTCCGGTACGGTGCAAGAATCAAAGAAGTATAAAGAAGGGAATGACAAGATATTCCATCAATGAATTTTTTTAGACCAAGGGTTTGATGACAATATTCCTATATGGAATTTATATGTCAGTGGTTCTTCATGTGCCACTGGTTGCGTAGATGGAATTATTCTTACCAATCCAGATGGAGTAGACATAGAACATGCTTCGCGTTTTCAATTCCATGCTTCCAATAATGAAACTGAGTATGAAGCCTTGATTGTGGGCCTCAACATAGCTAAGTCAATGAATGCAAAGCAAGTTTTAATGTTCAGTGATTCGTAATTAGTGGTGAATGAGATACTAATTCTTTATGCAGCAAAAGGGGAGTTCATGTCACGATACTTAATTAAAGCTTAAGAGATTGTAGCCAATTTTATACCTGTTCAGGTGATTAGAATACCTAGACTGGATAATGCGAGGGAAGATGCACTGGCTCGGTTAGCCTCATCTACTCGTAACGAGCTACGAAGAACAATTCCCATTGAAGTACTTGCAAGCAGAAGTATTGACGAAGAGTTGATGCTGAATTTTATCGCCTTGGATATGGGACCATCCTGGATGGATCCCATCAGAGCATATATTGAAGAAAGAACTTTACTAGCTAACCTACTTGCATCCAAAAGGTTGAAGTTTAAAGTTGTGAGGTATGTTTTGAATAATGGAGTCCTGCACAAGAGAGGTGTGATAGCTGGTTTGTAAAGGTGTGTTCACCCAGCAAAAGTTAAAGACCTGATATAGGAAATCCATGAGGGATTTTGTGGAGCTCACATAGCAGGTAGAACTCTTGTACAGAGAATAAATATAAAGGGGTACTACTGGCCAACGCTGCGCTCTGATTGTACAACTTATGCCAAAAAATGTGACAAGTGTCAGCGATTTTCTACTATAAGAAGAACTCCTCAGGCGCTGTTAACATCAATCACTTCACCTTAGCTATTCGCCATGTGGGGAATAGATTTAGTTGGACCTCTACCAACTATAAGAGGGCGATTCAAATATATGGTAGTAGTTGTTGATTACTTCATCAAGTGGGTGGAAGTTGAACCTCTAATCTATATGGCCTATGAAAGGGTCTATCAATTCATTTGGAAGAATATTATTTGCAGATATGGTCTGCCCATGCCTTTATCACTGATCAGGGTACCCAATTTGACAATGATGAGTTTACAGCATACTGTCTACAGTTCAAAATTCAAAAAGTTAATTTCACTCCCGGTCATCCCCAAAGTAATGGGCAAACATAGGTAACAAACATAACTCTGTTGAATGGGTTGAAGAATAGATTGGATGATGCTAAGGGGAATTGAATCAACGAGTTGCATTGAGTGTTATGGGATTATCGAACAACTCCCCAAACAGGAACTGGGGAATCTCCTTACATGTTGCCTTTTGGTAGTGAAGCGGTGATACACGCCGAACTAGGCTTACCTACTCACAGAGTGCTTAACTTTAATTCTCGAGAAGTGATTTCATGAGACGCTTGGACCTAGACATGCTCGAAGAAGTAAAAGAAGACGCAACAATCTGAAATGCATCTTATCAGCAACGGAATGCCATGTTCTATAATAAAAGGGTCAAGAAATGTGATCTCAAAGAAGGAGATTACGTGCTTAAGAAAGTCATTCAAAATAACAATAAGTTTGAGGCCAATTGGCATGGGCCTTATCGTATCACAACTGTTGTTCGACCAGGCACTTACAGAATAGAAACTCTTGAAGGGGAAGAATTCAAAAATGCCTGGAATGTCGAGCACCTGCGAAATACTACCAATAATGTAATTGGCCATGTACCCAATTGTTTCTGTATGAAGGAAAATGATGATTTCCCCATTTATTTTATTTTTTTCGAAGTACTAGTGCTACACACTACACTTAACTTTGCAGGAGAACATCAGAACATCTTAAAAAATATAAATCAATAATTAAAAGTTGATCGGCATCAACAACCACCAACTAAAAGTTGGTCAGTATCAGCATAAACACTAATAAAAATCAGCAATCACCAACTAAAAGTTGGTCAGCATCAATAACCAACAACTAAAAGTTGGTCGGTATCAACATAAACACCAACAATGTTGGTAAAACAATTGAGTAAAGAATTTTTTTCTTGATTATGGGTGACCCAAGAGGCATCTAAACTAGGCAAGAATATGGGTAAAATATCCACTGCCTAGGCACTAAGGTAATTATCTACTTAAATGATTGTTACAACTAAGTAGGAATATGGGATGCAAATTCCATTACTTAGGCACTTATGGGTGATATGTCACTACAACTAAATAAACACATGGAGCAAAGTTCCATTATCTAGGCAATCAAACTTTTCATTCAAATATATATATATATATATATATATATATATATATATATATATATATATATATATATACTCAATGATTGAAAAGTAAAGTATAGCATTACTATAGTTAAACAAAGATTGATAGAATAAATATCATGCAATTATTTCCAAAGAAATAAAATTACAAAAAGATGATTTTTTCTTCATTCACACCAACAATTACTAACGAAATAAAAAAAAAAAGTCTATTATATTGGTTTCTTTCCTTCTGATTTAGATACAGGATCCATCCCAGCTGGAGGGTCATCTAAAGCAAAAGAAGAATCGATAAAATTCAAGTCCTGAAGTATTCTGATATTGCTCGAACTTGGTCGGTCTAGCAAATGTGGAGGTCGGGATATCTTAAACTCTTCATGAACATTGTATTCACCAAGGTATTTGGAAATTAAACACTGAGGAATATAGCTAACTAAAATCAATCTAACATCAAGCTGGAACGGTGGTACTGGAAGATTAAGAAACCCAGGCTTATACTAATCACACAGCTCCGTTCCTTGCTCAACTTTCATTACAGTTAAAGCATTCAACCATCCTTGCTTGTATCCTTCATTTTTTAATTGTTTCAACCTGGCATCAATATAATATAAAGATTCATTATATTACTCCATCCAAAACTCTCTGGGCTTCTTGTGAAACTGATAAGTTAATCATTCAACATGTTGATGAAGTTTTTTCAGCACACTTTCTTTATTCTATAATGCAGAACTCTGATTGAATAGTTGCTCTGTAAGAGTTTGAATCTTCTGAGACATCTCTGCTAGAGCTTGATTTTTTTCCTTCAGTTGAGCAGCTTGATTTTTTGAGGCTTGCTGAGTTCTCGTCTCTTCAATGCTACATCGACCAATTCTTATTCTCCCCCAGAGAGTAGATGTAGGTCTGACTCTTTTAAAAGCCTCTAATTCTTCACTTAATGAAGCATTCTCAGTCTCCAAAAAGGAAAAACCTTCATGATTAACTGGGACCAGATCTCTAGAGGAAGAAGCAGATTTTAACTATCTCAGTTCTTCTCTTAAAGAAATATTTTCTTCCTCCAGTAGTTTAGCAATGTTTATATGCTCCTCAATTTGAAGTTTTAGCACACTCTCTCTTTTATTATGGGCAGAGATAAATTTTTCATAACCCCTATCAACACTCAATTGTTGATACTTCTTCTCATAACCTTCATGAAGAAGATAAGTGGCCTCCTTGTGTTGAAGTTGGAGTTCATCAATCATTCCTTGAAGATCTTCAATCATTTTTTAGTAAGCTACGTTATTCGCTACTGCATGATCAAGTAGACATTTTAAATACTAGTAACCCTCAATTGCTCGTTCAGAAGTATTAGATCCAAGAATTTCGATTATTTGTGCCTCGATAAAATCTGTACAACTAGCTTTGAAATAATATGTACATTTATTCATCAACTCTCTATCATGAGCTGACAACAGTTCCATCCTGGCAATAAACAAGCAAGGAAAAGTAAAAACAGATCAACAACAGCACAACTATATTGACCAGTGATGGAGAAATTCAGAATAAGTGATAAATCCATTTCATTAATCATAATAGATGAGGGTAAAACCATAGGTACACAACAAAGGGAAAATAAAGGAAAATAAAAAATTGTCAAAAAACATTACACCTTCTCATTTGTTGACGCCACTAAAATGGCAGTGGCCATTTTTGCAGATAAATGATGAGGATGAGATTGAAGATGAAGATAAATATTCACATCAAACATATAAGAGACAAAGGTTTTTAAAGTGGTTCAGCTATGAATAAAGCCTACGTCCACTGTTATTTTATTCCCAGGGGTTTACAATAGCACAATATAGTGTAGAGAGAGAGGGGATGTGTATCTTGTGTATGATGTTTCTTAGTTTTCTCCCACCGTCCTCCTTTTTTGGCTAAGGGAATACATGTATTTATAGTGATGGGAGATAAAGAGATACAATGTCTTTATACATTCAGACATTTATGTCTACATACAATGAATCTAATTGTTGGCCTTCTATGATGGTTGATCCTCCTTGAATTTCTTGGTATGTTATGTGTTGTCATCTATTAATACAGTATAAATGTACATTAAGCCTCATTAAAGGCGTTGTCATCTTCATTAATGCACATTAAACACATAGTTATCCTTTGATCTTCCTGGTTGGTATGCTGACCAAATCTCCTCGGGTGCCGACTAACTCTCCTCGGGTACTGACCAACTCTCCTTGGGTGCCGAATATTGCCACGTAGGATGACGTGTCCTTTTCTGATTGGTCCTCGTAGATGGAGAATTTTTTGCATCAACAGAAGCCCCCAATGCTCCATGCTCGATGGTTTACTGAAAGGATGGAGTATTTATCCTGCAGCGTTGCTCGGTGCTCGTGAAATTCTTGATTTGTTCAACATAAAGTGCACTATCTCCTGGATGACATATGATGCAGGCTGATCGATGGTTGCTAATATCTTTTTTGAGGAACTCCGTTCGTCAAGTGGACGTGTGCTATGTATCACCCCTGGGAATTTGGATGCAACCATGTCATAGTATGCAGCTTGTAGCTTGCCATAATCTTCAAGTATGTTGATTGGTTCGCTAGCCGACCAACTGTCTCCTGCTCCCAGCCACTGAGTGCTAACTTCACGTGCTTGATTTTTCTGATTTTTTCTCCTCTGAATACTTTATCAAGTAACATACTAGCTTTTGAACCCAACTTTTAAATCTGATTAGTACCAAGCTAGTGGTGGACTTTGAAACATTTTCATACAACTTCTTCTTTAATGTTGGTTGGGACAGTAGTAGTAAAGATCTCAGTGATGTAGATGTTGAATCTGACTCCTGAATGTGCATAATAACTCCTGAATATGCCTCCTGAACTTTCAACAGTACAACTAACTCCTGAATATGCCTCCTGAACTTCTGAATACGCCTCCTAAAATTCAATACCAAAACTAATTCCTGAGCAAGAAAAATAACTCCTGAATGATGATTGGTCGGGGCCCCGACTATGTAAGTTTGTGGAGTTGAATTTGATGCTCGACTGCATGATGTTATAAGAATGTGCCACCGAATGAACAACTATATATGTAATAGAAGTCCCCAAGTGTGGAATGTGAACTTTGAATGCTTTTTGCTTGATCGCTTTCACATACTCATACTTTGTTTAAATAAAATGTTTCCAACCAACTGTAGTTGACAGCTTCTTATTTTCGACCAACCTGAGTTGGTGGATTTTTTCTTCCCAACCAACCTTAGTTGGCACTTTTGGGAAATATTTTTTCTTCCCAACCAACCTTAGTTGGCATTTTTGGGAAATATTTTTTCTTCCCAACCAACCTTAGTTGGCATTTTTGGGAAATATTTTTTCTTCCTAACCAACCTTAGTTGGCATTTTTAGGAATAGTTTTTCTTCCTAACCAACCTTAGTTGGCATTTTTAGGAATAGTTTTACTTCCCAACCAACCTTAGTTGGCATTTTTGAGAATAGTTTTTCTTCCTAACCAACCTTAGTTGGCATTTTTAGGAATGGTTTTACTTCCCAACCAACCTTAGTTAGCATTTTTGAGAATAGTTTTTCTTCCTAACCAACCTTAGTTGGCATTGTTTAGAATAGTTTTTCTTCCTAACCAACCTTATTTGTAATTTTTAGGAATAGTTTTACTTCCCAACCAACCTTACTTGGCATTTTTGGGAAATATTTTTTCTTCCCAACCAACCTTAGTTGGTATTTTTGGGAAATATTTTTGATAATAAATGATGGAGACTTCCTCGGAGCTGACCAACGGATTGTTGGGAATAAGATATAATAAATGCTGGAGACATCCTTGGAGCTGACCAACATATTGTTGGGAATAAGATAATATAAATGTTGGAGACCTCCTCGGAGTTGACCAACGGATTGTTGGGAATAAGATATAATAACTGCTAGAGACCCCCTCTGAGCTGACCAACAGATTGTTGGGAATAAGATATAATAAATACTGGAGACATCCTTGGACCTGACCAATAGATTGTTGGGAATAAGATAATATAAATGTTGGAGACCTCCTCAGAGCTGACCAACGGATTGTTGGGAATAAGATATAATAACTGCTGGAGACCTCCTCTGAGCTGACCAACAGATTGTTGGGAATAAGATATAATAAATACTGGAGACTTCCTCGGAGCTGAATATATATAGAGAAAAGAAATTTTCCGAGCTCCATGCTGAGATAAATATAAAATATGCATAGACATAAATAATGATAATAAACTGTCTTGCTGATCTGTCGAGGAAAAATTGCATAGTGCCAAATAAGGATAATATTTTCCAGAATATAAGAAAATGGCCGAGTACTTTGCCGGGCCTGAATATAAATATGAATTACCCCGACCAACCATCCGTTGGGGGTGAAATGTAATAAATGTTATAGTTCTTCCTCGGAGCTGAATATGAATATCTCGTCGAGTTCCGTGTTGAGATGACTACACAATATGAATCCCAAGGGATATAGAATAGTTTGTGCTTGAGCCCATATCTCCGAGTAATAATAAAATATATAATGCCTCGCTGAGGTGAAATTTCATAATGCCGAACAATGATAATATTCTCCAGAAATTTAAGATTATTTTCGAGCATTCGTCGGCACCAAATCTTGTACCTATAAAAATTAATAACTTGCCCTACCATATGTGTAGGCTGAATTGATTAGTCATGAGAATAATTTAGTCATCTAATCAATATATATGATATGTATATGCTCGGGTAATAAAATATCAATTTCAAAATATGAAATAATATATGTTGGCTGATATGTCGTGGCAAAATTGCCTGATGTCAAGCAATAATAGTTTCCAGAGGTTTAAGATTGTGGACGAACTTTCATCAGGATTGTATCTTGTACCTATGGAATTTCAATAAGTTTCCCGAACACCTGTTGAGACTAGATCAAATCGTTATTGTCATGAGAATAATTATTCATCCAAACAATTATGATACGTATGAGCATAAGGCAATAAAAATTTCAAAATATGAAATAAGAAGTTTCGTGCCAAATGTGTATGAGATGGATAAATCTTTATCAGGTATGGCTTAATCCCCCTGTTTATCCCCAAGCTAAACTCGTGTTTAAAGAAATATCTGGGGTGCTCCGCATTTTTTAATACCCCAAGATTCTACTGCTGCCGACCAACGGCATGGATGCTGTCAACCAACATTTGAGGATATCTCAGGTTATAGAATATATAGTGCCGACCAAGAAGCAAATGGTCCCCGACCAGTAGAGCGATTTCGTCGATCAACAAAAATGGTGCATTGATATGGCCGACCAGCTGTTGGATGGTCACGGAACAACATCAGATGACACCGACCAAGAAATGGATGGTTGGATAGTTGCCGACCAGTAAATTGAACCCTCTGAACAAGACTGAGATATCGCCGATCAAGAAGTAGATGATCGTCGACCTGCAATTGGTTCCACCGAGTCACAATCTGAGCCTCCGACCAACAATAAGATACCTCGTAGTTAGATAAAATTATTTCAACGTTGCTGATGGATCTTCACATCTTATCTCTGACAAACAAAAATGGTCTGGTTAAGCTTCCCTTTAATAAAAGATGGCCCGGGATGATGCCGACCAACAATATGTATCGCTGACAAGAAATAGGGGTTTCCGAACAACCATATGAGCCGCGGTGATGAATTTTTCATGAGATTGCTATGTCCTAAAATATCTCGAACCAATAGATCAGAAAAATAACATTCAATGTAAAATCCAAGCATTAAGATTGCTAATTAAATGATCCATTCTCTAATCCACTAGATCATATGATTCAGATAAAAAAACCGTGTGATGTGATGAACGAGGAGCCAACATCTCAAATTTGTGCCCAGAGTCTTGATATGGTCACGATTGTTTAATTGATCATTTTTTACAAGAGGTGGGTAACTGTTTTTTAGGTGAGAGAAAATTATATTTTATATTGATCCCTTCCTATTCCCTATGTGGAGAGATAAAAATATGCCGAATGATCGAAGTTATTACCAAATTTATATAAAAAAATCAATCAATGAGACTTTATTGACATAGATGGAAGATAAACCAAATTAAGTATATAGTTCATAAAAATGAATGCAAAGAGACTCAAACTTGAAGAGAGAGAAAGTAGATATGGGTCATGATTTCCATGAGAAAACTTTTTATTGTCTTTAACCTTTTCCCATTCTCTGATTAAAAATATAATGGGAATTTGAACAGTCATCAACTATCTTTCAAAAATTATTTCAAACTCAACAATGAAAATTATCAAATCTTATCATCTTCGTATAGATTGGTATGTGTAATCATTTAAAATATTTATTCCATGATATAAAATTGAAACTTGAGAATCAAGTAAAAAGTTATGATTTATGAAATCCACTATTTTTCAGATTTCTAAATAAGAATTAATCTAACAGTTATGATTTAAAAATCATGATATGCAATATTTTGCAGATAAAAATTGGACAATTAATTTATGATTATAAACATAAAAATCATGATTGAATCAAAAGATGTATGTATAATTGATTATACATAGAGAAAATAAAAACTTAGCTTTTGATGGAGAACAATTCTTGTAACACGTTCCCACAGACGGCGCCAATCTGTTGAAGACAGAAAATGGCCACTGCCATTTTCTGTGGCGTCAACAGCAGATAAATGATGAGGATGAGATTGAAGATGAAGATAAACATTCACATCAAACATATAAGAGACAAAGATTTTTAAAGGGGTTCGGATATGAATAAAGCCTACGTCCACTGTTATTTTATTCCCAGGGGTTTACAATAGCACAATAGAGTGTAGAGAGAGAGAGGATGTGTATCTTGTGTATGGTGTTTCTTAGTTTTCTCCCATCGTCCTCCCCTTTTGGCTAAGGGAATACATGTATTTATAGTGATGGGAGATAAAGAGATACAATGTCTTTATACATTCAGACATTTATGTCTACATACAATGTATCTAATTGTTGGCCTTCTATGATGGTTGATCCTCCTTGAATTTCTTGGTATGCTATGTGTTGTCATCTATTAATACAATATAAATGTACATTAAGGCTCATTAAATGCGCTGTCATCTTCATTAATGCACATTAAATGCATAATTATCCTTTGATCTTCCTGGTTGGTATGCTGACCAACTCTCCTCGGGTGCCGACTAACTCTCCTCGGGTACCGACCAACTCTCCTCGGGTGCCGAATATTGCCACGTAGGATGATATGTGTCCTTTTATGATTGGTCCTCATAGATGGAGAATTTTGCGTCAACATCATTATTCTCCACAACCTCTTCACCTGATTTTGAAGAAGGAATTGGTTGCTGAAGTTGTTCGAAAGGCAGCTGACGTTGTTCGAAAGAAGTTGTTGTCTACTTAACTTGTTTGAAAGATTGATGGATAATGGAAACAGGTGTTTATTCTACTATCATCAAAGAAGATTCATTAGATCCAGCTTCATCTCCTTCTTCAATAGCAGGAGGAGGTCCTTGAACATATTTCTGAAATAATTCAGAGTCTTTAGCAACACTCAACTCTTTCAATACTGCAACCCATACATCCCTGAAGAACTTCAAACTTGCATACTCTATTTGAGTAGAGACATCATTTACAACCTTGTTCCACCCTTTGTCTCAATCAGAGCTAAAGGAATTCTTCACAACGGACTTTCTCTTCATCTTCTCCGAGGAAGCATTTTCCCTAAGAAGATATTTAACAGATTTTACTTTCTGCTCAAGATCTTTCTTATGTCATTCATCCTCTTCGAGCTTGCTCTCAGCTTCCTTCTTGCTGGTAATGACAAATTTTAATTTCTCCTTTGTCTCCTTGGAAGCATCTATAACTTTTTGCCAAACTAGATTAACCTCCTTTGCAGCATCCACATCTTTTTATTGAGCTATCTCAGCATCTTCGATTTTATTCTCCAAAGAAGCTTTATCATCTTCATATTCCTGTCGGGAGTCTACCAAAAATTTTGACAACCCAGCAAGGGCTTCTTCTAATTCACTGGAAGAGGAAGCAACTTTGATAGCTTCATCATTCTCTAGGATATTACTGAAATACACCTAAAACTGCAAGACGAAGAGAAACTCAAAATTAGAATATGAAAATTAAAAGCACAACTGAAATGACAAAGTATAAAAACACTTACTGATGCAAGGTATTGGGCTGATAAATCAGAGACTTTCCCCCAAGGAGTAGAGGTCTCAACAGCTCTGTGGTCAGGAAGAGTTCCAGAGCAAATCAATTTCCTGGCCAAACCAGGAGTAATGAATGCTGGAGGACCAGCCTTCAAAGAAAGTATATCAACCTTAGTAGGTTGAGCAGCAACATCAATGATCTTATTATCAAGACCCCTTCTCAATATTTTCAGAGGAGCAACCTCTTCAACCAAAGGTGCCATCTCTTTTCGAACAACAACAACCTCTTCAATCAAAGGTGCTACCTCTTTCGGAGCAACAGTGGGATTCTTGATGACCTCATTGACAGCTGTGATTACTCCCCTAGATGGAGCAATATCCTTTTTCTTAGTCCCTTCAGCTGGGACATATTTTTTGTTCTTTTTTTCCCCATAAGTATCAAGGATAATCTTGGTAAAGAGATCAGGCATTATTCTCTTCTTCATCATCAAATCAGCAATAGAGGTAGACAAATCAGAAAAAGATTCTTCAACAGCTGAAGTAGATATTAGAGCCTGCTCAAGATCAATCACCAAATGAGGGGTAGTAGGATGAGCAATGAAAGAGGAACTAGTGTTCTTATATTGCAATAAATAGGAATCATCTCTAATATGCTCCTCAGTAACTGATTGATGCAAACTCCAGATAAATTTCAAATCTTTTATATTGATGTTACTCTATTTTGGGGGTTTCCTTTTACTATCAACAGCAAAACAAAAAGTAAAAGTCAGTGTCTCATTTTATGAAACAAAAATAGAGCTAGTTTGAAAAACAAACAACCTATCCCATTTCCATAAGGTTGATATCTAGGACCTTGGTACACGTCTTTCCCCTTTAATGGGAGGTGTTGCCAATTTTTCATCACAAACCCATGTTCAAAATTATCTCTGTTGGAATCAGATAGATTGACCACTAAGGCTCTATTAGACACCTAGTTTTTAAATAAAAAGTGGTATCACTAGTGACCCATTTATAACAAAACATAATTTTAGGAATCCCAAGATGAGTTCCCTGAATTTGATTCAGCCTATGTACTCCATTAACTACCATCCATATATTTGGAACTAATTTTGCAAGTACAATATCAAAATATTGGCAGAATTCCAAACGCATGGGATTAGGCAGGAAAGAAAAACCATATTCTGCTATAAAAATAGAGGGGAACCAGTGTCCCTCAGCTAAAGAAAATAAATCAGAATGATAAGCAGGTTCTTCCAAGACAACCAAAGAAGGAATTTTAAAATCGGCTTTAAACTTATCTAACGACTCGATAAAGTAAACCATGATGACTAGAACAAAGAAAGAAGTAGGGAGGAAGAAATTCTTACATAAAATTAAAAAGTTAGCTAAGGCAGATAACAAAAAGAACAATCGTAAGAAGAAAATTGAGAAAACAAAGAGTTTGGGAATCTAGATGGACAAAAGTAAAACACAATTGGATTTTATCGCCTTTATATACGTTGCGTTTGAAAATGAGAAAAGTAATGCTCACAAGTGAGGACGGTTGCATTTTCGGCTGCTAATCAAAGGACAAAGGCGTAAGTACCCAAGCGTTCGGCAAAAATTCAAATATTTATGAATTTGCCATTTTTCGCTCAAAACTGTTACATAAATTGGAAAAGTTTTACAAGTGTTGAAGGTCTGAAATTAATTAAAACGTGAGAAATATGCCCGAGAAACTTTTTGGGTAAATGTTCCACATGCTCACACCCAACCTCAACTGTGAAACATTGGGGGCTTCGGTTAATACAAAAATTAGTCAGCTGACATGGACCAGTTATATGAAGACACGTGTCATCCAGCGTGGCACAAGTTCAAATGTACCGAACTACTTTGAGTACCGAGCTACCTAGCATACCGATCAACTTATTGGGAAGGCTAAACGACCAAGGCAGATTCAATGTTTATTGTATTACAGTCATTTCTTATCATGTACGGATGAATATGCCTATTCAATAAAGGCGTATTATCCATTCACATTGACAGCCCAAGGGCTATAAATACATTGTTAACCCCTCATTTCAAGGTAGGAAATCATAAGTGAACATAATCGAGATCAAGGCAAAGTGTCCATTAATACAAAATAGTGGACATAGACCATTTTCCTTAAGGCTGAACCACTTTTAAAATCTCGTGTCTTATTTCTTTATTCATATTTATCTATCATTAATTAATTAGATCAAATCTAGTTTTTTACATCAACAGCGTTGGAAAATTGTATAAAAGACATTGTGATAGAACCCATTTATGATGCCTCACTGATGAAGAAGCATAAAACCTAATAGAATGAATTCGTGGAGGATAGGATGGACCTCAAATGAATGGTCATATGCTAGTAAGAAAAATCATTCGCCAAAGGTATTTATAAATCACCCTTCAATATGACTATAGCAAATATGTCCAAAAGAGTCCAAAGTGATAAAAATTTTAAAATATGCAACATTTCCTCCAAGAAAATTGTACAACATGATGTCACCATGGACATTTTCAACTGGGGAATCAACATCGTTCTAAATGAAACTCCAAGTGTGTCTAATATTTATGTGTTCATTCTCGTAGTCATTGATTAGTTCACCATGCGGGTTGAAAAAGAATCATATATTGTACTAAACACCAAGAAAGTAGCCTAATCCATACAGAACAACATCATTTGCAGATATTGCATACCCTTTGCATTAATATCTAATAACGGAAAGAATTTTTAAGATCAAGTCACAAAACTTGTCGAGGAATACGTAATTTAAAGACATAAATCCTCACCATATATCCCACAAACCAATGGTGTTGTTCAATCTACCAATAAGAACATGAAATTTATATTAAGCAAGATGATCGAAGGGTATCGTGATTTAGCTAATGAGATACCATATGCACTCTAGGGATATTAGACCATCATTAGAAAAACTATTGGAGACAAACCACACTCACTCGTCTATGGGATGTAAGAAATGATATCAATACAAATTTAAATTCCTTCCTTATGAGTATTACTTGAGACCAAAATTTCTAAAGATGATTGGGTATAGAGTATATATAAAGAGTTAACATTTCTCGATTAGTGACGACTACTAATTAATACCACATGTGAGTCTAGAAAAGGCTAATCAACAAATCATTCAACAAGAGGTTTAAAGATAGAGGATTAAAAGAGGAGAACCTAGTTTTAAAAGAAGTAATAGAACCCATATGGGATCCCAGAGGTAAATTTCGTACTTATTTAACTCGACCATATGTTGTAAAAAATATTTTTTAAGAGGTTCAACACTTCTAGGTGATCTCAATAGGACACAAATAGTTAGGCTGACTTATTTAGATCATCTTAAGAAGTACTATTGTGGAAAAGGAAATGAATCAAGCAAACTAATTTTCAAAACAAGAACTACGTACAACTCGATCCTCCATAAAATAAAGAAAATCTATCAATACCATTAATAAAACAACTTATCCATATGATGGAGGTACATAGGGAACCCTTAGGGGTTCAATCAACAAAACAAACACCCCTCTTGGGGAAGAGACTTTATTTTACTTTATTATATTTTTTGGATCACTAATGAACTGGTCGTAGAGTCATATGATGACAAAAAAAAGGTTTGGAGGCTGCAGGGGGACTTATTGTTCATTAAAATAAATCCAATTACAAAGAGATAAGATACATTAATTATCATAAAAAATATTGATATACCCCTCCCTAATGAGGGTGCTGCTCGACCAAGGTCGACCCATTAGAAACCATCAGACTCATAATTTCATGGATTGGATAAGGTACCACATAAGAGACCTCATCCTTGACCTTAGCTCACATTTACTTCCTCTCGGCTATAGCAAACAACACGAACATTAGTGATCTCGTGACACAATCCCCCTCAGACTCGTCCATGACCTTAAAGAAGGGGATCATTTGAAGACTCGGCTCAGCATGTCAATAACCTGTTTATCAGAATATCGGGCCTGATAACTCAGCCTCGACTTGGTCCAGCATGGCCAATAGTTGACACATGGTAGAGCACGTGGAATGGAATATGCGTGGAAGAGTGTGCATGTGTAGATCCTATGTGGACAAAATTGTGATAACAAGATCTCCCTCACACGTAAGGGAATATTTCATCATCATGAACCACATGTGTCAGGGACAAATGGTAGATCCTCATTAGCAGCAGCATTTTATGCACGCCTATTACGTGCTCGGGGGTGCACTGTGCACCCCAAGCATTATAAAACCTATCTTCTTCTCAAGTAAAGGGGATCCAAAATTACAAACCCTCGCCCAAGCTTTGCGTCTTTTACCGTATAGAAAGAAACTTGAGATTTGTATTATTCATGCCATTAAAGACCATTTATATAGTGAAAATCACACTCACCTGCATAGTCGAGTAGGCCAATGACTGAACCACTTATATGCTAGAATTTATTCATCTTATTCTCATTACCTTCTTCAATTATACACCTATTTATCACCATTGTTTCACCTCCATAGTTATACTGAACGTTTAAGTGTTGATACTAAATAGTGTATCATTATTTTCACCTTCTATGGGAAAGAAATATGTTCTTCTTCCTCTTGTTTTCATCTATCTTCTCTCTGAATTCTCCGGTGGCGATCCAGCTCCACCTCTGTTGGACATGTATCGCTATTAAAGGATCTCTTGTTGAGTAATTGAAGTTTTTTTCTAACTCATCCATATAGACATTTATTTCTTTGGTGAGAAATGGCTTCTGATTTTCCCTTGAGCATTAGACCCAGCTCTAGCCAAGCGCCCCCTCAATCAAAGATGGCAGGCGTGGTTACGGAGCTGCACTCATCGGTGAAGAGCTAGAAGAAGATACAAGAGCATTTTATTGGTCTTAATCAAAATATGATGGTCAAACCCTCCGTCGTTATACCAGAGATGATAACACCGATCGCTAGGGAGGTGGCTTAGGCGATAAGGGAACCACCCTCGGCCTTACATAAGGAGGTTCCCTAGCAGTCAAGGCGTAGAGATGTGGATGACCCTAAGCAACTGTGCCTAGGATGGAAAAGTCAAGTGAAGGATGACTTGAACGAACTTTGTTACAACAGAGATGATTATTGAAACCCCTATAAGATTTCTAGAGACACAATATGCCCAATACTATCTACTAGAGAAAATTGTGGACAGCCGAGAGGAGATGGCTGATAAAGAAAACTATTGCGGTATTTTTCGTCATTTTTTGAAAGCTCCTTTAATCAAAACCTTTCATAACTACAAAATATAACAATACTAAAGTGTAGTGATAAGTAAGGGAATTAATCCAAATCTAAGGGTGAAACATGCACAAGAGGAAATATATAATTCATTTTTTTATTATCTTTTTTTTATTTTTTGCTTTTTCCATTTTTTTAGCCTTTTCAATATTAAAACAATTTTGTGAGGATATGAATTTAAACTAAGACTTAAATAAAAAGAGGGTAATCAAACTAAAATAAAAGTACGAAAAATATAAACTAGTGAGTGATGAAAATGAGTGAGATGTAACTAAATGAGAGAAAATATTCAAGGGATGAAAAATCCAACCCCACTTCACACAAATTAATCTAACTAGCACTATTTTAATTTCATCAATTTCCAAAGTATTTATTTAATTAAAAAGATAATTCTCATTACACTAATGAATTAATTGAATACTCTTTTAGGAAAGTAAGTTTAACCCCCACAGGTACTACTCTAACTGAATTAGAATCAATTAAATGAATCACCCTATAGGATCAATTCATCAAACTAATTTTAATTAGACAAAATAAAAACAAGAGTAAATGAAAATTATACTAACATTTAAATCAAGTGATAAGGTTATATCTAGTTTGAATCAAATGATCAAATGATAATAAAATTTTTAGTTCTTTCTCAAGGATGATTTTCCATTTCTCAATGCCGAAATAAGTAGGAATTAAATTTACTAATAAAAGGAAACTAAAAAAATTAAAATTGACAATTAAATCAAATTGGATGCATGAGGGTTTCAATTCATCCCTTGAATGGGATTATTAACCCTCCATAATCATCATCTAATAAAATTTAGAATCAAATAAGAGCATAAATTGAAAATTAGAGAAGAGTAATCAACCCAAAATTGCCTTCAATTGCATTAATTCTTCAATTCTTCCATCATCTCTCATTAATTACAAACACTCAATTTATTGAATTTTTTCTCTAATCTAAAAAAAACAAATAAAACAAAAACTAAACTACTAAAAAAAAATGGTGTTTCTCTATCTAATTCTCTCTCTAGCCTAATGTTCCCCTTATTTAGGTATTTTTCTTCTTTAAATAGTGTGACCATGAAGCTTAGGGGTAAATTGGGGAGGTACACACTAGTGTGCATGAGGGGTGTGAGGTCTTGGGTGAGGTATATTTTAGGAGATGACACACAAATGGGCATGTGGGAGAGGTTTTAGTGGAATTTAAGGAAAATGGGGACACGAAGTTAGTTGGGAGTTAATTTTGAAAAATGGGTTAAGTTTGTTTAAAACATATTTGTGTAAAGTTTATTTGGCTTTTGTGTTGGTGTGGCTTTGCAGGTAATAAATCGTATAAGGCATTTGGGTTTGGTGGAAATAGGTTTGGATGGATAAGGGCCCTCCAGGTTCGATCGGAGTTGGGGTTGATGTAGAGGGAGGAGCACGGTTGCAGCTCCGGGTTAATGGAGCTCGGGGGTTGGGTTGTGGGTCGGTTCATGGCCGCGAGTTTGGGATGAAATGGGGTTCGGGGTATATGTGTCGGGTTAGAGTTCGGGAATGGATCACCAGCAGGGGTCGGAGAAGGGTCAAATCGGCTTGTGGAGATAGCAGCTCGGATTTGTGTGTTTAGATGTGGTTTCGGGTATTGGAACTGGTAAGGGTCGAAGTAAGGAGGTATAAGGAGGGAAATCGGAGGTGGTCATCCTGTTTTAAAGGTATGGACAGGTGCGGGTTCCGACATTAAAAGTGGGTTGGTGATGATTTTGAGTTGCTGGTTTGCGATGGGTTAGGTATGGGTCGCCGATGAGTTCAATTCGGGTCTTGGTAGTTTGGGTATGTATGTGGCTGGAATGATGTAGGCAGGGGATTTGGGTCTTTGGTTTGGAAGTATAGGAATGGTATGGAGTTATGGCTGTGGAGATTAGCAGGAGAGAGAGTGTGGTGAGGTTGAAGATGGTGAGGTTGAAGATGGTGAGGAGGGTTGGTGTGTGGAAGGGTGTATGAATGGTAGAGTGTGTGTATGAGGGTTTTATTTATGTGTTTGTGTTTGTGTGTGTGTATTACTTTGAACCTAAAAAAAGTAAAAATAAAAATTAACTAAACTAAAACTAAAAAAATAAAAATAAAAATAAAATAATAAAAATAAAAGTGAACTAAAAAGTAAATAAAAATACAAATAATAAAACCTACTAAATTAAAAAGACTCTAAAGAAAAGAAAAATAAAAATCTAATAAAACTAAAAATTAAAGTCCTAAAAACACACAAACTAATGAAACTAGAAAAATAAATTCCTAAAAACTAATCCTAATAAAATAAAATTAAGACAAAAAATTATAAACTAATAAAAATCAAAAGTAAAAATAAATTAGAAAACAAATAGAAAATAATTTCTAGAAAATTCTAAATAAATCAAAAATAAAACGAATCAAATTAAAAATATAAAAATAATAAAATACAAACACAACGCACACACGGGGTTGGGTGTGGGTTTGGGCTAGGTTAGGGTTATGGAGGAGATGATTTAGCCCTTTCTTGTTGCAATTTGCCTCGAAATAATACTTTTGAAATCGCAACTGCAAGCAAGCCTGCACAATAGACAATTATGCGCACAAGACCCAAATTGCTGAGAATTAGCAACTAAAATACGTCTATTCGGGGTATAAAATATACATTTTTGGGTGCTTATCACACCACCCCCAAATAGAACGTTGCTAGTTCTCGAGAAAAATATAGAGAGAAAGAAAGATAAGAAACCAAAAGTATACCACTTTTGCGGGCACTTGCGATTGCACGTAGCATGTGCAACAAGCCTTTAAATCTATAGGTTGCCCTACAGGACAAGTTTTGTCTCGTGAGGGTTTGCAGGGAATATACCCACCAAATTCTTTATTTAAAATGATTTATTGAAAGGTAGTCAATCTCTTATTAGACATGGAATAATCGCACAATCCATCATGAGATTAATATTTTGAGAAATACAAGATTGAATGTAGAAAAGGTTAGATAAGTAAATACTCAAGGCGCATCCTTCCTAGAACTCAACGTATGTGTGTGAATCAGTCAAAACGGGTGGAGTATCATAAGAGCAATTCCTATGAAGAGTGCGCTTTTGTTCAAATTAAGAAATTATTTAATTAAACTCAGTTTTTGAATTAAAACCTAAAACATGCATCTTGGTTTGATTGAAATCAATATGAATATGCAAGAATAGTCAATCACAAACGAAACACACAAATGAGGAAAAATCCCACAAAGGGGCAAAACCTTTTTATTTTCACTATAATTTGTAAAAATGGCTACACTGATTACGATGAAAATAAGAGAGACATACGAAATACCCTGAGGTGTTGTTTTAGATGTCTAGGTTGGAATCTCCTGCAAGAACTCCAGGTGGGCATCAATGAAGAAGAGAATGGATTCTCCACAAATTACTCCAGATGACTAAAAACGATCATCATGAAGGTTTAACGATTCACATACATAGATGGGAGTGTTTATGTGAATAAACGAGGCATAAAACCTTAAAAGGTGAAGTCTATTTTTTGGGAAGTTTTTCGCATAAATTGTGTTTTGAAAAGACTTGAAAAATGTGTAGAATGAACCCTAGTATTTATACAAAAATCGAGGCGGTGGCGACGCTCGAATGAGATAGGCATCTCGCTCGAATGAAGGCACGTGTCATTCGAACGACATCACGCGAGATGCTTATCTCGCTCGAATGACAGTGCAATCTCGTTTGAACGAGCTTGTCGATCGAGGCACTCCGCTTCTACACTTAGAAAATTTTATGCTTTTGATAAAAACAAATCAGATTTCGAAAAAACATTTTATTAAAAAATTCCCAAATATTTATGCAAATATAAACAACTCTAATAAATCATTTTACTAATAATGCGTCGTGGAGTAGGGGTAAACGGTTGAGAAGCATGTCGCATGTAGTATGATGCACGTGTGAAGATGATGGATGCATGGATTCAGATCAAGGCCGTCGTGGATGATCGTGGTGACGTGCCGAATGTAGCGATATAATACATATAAACTGTGATCTAGGGAAAACATAAAATTCCTAGAATCTACCCCGGACATTAATAAAATTATGTACTTACAAATCTCCCTCTATGTCTATGCCGGTACATACATAAAAAATACGAAATATGAAATCTCCCTAAAACAAATGACATGTAAGATAATATCCCCATTAAATCCATAACTAAGAATACTAAATGACATGTCTTCAATCAACCTTCAGCATCTTCAAATCTTCAGCTCTTCAGAAACTCCCAAAGCTTTTCTCATCAGGGTGTGTAATCCAATCAATATCAATTTTGTACCTACACACATGAGATAAAGCAGATACCCGTGACACGCAACAGTTTGAAATATAATGATATGCAAAAATCAAAGATCAAATAAGGTTAAGCAAATTATTGATAAATCAAAAAAAAATTCTCCCCCGTAATTCATTTTCCCCCTTTTTATGATGTCCCCAAATAGACAGATATGAGAAGAATAAATATGGAAAATGTCACATCGTAATAAATTTTTATTTTTAAATTTTTTTAAAATATTTCACACAAAATATACAACAAAGAATCATACCATGAAAGAACACAAAAACAACCAAGTCGATAATAGCACAAATGTAGAGGTGTGATCAAATTCGATAGGAAAAATAATGCATACAAACATGACATATGTGGACGATGAATATCGGATACTCCTAAAGAATGAACTCAACATCTTCCTTAGGTGTAAAAAGATGGAAATCTGATACATTGACTCAATCAAATCAACAAATCAAAGCTCAAAATGATTTTCACAACAATAACGTCCAAAATGATTAAATGCTTTTTCAGGACTTTCAAGGAAGTGCAAACCCGTTTAAATTATCCAACCAAACTCCCTCAGATTTATATTTTGAATAGAGGTGATCTAAATTCTCAAACTTTGGAGAATTGATGGTGAAACCTAATGGCCCATATTTGGCATGTATTTCTTTTTATTGCCTTTAAATTTTTTCGGGTTGTTTTAACCTCTTTGGACCCCGAATAATAAAATTCCTCAATTTTTTAGATTCAATTTAACTGTGGCTTAATCGCAAAGGATAGATAATTACCTTTCGTATCCCTTCACCATTTTTAAAAAAATACAATCTCACCAAACAGTTTTTTTACATGCATTCCAATCTTGTCAAGTTTTATCGCATATGGTTCGTTGTATAGAAAGAATTGAGATGGAAACACTCAAGCTAATATGTGATAGGCAGGTACAATTATCAAATAAAACCGTGCATGTGTGCAATGAAGGAGATAAGGAGCCTAACATGTAAAAAGATATCACTAATCACATCTTAAAGACTCCAAACAATGTAAAGCACATGGATGCAATGATGTAGCGTCTCCAATCACTATCAAACAGTCACATGGATAAATGGAATGAAATTTGTGACTCGGCTATCTTAAATGCTCATCCTTAAAAGGTGAAAATAATATATAAAAATCTTTTTGTGCTTTTCTAAAAATTTTATAAAAAGAAAATCTTTTTGGATTTTTCAAAAAATATATAAAAAAACAAAAATAATAATACACATGATACAAACTCGCAATAGGAATCATATGATATGAACATGACAATGCATCCTATCCTAGACATGAACCAACCCCTCAGTCAACTGTGAAAATCCCTATAGACTTCCTAAGAGTCTCGAATCTAAGGGCATCTAAAGGTTTCGGGAAAATATTGGCCAATTGACGGTCGGTGGGTACGAAACTCAGGGATACGACTTTCTCCTCAACTAACTATCGTATAAAGTGCTCGCGTATCCTGATGTGCTTTGTTCGCGAATGTTGGATCGAATTGCGGGATATGTGTATCGCGCCTGTGTTATTACAGGAAATGATCATGGTGTCCAGTGAAATTCCATAATCCTCCAACATTTCCTTCATCCACAAGAGTTGCGTGCAATAACTCCCGGCAGCGATAGGAAGTAAGCCTCTCATACCAAGCACGGGGTGCTTGCTTCAAACCATACAAGGCTTTCCTCAGATAATAGACGTGCTCCGGGTTCTTAGGGTCTTCAAACTCTTTTGGTTGTTCCACGTAAACCTCCTCCTGTAGAATGCCATTTAGAAAGGCACTCTTGACATCCATCTGATATAGCTTAAAACGCAGATGACATGCGATGGCGAGTAGTAAGATAACGGACTCAAGCCTCGTAATAGGAGAAAATGTCTTCCCAAAGTCTACACCCTCTATCTGTGTGTAGACTTCAGCCACAGACCTAGCCTTATTTCTGATTATGGTACCATTTTCATCCATTTTATTCCTGAAAATCCACCTGGTACTTATCACATTAGTCTCACTAGGTCGGGGGACAAGTTTCCAGACATTGTTCTTTTTAAACTGAAGCAACTCATCATGCATGGAAGATATCCAGTGTTCATCCATGAGAGATTTTTTATGATTCATGGGCGCGATTGTGGACGTATAATAAAAATGACTAACAATGTCCTCTAGCTGAGCACGAGTCTTGACCCCTAAAGTGGGATCACCAACATTGGCAGAGGGATTGTGACTCTTGCTAACCCAAGCAGGTATATCCCCTAACACAGGAGTAGGGTCCACAGGGTGTGGGTGAAGGACAAGTAAATCACTGCCAGAAAAGTCCTCATCCTCACACTAGAGGCTAGGATCAATAAACATTGAAGGTTCGTCATCTTGCACGGTGACGTTTATTGACTCCATAACCTTAGAGCTCTTCAGGTTAAAAACCCGGTACGCTATAATATTTAATGAATATCCTAGCAATATGGCCTCGTCGCTCTGGGAGTCAAACTTTCCTAATTGCTCTCTATCTCGTAGGATGTAGCATTTACTCCCAAAGACACGAAAATATGCAACGTTGGGTTTCTTTCCAGTCCACAATTCATAAGGCATCTTAAGTGTGTGTGGACGCAGGTAAACCCTATTCATCATATGGCATGCAGTAGACACTGCCTCTGCCCAAAATCTCCTTGCAACCTTACGACCTAGAAGCATAGATCTAGCCATTTCATGAATCGTCCTGTTCTTTTTCTCAACAATCCCATTTTGCTGAGGAATCTTCACAGTATAAAACTCATGTTTGATTCCAAGGCTGTCACATTAAAGATCTACCTTTGTTTCCTTAAATTCCGTGTCGTTGTCACTACGTATCCTGTTAATAGTGACTCCATGTTGATTTTGTAGGACACGACACTTAGTCGTTAAAAACTCTACAGCATCGTATTTCTCCCTCAGAAAACCTATAATCGAATATCTAGAGAAATCAACCACCATTATGAGGATATACCTCTTACCACCCAGACTCTCAGTATGAGTAGGACCCATAAGATCCATGTGAATCAACTCAAATACACGGGAGGTGGTAATGGAATGCAACTTCCTATAGAGGCTACGGATTTTCTTTCCCAACTGACAGGGTCCACAAACTGTGGAAGTTGGATTTTCAAGTGATGGTAAGCCATGTACTAGGTCCTTTTTATATAGGCGTGTCAAATCTCTAACGTTCACATGACCTAGACGTTGGTGCCATAGATTCGTAGGAGTGATCGTGGAACTATTGCAGATAAATGAGGATGTGGGCACAATTCCATAGAAATTATCCTATATCCTTACCCCTTGCACTAACAGTTTACCGGCTTGATTATAGACATTACACGCGTCCCGATCAAACTTTACGGTTAAGTCAGCGTTGCACAGTGACTAATGTTGAGAAGGTTTGCTTTCAAACCTTTGACGTACAAAAATTCACTAGCTTAGGAAATCCTAGTATAAACTGTACCTCGTCCTATGATGCTAGACTTTCTCCCGCCTCCAAAGGTGACTCTACCTTCCTTATACTCCTCTAGGTATGTAAAAAAAGATACATCACCTTTCATATGTCTGGAGCACCCACTATCAAAATACCACTGTGAGGTACTATGTGCTTTGAGAGCTACATGAACAACAAGGGCCTTTTCATCTTTCTTAGGTACCCAAGAAGTGGTAACCTTTTGTTTACCCTTGTTGTTGTTGGTTTTAGCCGGGATGCGGGAATCATTCACTCACAGCAAAGACATCCGTCAAAATTCCTCCATCAAACTCTGTAGTATGGCAGCTAAAAACTCAACATGCTCTCTCAGACTAGAAAAATCATCAGTATGATGTGGTGGAGCAGTAGTACATCGTGTCCGACCCAAACTATAGAAAAACTCCCTGAGGTGGCCTTTCCTTTTGCAGTACGTACAAAAGAACATAGTCTTAGGCGGACCTCAATTTGCTTTTCTTGGTCGAACTCTTCTTCGTGGTTTTTGACGATGGCCATATGGAGTCGTAGTAAACTCTGGAACTGGTCTAGATATAATTTGGGACGTGGAGGCACCATCATAACCTATTCCATGCGTATCACCAAAACCTAAAGCGGGGCCGAGGAGCATCTTTCCCGTCTTTTTAGATTTGTCCTCGATTTGAACCTTGACTTCCCATGCTCTCTCAAGATCATGATTAAGCTGGGAAATAAGGTCTTCAAGTTTCTTTCGAGTCTCCAGGGAGGAATGGAGCTCACTCGTAAGACTAGCCATTTGTTTAGTCAAGTCCCCTTTCTCTTTCTCAAAACCACTCTCTCTCCAAACAGTCACTCTCTCTTTCTAAACAAACTTTCTTTCTCAACACATGCAGACTCTCTCTCTCTCTCCCTCTCTCTCAAGGTAGTGAAGGTGGAGGACTCTCTCTCTCTTGCTTCTTCTAAATCTTCCTCTAAAGAGGTGATCCTAAGAACTAATATTTTTTTCCGCTTTTTGGTTTTAAATGACTCATTATATAACTCAGCGTAGGCACGTTGAAGATTGCTCTCGCTCTCACTTGCATCATCCTCCCCCTCACTCACATCGTTCTCACTATCGAGGTGTCCCTTTGAAGGAGCATTCTCATCATCGTGAGGACCATTAGAAGTACTCACATGACTAGCCATGAAAGCGGTGAAGTTACATTCATGATGTGACTCATCTCTAAAGTCCACCGACTCTACCTCACTGACATCACTAAGGGTAGCATTAAGGAATACTTTGCCCTTTTCTTTGGCAAGTTTGTTCAGCCTGGTAGCACACTCAAAACCTCAATGACCCTTACCGTCTCACTCATACCATCTCGCACTGTCTTTCTTAGGCGGGTCTTTAAAATATTTTTCATATTTCTTATTTTTCTCAAAATTCTTTTTATCTTTGAAATTACCATTTTTCTTGAATTTGAGAATTTTCTTCAAATTTTTAGCAAAGAGGGCCAAATCCTCTAAATCAAAGTCACACTCAGAATCTGACGTTTCTATCTCCCTTTTTCTATATGACTCTACCCTCTTTCTTGTCATCCCCTCACTCTTTCTATCATGGGCATTAAGTGCAATTCCCTTATCTTTAGGCTTGACAGATTTAGGAAACATATCAATTTCATACGTTTGTAAGTCTCCTGCAAGTTCCTCCAATTTAAGCATGTTTAAATTACTCATAGAATTTAGAACAGTGACTTTAGGGCTAAAACACTTAGGCAGTGATCTTAGAATCTTTTTAACAACTATAGCATTAGGAATGTGTTCATCAAGATTAAAGCTTGTGTTTACAATATTAGATAACCTAACATAAAATTCATCAAAACATTCAGTCTCAAACATGGTGATAGTTTCAAATTGAGTTGTTCAATTTTGCAGTTTAGACTCTTTCACATCATTAGTTCCTTCTTGGGTAAGTTACAAAACACCCCATGACTATATTGACGTGGTGCACGTCATTATGCGTCGGAACTCGTCAGGTGTGACAAATCCAGAAATAACAGTTAAACCCTTAGAATTAAAATATGGCCATTTAAGTTCTTCTTCAGTCAGTGGAACATTTTAAATTAGTCATGTTATCAACAGTGACGGAGGGAGGTGTCCACCCTCTTTCAACTAAAATCCAAACACGTTCATCAATGGCTTTTAAAGCAGATTTCATGCGGGCTTTTCAGTAAGCATAGTTTGTCCCGTAAAAAACTGGCATTTTATTATAGAATTTCTCCATTGAACACGCGCTTTTTTCAAAATTCATTTTTTTCAGAAAATTGATATCTTTAAAAAAAATTGAGGAAAATTACACGGCATAATTGTGTAATTGACTCTGATACCAACTTAAAGAGTGCGCTTCTGTTCTAATTAATAAATTATTTAATTAAACTCAGTTTTTGAATTAAATCCTAAAACATGCATCTAGGTGTGATTGAAATCAATATGAATATGCAAGAACAGTCAATCACAAACGAAACACACAAATGAGGAAAAATACCCCAAAGGGGAAAAACCTTTTTATTTTCACTATAATTTGTAAAAACGGTTACACGGATTACAATGAAACTAAGAGCGACATACGAAATACCCTCAGGCATCGATTTCGATGTCTCGACCAGAATCTCCCGCAAGAACTCCGGTGGGCAGCAATGAAGAAGAGAACGAATTCTCCACAAATTACTCTAGATGAGTAAAAAGGATCCTCGTGAAGGTTTAACGATTCACATACATATATGGGAGTGTTTGTGTGAATAAACAAGGCATAAAACCTTAAAAGGTGAATTCTGTTTTCTGGGAAGTTTTTCGTAGAAATTGTGACTTGAAAAGACTTGAAAAACGTGTAGAATGAACCCTGGTATTTATACGAAAATCGAGGCGGCAGCGTCGCTCGAACGAGATAGGCATCTCGCTCAAACGAAGGACACGTGTCGTTCGAACGACATCGCGCAAGATGCTTATCTCGCTCGAACGACAGTGCAATCTCATTTGAACGAGCTCGTCGACCGAGGCACTCCGCTTCTACACTTAGAAATTTTTTTGCTTTTGATAAAAATAAATCAGACTTCGAAAAAACATTTTCTGAAAAAATTCCCAAATATTTATGCAAATATAAACAACTCCAATAAATCATTTTACCAATAATGCGTCGTGGAGTAGTGGAAAATGGTTGAGCAGCACATCGCATGTAGCATGATGCGCGTGTGAAGATGATGGATGCATGGATTTGGATCAAGGCCGTCGTGGATGATCGTGATGACATGCTAAATGTAGTGGTATAAGACATACAAACTGTGATCTAGGAAAAACATAAAATTCCTAGAATCTACACTGGACATTTATAAAATTATGTCCTTATATCCTAGATTGCCTTTTTGGAATCAACTCTTCAACTTCAAAATCTCACTGGATATATCTCTCTCAAATGAATTCTCGAGATTAGGGTAAGTGTATCGCTCTTGTGTGTGAGGAGGTGAGTAAATGTAAGCAAGGTCAAACGTCCCACACACACATAAGAAAGACGAACATCTTAGAAAGAAAATGATCTCATGAAAGAATGTCAATCACTATAGTGAGAACGTCGAGTTATTCACCACGTTAACTTTCATTTGTGCGAACACCTAGGGGAAAATATATATGTTTATGGGTGAGGGGGAAAATGAAATGGGATGAGAAGGATATGATAGGTAGGATGGTGATGGATGTTTATGGGTAAGGGGGAAATGAAATGAGAAGGATGGGATGATATAATGGATGAATGGTGTAGGTTTGAGAAGAGTTTATTACACTTTGATGAATAAAAGTCTTTATTTCTAGATTGCAACTTTCTCTTTTTCTTCTTTTCCAAATACTCATCAATGTATGAGATAAAGCTGCTAAAAATACAAATAACCCCAACATAGATTTGTATTTAATTTTTCTCCATCTGAATCAGCTTTGGGAGAGATATTCGCTAAAAATGCAAACACTCTCTATGATGGATCTTCTCCTTTTTTACTTTTTTTTCTTTTTACAAATATGCATCAATGTCTGAGATAAATCTGCTAAAAATACAAATAACCCCAACATAGATTTGTATCAAAAAAATTCTCCATTTGAATCAGCTTTGGGAGAAATATTAACTAAAAATGAAAACACTCTCTATGGCGGATATTCTCCTTTTACTTTCAACACTCTTCCCTTTTTCATCATGGTGTGTGAAAAATGGAATTGATATGGAAATGGGTGGTATGATATATGGTGATGATATGGAAAATGGAAGGTGTATGGATGAGGATAAATGTATGATAAAATGGAATTTGGTTAGGGTGAAGGTCTGGTGATCGGGAAAAACTTCAAGACACGTGTTTCTTACAACTCGAAAGTGATGTCATTAATAGTGATCAAACCAAATTTTTTTAATAAATAATAATAAGAGCATATAACAATTTAAGTGCGGACCCAAAAGAAGTTGAATCAACTTGTGACTCGGAGGTTGCATAAAACACTCTAAAAGGGTGAAAGGCACGAATCTCACAAGATAAAGTCTCTACTGGTGATCCTTAAGGTTCTCTTGAGAATTATAGTACTCTTAAACTCTAAACCGTAGTGACTTGATAAGTGCGCAAATTTTGTTGAGTCTAGAAATTCATAGTGCAACATGCTTTGTTACGTATTGCATAAGCTATTTAGAAAAATAAATCCTCTAGCTTGATTCCTAGACTTAAAGATAGATGATAGAAAATTCACATCAATGAGTGAGATGAAAGAAACTTCACGAAAACTTTAAAAATCGGGTTTTGAAATCAAAATTTTTCAAAAGAGGTACGATTTGGTAAAATTCCCCACCCCCAAATAAAAGGAACATCGTCCTCAATGTTAAATAAAATGATTTTTAAAATTTAGAGCAGAAGGTAAGAAATAGATTATCAATCGCTAATGAAGTGTACAGATGAAGCGAAGAAGAAACCTGAATAAGTAGTACGATAACAAAAGTGTATAAGTCTATAAACATGGTAAAGCATTGGATGATGTGAAACACCACGCCCAGACAGGATGAGACTCATACAAGAAATTACGGACTACCTCCCAGTAGAACTAAGTTTAATTTCTTCAGCCAGACCGAACCGTTCTCACCCTAAACATAAGATTTATGAAAGCACGAGGTGGCAAAAAAATTGGGTGATGAGAATCACCCCCAAACAAGACTGAAGCATCAGTCTTGTTGGATAAATTGACAAAGGTGAGGGTGAAAAAACACCGATCACGGGCCATATTTTTATTTACAAGATTTTCTTTATATCTTTTGAATATTTTTGAAAAAGAAAGAAAATATTTTTGAGATTTTTGAAAATTATTATGAAAATGAAAATTATTTTTGAATTTTTTTTCCGAAAATGAAAGAAAGAAAATATTTTTTGTTATATTTATGAAAATAAAGCAAGAAAATATTTTTGGACTTTTGTGAAGAAAAACAAGGAAAAAAAATTATTTTTGAATTTTTAGTTGGAAGAAAAGATGGGGAAAAGAATATATATTTTTGGATTTTTTTGGAGGAAAAATAAAGGAAGAAAATATTTTTGGATTTTTTTTTAGAAAATGAAATAAAGAATTTTTTTTTGGAGTTCTATTTTTTGTTAGAAAAGAGGGGGAAAAATAGGTTGACTCTTTGAATTGGACGAACTAACTAAAACTGACTACCGAAAGAATGGAATTGGACACACACAACTCAAAGAGAATTCCTAACTAGCACATAGTCAATCTTTATCTTTGAATTTAGTGAAAGGGTAGTCAAATTTTAATTACGTCCGCAGGCAATAAAAATCATGAAAATTATCTTTGTGATCGCCTTTTCAAAAATGTTCTCCTACTGGGCTACCTAGTTGATTGGTTTTAAATTTAGTGATGGCTAGGGTAGCACACAATTGGTAAACGAGTGAGTTGGGTGATGAAATCCCTTCTCGTGAATGACTGGGTGTTGGTCTTAATTGATTAATTTATCACACACATTCAAAAATAAATGCGATAATTAAAGTCAAATAAGAACACGTAATCACACACAAAAAAATTTAACAGGAAAGGCGGGAGGGTTTAAAAAATGTACCTCCCACGATTTTTACACCGTGGGGTGATGAACAATTTGAGTCTCCCGGGGGGAGATTACGCCTATCTCAGTCGACCCCGGTAGTCCTAACAACCCAAGGTAGAGATGCTCCTTTTCCTCACCTTAGACTCGTCTTCTCTACCTTGTCCAGTCTCCCTATCACGCTTTTCTTCACAATTAATTATTTCAAATTTAAATGAAAAATAAATAGTGTCTCTAAGTACCGCAATACAACCCAAGAATAAAAATCCTAATACAAGCCTTCTAAAAAAATGAATAATGGTATGAAATTAAAAAATACAAATGAATCACAAAATGGATCATCCTCGCAAGTGCTTCAAGCTCCAAAGATTAGCAACGACTCCATTTGATAGAGTTCATTTTTCAGTTTATTTGTTTCCTGTTTGAAAAGCTCATATAATCAAAACCTTTCATACATACAAAAATATAACAAGACTAGAGTGTAGAGGTAAGTAAGGGAATCACTCCAAATCTAAGGGTGAAGCATGCAGGAGAGGAAAGATGTAATTAATTTTTTTATTATCTTTTTTTACTTTTGCTTTTTCTATTTTTTTAGCCTTTTCAATATTAAAACAATTTTGTGAGAATATGAATTTAAAATAAGACTTAAATAAAAATAGGGTACTCAAACTAAAATAAAACTATGAAAAATATAAACTAGTGATTGATGAAAATGAGTGAGATGTAACTAAATGAGAGAAAATATTCAAGGGATGGAAAATACACCCCCACTTCACACAAATTAATCAAACTTGCACTATTTTAATTTCATCAATTTCCAAAATATTTATTTAATTCAAAAGATAATTCTCATTACACTAATGAATTAATTGAATATTATTTTAGGAAATTAAGTTTAATACCCACAAGAACTACTCTTAATGAATTAGAATCAATTAAATGAATCACCTGCTAGGATCGATTCATCAAACTAATTTCAATTAGACAAAATAAAAACAAGAGTAGATGAAAATTATACTAATATTTAAATCAAGGGATAAGGTTATCTCTAGTTGGATCAAATGATCAAATGATAATACAATTTTCAATCTTTTCTCAAGGATGATTTTCCATATCTCAATGTGAAAATAAGTAGGAATTAAATTTACTAATAAAAGGAAACTAACAAAATTAAAATTGACAATTAAATCAAATTGGATTCATGAGGGTTTCAATTAACCCCTTGAATGGGTTGATTAGCCCTCTATAATCATCATCCAATAAAAATTGGAATTAAATAAGAGCATAAAATGAAAGTTAGAGAGGAGTAATCAAATCAAAATTGCCTTCAATTGCATTAATTCTTCAATTCTTCCATCATCGCTCATTAGTTACAGACACTCAATCTATTGAATTTTTTTATCTAATATAAAAAAACAAATAAAAAAACTAAACTACTAAAAAATTAAAAATGGTGTTTCTCTGTCCAATTATCTCTCTAGGCTAACTCTCCCATTATTTGGGCCTTCTTCTTCTTTAAATAGTGTGGCCATAGAGCTTAGGGGTAAATTGGGGAGGTACACACTAGTGTGCGTGAGGGGTGTGAGGTGTGAGGTGAGGGATATTTTAAGAGATGACACACAAATGTGCATGTGGGAGAGGTGTTGGGGGCTTTTAAGGAAAATTGGGACAAGAAGTTAGTTGGGGGTTAATTTGGGAAAAGGGGTTAAGTTGGTTTAAAACATGTCGGTGTAAAGTTTATTTGGGTTTTGGCTTGGTGTGCCTTTGCAGGTAATAAATCGTATAAGGCATTTGGGTTTGGTGGAAATGGGTTTGGATGGATAAGGGTCCTCTAGGTTCGATCGTAGTTGGGGTTGATGTAGAGGGAGGAGCACGGTTGCAGCTCCGGGTTAATGGAGGTCAAGGGTTGGGTTGTGGGTCTATTTGTGGCTGCGGGTTTGGGACCAAATGGGGTTGGGGGTATAGGTGTCTAGTTAGAGTTCGGGAATGAGGGTTGGCCGGCGACGGGTTTAGGACGCCGAGTTAGAGTTCGGGAATGGATCACCAACAGGGTTCCAATAAGTGTCAAACCGGGTTGTGGAGATAGCAGCTCGGGTTTATGGGTTTCGATGTGTTTTCGGGTATTGGAGCTGGTAAGGGTCGAAGTAAGGTGGTCCCTAGTGGTATAAGGATGGAAACCGGAGGTGGTCGTCGATTTAAAAGGTATGTACATGTGTCGGGTTCCAACATTAAAAGCGGATTGGGGATGATTTTGGGCTGCTGGTTTGCGACGGGTTAGGTATGAGTCACCGATGAGTTCAATTCGGGTCTTGGTAGTTCAGTTAGGTATGTGGCTAGAATGATGTAGGCAGGGGATTTTGGGTCTTTGGTGTGTAAGTATAGGAATGGTATGGAGTTATGGGTATGGAGGTTAGCAAGAGAGAAAGTGAGGTGAGGTTAAAGATGGTGAGGTGGGTTGGTCTGTGGTAGGGTGCATGAATGGTAGAGTGTGTGTAGGAGGGTTTTATGTGTGTGTGTGTGTGTGTGTATTAGTTTGTACCTAAAAAAATTAAAATAAGAATAAAATTTAACTAAACTAAAACTAAAAAACTAAAAGGCTAAAAAATAAATAATAAAAATAAAATCCTAACTAAAAAAATAAACTAAAAAGAAAATAAAAATACGAATAATAAAACCTATTAAATTAAAAAGACATTAAAGAAAATAAAAATAAAAATCTAATAAAACTAATAATTAAAGTCCTAATAAAACACAAACTAATGAAACTAGAAAAATAAATTCCTAAAAACTAGTCCTAATAAAATAAAATAAAGACAAAAAATTAAAAACTAATAAAAATCAAAAATCAAAATATAATAGAAAATAATTTCTAGAAAATTCTAAATAAATCAAAAATAAAACCTAAAAAATAAAACGACTCAAAATAAAAATCTAAAAATAATAAAAGTACAAACACAACACACACCCACGGGGTTCGGTGTGGGTTTGGGCTAGGTTAGGGCTACGGAGGAGGTGATTTAGCCTTTTCTTGGTGCAATTTTTCTCGAAATAAAACTTTTGAAATCGCAAATGCAAGCAAGCCTGCACAATAGACAATTATGCGCATAAGACCAAAATTTCTGAGAATTAGCAACTAAAATATATCTATTTGGGGTATAAAATATACATTTTTGGGTGCTTATCAGTGGCCATCCACGTTCTTTGGCGTTAGATAGATTGAGTAGAGGTTTATCATTTGACCGTCTCGACCCGAGAGGACAAGACCAACTCTCCCAATCCTACAGTAATGTAGCCTCTTAGTGGAATGGGGGATGTGCCAACTATTGGTCGACTCAGGGTCGAGATGAAGAACAAAGAGAAGTGAATCTCTTTCAGAGGATGATCGATCATAATCCCTCACCTCACCCAACCGACATAGAAGGGGTGAGGGATAATTTTGTTTCTAATGAGAGCCATGGAATGGTTCAATACAAAGATTGGAGGATAAGATAGGAGACTACCTAAAAATTCGAGACCCAATCCGGAGAGGATAAGTTGAAGGGTCACTCTTCGTCGCAAGTATAGTAAATTTTCCTACCCCTGTAAAGTTCAAACCTCCAATGGTGACTCCCAAGTATGATGGAAGTACCAATCCCATACATCACATAGACATGTATTAGTTAGTTACCGATATCTTTCTAGTCTCAAATGAGATGAAATACCGAGCCTTATCCAACACACTTATTGGTGCTTCTCATGTTTGGTATACCTCTATCCTAAAAAACACCATTGAAAATTTTAAATATTAGGCAGAGAAGTTCATCCACAACTTCTACTTTGATGTGAAGCCTCGAAAGAAGACCACTCATTTTCAGTACGTTAAGCAAGGAAAAATGAGTCTTACAAAAAAAAGATGGAGGTTGAAGACTATGAGGAAAGCATCGTCATTACTACCCTCATGGGTGGACTATAAAAGGGAAAAATCCTTTGTAAATTGGCCGAAGATCCTCTAAAAATCATGGTAGAACTTCTGGCTACTGCTGGGAGAGTCATGAATGTGGAGGAGGCGATGGCATCCTCGGGAGAGGACAACGGGGAAACAAGTGGGAGCAAATCCTAAAAATTTAAAGGAAATGAAGGAAAGAAGAGGTCAGCGAATGAAAATTTCACTGACTATACTCTGCTGAAAGTTAGACCAAATATGATATTGAATGAAATCAATCATAACAGATCTGTGAGATGTCCTAAAAACTAAGAGACCCTCCTCACAAGAGGGACAAGAGCAAGTGGTGTAAGTGCCATCGGGACCATGACCACACGATAGATAAATGCTTCGCACTTAAGGATGAGATTGAAAAAAGTTTGAAGAAAGGGGAGCTCAGAAAGTACACGGATAAGAATAGTTCCAAGAAAGATAGAGACGACCCAAGGAGAGAATGAGCCGATAAGCCAACACAGGAGGTCAAGTCTAATAAAAATTATGATGAGTCTTACGAAGATGGATAAGCCAATTATGAACTTCGACCCCAAGATACTTGCATATAAGGGTGGATTGTGGATGATCTCTTTAGGAGTGAAAATGATCTGCGTCGGCTTGGAAGGTGGGGGAAGGATGTGTCCTACATGAAGTCCCATTTCGTAAAAGCTAAAGCAATCCCAAAAAGTAAAGAGCTAAACTCGATCGAGTTTGAGGCCAAGCCGAGTAAGAGGAAGAAGGTAGATATAAACACGCTGGTGAAAGGCTTATCAAGGTTAGACTTCAAGGGGATCTTGACCCCTTATGATAATCGACTGGTGATTACTACGAGTGTTAATGGGTATGACTCCATAGAATGCTTATTAACATAGGGAGTTTGATAGATGTTATGTTATGGGAATGCTTCAAAGGCCTAGATCTTAACAAGAAGAAACTTGTTCCCTACTATCAACCTTTTATTGGCTTTAGTGGTGAGAAGGTCCATCCTAGGGGGGTTATCAAATGGATATTTGCATGGGGACTTGACCAAGATGTCTTACCAGGAAGATAAACTTTTTTGTTATGGATGAAAATGTCTACTCATCTTACAGCATGATTATGGGAAGGGTAGTCCTCAAGGAATTTGAGAAGTGCGCTCTATTGTACACCAGATGATAAAATTCCCGACTCACTATTGAGTAGGGGAAATTCAAGGTGATCAAGTAGAGGCAAGAGAATGCTACTGTAACTTAACAGAGGAGAGAGAGACACATAATAATCTCACCACCACATAAAACATTAATACTCTCGACCTAAGGGATGAGAAAAAACTGAAAAATGTGAAGCCGCCGAGGAGGTGGAACCCATCGTCCTGAATAAGGACGAGCCAAAAAAAATAGTCCAAGTTGGTAAAGCCTAAAAGTAAGAAGTAAAAGGGGAGTTGATAAAGTTGTCAAGGACTAGGCAAAGTATCTTTTACTGGAGTCATAAGGACATGCTAGGGATAGACCTCAAGATCCTCTGTCACCAGTTGAATGTGGATGAAGGAGTGAGGCCGGTTAAATAGAGGCTATGAATCTAATCTAGAGAAAAATCTGAGGTCATAAGGGATGAGGTCAAGAAGTTAGAGAAGGATGAGTTCATCAGGGAAGTAGTCTACCCAGAATGGTTGTTTAACGCAATCATTATACTAAAAGCAAATGGTAAGTGGAGGATGTGTGTGTACTTCATCGACCTGAATAAAGCCTGCCCTAAAGACAACTTCCATCTTCCCAAAATTGATCAAATGGTGGATGCAATGGTTAAGCATGACTTAATGAGCTTCATGGATGCCTACTCGGGTTAAAATCAGATCTATATGGACCCAATAGATGCTAAGAAAACATTTTTTTATTATAGACAGGGAAACTATTATTATATGGTTATACCCTTTGGCGTCGAGAATGCATGAGTAACCTATCAGAGGCTTGTGAATAAAATGTTTAAATAACAAATCAGTAAGACCATCGAGGTGTATGTGGATAATATGTTGACCAAAATCCTCAAGGATAAGATACATATGGTCATCTTTGAGCTCACCTTTGATACAATTGACGAATATTAAATGAAACTCAATCTAGCTAAATGTGTATTCAAAGTGGATAAGGCAAATTTTTGGGATTCATAGTTAACCAACAGGAATAAGGGAAAATCAAGAAAAAATAAAATCTTTGATTGAGATGAAGATGCCGAAGACCATCAAAGACGTGCTAGGACTAACTGGTAGAGTCACTGCACTAAACAAATTCATCTCAAGGTCTACAGACAAGTGACTCCCCTTTTTAAAAATTCTAAAAAAGAGTTTAAATGTGATGAAGAGTGTGAAAAATCCTTTCAAGAGCTTAAGGCTTACTTAGGTTCTCCGATGCTATTGTCCCGTCATGTAACCATAAGATAATTAATAAAACTACCAAAAAAGATATGTTCTTAAAAGTATGTGGAAACAGTAGTCTTGAAAGTATGTGGAAACGAAAGTCATGTGTTTTAGAGTGGATTGGATGATATTTAAGTTCAAAAGTCCATCTAATCCAAATAAACGTGCCTCGCTCCACATATAAACCCTATGTATCTCAAATGACTCAACGACTCAAATATTTTGTCATGATATTTGTCCAACTTTTATATACAACAATTACAATATAAAATAATACATTTACAAAGTTTACTTAGTCATTAAAACAACCTTTAACCTCTGCCAATCAACTGAGGCCGGCTTCATTGTTGTAGTCTTACATTTACACCACCACATCTTACGTTGCTCTCCCAGTGGATAGGGAACCTGAAACCCCTTAAGGTTTTATCAAGAAAGAGCCTTTATTATATAAAAATTTGAGTTAATTTGAGTTCTTTAATGTTTAACTGTCCCCGTAGTCACCCCTATGACCTCGGAGGAAGGGATGGTGTCAAGTACAAAGATCTTGCCTCAGTTTCAGGATTTTTTAATGCCACCGTAGTACCCAAACTGAGAGACCTAACATCTACAACATGATAAATAGGATCAGTAGACACGGTTGTAGGCCATCGAGGGTATGCTTTATATTTAGGGTTCATATGCATGAGTTTTGTTTAACATCGAGGCATCACATTATTTCGTCAGTAGTACATTTTCTATGACTTCAGGACTTAGTGATATAGTCACCGATATCTCATTACATGTTGATATACCAGTGGGTAGGGTTGCTGATTTACATCACTTTTATAGAGACATAGTAATCCTGATTAGCCGACTTTATTTTTCAGCTAATTTAATTATTTTAGACATGAGATCATATAATATCAACTTGGTCAAGGATTGGTTAGTGCAATTTCATTTGCAGATTGACAGCAGCGGGAAGGCTATTACGTTTGTTATTCCCGAGAAAGAGATTTTTCTTATAGCTAAGCCTAGCACACTCTTACATTATATATATGCGAGAACATCAAAGGATGTTGCAGTATCCTTAGAGTCTATACTGGTAGTCCAGGGGTTTTCGAATGTATTTAAGGAGGGGCTGGTGTTACCACCCACCCGTGAGATAAATTTTATAATAGATTTGGCACCAGGCCCATAACTAAGGGAACACATAGGATTGATACTTTAGAGATTATAGAGTAATAGGATAAAATACAACAAATTTTGATCCAGGGGTTTATATGGAGGAGTATGTCACCTTAGCGAGTGAATAAGGTCATAATACATAGCAAGTATCCATTGTCGTACATCGATAACCCGTTCGATCAGATGAGGGGTGCATCTTTCTTTTCGAAGATTGACTTGTGTTTAGGGTATCAATAGTTATAGATTTGGGAGGATCATACCCCTAAGACATTCTTTCTAATGGGTTATGGATCATATGAGTTTTGGGTCATGACATTTGGGTTGATGAATGTTTCATCGATGTGTTCGTAGATTTCATAAATCAAGTGTTCTTACTATATTTGGACCAGTTTGTTCGTATATTTATCGACGAATTCTTGGTCTACTCTCAATCTGAGGATGAGAATGAATTACATCTTGGGACGGTTTACAATATAATTTCATAATATAAGTTGTGCGCCGAGTTCTCTAAGTGTGGATTCTGGTTGTGAAAGGTGTAATTTTTGGGGCATATTGTATTGAAAGCCATGATTTTTGTGGATCCTAATAAGGTGTTGAAAGTGGTGGAGTGGGGAGATCACACGTCACCTGTTGAGGTCGAGAGCTTATTAGGTTTGGTAGGGTACTATGGGATGTACATTTAGTGTTTTTTGAATATTGTGAGGCCATTATCCCACCTCACTCGGACATGGGTACTATTTATTTAGGATTAGAACTGTTAGAAGGATTTTGAGGAGTTAAGGAGAGGCTTCTGATCGCACCTCCTCACATGTACTTGCCTTACCATGAAAAGGGGTGGAGTATATGGTTTATATAAATTCATCACTATAGGTACTGGGAGGGGTACTTACACATGATGAGAGACCCATACCTTATGCTTCCTATAAGATCAAGACTCACAAGGGCAACTACCCTACCCGTGACTTTGAGTTGGATACTATAGTTTTTGTGCTTCCTATTTAGATAGATTACTTTATGGTAGAGAGATTCCCCTTATTCTCGGACCACAAGAGCTTTCAGTATTTGTTCACTCAGTTGGAGTTGAGAATGCATCAAAGGAGGTGGCTAAATTTTGTGAAGAACTACCACTTCTCCATTATTATCATACGGGTAGGCAAGCATGGTAGCAAACGGCTTGAGTTATCATTTGATAGTTAGTATATAAACTTTATGGGATGATAAGGGGGAAAATTTACCAATTTTATGGTTGGAGCAGTGGGATAGTTTTTGGTACAGTATATGCGGCAGAGGAATTCCTAGTAGTAGTGGTTGTTATGCCAAATATGCGTTACGTGGGTGATTCATTCCCAATCATTAGACTCCTTTTGTTAAGAAAAGTAACATGAACTATTTCCAGGAGGAGTTCCCTTTCATTCTATCAGCTTAGATAAAGGCTTATACCTTCCGACATGATTGATTTTACGAGATGGTCCCAAGCTATGAATGGTTGTCTTAAGTGAGGTTCATGGTTCATGATTCACTGTGCATCTTGGGGGGTCAAAAGATGTACCATGATATGAGGATGAAATATGGGTGGGTTAGTATATAGTGAGATATAGAAAAGTTTGTGTCTAAGTGTGCCACCTACCAGTTAGTGAATATAGATCACTAGAGACAATCTAGAGAGTTGCAGCCATTAGAGATTCCAGTGTGGAAGTGGTAGAGTATATCGATGGATTTTATAAGGGGTTATCGAGGTCCCAAAGAGTACATGATGTCGTTTGGGTCATTGTTCACATACTGACTAAATTGGTTAACTTTCTTCCAGTACATATAAACTAAAAAATGAGTAGTATGCCCTGAATCCTTATATTAGAAATTATGCATCTACATGGGGTATCAATTGATATTTTGTTCATCAAGGACCAAACTTTTTTTATTGGTTCTCGGTCAACTTTTAAGGGGCTATGGGTGTTTAGTTGCAAATGTGTATGACATTTCACCCTCAAAAGTATGGTCAAACTGAGAAGGTGAACTAGATTCTAGAGGGTATGTGAAAGATTGCATATTAGACATCAAGAGAAGTTAGGATCAATAATTTCCACTATAAGAGTTTGTTTATAGCACAAGTCATCAATAAACTATGGTATGTAACCTTACGTGGCATTTTATGGCCAACCTTTTTGTTATTAGATTCTTCATCTACATACGGAGGATAAAAGGTTATTTGGGTTGTATTGTTGTTAAGACACCTCGCAGAGTGTATTGCTGATAAGGGAATGTATGAAAACTTCCCAAAGTAGGAAGAATAGTTATTTAGATAGGATGGTGTGAAAATAAGAGTTTTAGGTGGGGAACTAGGTGCTTCTCAGTGTCTCCCAAATGAAGGGAGTTATGAGATTCTGGTTCAAGAGGAAGTTGGTATTCTGATACATAAGTCCTGTCACGATATTGGATAGGGTTAGGTTAGTGGTATATCTTTAGGCCTTACCCAATCATCTTCAGTGTGTGCAAGACATTTCCCACATGTTCATATTGAGGAAGTTTTTGAGGTATGAGTTGACATACGATCACATACACCTTGATGGGATTGAGTTGTAGTCGGATGTGAGTTACGAGAAGAGACTACAACATATCATAGATCAGAATGAGAAGATCTTGTGCTCAAAGGTCTCTCATTTTGTTAATTTCCAATGGTAACATAATAGAAAGGTGAAGTCTACTTGGGAGTGTGAGGATGACATGAGAGATATATATCAAGATCTCATCGAGTCTGGTACATAAAAGTTTAATTTCGAGGACTAAATTCCTAGTTTAAGGGGTGGAATATAATATTTATATTTTCATTGTTAAATGTTTCAGGGACAAATGCACATAGTCTATGGAACGTTCACGGGGCTAAGTGTCGGGGGTTTTCTTGTTTGGATTATTCCCTTAGTACTGGGGTTCCAACGATTGTGAAGTATGTTCTTATAATATTGATTCACAATTGATTAATTAATAACTAAGATTTAAAATTTAGTGAAGCATATTGACTAATAAATAAAATAATAAAATAATTTACTCATAGAACATGTTAGTTTTGGGGTTGGTTCATGGTTTAAAATACTAGAATATTGGTCCATTCAGTTAGTATATTGGTTGGGCCAAGTTTTAGGACATTTAGGGCTTGATTTGGTCCTTTTAGGTTAAGAATAATTTAGAGCCTAAGCCTAGTTTTGGGTTTGACCAATATATTAGACTGATTAACCTAACATAAAGCACATAACACAACTTAGAGAAGATCTAGCTGCTAAGGAAGAATATGAGGAAACCATGGCTTGCAGATTTGGGGATTGCTTTCATACAATGTTCCTAAAGCAAGTCTACTTTGTGTAGAAATAAGATTTAATGTGTTTTATAGTACTAATTATATGTTGGTATCTGTAAACATGTTTATATAATATAATTTTCTTAATTATTAAACATGATTTCGTAATTAGATTTAATAAAATTAAGAATTCTAGCCAATTTATTATTGAGCTCGTGAGACTTATTAATGAATGGAAAATTAACATATGAGTACATATAATATGCAATAGAAATCATTAAATCTGCAATATATATGTTGTGATCTTCAAAATCCCTAAGTAAGTTGCATAAATGCATTAGAAAAAGTAGGTTAATTCAGCCATTTTGATTAAAGAAGACGAAGTTAAGTTTATTTGGCTTATGCATGAAATTTGACCTTTAATCTTGCTATAATCACAATAAATATTATATAAATAAATCGTAATACATTGTCTATATGGTTTGAGGATGATTTATTAGTGTAACGCACCGGCCCAGATTTATGGGTTACTCGTAGTCAGTCCGGTTCGACCCAAGCATTAGATGTGAAGTGCAATGAAACAACCTATATAATGTTGATAATATAGTTTTATGTTAATTAACGTTTCACTTGTTTAGAATGTGATTCCAATTTCAAATCAAACAACGTGAGGGACCCGTGGGAAGGGTCCTCGGAATCCAAGCATACAGTGTTACTAACGTAAAATAAAATAGAGTACTTACCTAAGTAACGCCCTCAAAATACGAAACTATGTCCAACCTATCATAATAATGACAAGGGTATGAGCCAAATTCTCAGTGGGAAATATACAACAATGTAGTATAGAATTGAATGACAGAAAGGACACACTAACATGTTATGCTTACGTGCACATGTAATTACCTTATATATTTTTATATATATACATATATATGCACTTAATGCACGAAACCGTTTTACTTCCGAAATTTATCCCGAATAAATTACCTTAATCTTATAAAAGACTTACTCTTTCTTAATTTGACATTTATCTCTTTATTTAACACACATGGTTAAATACTTGAAAAACTACACATTGTTCAACCGAAAGTTATTTCTTTACCCAAATTACCCTTTTTATTAAAACTAACTCATATTAGTATTTTCGTTAAAAATTACCCCTTTCAACACACGTAAACACTGTGTTAGAAAATACTTATTTAAATTTTAAAAACCATTCACAATACAACCATTAAACCTTCTTAGGTTTCTTAACAACCCTTTAATCACTACACTTTACCTTTTCTTTACTTTATGTACATTAATCCATTTTCACATTTCTTATCCACTTTAACCTTTATCGTAACATTTATTAATTCATTCAAGTTAGGTTGTTCCTTTTACATTTTCATCACACAACCCATTTCTTGACATGTTCCTTATTTTATTATCTTTTTCTCGAAATCTTGCAAAAAATCACGTACTTTAAGGGGCTCCCACCGCCGGCGACACCACCATATGCTCTGGCCAGTGATTTTGGGTCTTTTATCACAAGGCTTCGGGACATCCTTACTTATTCCAATGTCATCCTAGTTCCTTTTCAATGTGTTTTAACATTTTACAAACATCCACATTATTCTATCTTTCCTTTTCACCCGAAAGAAGCCAAAACTCAAAGCTTCACCCCAACTTGTGATACGCCTTTGAAATTGTCATTTCATGCCCTTTACACTTTAGAATTCATTTTATTCAAAAAAAATATGTTTCTTTAGGAACAATATACGGAACACCATTTTGAACATTTTTATTTCATAAAAATATTCCACTTTACGTAAAATTACCATTTTACCCTTTTTATTTCCAAACATGTCCTCCTTTTCATATTCACAAGTGTTACTTTCCAAACCACCATCAAGTCACCCACGCTCACTTCTTAAGTGTTTTTAACACATTAACACCCTTTTAACATTTGGCGTAACATTATTCTAAAGTTGAAAACATCTTTATTCCATAATTTTCTTTTCCAATTTCTTAAGTGTTAATCTTTCAAAAAGCATAATTAAGTTATACACACCAACTTTCCAAAGTTTTAACCAGTAACACTTATTCAACACTTTTACTAACCACTTTTTTAAGTTAGACATTTCTTTACCAATAAATTCAATTACACTTAAAGACTACTTTTATAAGAAAATATCATTTTGTTTTACTAATACTTGTAGTCTTAGAACCTTACACTTACACACTTTTAACCCCTTTTTCACACACTTAGAAGACTAGAATTTCTATAAAAAAAAAATATTATTTCATGTTTAAACCCAAAAATTTTTTCTTTTAAACTTGTTTTTATGTTCATCATCAAAATACTGTAAGTTTATATGCATGAGAAGATGGATTTAACCTTTAAAATCCTATTAAATGAGTTAAGATACATATCATTCTTAGAAATTCTTAATACTATCCAAAATGCACTTTCAAGGCATAAAAGACATTTATTTCTTCAAACTCAACAAACGTCAAACTTTCATAAAATCTTATTTTCTTTTTTCAAGAAGTTTTTGAACATTATTTCACCAATCATTTTTAGCAAGATCAACATCAATTCTCAAAATATATTATTTCATAAAATGTTTAGCATCAAATTTCTAGGATTACACCATTTTCATAAAAATCCCAAACCCTTATTTCAAGAAAACTTTAAAATATTTACTCATTATTTATTTCCAACAAAATGACATTTTTGCCAACATTTTTTTATTTAGTAAAAATGTTTAATAACAAATCTACTAGAAACTCATTATTTTATTCATATTCATATTCATTCAACTCTTAAATTATAACAACTAGACTACTAATACACAAAATAGAGTCTTAAACTAAGAGTAGATTTCCCCATCTCAATTGAAGCTCCAACAAATGTAGGCATGAAATGTCTAAGAAGATGGCAACCTCCCACCTCCTAAAGTAGTCTTAGAAAGGTTGCCTAGTTCCACCAAGCTTGTCTCCATGAAATCTCCATTAAAAGCCACTTCAAGCTCCATGAATCATCCATTTTTATCATCTCCAAGAGCCCCCGATAACACCTTAAAAATTTGTAGCTCCACTTAAGAATTGTGAAAATGGGTATATAAGGCTTGCATATGGTGGGATACTAGAAGAATATTGTGGCATAAGGTGGAAGAATGGTGGTGTCTTGGTGGTTTGTGGTAGAGAGAGGTGGAAAAATGCATAACAATGATGGAAGACCCAATCCTCTCTCTCTTTTCTTCCAACGATAAATCCCCAAAATAAACCCAAAAATCCTAATAAAACACCACCAATACTTAAAATCCCCATATTTCCCAATCTAGGAATGCCAGAATTCGACACCTCATCCATCAAACGACCCAAAATACAATAATATATAAGGGCAAGCCAAAATATAAAAATATGTACGACCTCGTTCGAACGAGAATCGACTCTCATATGAACAATAAAGGCATCTCGTTTGAACACCCTTCAAACGACCTTTGAACGAATTGGACCTGTTATTCACTCAGATCTAGTTCAAACCTCGTTTAATCCCCACTGCGAACGACACTTCTCATATTCACATGACCCTTCTTTAATTTATCCAAATTTCTTAATTTTTACCCAAAGCTTCCAACAATTATCATTAGGACCCCCAAAGTAGTCAAATAAGGATATAAACCCAATCAACACAATCCAACTCCCAAGGTTCTCATTTTATTTCAACTTATGTAGGAAAATAATAAAATATTGGGGCGGAGTATTGGATTTTTCCCTCCTTAGGAAATTTCATCCCCAAAATTAGCGATATGTCAATCATTAAGCTTATGGGATTTATCAATTTCTACTGTAAGTCATAAGAATCCTCCAATGGTAAACCATTAAAGTCCTCGAATGCCAACATTACCTAATGCTCATCCACGAATTTGTCCCCAAAAAGGCTCATTGTGCAACATTACCTAATGCTCATACCCTAAGGCTTGTCATCAAATTCACCTATAGTGCCCGAGTCTACACTTCCCGGTGATCATTCTTAGTCGAGTCCTAGGACTAACTTTTCTAATACCTAAAGCATGTCGATGCCTCAATTAAGCGATACCCTCACATGATCGATACTCACCCAAGAGTAAATCGCGACCTAATCAATACCCGATTCATCATCAAGAATCATTTCAAATCTTAGGATTACACCTCCTACCCCTTACACAAATTTTCAAATCATCCTGACCATATAGCTTCGTTCAAACTTGACACAAATCTCATATCGTTAAGTCACTCAATCAAGGGTAACATGCTTCTCAGTCTCAAAACCATGTGTCTGACTAATACCCCTTTCACAAGGTCCTCACATGAATCTATGATCACTCTAGGCATTTAAACAGGGAATGCACACCCGATCATTACACAATTCACTCACTGTGACAAAGAATGCGTAACACAAAGTTTCCTCTAGTTTTTAACATTCTATAATGTCCACAAGTTATCATCCTTCCCTTTACAGCTAGGGTCCTTATCTTCCATGCCGACCAAATCCTAGGTTGCTATGCCTAAGGAAAGCGAATACTATGAGCAATCGCGTGGTTGAAGATGCAGCCACTTGCATAGGAGGCTTATGCAATAAGAAGGATACCATAGATAAGGGAGCACCTAGTTACTGAGTTGCATTAACCATGCCAAGATCAATCGCACTCTACTGGTCCAAATCGAGCCACACCATAGCGTGGAACAAGTTCGGGTTATCACAACCATAAGGGATATAATTTCTTATCACCAAAATAGAAGGAAAACATGAGAATTGAAAGAGATAAATAATAGATCCGACATATACCCACTCACATATAACAATGACATCTTATGAAGGCGGGCCTACACTACACATTCGTAATCCATGTCCCATCCTGAGAAAACTCAATAGATCCTAGCCTAGCCATTCGCCCTATATTGAGTCACCAATTATGATGAATCTAACCATGACCCACTTATTTCCTCTATAAGGTTATAACATACGAGCCTGCAATCTAATAGGAAGTAAACGCTAGACTTCTCTCCTTAAGGATAAGGTTTCCTTTGGCAATACCAGATCCAGCGATGCACTTTCCCTATCACAACTATCGTCGTCACAAGGTTAATGTCATCTTTCCCCAAGTTTAATTCAAATTGACTCCACCTGATGGCTAATAGCTCGTTACTAATACTATAAGGGTAACTAGTAGGTCTAAACATCCCCTCATTATTACTATTCTAACATATATTGATGACTCACATCGATATACTCATTATGCCTCATCTCATCAAATTTGCTATGTATAGGGACTAAATCATAACTTCGTTAACCCAAGTCCCTAATGCATCTCCTGGAACTCGTCAAATTCTAATACGATCCTCTCTACACCGATCTCCTTAGGACAAGGAGTATTATTCCCCATCATGAAATGAATCTCTAATTTCACCTCAGAAAATTGCACCGCCTATTTATATAAAATTTTGACGGCCTCATCCAAGGCTATATGAAGTGTCTCCTTTGGACTTAGCCGATAACCAGAAGTCATCACCAAATTTTTCACATACTATCACCTGAACACAACACATTCCACAAGATCAAGCCTAGTCGGTCCCCTAAGGACCTCTAGTATACCCAAGCAATCATCACTAAGAGTAGATAAGACATTCCACAAATTAAGCCTGATTTCCATAAAGTGATTATGCCCTATGATTTCACAATCTTCACTTCAACGATTACTAGCCAGTCACCCCAATCATTAATCTATAATTCTCTAACATGGTAGGTCATAATCGTCAGATACATCAAGGCATCACAACAATTTGACCTTTCATCCTAAGGATACTCCAAGAACCTTTTTACTACACTATTGTCATGCACCACGGATTGAACCATAAACTGACACTACTAAGGATTTTGGTAGGATACATGACATTATGTCTAGCCAGTACAACTCTATGTCTACATTGTCGATGTCACTAAAGATCCTATTCACCAAATGTTGCACAATTCCTTCCACAACTACCCTAAAAGGGCTACCTATGGTTCACTCCCTTGTCATTACAACCCATCACTATTACACATTTGACACAATTTCCATAAATGGTTGTAACTCTAATCATGGCTCTATCAGTTGACAATCACCAAGGCACTCACCCATAAGTATAACATCCTATCAACTAAGACTAAGTGTATATATCCTTAAGTATTGACCCACACAATTTTTACATGATCATCAAACTATCCATTAATCACGGTATTAACCCAAAGATCGAATTGGCATAATTACATTATCGGTGTTAACCTCCCGTAAGTGCCGCACCTAGGGGCTATATGCGTTTTTATCACCAATCATCAATACTTAGTCATGACACCATAACTATCAACCTACGTAGTTGAATATACCTAACTTGTTCCACTTTCCCATTGGGCATCATCACACTCGATTGATGTCTCCAAAGACTCTACATTATTAAATACTGGAATACAAGCACCTCACACTACAAACCATGGTGTCACTTCTATTCGCTCAAAAGGACACCCGTAAATTATTAATATATCTAATTAGAAATGCAGAAGTGATTAATAACAAAAAACTTAGTCATATGTCAATTGGAAACAATTCACCCATCGTGCTAACCACTTTGACTTCATCGTCGAGGACACGAACTAAAACTAACACCGACGTCAAAAGATCCACTATCGACCTCACCACACCACTCCCGAAATGAACCTTAAACCGACAACTTTGATACCATTTATAACTCCCTGTCCTGGATTTATGGGTTACTCTTAGTTAACCCGGTCCGACACGAGCATTAGGTTTGAAGTCCAATGAAACAACATTTACAATGTTGCTAATCCAATTTTATTTTAATTAACATTTCACCTATTTAGCATATGATTCCAATTTCAAATCAAACTGCGCATGGGATCCTTAGGAAGCATCCACGAATTCCAAGCATATTGAGCTACTACCTAAAAATAAAATATAGTACTTACTTGTGTAATGCCCCCAAAATACTAAAATGCACCCAACCTTCCATAACAAGGGTAAGGGTGTGAGCTGAATGCTCAGTGGAAAGTATACAATAATGCACTGTAGAATCGAATGGCAAAAAGCATACTCTAACACGTTACACCTACGTGCACATGAAATTACCTTATATATATATTGTGGCCATCCCCGATCCCCTCCACGGAGGAAAAGGATCCTTCGGGTCCCGCGCGTCCCTCTCGGGAGCACTTCGGCCAGCATCGTTTGAGATGTGATGTAAAAATGTAGAGAGATTCAGAGTCGCCAGTCTATTTTACTCAAAACAGACAAAAGAAAAAGGGGAAGCCACCCCGAAGGATGGCATCCAAAGACATACTGGTGCGTGCGAAACCAAAATGATTCGAGAAGGGTTCGTAGGCTTAGTTATGAAATGGGAAGGTGTTAGGCACCCATTCCGCCCTTTCGGTCTCTCATGGATATTTGCAATTTTCCTTTATATTTCCCCCCGTGATATGTGTGCATGTGTATATATATAATGGAGGTAGGAATCCTCGACTTGTATCATGGAAAAGATAAAGCGAGTCATCCGTAGGAAGATATAAGAATAATATTAGAAAAATAAGATTTATGCGATTACCCCTACATTGATCGTTATAATGGAACGATAACGCATATGGAGTAATACATCACTAAGGGCAAGTATATAGAATATAAGGAAAATGGATTTAGAGAAGATAGAAAATGAGAGAAAAAATGAGAAAAAGGACTCGAGTCTCGGGTTTTACCCCGAGATGCCTACGTAGCCTATAAATGCATCAAAGTCCATGTAGTTCGCATATAAAACGAGGGGTGGGGTTTATCCCATAAATCCAAATGGGGATCTCTTATTTGTGAGTGGGTGTGTCTGTAGAAAAAGTGCTTTAGTTATGAGAAAAGTGTAGAAAAAGTGTGAGAATCCCTACTTGGAATTTATGAGCAAACCCTGTTTTTCTTATTTTTTTTACGTTTTTATTTATATTAAAATATGAGATGTGCAATAATAATAAATAAAAAGTATATTTAGTATGTGTGAGATGAGATAATAAAAGTGCTAAGTAAGAAAACAAGTTATTGGGAATTTAAGGGAATTTAAGAGAGAGTTTGAGAAAGTTGGACCTTCTTGAAGATCTTGAGCTTGATCTTGAATGTTGGAGAGCATCCCTTGCACTTGGATGATGATGGAGAGTGGTTAATTCACCAAGTTTGATGAAAAGGATGATGAAAAGTGGAAGTAAAAAAGGGATTTGAAAGTTGAAATCACGCTGCCTTCGAGAGAGGTTTTTGGGATTCGCTGAGAGAGATTTTTATCAGATCTGGGCTCCCCTTGCAAATGTGGTGAAGGCCTACTTTTATAGGACCAGGTAAGTGCCGATCGGCATATACCTGTTCCTGCCTATCGGCAGGTGCCGATAGGCAAGGACTGGAACCTGCCATTTGGTAGTGCGCTTCAGGATTTTTCGGAAAATCGGCCACCGAGGGCAAACCGTTGGTCAGAATCGCGCATGCAGCATACCGTTGGAAAGGTAATTCAGATACCTTCAAAAGTCCTTTGGACCTCTCCCAGGTTCAGGAGTTGACTTTGGGTCCAATAGGGCTCGAAAGCGTTTGTCGGTCCATTCGACGGGGAATCGTTCGGACACAAACGGATCGTTCGTCCGTATGGTAAGTCCAAATCGCGCACAGGGTGGATCATTGGAAAGGTTAGGAGATGTACTTAGACATTCCAAAGAGTTTGGCCCAGTTTGGAGAGTTGACTTTGGTCAACCAGGCCCGAGAAGCGTTCGATGACCTCTCGGAGTTAAATGGATCATTCGCCCGCATGGAAAGTCAGAATTGCGCACCGGACAGACCGTTGGAAAGGGTATTCAGTGCCCTTCGAATATTTATTTAGCCTCAGTTGAGCTGAAGAGTTGACATAGGTCAAATTGAGCCCGGGAGCACCCGGTGGCCTGTGGGTCAGGTTTCGAATGCAAACAAGTCGTTCACAATTCTGACCCAAGAGGGGATAAAGATTGGATTTTAATTCTGATGGAGAAAGAGCTTTATAATTTTGATCTGAGCTGGGGAGCTGATAGCTGGGGAAGGTTTTAGGAGACTTTGGAAGGGGGAATAACCTATTTTGGTGTTGTAAGAGAATTCCGCTGGGGGAAGTTATCAGGAGATCTTTAGGGATCCTCCGGAGCTTTGCCGGGAGGAGTTTCACTTGGTTTTTGAGGATTACGCAGGGGAAATAAGGGGTTCTGCTCGAGAGAACGCAAAGTTTTCTTGGTGAAAATGTTCAAAATCCATCCTAGGATTTTTAGGAATTTTCTGAGGATTTTTCATGGCTTTCTGTACGAAATTTAAGGGGGGTACCGGTCACCATGGTATGGAGGGTGCCATTCGGCAGTGGCACGAACTTTTGGGCTGCCTCGGGAAGGTGAGGAGTCAGTGCCGATCGGTATGGTAGGGGGAGGTGCCGATCGGCATGGCGCTTGGCATCCTATAAAAAGGGGGCGATTCCCCTCATTTTTTCACAACTTCTTTTGCTTTCTCTCTCTCTGTGCGATTCTTCTGCAAATCGTTCTAGCGTTTAGATCTACAAGAAATGGCCGCCTTTGTGAGCACTGCAGTCCACCGGGAGTGGTTAACCTTTGATGATTGGGCGAATGTGGATTGGAGGGATAGGGTGCCCCTTGATTTTGGGAGTGAGAACTCCTTTGATGCATTTGATCCTGTTGCGGATGAGTGTAATTTACTGCGGGAGCCATCGCGTCATCGCTCTTTGAGAGTGATCCCCAGCGGTTATGTAAGTAACCCGACCTTTGGCATTCTTCTCTTTTTGGTGATTTTTCTTTCTTAACTTTTGATGAGAATTTTCTTTTTGCCAGTCTGATATTTCTTTGAAGAACATGCGTGCCCGTGGGACAACGGGGCTCAAGGATGTCTGGGAGCATCTCCCACCTGTGGTGCGCTGGGTGGTTTCATCAGCGGGTTTTGGGAGGTTAGCATCGGCGCTGGATGAGACGCCTTGTTCGACGGCGGTCTTGTACTCTCTGGGAGAGAGGTGGTGGGACACTACCCACACCTTTCATTTCGGCTTCGGGGAGATGATTATGACTCCCGTAGACGTGCAGCAGCTGCTGGGGCTGGATTGTGATGGGGAGCGGATAGAGGTGGACCGCTCTTTATGGGTGATACCGGAGGCAGTGCATGCGGCACTTGGTGATGTAAGGAGGATAGTTTCTGGAGATTCTATCCGATTATCCCTGCTGAAGGACGTTATGTTGGGTAGGAATATTGATGTGGAGGACGGGCTGCAAGTGAGGTAGATGGCCCGGTTATTCATTTTGCTAGTGTTGGGAGGTTTCATGGCAGCATCGAGCGGTGACGTCGTCCATTTATGGTCTCTGCCGTACCTGAGGATGTTTTCGAACATCCCCTTCTATGATTGGGGGAGTCTGACCTTGGCGACCCTTTACTCCTCTCTGGATGTATTCATCCGGTGCTACCGGTAGACCTTTACTGGGGCCACGTACCTTCTTGAGGTATTCTTTACCTTGTGCATTTCTTTTCATGCATTCGCATTTTCCTTATGCGTCTCTTTTTGTTTGCGAATTCAGGCGTGGTTCTATGAGGTGATTGGGTGCAACACCCCGCTGATCGCTCTGAAGGACGAAACGGTTGGGGATTTATGTCGATTGTATCGATGGCATAAGGCCAACCGGCAGTCGAAGGGATCTCTCTCCCTGGAGGCGGTGTGTCAGGTCTTGAATGACCTGACCAGTGGTAGGGTAAGACTCTTTCCATTTCAGTCTTATTTTTTGCACCTTCTGATCTTGTATTGATGTATGCTTGCTTGGATATTTTCAGGTGACCTTTTATCCCTGGGGGACAGCCATTCAGGATATGGGGTGACCGAGGTGAATGCGCGGATGAGGCGCTTTCTGGAGCATGAGTTCGGCCATTCCTGGTACCTCGGGGAGAGGTTGATTCGCCAGATTACTGAGGAGGAGGTGGTGATGATTGGCGAGTCCTACCTTCTATACACCGATATGGCTGCACCGTATGACTATATGGACTTTGTGACGAGATGGCTGATGGCGCCCAGCATATATGATGCCCTGCCCTTCCTTCCTGCGAGTTCGAGTCGAGCGGTGGGTTCTTCTCACAATGGCAGTGGTCCGTCGATATCTGCGGCGGCGGCAACCTAGGAGGTCCCTTTTGTGCGGTTAAATACTCCTTTGTACAACATCTAACGAGCTGATGGAGGGATAGTGCCTATGTTGCACCGTCCCCATGCGATGGATCTGGAGGAGTTGAGTTTGACAGAGGAGGTCCTCCGACTTGCGGTATACCTTTTTGTTCCTCTCTCTCTTTCTTTTCTATTTTGGTCATCCTTGCTTTGATACTGATTTTGCCTTTTCTTGTAGCAAGTCTGGGTGTCGACCACTTGGCTAAGGGACATCAGAGACTTGATATCTTCGACGATTGCCCATATTCGGGACACGGTTCCTGTTCCTTCTTGTTCTGTGCCATCTGCCTCGTCTGGAGAGGAATCTGGCTCGGGTAGTGGTGGGGTGTCATCTTGCCGTAGGGGGAAGAGAGCACGTCGCAGGGGTGGAAGGTCTTAGTCAGAGAGAGAGAGAATGTGGGTTCGAGCTGAGTCCCGTTGTTTTTGCTTTTTCTTTTTATTTCCTGCAAAATTAATGTAACACAGAACACAAATATATGCAATGCAATGGAGTTTTTTATTATCTTATGATGAATGAATGCACATGCGCATTTTACTTTGGTGTTAAGACCGTAAAAAGGAATATTTTTGGAATTTTTTAAAGAAAAGTTTTTAATTAGAAGGAGAAAATATATAAGGAGAAAAGGGGGATTCTTGAAATTCTGTTGAGAATATTAATTTATTTTTATTAAATTTTCTGACTTGATAAAATAGGTAAAAGGGAAATTTCCAAAAATAGGGGGTTGTGGATCGGCAAGCACCCTGACCTGCCTATCGGCAGTTCAGTCTAGTCCCATCAATTAAAAGCTTTGAATGGTACCCTCTTCAGCCTTTGGTACCTTGTGGGGTAGGATTCCTTTCGATTTCTGCAGGGATTATGTCCCTTGTGAGGGTTTTCAAGTATAAAAAGGGGTGAGGGTGGAGTGTTTTCATCACACCTTCGCATTCTTACCCACTTTCCCATTATCTTTTAGCTTTGCAAGATGGCTCTACCTGGTAGCGCCGAGTTTGCCAACTACCTCAAAGCCTTGGAAGCAATGTGCTCTTATAATGTCGACTATGATGCTTTCAACATGCGTAGAGTCTCCCTGTGGCGTAATCGTCCTCTTGAGTGGAACGTGCTGATGGCGGCGGTACAATTCTGGTACTCGAAGACCACATATTCCTCTTTAGGTTGGAAGAAGTTTGTCCTACCTACGAGAAATTTTTTTCCATACTGGGTGTAAATCCCAGTGTTGCTGCGGATTTGCCCAAATTTTCTCGCTCTCCTAGGGATTTATTGGCCGGGCTTCTTCGTATTTCACCTTCGGCGGCCAGATCATTGGTTGCTAGGGGAATGATCTCCCTCCCGGCGGTGCTGTAGTTTGTGCATTTGCGGGAAGTAGGTGATGTTGGATATGCTGGAGCCGTTGTTCTGGGTTTGGTTTCAAAATTGTTACTGGTGATTGGAGAATTGTAGGTTAACCCGCAACTTGCAGCCATTACTTCATGGATGTCATACCGTCACAATCCGGCGGCGGTGATACTGGCAGAGACCCTGAATGGCTTGGATGCCTGGAGAGAAGGTCGTTCTGACTTTTTGAGGGGTAGTCCTGTAATACTGTTCATGTGGTTTTCTGAAAGATTATGCTTGGCGACTCCTCTAGAGTATCCCTTATCGGTTGTACCCAACTTCTGTTCACGCTACTTCATCAGTGTTGGCCTGTATGTTAAGAACTGGGAGAATTGGCTTGCGGAGCGTGGGGATCGTGGGCTGTATTGGTCAGTGGCTTAGTGGGGACAGTTGCAGCCTGTTCTGGAGCTAGGAGAGTATTCATATGTGCGGCTAGTTGGTCTCAGACAGACCTCTTTTTATTACCCTTGGCAGCTTTTGCGCCAATTCGGTTGGGCGCAGGTCATGCCCCCTCGGACCTTAAATTTCTTTCTGGTAGAAGATTTGACTGAGCGCTTGCATCTGTTGCATGGATCTCTATGGGAAAGTTGGCGTCCATCAACCCGTCCCTCTCAGTCTGTCGGGGAGGTTTGGGATGTCCCCAAAGATTATATGAAGTGGTTGTGGAAGAAAGTAGTCAGCAAGATATTGGCAGTGGAGACTGGACAAAGATGGTTTTTTTTATCTAACAGCATGGGAGGGGGTGTTGTGGTCTTTTCGAAGATGGTTAAGGCTCATCGATCCATGGAATGTTTACGGCACTCTATTCAGGCAGGGGAAACTTGGGGACCTCCGGATGTAGGTGATGAGGGCGCAGGCTCCTCTAGTAGCTGTGGGTAGGACTCTTAGAGAGTTTATTTGTGTAATAGATGTGGGGATTTTATTTGGCTTTTATGGTAATGGGGAAGGGAGTTATTTATTCCTTTTTCTTATGTAATTCGTGCTGAATTTTCTTATTAATGAAATAAACAAGTTTCTGATCATCCAGCTGTGCCTCTCGATGAATTTTGTATTTTGAATTATCTATATTGATCGTTAAGGCATACATAATCCTTTCGTTCAAGTATTTTTAGAATGAACCGTCGTTCTCGGAGGTAAGAAAAGAATAGTATTTTGTGAAAAACAAAGGGCCGCACTCATGTGAGGTGTATGAGCTGCCTACGTACCTCTGGGGTTTTTGAAAATGTTTTTAAAATAGTTTTGTTGTAGAGGATCAGGCCCACGTAGTTCTGGGTAGAGGGAAATGAAGAGAGTTTTTTTTTAGAATAGAATGAGGATGAGAATAGTCCTAGCGCGCCAAGATTTCAGACTTAGGGGTATAATTTCTTGATTCGGTCCAGGTTGACTAAACGAGCCATCTCCTCCCCATCTAGGTCAGTGAGCATAGCGGCACCGTCAGATAATATTTTCTTCACAATGTAGAGGCCGCTCCAATTGGGCTTGAACTTTCCTCTGGGGTCCCAGATGGATCCTATTATCTCCTTGAGGGCTAAATCGCCCGGACACCGCGATCCTTGACTCTCTTGTTGAATGATCGCGCTATTCGGCGATGGTACCCCTATATGTGGTACAGTTCCTTTAACCTTCTTTCATCTAGGAGGGCTAGCTCATCAAGACGGCTCTGGCACCAGTCTTCTTCACTAACCTTGCTTTCGAGCATGACACGTAGCGAGGGTATTTTCATCTCCACATGTAGGACTGCTTCCATGTCGTAGACCAGGGAGTAAGGGGTAGCCCCAGTAGAGGTTCGAATTGAGTTTCGATAGCCCCAGAGGGCGTACAGGATCCGGTCAGCCCAATCCCTATAACTTCCGGTCATCTTACTGATGATATCTTTAAGGTTCTTATTGGCGGCTTCAACTGCACCATTGCTCTGATGTCTGTAGGGAGAAGATTTATGTCTCTGAATCCCATGCTCGTTGACTACTTCTATGACTTTTGCTTCGAAATGCAACCCGTTATCTAATACCAGCTCGTACGGGACCCCATATTGACAGATGATATTTTTCTTGAGGAATTTAGCCACTTTCTTGGCGTTCAATACTGCGTATGACTCAGCTTTGACCCATTTGGTGAAGTAATCAATGGCAACCAGGATGAACTCATGTCCATTTGAAGCCTTTGGTGTAACCTTCCCTATGATGTCGATACCCCAGGTGGAGAATGGCCAGGGAGAGGTCATGTTGTATAATTCTCGTGGAGGCAACTGTTGAAGATTGGAGAATTGTTGGCATTTGAGGCACCTCCAGACATAGGCGGTGTAATCCTGGATCATGGTAGTCCAGTAGTAGCCCTGTCGGATGATCTTCTTGGCAAGCATGTGACCGTTCATGTGGGTCTCGCATTCCCCACTGTGGACTTTCTGCATTATTTTCTCACTCTCAGCCCCAGCAATACAGTGTAGATGAGTTCCATCAAAGTTCCTCTTGAGTAGGGCTTTATAACAGATGATGTACTGGGCGGCCAGTCTCGAAAGAGTCGTTCGATCTTTCTTGTTGGAACCCTCGGGATACCTACCATGCTTGAGGAGGCACCAGATATCATAGTACCAATAATCGGCTAGTTCGGGATCTTCGGTGGAAACAAGCTCAATATGGTAGCAATGGGTAAGTTTGTCTTGCTTTTGAACTAGAAAGGGGGTCATTGTTATTCCCTCGGGCATGTCGACCATAGAGGCTAAGGTGGCGAGAGCATCGGCTAGGTTATTCTTGGTTCGTGATAGGTAATGGAAGGTGATATCTCAGAATCGGGAGGCTAACTCCTCTAATTGGGCATGAAAGGGTTGAAGCGTTTCGTCCTTGACTTTCCACTTTCTGAGCACTTGATCGATGATAAGGAAAGAATCCCTGTAGACATCAAGATATTGAATACCTTTCTTGAGAGCAACTTTGAGGACCACTGTGCATGCCTCGTATTACGTCATGTTGTTGGTGCAAGGGAAATCCAGTTTAATGGTGATGGGAGTGTGGGAGTCATCTGGGGCGATCAGGAGTATCCCAATGCCATATCCCTTTTTATTAGCAGCGCCATTAAAGAACATTTTCCATCAAAGGCGGTCTTGAGTGGTGCAGAGGATATCTTCATTTGGGAATTCATAGATCCGAACATCTGCTTCATCTATGGGGTAATCAGCGAGGTCATCAGTGATGGCTCTTCCTTTAACAGCTTTCTGTGTGACATACACAATATCGAACTTGGTTAGGAGAATCAACCATCGGGCCATTTGACTGGATAAGGCGGGTTTCTCAAGCAGGTATTTGATGGGATACATTTGGGATACAAGTTTGATGGGGAAAGAGAGCATGTAGTGCCATAACCTTTGGGTGATCCAAACAAGTGCGACACATGCCTATTCTAAAGCAGTGTAGTTGACCTCGTACTCGGCCAAGTTGTGACTGGAATAATAAAGGGCTCTTTCTTTCTGGGAGTCTTCAAGATATTGGGCTAGCAAAGATCCAGTTGGAGTGTCAGTTATGGTTAGGTATAGGAGCAAAGGGAGACCAGATTGTGGTGGCATGAGAACTGGAGGTTGGGCCAGGAACTGTTTGATTCAGTCAAAAGCTTCTTGGAAGGCCCCATTCCAAACCTTGGTTGAATCCTTTCGGAGGATCTTAAAGATTGGTTCATAGATGGAGGTTAGCTGGCTGATGAACCGGCTGATATATTATAATTTCCCAAGAAAACCTCGGACTTCTTTCTCTGTTCGTGGTGGTGGCATCTCAAGTATGGCCTTCAGCTTTGCAGGATCTGCTTCTATCCCCTTTTCTCTGACCATAAATCCTAAGATTTTTCCCTTTATAATGCCGAAGACACACTTCTATGGATTAAGTCGCATTTGATACTGTCGCAGTCGTTCTAAGAACTTTCGGAGAGCGGGAACATGACCTTCTCTAGTTTTGGACTTGATAATCATATCATCCACATAAACCTCAACCTCTTTATAAATCAGGTCATGCAGGATGGTTGTGGCAGCCCTTTGGTAGGTAGCCCCAACATTCTTGAGATTGAATGGCATAACGGTGAAGCAAAAGGTTCCCCATGGGGTGATAAATGTGGTTTTTTCTTGGTGTTCGGGGTGCATCTTGATCTGGTTGTATCCGATAAACCCGTCGACGAATGACTTGAGAGCATGACTGGCTATATTGTCCATGATCATGTCGATATTGGGTAGCGGATAATCATCCTTTGGAGAAGATTTGTTTAAATCTCGGTAATCTACACACATTCGAACCTTCCTTCCTGATTTCGGCATAGGTACAATATTGGCTAGCCATATGGGATATTCGATCACCCGAATGAAACCCACATTCAACGGTTTGACCACCTCTTCTTTGACCTTGAGCGACCATTTGGTGCAGAGTTTTCTCAATTTTTATTTAATCGGCTTGTAATCTGGGAGAGTGGGGATCTCGTGCTGAGCTATTTCAGGATCGATACCGGGTATATCATCATACGACCATGCGAAGACATCCACGAACTCCTTCAGTAATTCTTCGAGTTGCGCACGCTGATGCTCGTCAAGGGTGTCCCCTATCCTAATCTCGCGCAGTTGGCTACTAGAACCGAGATTAATAACAACAGTCTCTTCTTCATTAACTTGAACGCGGTTATGTTGTTTATTATTAACCTTATTTAGATCAGTTAAGAATTGTTCATTTGTAAAATCATCATCATCAAAAGTTTGATCAGAATCCAAGCAGTTAATGTTAGGCACAGCAAGATACTCAAAATCTTCATTTATTTCATTAATAGGAAAAACAGCATTGAGAACCTCATCAAAAGAGGTCTCGATTACATTTGAGCAAGGATAGACAACAGAATAAGAAATAGGGTAAACATTGGGGTTAGGGGAGATTTCAATAGGTAGAACTGGCACAGCATGCCAGTTGAGGAGAGGTGTATCAACAGCTTTAATCAGACGGTATGGGTCCATTGATGTAGTGCCTGAATGGACCGTGCAGAGTGCTAGCCCCAGTATCTGTAAGTTGAAGGAATCTTCGGAATCACTTTCCTCAGTCTCTTCGGTATCTTTAATGAGTTGTTGTACTCGGTGTTGGAAAATTTCGACCTATGGGTAGCTATCTTGGAAAAAGATCTCCATTCCTATCCTCATCTTCTTGTTTGTGTGGTCATACCATGGTTCTGGAAAACCGCAAAAGTTGGAGTCCTCCCCTTCTTTGATGAATCGTCCATTTAAGGAGTCTCCTGAGATAGTTCAGATACAGTCTAATCTTCTCTTTGGTCGAGACAGGCAGATCATTCTGAGCTCTTGTTCTGATGGTTGATACCCCAAGCCGCAATGAGGGAAAGATTTCTTTAGTTCGATGGGCTCAAGTATCCCTTGCTGCCTTTTCCCTAGCCCCAGTCTGGGCATGAAGTTTATGTTTTCGAACATCTGAATCACATTGACATTTCCATGAGGGTCATATTCTGGACGAACCCTTTCTTTGAAACCGTGCCCTACCGATAGTAGGAGTTGCTCAACCCGGAATCCTGATAGGAGCATATCATTTGACCCGTGCTGTATCTCAAGAATTGGACTACTGGTGTTTGCACCCTCAACATTTTCATCGTCGCCCAAAATGGTGATGACTCGCCCGTCGGCGAAGAACTTCAATTTCTGATGGAGTGAGGAAGACACACCCTTGATATTGTGGAGCCAGGGGCGTCCGAGCAACAGGTTGAAACAAGCTGGGATGTCTATGACTTGGAACTCAACGACATGGTTTATACGGCTAACCCCTATTGCAAGTTTTATGGATCCCATCACCTCTCGGTGGGTATTATCATATTCACGCACAGCGGCGGAGGTTTGAGTGAGGTCACTTTCTTTCAGGCCTAAACACTTGAAGGTTCTCAGTGGGTAAACATTCAAGGTGGATCCGTTATCGACAAGAGAGAGTGGCACGGTCTTCCCCATAACTTCGACGGAGATGTTGAGTGCATGATTGTGATTTGGCCCAATTCTGGGGATTTCTTCTTCAGAAAATGATAGCATTCGGGTAGAGGTCAAGGATCCAACCAGATTTACCGCTTCTTCTTCAGAACATGGGAGCGAAAAAGAAGGGATTCAAACACAAACATATGCCACAAAAGATATGTAAAACCAAAACACACACAATAAAAATCTTTTTGAGTTTTTGAAATTTTTAACCAAACAAACAAAAATATTTACTCCAAAAGACAAACAAAAATCATTTGTATTTTTCACTAAGACTAAATTACTAAAAGGTGAAACACAAATGATAAACAAAAATCTTTTTGTATTTTTTTATTTAATGCAAACTAAACTAAATATAATACAAAAGATAAACAAAAATCATAATTCTAGCATGAGATATGAGATAAAGCAATGACTAGAAAATGACTAAGCATGCATACACCTAGCAATGATATATAATATGAGGCACAAAAAGCTAGAGTATGCAAATAACTATCACATTCAACCTTTAGATTTAGCAAGGTAGGTATCGTGTGAAAGTAAATGAGAATCAAAAATCATATCTTGTAAATCTACCTAGTCAGATCTCCTAACCCAAACTAATGATGATTGAAAATCTCGGGATTTAGGAATATTGTCTACCTTGGTTGCCTTACATTGGGATTTTCTAGGCCCTTGTTTAATATCAAAACAAAATTTCTTAAGATGACCTTTTCGACCCCAATGAGAGCACCTAAAGACTTGGCGAAAAGACTTACCCAATGAGTGATCTATAACATTGTTCCTAGAGGATTCTCCTAAAAAATTGGTTTTGGATTTAAGAGTTGACTCATTAAAAGTATCGAAGCCTAAACTACATGTGTCATTTTTAATTTGTACCGCTCCTAATATTTTATCTAATTTCGCAAAACGACACTCTAAATCAAATTTGACTTTACTAGAGTATTTTAGTTTATTTTCTAAATTTACAACGTGAGACTCTAATAAAATATTACGCTCTTCAAACGCAAGAAGTTCCTTTTTTAAGGATTCCATTAAACTTTTAAGGCTATCTCTCTCGCCTTCTACATACTCAAGTTTCTCACGTATAGCTCTCTCACGAGTCCTAAGGTCTTCCACTAAAATACTCTCATTAATGACCTCGACACGCTCTTTCAAACTAGCTTCTAACTTCAAATTTTCTCTTTTTAATTTAATAGATTCTTCATATAATTCTTGAAATGCAAATTGAAGTTCACTCACATCAACCTCACTTTCACTTTCACTCTCTCTTTCTTCTCCACTCTCACTACCATCATCTCTTTGGGATTTACAAACTATGTCCTTGTAAGTGTCATGTGTTAAGATTTCATCAATTAAGGAGTGCTTACTTTCACTCACATGACTTGCCATAAAAGCCACAAAGTTAGGGTTAGTGGGGGAATCAAGTCCCTCTTCCTTATCACCATCACTAAGGGTTGCATTGTATGAAATTGGTTGCTTACCCTCTCTCATTAGTTTATTGGGGCACTCTCTCACCCTATGGTCATAACCCTCACAACCGTAACACCTATTTCACTCGTCACTATTTAAATTTTTATTAAAAGTTTTAGGGATCTTCTCGGCTTTATCATGCTTAGAATTTTCAAATTTCTTAAAATTATTTTTAAATTTATCATTGTTAAATTTAAAAAATTTATGAAACTTCCTAGAAAACATAGCCATATCTTACGAATCACTCTCACTCTCACTCTCTACTACTTGTTTTTCCTCCTTTCGGGATTTCAAAACAACGCCCTTATCTATTTTATTTTCAGTTTTAGAGGGAAACATGTCTAGTTCATAGGTTTGTAAATCACCTACGAGCTCTTTTAATTTCATAGAGGCTAAAGTGGGTAAAGAATTTAACACGGACACCTTAGGAATAAATCTATCGGGTAGGGACCTTAAAATTTTCTTTCCTACTCGGTTGTCGGGTATTTTCTCTCCTAAATTAAAAGATGAATTAACTATATCGAAAAGTCTAGCATAGAATTCATCAAATGTTTCTTCTTCATTCATTTTGATGGTTTCAAATTGAGTGGTGAGGTTTTGGAGTTTAGAAACTTTTACGACACTAGTCCCTTCATTAGTGAGTTGTAAAATATCCCAAGCTTCTTTAGCGTTTTCACATGTCATAATGCGTCGGAATTCATCCGGTGTGACTGCGCTAAACAAGGCATTTAAACCACGGTAAATAAAATTTGCAAGTTTAAATTCATTCTCACTCCATTTTGGGAACACGTTCATTATCAACTAAATGTGTAGGTGGGGACCACCCGTTGACGACTGACAACTAAACACTCTCATATAGAGACCTAAGTGTCGATTTCATACGCGTTTTCCAATACGCGTAGTTGGAACCATCACAAACAGGATATTTTGAAAATGGGAAAAATTCCATTTTGGTCAAAAATATTTAAATGGACCTTAACGCAATAAATTAGCGCTCCAGCGCTGATACCAATCTGAAAGCGTGATAAGACCTCCAATTTTAAAACATTTCATATTTATTTCCTTTACTTCGGAATAGGATGGTACAACAAAATACAAACTACGAATTCTAGTTTCAAATTTTAATTTCTTTCAAATTAAAATAAACTAAACTAAAGGTGACATTAAATGAATCAACAAATTGATTTTCACTTAAACAACTTAATTCAATCCAATTCCTAAAATTTTCCTAACAAGATTAATTCATTTTTCTACATAGGTCAAACCAAATTTTATAAAATTATGGTTAATGACTAGAATTAAAGTAACTTAAATTTTACCCAAATTGAATTATAGTGTAATACCCCTTATTTTTATGGCTTTTAAAATTGGAGATTTATTAAATTTAATTTGAGATATTAATTTCATTTTAATCTGGAAATTTATTTTTAATATTTACTAGCGTAATGTGAGTTGGTAATTATTGGGAATTTGTTGAATATTACTAGGTGAGTAAAGTAATACATTAGATTGATTTTATTAGAATTTTCACGAGTGAATAAAATGTCAATTATGGAAATTTAAGTCGGGACGCGCTTGTGTCGTGTCAGGACTAAATTATTATTATAAAAGTGAATGAATTATAAGCCACTCGTATGGTCATTTTGAGTGAGCAAAATTGGTTGGAAGGGTCGAGATAGTCAGAAAAGTATACCCAGGGGTTTAGTTTAGGTCTCGGAGCGTTTTTAGGCCTAATTGACATCCCGGGAGGGTATTATAGACATTTTGTATTTTTGGGTAATTACACCCACGAATTTTTTTAGTATATATTAGTCATTTGGAGTTGTCTCTTAGGGTTAACAAACACAAAACGTAAGCCCATCCATTAGAGAACTAGGTGAAGAGATTAGAGAAGAAGGTGAAGAGTTTCCAAGCAATCCAAGGCCTATAACTCACCCGATTGCACCGCCACCACCACCAAAATGTAGATCGCATGAGGAGGAATGCAACCATATATTCTTCATCAACAAATCAGACCCTTGAATCCTAGGCAAGTATCTATCTTGCTGATTTCTAGTTGGTATTCCTTCCATGTTAGTCTAGGAATGAAAATCATATGTTTTAATGGAAGAATTATACGTTTTGGAAGAGAATTTATATATTGTAGGGAGAATCCAGGTAGTCTGAGATCTTGATCATATGTAGAGTATTACCCACGAATTTACTATGATATTTGGGAAGAAAATCTGGATTAATATAGAGGTTTGTGATTTTTCATGCAAAATTTGGTTTTATAAAGAAATCTGAGATTAAAACCCTTTTTGATTCATTCGTTGAGGGATTATTGACGTTGTTATGTTAGAACTTATTTATTTATATTTCTTATACATTTGGATAACTTTGATGGAAGTTTCCGATGAAATTATAGAGGTTTGGAGGGGTTAGAATGAGTGAACCCATAGGCTGATATTTGCAGCAAACTGGGAAAGAACTGCTTGATCGATCGATCGACCAAGAGCATCGATGGATCGATCCCTCCTGGAAAAGTGCATATTTTTCTCTTTTTTGTTTAATCTGGTTAAGATACATAGGAACCCTTGATTATTATTTATGGAGTATAATGGGTTATGAAGATGACCAATAGGGTCTAAGTAGACTCCATTGAGTGAAATTAATATGAGATGAAATTGTGGGTTAACGGGGAGTTATTCATACATTCGAAATTGTGACACTCGTGAAAGATTTAGACTAGAAGGTAAGTGAGGGTATACCTACTGAAATTTAAACTTAATGGGAGAATACTTCGAGATATGAGGAGTAAGTATAAAGTAAATTATAAATGAGAATAAAAGAGACGAATCCGTTACGCGAGATAATTGAGTAAAAAATGTGCTAAGAACGGATGATACTAATTATGGGTCGTGGGTGAACCTAATTTGAAAATGTGAATATTTATATATATGACTATGTGACTGTGCATATATTATGTATCTGTGTAAAAATCATACCCGAGCTACTTGCTATCACGGAGGTTTTCGCGCTATGTCAGTCTTATCTCGATTGGACCTTTATGGGGGATATTGACTTGTACCCTAGAACATAGGATTCCTTGGTACAGGCTATCTGAGAATGATAGTCAGACGGTCCTAAGAGACGTGAGGTGTTTGTGTTGACCTCTTAGTGACTTGGAACTATGCTTCCCCTCCATTTGTATGTATCTTGTGTTAATACAGTTCTAGAGTGATTCCGAACTAGTATTTTCCTTAGTATGAATGAAACGGGGACTTGATAGTAGAGTATGCCAGCACCATAGATTTATGTGGGGTGTCAATAGTATATATATATTATATGAGTGATTGATATATATATATATATATATATATATATATATATATATATGTGTGTGTGTGTGTGTGTGTGTGTGTGTGTGGAAGCTTTATACCGTGTGTATAAGTAGTTAAGTAATGTATAAATGCTTCATCTTTATAACAAGTGTTCGTGAATTTTGTAATGGTAACTAAGTGGTTCTAAGTAACGTAAGAATATGGAAGAGAATGATTTTCTAAAACTTAATATTATGGCCTTAGTACTTCTAGAGATAGAACTTTATGGGAGGATAAGTAAGATAGACTTATGTGATCAGTAGTACGGTAGGCGTGCACACTAGATGAGAGGTGAGAATTCTCAAGAGAGTGTCACGCACTAACATGGTGGTTATATTAGCCAGTAAGCATTTTAAATACTTTCTAAACTATTTTTAAAACGGTTTTACACTCGGGCTCTGGCCCTTTTTCTGTCATTTCTTTCTCTCTTGTATATATATGTATGTATTATAGGTGCCCAACCATAGGGACGTCATGCTTAGGTTCTTTGCATTGGACGTGTTGCAGCTTATGTGGGAGTTGTAGGCCTTTGATTTAGATGACCTCGTCATTGATTCTGTACTTACCTTAGTTCTTTATAGTTAGGGCATGTGTCGCCCGATTTCATATTCCGTTTGGATTTGTCAGAGATTTATGTTTATTTATATTTCCAGTATTCAGTACTGCTTGGTAATTAACTATTATCAAGATGATTTCATTTATAGTTCTTAAATCCGATTTTATTTCTCTAGATGGTTTAATTCTTGTGTGTGTTAATTGCCATCTTGAGTATGTATGTAATTCTTAAACTGTTGGGTATTAAAAAGGTGTTCATAGTTGTATTTAATAAAGGAAAAATGAGACTTTAAATTGCTTTGACACTCAACTTAATTATTTAGGGTGTTCAAATTGGAAAATATTATTTTACGACAGTGATGCTGAGAATGAACCAACCGCTCACCATGATGTTAATTTAATAAAGGATAGATCACCCAGTACTTAATTAGGCGGGGTGTTACAGTTGGTATCAGAGCATCAAGTTCTAATGTCCTTAAGGATTTGTGCGGCTTATTATGCTTTCAGTGTAGCGTTCTTTGATATAGAGCCCTATGTTTAGGATTGTTGATTTCTTTGGTTAGATTTCGTTCTCTTGCTATCACATATATATTAGTGAATCTTATTTATGTTCGGGCATGATCGAACAATGAAGTATGGCAGATGAGGGCCATTTGGCAGATAGAGGGGGCCGGACTTGGGAGGTTATGAAGTATGTTTGAGGATGATGATCGTAGTTGAGGTCACCCCTATTATGTCACGAGAGGATAGGATTGTAAAGACGGGTAGGACTTAGCCAATGCTTTCCAAGTGCAGCTGTAGTCAAACGTGATGTCAAAATTAGACTCACCCAACGTAGAACGCTTGGGAAAGGGTCAAATGGAAAATTGAGGAGAGTTATTAGAGAAAATTCTAGAAATGTGAGAATTATGTGTGTTACACAACGAAGGTAATACATTCAAAGGCTTGGGTATATGGAGGAGGGTGGTTAATTGGAAGTGAAAAATTCGGAGTAAAATTTGTCTTGGCTCGTCGGAGCAAAGTTATAATAGTGGGAGTCAACCACCACAATTAATAGTGAAATGTTGCATAAATAGAAGGACCTTAAGTATAGTTTAACCGCACGTTCCTTCATCAGTTGTTCAGAATAAGATGTGAACGTTGCTCTGAGCCCATCACGGAAGGGACGGACAGGGGTCCATTTGTAAATTAATTGAAACTTTTAGCAACTCTTGTATCTGAGGAAGTGGATACCAATGGTAGAGAAGTTTTCAAATGGGAGATCCACTCGTGAGGAAAGTTGACAACACTTAAAGAGAATCATGTTGGACAGTCGATCCATATGGTGACAATGTCACGCATTATCCGTAGAGATGTTAATTCTCTTATGTCAAGGGAGATAAAGTAATCAAAAGATTTATTGGAGAGTGAGACTAGATGAAACGCATTTAGCAACACACTGCAAGGGGGAGACCCATCGGGTGGCTCATTTAAATGATTTGGATAACTAAATTCTTACCAAGCGTTGGTGAATTTAGTAAGGGTTATTGAAGCCAGTAGCACATTCCTTAGGGCCAACAAAGCTAAGGGAACGACGAGGGTAGCCATCAGGATTGAGACTATTTAAGTCCGAGAGAAGGACAACCCCAATAGGGTCAGTATGACAGGAGATAAGTGGGTTATGTGTTGGCGTATTATGTGGAGAGTAAAATCACACAAGTTAAAATTTTCCTAAGCGAGAATAAGGACAAGCGTTTGGTGCTTGCAGGGGAAATGGTTAAAACGATAGTGGGCAGTGATTGCAACGCTATCGGGGTTGCTGCCCTAGTGTAGCATGTTTTGTTTTGGCAATACCTCACCTGCAAGAGGGTCAGGCATGCATTCATATTATATATTATAGATACTTCGAAGGGTATAGTGGTACCAAAATGTTTAATTCCACGGTGTTGAAGGACTTTGTTATTATGATTCAGTGTGTACTGGGTTTACCATTGGGCGGAAAGATTTCAATCATTATTATATGTAAACGCTCAGGACTTAGTGTTAGGAGGAGCGTATTGTAATATTTATCCTTTGGGAATTTGAAAGTTAAGACTTATATTCATATGCTTGGGAATGGGATTTTAAGAGTCCTGATTGTATACGTACGAGGTTTATGGAATGTGATTGCTACCAATACTGAGTAATAGTGCAATTAGTAAAAATTTCTTTGTTTCAGTTAAACTGCTAATGGAGATGTAGATTTTCTATCAAAAGACAGAATAGAGGGGTACGGGTTATGGATGGTGGACCCAATGAATTTCGATAACCGACTATGTTAGGTAGTAGTGTATCGGGGGGGTTCCTTGTTTGGATTTAGCTTTACGAGACATCCCACGCATGAAACTTGGAGTAAGGCTGGAAGTAGAGAGATGTTTGGTCATTAGTCCGTGAGTCTAGTACCTCGGTTGTCATAAGAGCCGATAATATTGATTGTAAGTTAAAGTTAAGTTATGATTTAGGGTCAGTGGAGCCAGTTGTGTAGTAAGGAAACATTGGAAGTTTTGTTTTACTGCCCAATCGAAGGGTGGAATGATCATAAAGAGAGTTTTGTGATTAGATAAATATGAGTATTTATTATGTAGTGAGGTGCGGAAGCCTCCCAATAATATTGAGACAATGGGGGCCAATAATGTGTAGGCTCGTCTTATGAGAATAGCATGGATTGGACCACAATGTGAAGTGTCGTTATTAAAGTGTGACTCTATAACTGATTGTATTGAAAGTGATAAATAAGCTTATTGTGAAGCAGGAAGGACTATAGGAATTCGCCTTACTCGAAAGTCCGTTTTGAGTATTGTTTAAGTATCCAGATCTATTTTTATCATGCATACCTTATTTTCTGAATTTCGGGACAAAATTTTGTTATTAGGGGGGACGTATGTAATACCTTATATTTTTATGGCTTTTAAAATTGGGGATTTATGATATTTAATTTGAGATATTAATTTAATATTAATTCAAAAAATTATTTTTAATATTTACTTGCGTGACGTGAATTAGTAATAATTGGGAATTTGTTGAATATCACTAGGTGAGTAAAGTAATACATTAGATTTATTTTATTAAAATTGTCACGAGTGAATAAAATGGAAATTATGGAAATTAAAGTCGGGACGCGCCTGTGTCGTGTTAGGACTAAATTATTATTATAAAAGTGAATAAATAATATGTCACCCGTATGGTCATTTCGAGTGTGTCAAAGTGTCCGGAAGGGTCAAGATAGTCAAAAAAGTGTACCGGGGGTTTAGTTTGGGTCTAAGAGCATTTTTAGGCCTAATTGACATTCCGGGAGGGTATTATAGACATTTTGTATTTTTGGGTAATTAAACCCACGAATTTTCTTAGTATATATTAGCCATTTGGAGTTGTCTCTTAGGGTTAACAAACAAAAAACCTAAGCCTAGCCATTAGAGAAGAAGGTGACGAGATTAGAGAAGAAGGTGAAGAGTTTCCAAGCAATCCAAGGCCAATAACTCACCCGATTGCACCGCCACCACCACCAAAATGTAGATCACATGAGGAGGAACGCAACCATGTGTTTTTCATCAACAAATCAGACCCTTGAATCCCAGACAAATATCTGTCTTGTTTATTTCTAGTTGGTATTCCTTTCATGTTAGTCTAGGAATGAAAATCATATATTTTAATGGAAGAATTATAGGTTTTGGAAGAGAATTTATATGTTGTAGGGAGAATCCATGTAGTCTGAGATCTTGATCATATGTAGAGCATTACCCATAAATTTATTATCATATTTGGGAAGAAAATATGAATTAATATAGAGGATTGTGATTTTTCATGCAAAATTTGGTTTTATAAAGAAATCTAATATTAAACCCCTTTTTGATTGATTCGTTGAGGATTTATTGATGTTGTTAGGTTAGAACTTGTTTATATATTGCTTATACAATTGGATAACTTTGATGGGAGTTTACGATTAAATTATAGAGGTTTGGATGGGTTAGAATGAGTGAACCCGTAGGTTGATATTTACAGCAAACTGGGCAAGAACTACTTGATCGATCGATCGACCAAGAGCATCGATCGATCGATGATCGATCGATCGACCCCATTCATCGATCCCTCCTGGAAAAGTACATATTTTTTTCCTTTTTGTTTAGTTCGGTTAAGATACGTAGCAACCCTAAATTATTATTTATGGAGTATAATGGGTTATGAAGATGACCCATAGGGTCTAAGTAGACTCCGTTGAGTGAAATTAATATGAGATGAAATTGTGGGTTAACGGGGAGTTATTCATACATTGGAAATTATGACACTCGTGAAAGATTTAGACTAGAAGGTAAGTGAGGGTATACCTACTAAAATTTATACTTAGTGGGAGAATATTTCGAGATATGATGAGTAAGTATGATTTAAATTATAAATGAGAATAAAAGTGACAAATTCGTTGTTAACGCAAAAATTCTCCATCTACGAGGACCAATCAGAAAAGGACATATGTCATCCTACGTGGTAATATTCGACACCCGAGGAGAGTTGGTCGGCATCCGAGGAGAGTTGGTCGGCACCCAAGGAGTGTTAGTCGGCATCCGAGGAGAGTTGGTCGGCACCCGAGGAGTGTTAGTCGGCACCCGAGGAGAGTTGGTCGGCACCCCAGGAGTGATAGTCGGCACCCGAGGAGAGTTGGTCGGCATATCAACCAGGAAGATCAAAGGATAACTATGCATTTAATGTGCATTAATGAAGATGGCAGCGCATTTAATAAGCCTTAATGTACATTTATACTGTAGATGACAACACATAGCATACCAAGCAATTCAACAATTAGATTCGTTGAATGTAGACATAATGTATAAATGTCTACATTCAATGAATCTCTTTATCTCCCATCACTATAAATACATGTATTCCATTAGCCAAAAGAAGAGAACCAAGAAACACCATACACAAGATACACATCCTTTCTCTCTCTACCACATTGTGCTATTGTAAACCCCTGGGAATAAAATAACAGTGGACGTAGGCTTTTCCTTATAGCTGAACCACTTTAAAAATCTTTGTATCTTATATGTTTGATGTGAATGTTTATCTTCATCTTCAATCTCATCCTCATCATTTATCTGCTGTTGACGCCACTAAAATGGCAGTGGCCATTTTTTTTCTTCAACAGATTGGCGCCGTCTGTGGGAACGTGTTACAAGCATTGTTCTCCATCAAAAGCTAAGTTTTTATTTTCTATATGATTCAATCATGATTTTTATGTTTATATGCATAAATTAATTGTCCAATTTTTATTTGTAAAATATTGCATATCATGATTTTAAAATCATAACTGTTAGATTAATTCTTATTTAGAAATCTGAAAAATAGTGGATTTCATAAATCATAACTTTTTGCTTGATTCTCAAGTTTCTATTTTATATCATGGAATAAATATTTTAAATGATTACATATACCAATATATACGACGATGATAAGATTTGATCATTTTCATTGTTGATTTTGAAATAAATTTTGTAAGATCTTTGATGTCTATTCAAATTCCCATCATATTTTTAATAAAAGAATGGGAAAAGGTTAAAGACAATAAAAAGTTTTCTCATGGAAATCATGACCCAGATCTATTTTCTCTCTTCAAGTTTGAGTCTCTTTGCATTCATTCTTATGAACTATATACTTAATTTGGTTCAGCTTCCATTTATGTCAATAAAGTCAAATTGATTGATTTTTTATATAAATTTGGTAATAACTTTAATCATTCACCATATTTTTATCTCTCCAAATAGGGAATAGGAAGGGATCAATATAAAGAATAATTTTTCCTTCACCTTAAAAACCCACTAACTGTAGTTGGTCGACGAGGAAAAAATATTCCAAACTGCATCAACGTAGTTGGTCGACGAGGAAAAAATATTCCAAACTGCATCAACGTAGTTGGTCGACGAGGAAAAAATATTCCAAACTGCATCAACGTAGTTGGTCGACGAGGAAAAAATATTCCAAACTGTACCAACGTAGTTGATCGACGAGGAAAAAATATTCCAAACTGTACCAAGTATGGTTGGTTGGGGATAAAAACTGTACCAACATAGTTGGTCGACGAGGAAAAAATATTTCAAAAATTTACCAAGTATGGTTAGTTGGGGATAAACTCTCACTAACTATAATTGGCCGACGAGCACAATTTAACAACCTTGGTTGGTTGGAAAAATTTTAAACATTTTTATACTCATTACTTTATTATTAAGTGATCGAGCAACATTACTAATACTTGTAACTTTTTTATTACCAAGTTGGTCGATGAACAACACAATATTGTTATCTTTTTAACTTATACATATGCACATATGTAGAATCTTTCCGCATTCTGATGTTCATCACAGATGGTGTGTCCGAACAGCTCTTGCTCGTCCCCGAGAAGCTCTTGCTCATCCCCGAGAAGCTCTTGCTCATCCCCGAGCAGGAAGTTGCTCTTCAAGACTCATGATCTTCTCGGACATCTCAGCCAAGGCCTGGTTCTTTGCCATTAGTTGGAAGGCTTGATTCTCCAAAGCAGATTGAGTTCTATGTTCTTCGACAGTTACCCGAGCAGCTCTTGCTCATCTCAGAGAACCTCTTGCTCGTCCCCGAGCAGCATCTACAGCACTGAGATCTTTGCTACTACTGTCTCGATGAATAATGAAGAAGAAGTTGTGTGAAAATGTTTCGAAGTCCACCACTAGCTTGGTACTAATCAGATTGAAGAGTTGGGTTCAAAAGCTAGTATGTTACTCGACAAAGTATTCAGAGGATTATAAATCAGAAGAATCAAGCACGTGAAGTTAGCACTCAGTTACTCGGCACAGGAGGCAGTTGGTCGGCTAGCAAACCAATCAACATACTTGAAGATTCTGACAAGCTACAAGCTACAAGCTACAAGCTACAAGCTACAAGCTGCATACTATAGCATGGCTGTATCCAAATTCCCAGGGGTGATACATAGCACATGGAGTTCCTCAAAAGAAAGATTAGCAACCATCGATCAGCCTGAATCATATGTCGTCCAGGAGATAATGCACTTTATGTTGAACAAATCAAGAAGGTAGATCAAGATTTTCACGAGCACCGAGCAACACTGCAGAATAAATACTCCATCCTTTCAAGTAAACCATCAAGCATGGAGCATTAGGGGCTTCTGTTAACGCAAAAATTCTCCATCTACGAGGACCAATCAGAAAAGGACACATGTCATCCTACGTGGTAATATTCGACACCCGAGGAGAGTTGGTCGGCATCTGAGGAGAGTTGGTCGGCACCCAAGGAGTGTTAGTCGGCATCCGAGGAGAGTTGGTCGGCACCCGAGGAGTGTTAGTCGGCACCCGAGGAGAGTTGGTCGGCACCCGAGGAGTGATAGTCGTCACCCGAGGAGAGTTAGTCGGCATATCAACCAGGAAGATCAAAGGATAACTATGCATTTAATGTGCATTAATGAAGATGGCAGCGCATTTAATAAGCCTTAATGTACATTTATACTGTAGATGACAACACATAGCATACCAAGCAATTCAACAATTAGATTCGTTGAATGTAGACATAATGTATAAATGTCTACATTCAATGAATCTCTTTATCTCCCATCACTATAAATACATGTATTCCATTAGCCAAAAGAAGAGAACCAAGAAACACCATACACAAGATACACATCCTTTCTCTCTCTACCACATTGTGCTATTGTAAACCCGTGGGAATAAAATAACAGTGGACGTAGGCTTTTCCTTATAGCCGAACCACTTTAAAAATCTTTGTATCTTATATGTTTGATGTGAATGTTTATCTTCATCTTCAATCTCATCCTCATCATTTATCTGCTGTCCTTTATTATTGGTTGGGACAGTAGTAAAGATCTCAGTGCTGTAGATGCTGAATTTGACTCCTGAACTTCAATATGCCTCCGTGTAAGTTTGTGGAGTTGAATTTGATACTCGACTGCATGATGTTATGAGAATGTGCCACCAAATGAACAACTGAATTTGTAATAGAAGCCCCCAAGTGTGGAATATGAACTTTGAGTACTTTCTTGGCCTTGAAATATGTTGGTCTTGCTGGAAAAATAAGGCCGAGGAAATATTCCATGAAATGACTCCCTGAGATCTTTGCATGTTTGCATTTTCTGGCTTCTATTATTTAACTCAGTTCAAGTGTTTAAGAAGAATATATGTTGACATTTCAATTATGAATTTCTACATTTCTTCCATCATATGACTCTTGTCGGCTTTTGAAGAATCTGTTTGAATTCCAACTTGGGAATTTCTACATGTGTTCTTTAGCTCAGTACGAGTGTTTGAGGAATAGATGTTTGAATTATTAATTAGAAAGGCCTACATGTATCTCTTCTCTTAACTCGATTAAGTCAAGTATGAAGCTCTATGCCCAGGATTGGGGCATGTATGAAATGAATCTGATGGTGCCAATTGAATTGTTGTTTACAGTCTTGCTGATGTGCTGTGTGCAGTCTAGCTGCGTTGTTTTTATTCGGTATTGACCTTTTAAGGTCTTTATGTGTTGTTGATGAGCATCCAAGAATTGTATGGGCAAATAAATTTGCCTGAGCACCTGTTGAGGCTGAATCATATAAAAATTACGATTAGAATAATTATTCAGCCAACCAATATATAGTGTGCATCGGATTCAATATTGAACAATTTAAATTTGCAGATAATAATATGAGAGATAACAATCAAAATATCTCGTGTTCTCATAAAAATATGATCTACATAAACGTGTCTCCATAAAAATCTTTAACGGAGTTGTGATTATGAAATTTTCGTTTATTCATATTTGGAAATAAAAACCGATCCACTAATTTAATAAAATCGTGATTTGCAATATTTTGCAGATTTGATAAATGAAAAATTGGACAACTAATTTATGTTTATAATCATAAAAAGCATGACGGAATCAAAAGATGTATGTATGTATGTAAAACATATAATTGATTATTCATATATGGATAAAATTGATCGTATCAACACAATTACATTATATGATTATTTGTGTAGAGAATATAGTTTTATTGAAGAGACAGAAAATGGGTCTGATTCAATTCATGTTAATATCGGAATGAAAAATACATAATCGTTATTAATGCTTATCCCTATCCTAACATATTTGTTCAGAAATCTTCAAGTGGATCCATAGATGCAAGGATTTGTATAATATTTATGAGTATAAAATTCACCAGATCCCCAAATTGAAATCGATCACACAGTTAGTGCATATAAAAATTATGACTAAATTAAAAGATTTCCAAATGAATCAAATTTGTATATACTCATATAAAAGAGATTTATGAATATAGAGAAATTATTTTATCTCCTTAAAGAAGAAATAATATAATATGTTCACAAATTTCTCAAACTTTGTGATTATGAAATGTACATTTATGCAGATTTATAAAATTAGATTCAACAATTTGTGAATATATTATATTATTTCTTCTTTAAGGAGATAAAATAATTTCTCTATATTCATAAATCTCTTTTATATGAGTATATACAAATTTGATTCATTTGGAAATCTTTGCCATTTTAGTGGCGTCAACATTCGTTATGCGAGATAATTGTGAAAAATATGTGTTAAGAACGGATGATACTAATTATGGGTTGTGGGTGAACCTAATTTGGAAAATGTGAATATTTATATATGTGACTATGTGACTGTGCATATATTTTGTATCTGTGTAAAAATCATACCCGGGATACTTGTTATCACGGAGGTTTCCACATTGTGACAGTCTTATCTCGATTGTACCTTTATGGGGGATATTGACTTGTACCCTAAAACATAGGATTCCCTTGTACAGGTTATCTGAAAATGATAGTCAGACGGTCCTAAGACATGTGAGGGGTATGTGCTGACCTGTTTGTGACATGGAACTATGCTTCGCCTCCATTTGTATGTGTATTGTGTTAATACAGTTCGAGAGTGATTCTAAACTAGTATTTTCCTTAGTATGAGTGAAACGGGGACTTGATAGCAGAGTATGGCAGCACCATAGATTTATGTGGGGTGCTGATAGTATATATATATATATATATATTATATGAGTGATTGATATATATATATATATGCTTATATATGGAAACATTATACTGTGTGTATAAGTAGTTAAGTAATGAATAAATGCTTCAACTTTATAACAAGTGTTCATGAAGTTTGTAACGGTAACAAAGTGGTTCTAAGTAATGTAAGATTATGGAAGAGAATGATTTTCTAAAACTAAATATTATGGCCTTAGTAATTCTAGAGATAGAACTTTATGGGAGGATAAGTTAGATAAACTTTTATGATCAATAGTACAGTGGGCGTGCACACTAGATGAGATGTGAGAATTCTCAAGAGAGTGTCGCACACTAACATGGTGGTTATATTAGCCTGTAAGCATTTTAAATACTTGCTAAACTATTTTTAAAACGGTTTTACACTTGGGCTCTGACCCGTTTTCTGTCATTTCTTTTTCTCTTGTATATATATGTATGTATTATAAGTGCCCAGCTACAGGGGTGTCATGCTTATGTTCTTTGGATTGGACGTGCTGCAGCTTATGTGGGAGTTGCAGGCCTTTGATTTAGATGACCTCGTCATTGATTCTATTCTTACCTTAGTTCTTTATAGTTAGGGCATGTGTTGCCCGATTTCCTATTATATTTCCAGTATTCAGTACTCCTTGGGAGTTAACTATTGTCAAGATGATTTCATTTATAGTTCTTAAACCTGGTTTGGTTTATCTAGATGGTTTAATTCTTGTGTGTGTTAATTGCCATCTTTAGTATGTATGTGATTCTTAAACTGTTGGGTATTAAAAAGTGTTCATATTTGTATTTAATAAAGGAAAAATGAGACTTTAAAGTGTTTTGACACTTAGCTTAATTATTTAGGGTGTTCAAATTGGAAAATATTATTTTACGATGGTGATGCTGAGAATGAACCAACCGTTCACCTTGATGTTAATTTAATTAAGGACTGATCATCCGGTATTTAATTAAGAGGGGTGTTACTAGTGGTATCAGAGCATCAGGTTCTAGTGTCCTTTAGGATCTGTGCGACTTATTATGCTTCCAATGTAGCGTTCTTTAATATAGAGCCCTATGTTTAGGATTATTGATTTCTTTGGTTAGATTTTGTTCTCCTGCTATCACGTATATATTAGTGAATCTTATTTAGGTTCGGGCATGATCGAACAATGAAGTATGACAGATGAGGGCCATTGGGCGGATTGCGGAGGTCGGGCTTAGGAGGTTATGAAGTATGTTTGAGGATGATGATCGTAGTCGAGGTCACCCCTATTATGGCACGAGAGGCCAGGACTGTAAAGACGGCTAGGACATTGCCTATGCTTTCCAAGTGCAGCTGTAGTCAAACGTGATGTCAAAATTCGACTCACCCAACATAGAACGCTTGGGAAAGGGTCAAATGGAAAATTGAGGAGAGTTATTAGAGAACATTCTAGAAATGCGAGAATTATGTGTGTTACGCAACGAAGGTAATACATTCAAAGGCTTGGGCATATGGAGGAGGGTGGTTAACTGGAAGTGATAAATTCGGAGTAAAATTTTTCTTGGCTCGTCGGAGCAAAGTTATAATAGTGGGAGTCAGCCACTATATTTAATAGTGAAATTTTGGGTAAATGGAAGAACCTTAAGTGCAGTTTAGTCGCACGTTCCTTCATCAGTTGTTCAGAATAAGATGTGAAGTTGTTATGAGCCCATCTCGAAAGGGACGGACAGGGGTCCATTTGTAAATGATTTGAAACTTTTACCAACTCTTATATCAGAGGAAGTGGATACCAACGGTAGAGAAAATTTCAAATGGGAGATCCACTTGTGTGGAAAGCTGACAACACTTAAAGAGAATCATGTTGGACAGTCGATCCATATGGTGATAATGTCACGCATTGTCCATAGAGATGTTAACACTCTTATATCAAGGGATCTAAAGTAATCGAAAGATTTATTAGAGAGTGAGACTAGATGAAACGCAAGTAGCAATGCACCGCAAGGGGGAGACCCATCGAGGGGCTCATTTAAATGATTCGGATAACTGAATTCTTACTAAGAGATGGTGAATTTAGTAAGGGTTATTGAATCCAGTAGCACATTCCTTAGGGGCCACAAAGCTAAAGGAGCTACGGGGGTAGCCATCAGGATTGAGACTATTTAAGTCTGAGAGAAGGACAACCCCAATAGGGTCTGTATGACAGGAGATAAGTGGGTTATGTATTGAGGTATTTTGTGGAGAGTAAAACCACACAAGTTAAAAAAATTCGAAACGAGAATAAGGACAAGGGTATGGTTCTTACAGGGGAAATGGTTAAAACAATACTGGGCAGTGATTGCAATGCTATCAGTGTTGCTGCCCTAGTGCAGGATGTTTTTTTCTGGAAATACCTCACCTGCGAGAGGGTCGGGCTCGTACTCATATTATATATTATAGAGACTTCGAAGGGTACTGTGGTACCGAAATGTTTAATCCCATGGTGTTTAGGGACTTTGTTATTATGATTCAGTGTGTATTGGGTTTACCGTTGGGAGGAAATATTTCACTCATTATTATATGTAAACGCTCAGGACTTAGTGTTAGGAGGATCGCATTGTAATATTTATCCTTTGGGAATGTGAAAGTTAAGACTTATATTCATATGTTTGGGAATGGGATTTTGAGAGTCCCGATTGTATACATACGAGGTTTATGGAATGTGATTACTACCAATACTGAGTAATAGTGCAATTAGTAAAAAGTTATTTGTTTCAGTTAAATTGAGAATGGAGATGTAGATTTTCTATCAAAAGATAGAATAGAGGGGTAAGGGTTATGGACGGTGAATTCAACGAATTTCGATAACCGACTATGCTAGGTAGTAGTGTATCGGGGGGTTCCTTGTTTGGATTTCTCTTTGCGAGACATCCCAGGCATGAAACTTAGCGTAAGGTTGGAAGTAGAGAGATGTTTGGTCATTAGTCCGTGAGTCTAGTACCTCGGTTGTCATAGGAGCCGATAATATTGATTGTAAGTTAAAGTTAAGTGACGATTTAAGGTTAGTGGACCAAGTTGTGTGGTAAGGAAACATTGGAAGTTTTGTTTTATTACTCAATCGAATGGTGGAATGATGATAAAGAGAGTTTTGTGATTAGATAAATACGAGTATTTGTTATGTAGTGCGGTGCGGCCTCCCAATAATATTGAGACAATGGGGGCTTACAATGTGTAGGCTCGTCTTATGCGAATAGCATGGATTCGAGCACAATGTGAAGTGTCGTTATTAAAGTGTGACTCTATAACTGATTGTATTGAAAGTGATAAATAAGCTTATTGTGAAGCGGGGAGGACTATAGGAATTCGCCTTACCCGAAAGTTCATTTTGAGTATTGTTAAAGTATCCAGATCTATTTTTACCAGGCGTACCTTATTTTCTGAATTTCTGGATGAAATTCCGTTATTAGGGGGGGAGTACGTAATCCCCCGTATTTTTATGGATTTTAAAATTAAGGATTTATTAAATTTAATTTGAGATATTAATTTAATATTAATTCAGAAAATTATTTTTAATATTTACTAGTGTGACATGAGTTAGTAATTATTGGAATTTTTTTTAATATTACTAGGTGATTAAAGTAATACATTAGATTGATTTTATTAAAATTGTCACGAGTGAATAAAATGGCAATTATGAAAATTTAAGTCGGAACGTGCATGTGTCGTGTCAGGACTAAATTATTGTTATGAAAGTGATTAAATTTTAAGTCGCCGATATGATCATTTTGAGTACGCCAAAGTGTCGGAAAGGGTCAAGATAGTCAGAAAAGTGTACCCAGGGGTTTGGTTTAGGTCTCGGAGCGTTTTTACGCCTAATTGACATCCCGGGAGGGTATTATAGTCATTTTGTATTTTTGGGTAATTAAATCCACGAATTTTCTTAGTATATATTAGCCATTTGGAGTTGTCTCTTAGGTTTTACAAACACAAAACCTAAGCCCAGCCATTAGAGAAGAAGGTGAATAGATTAGAGAAGAATGTGAAGAGTTTCCAAGCAATCCAAGGCCTATAACTCATCCGATTGCACCGCCACCACCACCAAAATGTAGATCGCACGAGGAACGCAACCATATATTTTTCATCAACAAATCAGACCCTTGAATCCCCATCAAGTATCTATCTTGCTGGTTTCTAGTTGGTATTCCTTCCATTTTAGTCTAAGAATGAAAATCATATGTTTTAATGGAAGAATTATATGTTTTGGAAGAGAATTTATATGTTGTAGGGAGAATCCATGTAGTCTGAGATCTTAATCATATGTAGAGGATTACCCACGAATTTATTATTAAGTATATGAATAAAAATAACATACGTCACAAATCAAATGCGATTTTTGAAACTTCAATGCAATAATAATACCAATAAAAATGTATTACAATCAAAAAAAATTTATTCTATTTAGTTCTGAAAACGTGATAGGACCTCCAATTTTAAAACCTTTCATATTAATTTCCTTTATTGCGGAATAGGATGGTACAACACAATACAAACTACGAATTCTAGTTTCAAATTTTAATTTCTTTCAAATTAAAATGAACTAAACTAAAAGTAACATTAAATGAATCAAGAAATTTATTTTCACTTAAACAACTTAATAAAATCCAAGTCCTAAAATTTGCCTAACAAGATTAATTCATTTTTCTGCATAGGCCAAACCAAATTTTATCAAATTAAGGTTAATGACTTGAATTGAAGTAACTTAAATTTTACCCAAATTGAATTATAGCACCAAATTAAACAAGAGTAGTGAATTAAACCATGTTTTATCTATTAGTCCTAAGCATTCATCTAGGTGATATATCAAGATAAAATTAATCACAAACCACTACGCCGTGATGTACGAGGAAAAACCCACAATGGAAAAAAATCTCGGACGGCCCTAGCCTTAAGTCCACTAAGTACGAAATTACAATTACAAGACAGATGACTTACTACACTCGACTTGACTCCTTCAACCCCCGATGCGTCTTCTTACAGCTACCTCTTCTTAGACGACAATTCCGGAATCCACCAGAACCTTGGAATCTACCAATGAAGCTTTTGGGAACAACCGTCAACCACACATGGTGCCTTTCACCATGTAAGAACGCCGCAGCAAAAACAAATCTTCTTATTTTAGGGATGTAGAAGTAAACCCAAACTTCTCTTCTTTGAGGTTTAGAGAAAAACCCGGTGCCAAATCTTTCCAAGCAATGATATATCAATAAGGACTTGAAACAAACAAAACAAATGGTTGTGTATGTGTTTTTGGTGAATTTAATCCATAAAAATCAAACACAAAACATGGAACTTTTTCTTAAAAGTTTTTATCTCAAAAGACTTTTAGGATGTGAAAAAGTTTCTTTCAAAGAGTTGGTTCCCGCATTTAGTAATTCTGGAAAAGTTAGTGGGAACAAAAGAGTGGGGTAGTGGAGAAAACTGCCAAAAAAATTTCCCGTCGAAAATCTCGTTCGAACGAACCTTCTAACGAAGTTCCAGTGGATAAGTGGGAAAATTCATTGGAAAAATTGTTCGAACGACATTCTCATTCGAACGACAAACTCATTCGAACGACAATATCGAACGAACTGTCAGAATGATTATTTTCAAAATTAAGCCCAAAAAATGTTATTTTAAAGTTCTAAAGTAACCTTCTGAAAATACAGTTTATTTTAAAATAAAATTACACCCAATAAAAAATATTCCAAGATCCTCTATATATATGTAATGCATTCATACCTTAGGGGGGATTGGAACTATGTTGATGACGTGAAACCAGGCACATGAAAACTGACAATGATGTTCTCTTAATAAGTAGGTCGCAATGTCTTCAACTTTAACATGTCATAAGCTTGAAGGATACACAAGAACACTATCCTATGACTCAAATATTTTTATCCAAAATAGAGCCAACACAACATTAAGACTCAATCAGATACTTGTGTCCTTACAAGTTCAATTAACAATATATAAATAAAATTGTCAATTCAAGTGAACCCCCTTGTTGAGGATCGATTGGTACTAACAATACATTACATTGGTCATTATATCTCGAAGTATTATAAGTAACCTTGAGTGTAAAATTGATTCATTTGTTATGGGAGGCAATTTCGGGTACATATTTTAGAGGAAGGTTAACTCCATCCCCGCTTAACATATTATCACCACAAACTATACCATCAACTCGTAAAACTTTTTGCAGATCACAATAAACAAGTACTATCTTTGCTTGTATATTAATATCCTGAAAAGGTTGGTGTCTAATATATGAAAATATTTTTCACCTACCTAATTGCTCTCTCTATAGAATTATATAGAGATGAATTTCTAAAGTTGAAAAACTCTTCACTTTTTTGGTCATTTACCTTTCACTGTCTTTAAAATGATATCAAGTTTTTTGAAATGGTGTAAGAAAACTAACAACCAATAAAATCTCTCTTCAGTGAGATAACATCTACAAAGTATTATAAGGAAATATAATTAAAAATCATATTTTGTTTGGAAAAAACTTATGAAAGGGTATGATATACATATTATTTTAATAATATATAATAACTTAGGTCCTTTGCGCAAAATAATAATCGTTAATAACCAACCGTCATGTGTTGATCCCTCCAAATTGGAAAGAACATAAGTAAATTTCATATCAAATGTATAAGTCACTAAAATATTTTGGTCATGATATGTGTTGGTGGTAAAATCATGTTGACATTTTTTAAAGCAATTAAAGCCAAACAGGAAAAGAAATATAGCTTAATCACACAAGAATAGTATATACATGGTTCAGAAATTTACCTACACCCATGGGGTGTCACTATCTCTTTATTAATCATCTCTTGATAAAAATTATTACATTCCTCTATTTCCTGAGGTGAGAGTTACATTTATAGAAAAAAATAGGTTTAGCAGTGAAGGAATCCACGAATTTATATAGTGATCTGATCTGATTGGTTGTATATAAATTTGAGATTTGCATAGCTTGAATCTAACCATATTTATCTTCTAATGAGAGAACTTTGATAGGATCAAATGGACATCTACCTCTTCCCCATATTTAGCCAAATAATCCCCCATAATTACCCCAAAAGTTTTGCAGTTTGTTAAGGGAGCATAGGATTGCTCTCTCTTCAAATTGGATCATTGATCGTGGTCGTCGATAATACTTGGTCTCCCATAGGTTCTATGGTCAGAGGATTTATCTGACACTTATATTAGAATTTTAAAATTCTCCATTATGCCCGTTAATCTTTAGAGGGCGTATGAGTAATTTGCCCTAGTGTTTTAAGGGAACTCTGGTAAATGTGCAAAATTAACCCAAAGGGTGATTACGTGTGCAAGCACTCATTTGGGGGCTACCAACTAATGATAAGTTTGTGGCTCAAGTCTTAATCCATCCCACTAACACTTTTCATCTCGTTAGTTTAACTCACTACCCTCTCATTTTTGTCTGCAAATTGTATTATAGCTTCATTCATGCTTCTACATATTATTAGTTTACTTCTCTCTCTCGTTCTTCCTTTTCCACAAATTTATTTATAATAATATTCTTCTTTTCTTCTTCATTACTTACAAGTTTATTTCAAAATATTCTATTTTATTTCCCCCATATTTGTTTCTTTGTTGTAGAGATGATTTACGTCATAAATGAAAACACAATAGAGGATTTCAGGCATCGATACATCCCTGGGTGGGTGACATTGAAATATGGGAGGGCCTTATGGAATATCATAACATCAAAGGGAATTAGTTATTTTCCAAATTTGTATCTAAAGTCGGCATTACCTTACCCTTAAACTAGTTATTTCTTGAGTTATGTAAATTCTTTGATCTAGCTCCTTCCCAGTCTTTTCCTAATACCTAAAGAATTGTTAATGGTGTCCAAAGAGTCAACGAGATGTATGGGACTAATTTTGGGATCCCTGAAATATATTATTATTACATGTGGGTAAAACCCAACAAAGGCATTTACTACTTGAAGGCGGGGAGGGTTGAGAGAGTCCTTGTAGTAAACTTTTCAAACTCTAATAAGGACTATTGGTCTAACGGATTTGTTATAAAGTATTAAGAGCACTTACCCATCCTAGAGGGTGGTAAACCCTACAGGGTACCCATGTTCTCCAAAGGGGGATGTGAAATAGGTCTATATTGATATTGTGACTTTTCCTCTTCGACTGAGTTTTCGTCCTTTATGCATATTCTGATGTTTTGATTTTCCTTGTGCAATCTGTCGCAAGAAGAATAAACCAAAACCAATAGATATCAACTTTGTTCAGTTAAAAAATGAGGCTGTGTATTTAAACCACCAGTGTTCAACCTAAAATCAACCTAGAGTGGATGAATAGGTTTGATAGCATAACATGGTCAATTTTTTTATTAAATTCGAGTTTTCTTGAAAGTTTAATTATCCTAGCACATGAACTGACTATGTGATCTCATGTATGTCTTGAATTAACCAACAACAAGATTAGTTGGGCAAATCTAGAGAAAATAAGTAGAATTTAGTGCATAATATCAACTTTAGCCAATTACACTAGATCTAGATGTGATATACACGTAGTGTATAATCAAAGTGTACAATTGAACATATAGCAATCATAAACATTACGCACTACCAAGAGGTAAAAAAAAATGATGCACTTTAAATTTAATTTCTATTTGAAATGATTTTCATTCAAAGCAATAAGGTACCTCTCAATCATGCACTCACGAGTAATTACTTATGGACTTTGAACTTTCTGTCGTAGAAATATAGAATTCCACTCTGATCTCTATGAAGCGAATCAGAAACTCCACTCTTCTCCTTGGAATCATGCCATGCTCCAATTCCTCCCATATATCCCACCTCCAATTTTAGATCTAGGAGTCATAAATCATGGAATTCAAAGTGTGGTAGTTTGAATCAAATAGGTTAGTGTAGATCTGAACCAAAAGCACTCTCAATTCTCTCACAAAATCAAATATCAAGACATAGATATACGTTTCAATAATTTTTTAGGCAACAAGTGGATTTTGGAATTCGATAAGCAAGGAATAGCTCTCAACCACGAAAATGCTCTCAGATATGTATTTGAGTCATGGGATTTTTAAATTTTTTTTTTAAATTGGAGGGAAAATGACCTATTTATAGTTTTTCAAACATCTTCCCACCATGCGCATGGTTGATTATTGTTGTGTGCATGATTTCAAGTAGTGCTATTTGATCTTACGAATGGTTGAGGGTGAAATTCATATTGCCTAAAACTTTGCACAAAATGATAGGTCACTTCCCAAAATGGTACAAAACACTCTAAGAAAAAATATCATTGTTCATCAAATTTAAAATGCACATTTTGGAAAATAACGTGCACGTGTGTAGCCGTAAGACAGTTTGCAAAACTACAAAAAATGATATGTTCTTTAAAGTATGTGGAAATGGAAGTCTTGTGTTATAGGGTGGCTTGCATGATCTTTAATTTCAAAAGTCCATCTAATCCAAATGAACATGCCTCACTCCAATTATGAACCCTATATTACTCGAGTGACTCAATGACTCAAATATTTTATCATGTAATTTAGCCAACTTTTATATACAACAATTAAATACAAAATATTACATTTTTAAAGAAGTCTTGGTCGCTTAACGACCTTTAACTTTTGTCAATCAACAGAGGACTGCTCATTATTGTTCTCTTACATATCCACCGCCACATCCTAGGTCGCTCGCCTAGTGGATAGGGAACCTGAAATCCCTGAAGGTATTATCGAGCAGGAGCATTCATCAGCAAGAACTTTGATATCATTCAAGTCCATTGATGTTTCCACCGTACCTCTAGTCACCCCCATAACATCGGAGGAAGGAATGACATCGAGGAGAAAGACACTGAACTTGATGGAGGGAGCCCTTTCCCCTCCTTTACTAACTACTCAACCTGTCAAAATGAAGGAGGTCGGGGCCCATTCAACCTACTGACTTTGGGGGATTCCTCTGCGATGATATAATATCATCTTAGGAAGAAGAGTAAGACTAGATCTAGCCTTGTAATCAATATTCCCACCCATAAGACGATGGATGACCAAACAACAAGGGGAAGGGCTTTATTGAATGGTCAATAGCCAAGCAACCAGACTTGGCTCTTGTCTTGCGAAGGGTATCTTGCCTACCTACCAACCAGGACTTGTTTGGAAGCATGTACCATGGTAGGTTTATTTCTTATGCTATGCAAACTATTTCTATGGTAAGTGTTAACTTTAATTATTTGAATTCTTGTATCCTTGAACTTTCTTGTATTAACAATTTTCCGTTTTCTTTATTCTTCAATTCGCATTGGACTTTATTAATATCCTCGATAAGACATCCGAGCAGATGAAGGAGAATGGCGACCGGGGGAAGGGTCTAGAGGAGGCAAAGAAGGTCTTTAATGTTTCCCCGTAATAAGTCCAATGAGAAAAGAATGTGATAAAATCCAAAATTACATAGATCGTCACTCTGAGATCTAAGTTTTAGCATCTCGAGAAGGCTGGTGAGGAATATACCCAGTCTTTGGCGTCGGCATTAAAGGCCAATAATATTTCCTTTAAAAAGGATGGGACAAGGACTTTTACCTTACCCAATAATAATTAGTACTTCGTATAAAAGTCATTCTTTAAAGAGGGTTATGATGAGTCCCTAGCAAAGGTTAGGCTTCCCATTGAGTTTGAGTTGTTCACTCAGCATGCTCTTAAAAATCCTCTCAATCAGGAGAATTGGGACAAAAAATATGTTTCCAACTATCAAGAGGAGGTCTCCAATCAGAGCAAGGTTGTACCGAAGAAGGAGACTCGTGCAAAGTTAATTAACCTAGGATCTTCTTGTATTTTATTTTAAATACCTTGTCTCTTTTTCTTTTGTACTCTTTTATAAGGTCTTGCCCCAATTTCTGATGAATGGAATGAAATATTATTCCAGTCCTCACATTGTAACGTTCAACTATCTCTTTATTCTTATTTGCATTATTACTTTCTATAGATTCTGAATACACTTTATTTTTTACCCTTGTAGTCTTATATCATCTTAGCCTTGGTGCAAGTAAGAGGGTGAAGGCATGGACATGATCCTTAGAAGAAATTGTTCTGATTGAGCTTGAGTATAATTTATCATTTTTATTCAAGCACTATAGTAGATGATAGGTTCCTATAGCAACCAGACTATCATGGTCATCAATTTTCTGGCCAAACTGGGGGAGGATGGAAATATACTTGGTCTTCTTTAAGCTAAAAATGTTTCTCTAAGAGAGGCAACCCACAAGGCCTAATAAGACTTCAAATATAATAACATAATTAGATAAGGTTTGTACCAAAATGTCAAGAAACTAAGACACCAGTTCAAAAAGGGTACGCGTTCAGTCTAGGTCTCTAGTTATGATGAAGGTTATATGGATGACCCGTTACACTTGGATGAAGCCATGAAGGTAGTTTCCAATAATGGTATGCTAAATTCCATGGTTGTCTACAAAATCCCTCAGGATTCCCAGTTTTGGTATTGGTACCAGGTGGATTCTCCTTGTGCTTGGCTACCTCCCATTGGAAGCGATAAATTATGGATACCACCTGATGCAATCCTCATATAATTGGTGACAAACTATCTTTTTTATCATGATAGTGATGATAAATTTTAGTTTAACCCCGATGATGGTCATCAAGCTTCCATAACTGAGCAGATGATTTGCCGAAGATGACATGGTCATTTCTGCCATCTTACTTTTTATTTATTTTGTAATCGATTAACTTTGGATTTTTTTTAATTAATGGATATTTTGAATTAAATTTGACTTAATTACAATTATTTATATTTAATATTATGCCAACCATATGTTATTTGTCTTATCTTTTAGGATTGTGTTCCCATACCACTTTAGGCCTAGCACTAATCCATCGCAAGAATTCACCTAGTCACTGGGTAATCTACTCGTTCAGGATTTTAACCAACCAAAGATGGTCAGACTATACTTAGTGCCTATGGATCCCCCGTAGGTCTTTATTTTTACTGGGAAATTATTGATGTTTTTCATGTTTACAGGTAACCTTAATACATGATCACGTGTAATCATAATAAGGTATCAAAATAACAATCATAATTTGATCAGAAAAATTTGTAATGATATTGGCCAACCATTTGGAAAAATAAGAAAGCTAATTTTGTTAATTTAAATTTAAACATTAAAAATTTTGAAATGGCAAACCTAAAATTTCACAACAAGCTAAAAATTCATAAGTAAGATTTCAAAAATAAAACTTCCTAAGGTTGGTTATGTTCCAAGCCTTAGGGATGTCCCTGACCTCCATTATTTCCAGATGGCAATCTCCTTGGAGGTCATCCCTAATGACATGAGATGGTCATTCCAAGTTAGGTACTAATTTTCCTTGTGACGGCTTCCTCATGCTTCCAATAACTTTCCTCAATATCTAGTCTTCGATATGAAACTTCCTTAAATTGACGCCTTTGTTGCACTACATTTCCAACTATTATTGGTAGGATGTTACTTTTATTAAGGCTTATTCTCGTCGTTTTATCCACTTCGTCAAGTAATCGTGTTGACTAGTAAATACTTCTGATTTCCATTTGCTATAGTTAGTGGGCCTACAATGTCCAACCCCTATTGCGCAAAAGGTCATGGCATAGTCAAGGTCTTGAGGCCATTGGCTTGTTAGTAGATCATTGGCGAGAACACTTGACACTTTTTACACTTCTTCACATAGGAGATGAAATATTTCTTCATGTATGGCCACCAATACCCTTTTTTATGACTTTGAATGCTATAGATCTTTCACCCGCATGACTTCCATAAATACCTTTGTTTAGCTTATAGAGTACCTAGTTGACGTTATAGTTATGCACACATTGCAAGTATGGCCCCATGAATGTTCTCCTATAGATCTTTCCTTGAGGTGATAGGTAAAATCAAACAACCTTGACTCTTATTTGGTGAGCCTAGTTCTTGTCAGCAAGTAGTATGTCCTCTCGTCAGTATGAGATGATTAGGTTTATCTAGTTGAGAGACCTCTAAATAATGAGCACTTGGTTAAAATTCTTCTGCTTCCTAATAATCGATTGAGTTAGATTCTACTTAAATTATTCTCTTAAGATCGACATTGAAAGTCTAATCCAAAGTGTATAAGGCATCTATGTGACTGTTATTTCCTAGGGGAAATTATTTGACTTGGACGTACTTGAATTTATGACCAAGCCTTGGGAGATCTAGAGGTATATTGATGTGAGTTAGTCTTTGGCATTATAGTCTTATGATATATATTTGGATACCACCCTTAAATCAAAGTAAACGCCAACATAACTAGAACCTAGGGATGGAACTCTCTTTAGTCCACCGATAAGAGGCTTATATTATGCTTAATTGGTAGATGTATCAAAGCCAAGTCTGGTTCCCTACTCAATCATAGTATGGTCTGGAGTGACTAAGATAATTCCTATCCCTAACCCTTTTGAATTGGATGCTCCGTTAATATAGAGCATCCATTTGTTGAGATGATAGGCTTCTTGTGTGGTTATTTGATCGGTGATTTCCCTTTTTCGGGTTGATTCCCTCTAGTGAATTCAATGATGAAATCTTCTAGAACTTGTCCTTTTTATAAAAGTTGTAGGATGATAATGGATATCAAACCTCCCCAGTTTTACCGACCACTTGGACATCTGTCTAGAGAGGTCGGCCTTTTGAGGACTCCTTTACTAGAAATTAGTTATAATAATGATGGATTGAACTTAGAAGTAATGTTTTAATTTGCGTAAGGTGATTACTAATAAGTAGGACTACTTTTCCAAAGGGATATAGCATTTTTGGTGTCTAACAATGTCGAATTGACATAATCGATCGGAGACTAATTTTCCTCCTTCTAGCATACCAAGGCCGAGTTGATTGCATGGTCGGACACGGAGATATACAGGTAGATTGGATCACCCAAACTTGGGCATACGAGTAGAGGAGGTCGACTTAGGTAGAGTTTGATTTCCTCCAGTGACTTTGAACACTTTCGTTCTAAACCTAGTTCTTCCCTTTTATTGGTGACTAAAACAAAGGTCATAACTTTTTAGAGGATTTGGATATGAAGCAGTTGAGTGTTCCAACATCTCGATCATATTTTCAATGTCCTTGGCTTTTCTTAGGAGGTTGCATATTATTTATTGCATAGATCTTCTTGGGATTTTCTTTTATTCCCCTTTTACTAATCAGGTAAAATAAAAACGACTCTAAAATATCATTTGGTTGTGTTGACCTTCGACCTGTAATATATGAGGACCTCAATGTCTTCATTAGATGTAAAAGATGGTTGCATTTATATATGTTCTTCATTAGAATTTCATATATGTATACCTTCATGGTATCAACCAATTGATACTTGAACATCTTGGTAACCAATCGTTGGTAGGTTACTCCCTTATTTTTGAGTTCGAATCGAATGACCATATAGAAGTAGAGGCCAAGGATAATAATTAAAGATGTTTTCTCCCAATTGGTCCCGAATAGGGGGATTTTATGATACCCTGAATAAGCATCTAGGAAGCTTATTCATGGCTAGCTGTTATGTCGACCAATTTATCAATGTTTGGGAGGGGGAAGTTATAACTCAAACAGGCTTTATTTAGGTCGGTGAACTATATGCATACTCTCCACTTTTTATTGATCTTTTTGGCCAAGACTGGTTTTGAGGACGATTTAGGGAATTGAACTTCCTTGATGGACCATGCCTATATAAGCTTCCCTTCTTCCTCTCCCACTTACTTTACTCCTCTAGGGTTATTCACCACATTTTTTGTGTGATCAATAAAAATGTTGGGTCCATGTGAAGGTCGAATATTACCCCAAGATCACAGTCAAGAATATTATAAGGCTGTCAAGCGAAGACATCATGCTTCTCTTTGAGAAAAAAGATGTGTTCTTCCTTCTCGTTATCGATGAGTGCGCTACCGATTAGAAAATTATTTTTTGTGTGAGAGTCATCGAACATGACTTCTTGTAGTAGTTCCATGATGGGGCTATCATTATTTCTTCAAGCCTCGATCTTTCATACTTTATCTGCCATTTGGAGAGATTGGCTCCCTCTGTGTTCTCCATATTTTCCTTCTTCTTTTCTTATTTGGGTTTAATGGTAATAATGAAGAATTATCGAGTAGTATCTTGGTTCCCACATGTCTCCATTATATATGGTCAGTAATGCATTTGAGCTTTTAATGGTAGATGTAAGGAATAAAATTCATGGCGTGGAGACATCCTCGACCTAGGATCTCATTGTAGGATACTCAATGCCCACTACCAGGAATTCTATCAATTTGGATATGTTCCTTGTTCATACTAGGAGTACCACCTTTTCTATGGGCTTCGTTATTATTTTGACAAATTCGACCAAAGGGATGGTCGCTTTTTTCAGGTCATCCATCCTCAAGTCGATTTTTTTAAATAACTTCAAATACATAACATTGAAAGAGATCTCTTATTCCACTAGTATCTTATACACATCCCAGTTGGAAATTTATAGAATGATTACTTGCACGTCATGATATGGAGTTCTGCTTTCAACCAAGTCTTCCTCAATGAAAATGATATTCTTAGCATATTTGATATATTTTTCTCGATGATATTTGTTGGTTTAATTTTTTATAGGGTAGATCTGGAAATTTAATATGACTGTGATAACCCTTTTAAATTCCATTCATATGGCATTGCCTTAAATTCGTTTCAAGTTAGTGGCACAATGGTAACTGCGAACTCATGTCCCATATCATCATTCTTTAGGACATTGTTAGGATTTTTATCGTGCTCTACATGGTCCTTTCCTTTCTTATTTTCTACATAGTCATCTAGGTGAGACTTGTGTGCCTTGCATTTTTTTATTTTGTTCCCATAATCCTTCTGGTAGGACCATCTCAAGGTAATATTCCTCTTCGATGGTTCCCCTACCATCTTCCTTGCCAACTTAAAATATTATTGATCCTTAATCTAGTTCAATATTTTATAGATTGGCTCTTTGAAATTGGTGTTGATGGCATGGTGAGCCTTGTTGGGATTTATTTTTTCATCGACCTCAGGTCTTCCATTCTACTTCTTTCCACCTTTATTGGGATCATTCTCCCTATCCCCATTCTGGCTTGACTTTGGCCGACCATTATCTTGTTGTATGCCTTCTACCACATCTTACACCTTGGCATATTTCTCAATTTAAAATATGAGGTTAATAATGGTAGTCGCCTATTTCTTTGTGGAGGACTAATGCAGCATTGAGTTGCTCAACAAGCCAATCTTGAATGAGGCCATCCTAGTTTCTCGAACCAATCCTCAACTTTATTGTATATTTCTTAGTAGTATTGGAAATATTCACACAAATTATCTTTTGGATTCTTTTTCATTACGAGAAGTGAGTCGATCCTCTTTAGATGGTGCTACTTGTGATGAATCTAGAAGTGAAGGCCTTTGTGAGCTGCTTAGAGTTGGTGATTGATCAGTGTGGTAAACATTTAAACCACTTTTGCAAAACTTCACCCAAACTAAAAGTAAAGATAATACATATGATAGCCTCTTTATTGCTCTATATGGTCATGGACTGTCAATATTGATGAACATGGTCACTGGGGTCAATTTTCCCATCGTAGTTCTTAAATTGAGGAATGACGAACTTCATAAGAGGCTTAAAATCTTTGATCGACCTCGATAAGGGGGATTTTATCTAATGAGGGATATTCGAGGAAGCTACTTAGTGGGCCTGGCCTCTCGATGAGCTGGATGCTCTTCCATCTCTCTTCGAATGAAATTTCGGAGGTCCTTCTTTTTACGATAATTATTATCGTGATCCTTTTTTTTTGCGAGCCCCTTCAGCTATCACTCCCCTAACTCCTTACTCGACTGCAAGTTTTAATCATATGAGGCCTAGGGGTTCAGGCATGGTGTTTACGTTTATCCCCACGGAGATCTTGCTTTATTTTTTTCCCGACAATATTGAAAGTGGGCGTTCTCTTCTTGTTGGTGTCGTGTAGCCTCCTCTAGTTAATGTATTTGTCGTTCATACGAATTTAATATCCTATAGATCTGGTTGAAATGTTTCCATTCATTTCTCTCCAAAATTTGATCCTTCTGTGGTCAATAACGTGAATTGGGAGTGTTACGGATTCTGTTAGGTTGGATTTCAGACCCGACTCTCGGGCCTCAAGTACGTTCTGATTATTTTGTCAACTATCATGAGGTGGAGGGTGTTATTTGTGTGAGTGAGACATATTTTATCGATGACTACATTTGGCTAAGTAAACGAAGTCATTCCCACAGACAGTGTCAATTGTAGGTGGTAAAATCCTACTAATATTGATCAACACAATCAGAGACGAATTAAAAAGAAAAAAAAGGTCAATCCCACAAGAACATTATGTATGTAGTTAGGAAATGTGCCTACATCCATGGGGTGTTACTCTCTCTTTATTTATCGTATTAATAACAAAGGTTTCATGCCCCTTTTCCTTAGGGTAAGGGTTACATTTATAAGAAAAAGAAAAAAGGTTGTGTCGTGAAGGAATCCATGACTTTATGTAGTTATTCGGTCTGATCAGTTGTATCTAAATTCGATATTTTCATAGGTAGGCTCCAACCATCCATATCATCTAAAGTGAGATCGCTGATAAGATCACATGGACATGTGCCTCTTCCTCGTGTGTGGACGAATAATCCTTCATAACTTGTATTCTATTGTGATACCTAGGTTTATCTCCTATAATAATGTTAACAATGAGTACCGTATTGGTTAGTTTAACTATACATGCATAAGATAACAATAAATATTGTAAAATAAATCAATAATATAATAAATACTTAAGTTGATAGAAATAGTAGAAATGTTCGACAGAACATTATCGTTTGCAAAATTTTGGACACTGGCATTAGTGACAAGGTCCCTATAAATCACAAGGTAAATATCTTACATTCTATGGAATAATGATTCACAAATTGTCCAGACCTAAAAAAAACGTAAAAGTATATACATAGGTGTTCTTTTCATGGCCATTTGTGGTTCAAAACATAATGGGATGTTCGCTAACCCTTACAAATATACTATCAACCAACCTGTAGGTATGTAAGAGAGGACACACTTGTGGAATGGACCCTTCTCAATCTATGGAAAACATAAATATCACCATTTTTTGTGGTGCTTATAAAAACAAATAAAATATTATAAAAGAAATATAATAATAACAGCAAACATCCAATGTAAGAAATTGTTGGTGTGTGATGTTACGTTATTGTCAAGTACACCAATTACTTTAGAGGAACCTACATATAAGTCATATGTGAAAAAAATTTCATTATACAGGTTCCATTGACTATTCAAACGTTACATAAGTCATATTCCTTATTTTGGTGAGAGTTTTATTTGACATAAATATCACTTGTGACTAATTCGTCCGTAATTGTGGGAGGAAAAATTCTAAACGGTTAAAAAAATTATTCTTCTTTTTCAAACTACCACGTGGAAGATTTTTTTTTATTTAAAAGTCCACTTTTCACTATGTTCACCAGAATGTAAAAGTGTTCGGATCGCGAACATTTCACACACAACATATATCTACTATGCTAATAGTATACACATAATAATTAATCACTTGTATTATAAACATAATAAATATTTACTATGTTCACAAGAAAATAAAGCCATTTTAGATATGAAATGTTTACATACAGTAAATATTTACCATGCTAATATTACACACAAGTGAACATTTATTATATAGAAAAAAATTAATATGTTATTTTTATTTTAAAAGAAATTATTGATTGTGTCGTCTTTAATAGGGATTGATTAGTAGGTTTCAACAATATCAATTTTTTAAATTTGAAATTCTATATCGAAAGTCATAGTTTTTCTAAATTTTGGAAAGGAAAATTTTAACTATTACTTTAAATTTGGAAGGATTACAGGGGTGGGACATATTAATAAGAAGAAAGTTCATAAATTAAGAAATTTGACTTACTTAATGGAGAAAAAGTTATAGGTACATATATCATCAGTCTTACACTTAGAATGAGACCATGATATAATTTTCCAAATAATTTAATCCAAAAATATATTTTTTTATTTATCAAATTTGTACTACATTTGTCTTGTATGTTAGTATGTTTTGGGGGATTTTACAAAAATCCCATGACATGTTATTTATTTATATTTTACTCCAGCATATTTATAAAAATAATTTTTAGTTTCTAGTAGTGACATTAGCATGACATTAATTTAGGAAATAAAAACTATTAATATATATTGGACTAAACATTAAATTGAATAATTTTATAGGGACAAAAAATTAATTAACCCTATTTTTATTGGGTAAGAGTTGATTTTTAAAAAAAGCAATGTTAAATAAGTATGGGAGAAGACATTCCTTATCATCATCCTAAAGAATATTTATAAGGCCCTCGCCTTATGTTGGGCCTAGATTAGGAGGGGTAGCAATTTTAGAAACTACACGAAAACTCGATATGAAACGAGCCAAAATTAACATGATAACTCATGTTTATATCGGGTATTCTTACATGAAGTCTTTATCATGTAGTATTTGTGTCGAAATTATGATTCGTGTCTTGTCATGTCAGTTGTATTTTTATTCAGGTTATTGTGTCTATTTCTGGTTATTTGAGCGTGAAATTTAAAAAATCGTTACTCGTTTTGTATTCTATACGGGTCACATTCGTGAATTAAAAAATACGAAGTCGTGTCATGTTGTATTGTGTTCAATTAACATTTTCGTGTCATGCCGTCTTGTTATGTTGGCCCGAAACACAACCCGACAACATGAATTGTCACCCTTAAGATGCTCAACCCAAATAAAGTTTATAAAATTACAAAAACATTCACTTCAACAACAATTCTTTCATAAAAAAGGAAGATTTCTCAAATCAATTCACAATATATGATCGGTTTGAAAAATATTCTTATCCTACAAATGGTCATCGCTAGAGGAACTTTAATTACAATTAACAAGAATATAAAAGGTTTTCCACCTTAATCATAATTTCTAGATCAATTTAGTAAATGTTTTGGGGAGAATCTTTTTAGTAAAAATATGTTATGCATGGGTTGTTTTGGCATTAGTCCATAAGATTTGGCATTCTCAAGGTAAGAATAATGAATCAAAAGCATCGCTTTTTTTGGTAAATGAAAACATCAAATGTTAAGAATATATCGTTATGTTCCTCAATACGGGTTTTGGGGGAATATATTGTTGTATGAAATCAGAATGTACTATTCAATGTAGGAATTGATTCGTAAATTCCAAAAAAAATTATTTATCACCTCTCTTAAACATAAACTCAAAACCTTGACATGCAGATTAGAATGATATGAGTTAAAATTACATTTCATTATTGGGTTAGAAACATTTCATTTTCCATTGAAAATAATGGTAATCAAACACACCTTAACTACAACGAGAATGGAAGATTTTGGAGGAGGCTAGTGCAGAAGAGCAATCCAATATGAGGGTAAGTGCACCGAATCTATCAAATCATGAATGTCATGTTCATTTGGTTGCCAACCCAATTAATATTTTATCATCGTGCTACCATGTAATGCACTATTATAGTCCCTTGTGAATTTTATTTACGATAAGAGAATATGTTACCAAAGGTGGAAAAGATCTTATTAATAAAACATCATTGATATGATCTTCTCTGCCTATAAAGGTCCACCTAGAAGCAGTCACAATACACAAGTTTATTTTGTTGGATTAAATTTTATTTTGTGAAAACCATCACACAAATAGGAACATTAATATTGAATCATCAAGAAATAAAAATATTGAATTTGTGGAAGTGTACCTGAATCCATAACGAGAAAAGTGAAATATCTGAGTCTGAGGTCTTATGATCTTTCAGATCAACACATTTATTTTATACCTGAATTTCTCTCTAACAATGGGAATCAGAAGAAGTGAGTTGAGTGATATGGGGACCATGACCCCTATTTATAAAACAATCGTGCCTTTTCATATTTCGTTTATTTCTATTTTAATGAATCATAAAACTAGATTGTATGCTTGTCTCTACACATTAAAACTCACACTTAAATAACATATTATTAAGGCCCCAAAACTTAAATTAATCATTTTAAATGGCCTAACTTTATTTGATAGTCTATAATTCCTATTTATTTCATATATAAGCCCGTATATATGATTTTACTCTAACACATTTTAGATTGGAGAATCATGATTCTACTTTAGTCCAAACTCGAATATGTCTACAATCAGTCTAACAACATTTGTTATCTTTGTGGCACTCTTCTCATCGCTGCTTGTTACCTATGTGAGTTGTTATGAGTATAGCTAAAAACCAGAGCTGGAGAAAACTAAGACAAATGAAAAAATTATCCCCTAGATATTGCGCACTCAAGGGCTTATTGCCAATTTGGCCCTAAACTCATCCCACTTAAAGGTAACCCCCCTCTCTCTCTCCCTCCCTCCCTCCCTCCCTCCCCCAAGGGTGAGCTTTATTTTTTTTCGACTTGATTTCTTCTTTTCATTGATTAACTTCATATTAAAATTGGAATAGGATAATTTTAAAAATTAGTATAAAATTTTATTAGAAAAATATGTAATGATTAATATATAAAAATCAGTGTCAAATTTCATAAGTGATTACTTCATGTCACTCATGGTGCATCCTGCTCTATTATAATGAATATACTTTTTCTATGTTTAGATATTCAAATTTGGAAAACTATAATACCCCTCCCTAGAAATTGGGTAATTAATGTTATTTGAGGTGTTTTAGGAAAATTCGAGGAATGAATAATCCAAGTGTAACACGTAAAGTAATACATAAGGTAGCGTATTACGTAAATGGTTTAAACGAGAAATATCCCATCATGTGCATATTGCATGAATGATTATTTAACCTCCAATAGTATTATCTAGGATTTCCATTACGTTTGAGGGAAAAATGTCAAGGAACGAATGTGACATGGACAAGGTTAATACAACGCAGCATTTAAATGGTACAAAAAGTAAAGTATCGCAATATGGATTAAACAAGAAAGTTTTCAGTTGCATGGCTATCGTGAGTTTTATTTTGAGTTTATATAGTTATTTTAAGTACTTAGGTTAAGTTTCACGCGATTCGGACAAGCAACGAGCGCTATGCGAGCCTGGGTACAAATTGTCTGACGGTGCGCGGCACTGCAAAAGTCCAATCTTGCACGAATTGTTTAGGACAATCGCTAAATCAAAAAACTATTCCAAGCATATATTTAGACTCATAAAATATAAGAAATATTATCATACGATGAAAAATCAAAAAAATAATAGATTTTGTACGGAGGTCCCAATTCTTACGCGCCTTGTATAGGACAATCCGGGAGGCCAATCGACTATTGTAAATATGATTTTTTAACTAGAAAAATGCAAGGAATATAGGTGATTTTGGGTGGTGTTGTGGATCACATGTGAGTTTATTCTTGTGTTGTCTTAATCCACCTCAACAAAATTAGATACAAGAGTATTGAGAATACTTTTTCACTTAATTAGAAGGCTCTAGGTCTTGACCAAACACTCATAGGGTGCTAGCTTACTCCTTTTGTTTAATAAGAAAAATGAAAGGGAAAGTGAGTTGGCCATTTCTATCTCGCTCCTTTCATCAGATTTTCTTCATCACCATGGCCAAGCAAGAGCTCTTCCTTCACCCCAAATTCGTAGCTCTTCTTTTCCACCATCTTTACACCATGAAATCACCATTGTGGAGATCACAAACACCATTAAAACACCTTGGAGTTATGGGATAACTTATAGGGATAGTTTTGGAGAAGCTTTGGATGAGGTATGGGAGTTGCAGAAGGGGGTTTTGAGCTTAAAGAGTGGGATAGTGTGACTCCCTTTGGGGCCACTTTTAGAGGTGAGGGAGTCACCCACCTTCTCTACCATTCGCTACACCAAAATAGCTGACTTGTCACGAACTTGTCATGGTCCTGTCATAGTCTTTGACCTTGATAAGTTTTGTCGCGATCAAATACCATGACAAGTCTGTGACAAAGTAAAAAAAATTATCATGGTAAAAAGCAGTGACAAGTTTCTTTTTCACAGACTTGCCACGGTTTTTGGCATGACAATTCTGGGCAAAAAATTTTAAAAAACCTGTTGGGCAGTATGGCCATTGCCACTTCCTAGCAGTTTATTTATATATGTTATAGCAAAATTGTACATGTCCAAATAGCATATATCCAAATAAAATAAAAATAATGTACCAAATCATGGCATATGTAATCCATATCCAAATAAAATAGAAATACAAATATCCATATCCAAACCAACATGTACCAAAATAAAAAAATTACAAATACAATTCAATATCCAAATATAAAAGATAGAAATAATGTCATGAAGAAGGGTCTTGAGCAGGTAGGAGGAAGAATAAAGGCCACACAACATATGAATGGAGACACCCCTCAATATGTTCAATGTCGCATTGTATGTACAACCACAAAGGAGAGTTCTCCTTTCCATCCGCCACATGCTTGAGGCGAACTTTTGCCTCAATGTCTTGGAGCGGACGTCTATGAACTAGTATACCCGGCCCAAAGACAGGGTCCGTCAACCCCCTTGCTATTGGCTCCCCATAATATATGTTGAGTAGAAACACACTCGGCCAATCTATTATTGACATAGGCATCTCGACTGGGGTCACAATGGAAAATGGATCATCATATGGCACCGAGTCCGAGCATATCGACGATGAAGAAGTGATATCCTCATCCTCGTCTACCTCTACCTCTACCTCCTTCTCCTTCCCGTTACCCTTGCCCTTGCCTAACTAACGCTTCATGAAGGCGTACATATCTAGGACTGTTTCCTCCAACCTTGATAAATTATAGTCATGGGTGTCCACCTTATGTGCCAACCCGTAGTTTCTCCTCCCCATTCCGATGATCCTCGAATTTCCCACTAGTGAGCTGACCCCTAGTCCTCCCCTTTATGATTATCCCCGAGCACTTGGATGACTGCATCCGTAGACAAAGATTCTTTATCGACATCAGACTGCGACGCATGCATTTCCTTAAGCTTTGCCTGAAAAGACAAAATGTACACGATTAGTTAATAAAGTAAATAAAACAATTATAATGTAGTTGTAAAAATTAAACATTTATAACTTACAATGGCGTAAAATATGACGACGGTGTGTGATAGCGATTAATTCGCAAGTTTTCAATTAAACCTTATTTAATTAGAGTCTATTTAAACCAAATTAATTCAGTCCTTAAACATGAAACTATGTGTGTGCGTGCGCCAACCCATAAATAAAGCATGTGACACAAATATTCAGGAAAAATCTCTGAAGGGCAAAACCTTTTATTTCTAGAACTTTGAATAATTCACAAGACCATTGACTTACAAACAACATGATAATTGCGCACAAGTGTAACGCACTGTATCTTCGTCAAACCTTCAAAGCAACGGCTAGAAATGTCATCGGTTGGAATCTCCCGCAAGAACTCCAGATGGTCAGCAATGAAGAAGAAAACAGCTTCTCCACAAGTGTGAACTTTATAAGGACTCCCACCACAATAGCACGCAACTCTCCGGTTGTAGAGTTCTCCCCACAAAGAATGAACCACAGCAAAGTGTGTTCTTAAACACCAAAACAATTCACCAAAGCATATGGAATTTTTTGTTAATTGTAAACAAAAAGGGATTAAGCCTTAAAAGAATAAGTCAAAAGGATTCTGCAGTTTCGCAGTTTTCTATCTTTCAAAATGCTGTAACTTCTTAATGAAAACGAAACCATTTAATAAGTATTTATAAGAAAATGCGTCGCCTCGGTATTAGAGCTCGTTCGAACGATAAACGGATGTCGCTCGAACGAAGGATGTGTGTCATTCAAAAGACATCGCGTGACATACCAATCTCGCTTGAATGACCTGGTCGTCAACAAATATTATTTTAATCTCCGCTCCAACATTTAGAAAATATACTTATTCTCAAATTTTGACGAAAAAGTCTGCTCCAACACATAGAAAATATTTTTTTAAAATATCCCAAAAGATCTAAGTTGAAAGTTAAGGTATTTAAAACATAACCTTACCAAAGTAAACTTTGCGGATGTAGATTACTCTTGAATTCTCTTTGACGATGTAGCGGTATATGACATAATAAATTGATAAGGAACTTATAAAAATATGTCCTTACAAATGGTGGTTGGGATGCTCAGGGCCACCTCCTTATCCTTGCCCTTTTTCGTCTGAATCACCACATAGGCATCGAGATTATGTGGCCTACCCCCAAGGTCACTCCTCGTGTCCTAAAATAAAATAATACAAAATTAGTAAGTAACGCAAAGTAATGCTAAATTAGAATAACATAAAACTTAAATTAAAGAAAAATAAAAACTTTTTATCCTGTGCTCCACCTCGGCGTAAGACTTTTGCCCAGAGTAGTGCACGTCCAACTTTTTCACCCGGTTGTCCCTCCCCTATTGGCAAGATGTCAATTGCCTCTCATCGATCTCATTGTTGATAAATCTTTACCACTGTGCCAATGATATTGGCTCCTTCGGGAGGACGGTGGCACGTACTCCAAGAATGGACTCCCGGGTCTTCCCAAAGTACCGTGCCCGCATATTCTTCTTTCCTATCTTATATTGATCCCTCAGTCGTTCACACGTGAAGTCGTGGAGATGTGGGGGCAGGCCAAATTGTTCCTGTCAAACAAATGTAAACCAAAAAGAAAGTAAGTGTTAGTTGCTTATAAATATAAATATAAATACACTACATGTAGTGCCCCTTATATTTTCATCTTGAGGTCAATAGGCACGGCCCTCCAATCAGTGTACCCCAAGCCAACGATTGTCTTCAGCAACTCTAGTGCTCTAGCCAATAATGTCATCCTATTATAGACGACGGGCCCCAATTTGCTCCATTTGGGGGGCCTACTGCCCGAGGAGCCCTCGTCTCCTCCGCTACCGCGCTCGGATGAAGTCATTTTCTACAAAAAAAAAATATTATTAGTACAAACATGTATATGGGCTTTGAATTAATGCTCAAATCTGATAATAACAATACATACCAATACTAATAACAATTTATAGCAATTTTAATTTATACTAATACTAGTTTATACCAATTCCAAATTCAATTTACCCACACGCACATTGCCCCCCCCTCACACACACACACACACTCTCGGGTCATGGACTTTGAATTAATGCTTAAATTGATTAAAAGCATAATTAACATATTCACTTAGTTATTACAAGCATTAAAATGATCAAGTACAAATGAATAAAAAAAATTAAATTGTCGTCCGATAATAATAATAAAGCACTAGAATAATACAAGCACCGGTAATTACAAATAATTTGAATACTTATCACAAATCTAAAAATTATTTCAAATTTGGGTTATCATAAAAAATGGATTGATATTCAATAGGAGTATCCAAGTCATCCACACTACAGTTTAGACACTTGGGCGCATGTAGGACGATTGACCATGACTCGTTCTTGATATACTCCGAGTAAAACACGTGCTTGACCTTTTGAAAAGCACAAACAAATGGCTCATCACTCACTTGAAAGAAAGTAAGAGCCTTTTATGAAATGCCCGAGTTCTATACATTTGTATTTTCCTCGTATATCCTTACACTGAATACGTAACCATTCAATCGATACTTTTTGTATTATTGTGCCATAAACAAGGGTCTAATGGCTAAACGAGCAAGCCTTGATGTCGCATCACCCGTCTTTAAGAGCTAAGAATATTGATAAATTGATTAGGTTAGTTGTAAAGCTTTCTTGTAATGTTACATTTAATAACAGCCATTTTCATTATAATTATCTCATGTGACAACCACAACCTAAATTTGTTGTCTGATTGTGCCATTATTTTTTCGTCTTTTATTGTTCTCATAGGCTTCATATTTTCTGCACAGATCATGATGAAGGTATTAAAAAATTAAACATGCAAAAATTAAATTAATGTAAAAGTTGCAATAATTCAAACTTACTTTTTCCATTCTTAGACATATTCATGTGTGTCAAATAGATAACGAGCTACATGTTCATGTTCCAAACTCATTAATTCCACTCGTTTTCCCATCACATATCCACCCTCATTGACGAACTCATCATTGTCATCCACGCTGGTCGATTCAGGCATATATTCCCGAGTGATTGATGTCTCCATGGTGATGTATTCCTCTACAATTGATCCTTTCAATGTATCGTGTATTCTTGACATAATCTTTGAAAACTTTCATCAATCTTTCAAATGGATACATCCATCGATATCTAATTGGGCCGTAAAGAAGTGTCTCGTCGCATAGTTGAGCACACTTATGTCAAAGAAAGATGGGGGGAAAATATTTTTCCAAGACACAAATAGCTTCTTTCACTGCCAATTTTACGGCCACTATGTGATATCAATTGACTACTTTATCCTATAAAAAATAGAATCAAATACTAATTTGCATAATAGCCCTCCGCAAATCCTTGTTCTTGAAAAAACAGTGACCTAAACAATAGAGGAACCAATTGCATGATCACATGCCAATCATGGGACTTAGACTTATGTAAATCATGGGTAGCATAATTCACAATCCTTTACAAGTTGGACGAAAAATTAGTTGGAACTTTCAAATTATATATTTTGTCTAAAGGCACCTTATTTTCTTCACTCGTCAAAGTAAACAAACTAGGGGTATTATTGTCCTTCCCCTACTATCTTCTTTCAACCATAGTTGTGGCTTAAGTTTTAATGCTTTAAGGTCTTTTCGTGCATTTTCTCCATCCTTTGAATAACTCCCCATAAGTCATGTGCCCACAATATCTTCATCGATGTTCTTCTCTACGTGCATCGCATCCAATACATGGCGCGCCGAGTTATTCTTCCAATAAGGCGAGTCAAATAAAATTGACCTCCTAAAGCATGCCTTTCTTGTATCAGTTTCATTTCAAGTTGGGGTCTTCTTATGATTGACATTCTTAAATTTAGGATTCTTACTTGGCATATTAGGGCCACAATCAAAAGATGTACTTTCAATTTTTTAGCCTAAAAATTTTCTCAACTGTAGCCTATGTTTACCCCACCCCACCTCCGATAAAAAATAGGAACCTTTCTCAAATCTAAACCTATGAGCGGGGGGTAAAAACCTCCTATGGCAATTGTATACATTTTTTTAGCTAGTGGGGAGATGAAGAGATTCGGTCTTCTCTCCCAAATAACCATGTATTACATAACCGAAAATGTCCCATAAGTTGGAAAATCATGAATTGCCCACATCAATATAGCTTTCAGGATAAACTCTCCTTTTTTAAAAGATTATAATTCTTGCACACCCTCTTCCCACAACTCATTTAAATCTTCTACCAAAAGAGCCAAGTAGACATCGATGTCCTCACTTAGTGCCTTTAGCCCAAGTATCAACAAACACAGCATCGAAAATTCAGGTCTCATACACTTTGAAGGAGGGAGGTTGAGTGGGGCTAAGATCAATAGCCATTCACTCTGATTGGCACTTAGATTTCCAAATGTATTGAAACCATCTATTAATATTGCTAAACAAATTTTACACTGTTCTCGAGCAAAATCGGGATACTCAAAACCCAACCTCTTTCAAGCTGTAGAATCAATAGGATGAGGCATGAGATTATTCCTTACTTCTGTCATAGCATGCCAAGTCACTGACTCTGCTATCCATAGTATTATGAAAAACCAGTTTAATTTAGGCCCAACGAGAAAATATTTCAACACTTTTTGAGGGACTTTTGAGTTTGTGCCTTCCTTGCCAGTAGATTGGACATATCTAGGTCCATCGCATGCTGGACACCAATTGAGATTTTTATACTCCTTTCGGTATAGTATGAAGTCATACAAACAATCATGAATTGATATATACTTTATTCCCAAACCTTTCAAACTGCTTTTCATAATAGGATAGCTGTTTGGAAGCATATTCTGCTTGGGTAGCAAGTCCTTTACCCAATTCAAAATTCTTATCACGCTATTGCCAGACAAACCATATTGGGTCTTCAAACTATTCAAATCAACCATGGCATGTAAAGTTATTTTATCTTTCTCACAGCCAAAGTATAATGGCTGGCTCGCATTAAATTTTAAACTTTGGTAATCATCGTCAAGCTTTATCCTGATATCTTCATTAGCACCTAAACCTTGTACATCATTAGTGACCTGATTCTCTTCCAATTCATGAACTCCATACGCATCATCAACTAAATCCTCTAGCATATTATGATCTACATTATCATCATCCCTTTGTACATTTATCCTAATTGTTGAAGGTTGTTGTGAAGGTTGCTCGGGGACAAAAGGAACTTTCAATTCCCCGTGAAAAACCCAAATTCGATAACTATCTTGCATACCCCTTCTTAATAGATGTAGTTCAACTATTTTTCACTCAAACAACTTACCATTCTTACACCTAGCACACGAACATAGAAAATCTTCATTATTATGACATATTTTTGCTTATTTCACAAATTCATTAGCACCTCTAGGAAACACATCCCCTAATCTATTTATCTCACCCATCCACTCTTTGTATTTAGGATATCCCATCACATCTATTACAAACAATCACCTATTATGGGTAAAAAGCATATATTCGTGGATTAGCATAAACAAAAGTGTGAATATTTACAATCACCTATTGAATGCGTACGCATAAGAACTAAAAGGCCAGTTTCTATGCGTAAATTTATTCGTGCATTCAAATTCAATTTTAATATAAAGTTAAAATTAAAATTCAATTTATAATATTAATTCCTATTTCCTCCATCTCCTCTAAAGGGTGAGTGGTCCTATCCCATTCAAGACCGCATATTTTGGTAATATACTTAACAGCTCATACATATTGTTCCAATTTGAGAAACATTCGGCAGCATATCCCTATAGTTCTCCAAGTACACGACACAGATTCGTAAGTGTGAGTGTTATTTCAATTTATCAATTAAAATAACACTTAAAATCGCATCATCTAGTATGTACTCAGAGAACGTTAAGATACGACTACAGAACTTCCCCCCAAAGTAATAAGTTTAAGCCACTAATAATACTGTTATACAGAAACTATGCAATCCCAAATTGTCCAAACAGGATAATTCGAGAGATCTCATTACAAGGGTAATGACTCTTGAACGGGTCTAAGAGCTATTGAATGCGTATGCATAAGAACTAGAAGGCTAGTATCTATGCGCACTGTATGTAATTTAAAGTACGTTTCATTTAATTATGTCTTATCACAATTCGAGAGATTTCATTTAATTATGTAATTTAAAGTATGTTTCATTTAATTTAAAGTACGCATAAGAACTAAAACTTATACCAATTTATACCAATATCAATACCAATTCAAATTCAATTTTAATTTTAATTTAGAGAAATGGGTTTTATAGAATTACAATGCATAGAAATTAAAAATGTTATTAACCAAACCAAGAATAAACATGTATCATGTACTCCTTATATCATCTACATGACAAAAAAAAAATTAACAATTACAAGTTATCAAGTAAGGGTTCATACTGTGTTCTTGCACAAAGTGGAACACTTAATATTTTAGAAGGGTGTGTTACGTTATAAGGAGGTCCATAAATATATTTCAAATGTCCCAAGTCATTTATAATATTATTACATGGCATAAATAAGGTCCACGTGACAAATAATGAAACCCCACACACACTAATTCACACACACACACAAACGCACCTCTACACACACTCCCCCCCCCCCCCACACACACACACGCACACACACGCCTACCTCCACTTCCCCCCTTTCCCCCACTTCCACCCACTTCCCCCTACACACGTGCAGACCCACCTACATACACACACACACACGCAGTCCTACACATATACAAAGGAGAGAGAGAGAGAGTGAGAGAGATTGGTGGGAATCGAAAAAGGTGGTAAAAAAAGGCGGTAGGATTTTTAGTAAGCAGGGTTGTCAAAGACCTATCAAGATCTTTGATCGTGACAACTTTCTAAAGTTATCACGGTCATTGACCGTGACAAATTCGTGATAATAGTACTTGTCATAGACTTGTCACGGTCATTGACCGTGATAAAAAATATGTATTTTTTTGTCACGGTTAATGACCATGACAATGCTGAACGGCTCAAAGGTGACCATTTAGCCTTTTGGTATAATGATTATTTGAGGACATTTTGAGGTAGAAAATACTTATTTATTACTAAGTTAAGTTAATGATAAAATTAATATGAGTACTTTGCATCTTATTGATATTAGGTGTGTAGAAATAGCCATCCATGAATAAAGATTTAATACTACATGATTCAAGATATAGTTTAGAAGAAAATGGAATTTTCAATCTTTGAAATGGGTCTTGTAGTAAACATATGTTTAGCTTGATTTTTCTTACATGTTTAGAGCTTAAAATATGTTGATTAGGGTTTTAAAAGTACTAATAGACTTATTAATATCATTTTTACTATTTTATATGAAAATGGGCACTTAAAAATGAAGGATTGAATGGGTTTTAAAAATGAATAACTTTCAGGCCACTATTCACAAACATTTCATAAAATAACATGTTTTAAACGCATGCTTTAAGGTGAATAAATGATTTCTTTGATGTGAAGAACACTTGATATGTATATGATTTTTTATGAGATTAATATTGTGATTTTAATGTTGATGTATCATTATGAAATGAGCAAATGTATTTTCATTTATAAAGTGTACTATTTAGTTTGTTAAAATATGTTTTGGGGTTAAAAGTATAAATATGTGAAAGTGTAGTCTTCTTGCAAACTTTGGGTAAAAATATAAATAATGAAATTGTAGAAGACTAAGTGTGAATAAAATGACTAATTATGGGTTTTTATACAAAAAGTCATAATTAAAGTGTGTAACACTAAGTTTGACATGTAAAGTGTCAAATGAGTAAATGTTGACTAAAATGAATTTTTAGTGCTAAAACTCATAAATTAGGTGTGTAGACTTTAATATGTAAAAAGTATGGTTTTATATATTAAAGGGAGCAATGTGCAAAAATGTGATTTTCGACAAACTGAATGGTTGAAAAAGTGGCATAGTGACTAAAATGCCTACGTGTTAAGTTTGAAGCTTAAAAAGGGTGTTTTTTATATATAACACTTGAATAAGGAGTGAAGTTATGTCTTCGGATGTAAATTGGATAAATTATCAATTTACTTCAAATGTGACATTTTCATGAAACAAAAATGTTAAATAGTGTTTTGACACGTATGTAGAAAGAATGAAATAAGTCTTTAAATGGAAATGATTTCGGTGTAAAGTCAACATGTGTAAAAAAAGACACTTTAATGGAATATAATGATTCTTCCTAAATGAATAATAGGAAATGGGTGGTTACGTCCAAGTCTTTGGCTTCGGCCTGAAAAAGGAAAATTAATGTGAACATTATGAAAATGTTGAACACATTGTTAAGATAATGATATTGGATGATGTCAAGTTAAATAATTAAGCAGGGTTATGCTATCCTTAGGGTGAAAACACCAAAAGCAACTGCAGTTTACTTGGCGCTCAGTGTCGAGCGGTGAAATTTCATGAAACCGTGGGTGTGAATGTGTTGTGATGGGTGTGTGTGTGTGTCGGCGAAATCACTAAAGAAAATGATAAGTTATTAATTGAATATTCATGAAAAATGCATAAATGGATGGTATTTATTCATTGATTTATTAATGCAATAATAATGCATTAAGTGTTTAGTGTTCATGTGGTAACATAGGATGGTTAAATAAGATGACTTTATAATGTTTAAGCTACCTAATGAGTTTTGATCATAATGAACACAATTGTGTGTTATATGAGGCATACAAAGGAAAATGAGTTTTTTTTAAACACGGTATGTGCATTCGTTGAATGGAACTCCTATAAAATTGTTAAGTGACTTTAGCATGAGTTCATAAATGTTGAGTTAATGAATGTTTGAAACTAAATGCAAGGTTTTCTCGAAATAAATGTCATTTGTTTCATGGTGTGAGTTAACTGGAAGGAATTTTCTCGTTTTATGCATAATGATACAAAGTGACTATTTTGTAAAAATAAGGAAGTATATTAGAGTAAATAATGTTTATGAATAAAACGGTTTAATACATTAGGATATGTATTTTCAAAGGTATGTATGCAAATACATACGTACTTTCGCATACATGTAGTCTAGTGTATTGGTATTCTTTATGGTGTTCGTTTCTATACTGCATTATATAGTTTCCACTGAGCATTCAGCTCACTCCCTCATTTTGTTACGATAGGTTGGATGCAGTTTCGTATTTTGAGCGCATTATACAGGTAAGTATTTACTTGTATTTACGTTAGTAGATATTTTTACTTGACCTTAGGGCATTTCCCTTGGGTCATATCATGCAGTGACTGTAAATCGGACTCGCATGCTAATAAGTACAACGTTAAATATTAATAAAATTGGATTAGAAACATTACATGTATTTCATTGCACTTCACGATTAACACATGGTTCGAATGGGTTTGATCCTTTACCAACCCTTAAATCCAGTTCGGGGCATTACAACTTGGTATCAGATCTTTAGGTTCATGTTCCTTTCGGGTGTGACATGGTGAGGTCGATAGTGGATCTTTCGGCATCATTGTTGGTTGGAGCTGGTCACGCTTTCCTGGTGGCGATTTTAAAGTCAAGGTCTTAATCACGTTGTGCGATTCTCTTTGAGTTGGTGATTAGTTAAGTTAGTAGCCATTCTTATTCCGTTACATTTGTTCTGGTAGTGTTATATAGCAAGTATCGAGTTTTGGTGAAGGTCGTTAGGTGGTATCATCTTAGGCTTTTGTCAGATATATCATGTGGAAGTTTGATTATTAGAAAGTCCTACTTATTTCTGTGGCATCTTAGATGGTATGCTTGTGGTTTCATCTACAGGATTAGGTGACTAAGTAGCGTGACTTGTGAATAAAAAATTCTATGGAAATTACAATGCCTACGTGACGTAATAATGATTTGGGTTTAGACAATCATATTGATTTAGGATAATTTAGGAACGAATCTATATAGTCCTTGGGATTTAGTGTTAAAAATGGTAGTATTGAATTATTATTTTAGAAAAATGAAGTGGTATTAAGGAATAGGATCTCTTGTGGCATCAAAAGTATTGGCCCAAAGTTTTATAGGTAGTAACCGATGCCCCGTATCCTACCAAAAGTTTTATAGTGGTGATAGATTGTGATCTAGCAAATGAGTGTGATGGCTATGTAGTGAGATAAGTTAGTTGTCATAGATGAGTGTTCAATAAGGTTAAGTTAGTTGCCATGATGAGTTTGATCTTGGGTTATAGTTGTGGACAGGCATGTGAATCCCTACTGATAATGCCTTGGAGATATGTGTTAAGGATCAGCTAATGAGTTATTAGTACAAGTGATATACACTCCCTATTAATGGTGAACTTTAGATTGTGCTTCGTGTATTACGATAAGAATGAAGTCTCTCTTTGAACTTTGGGGATTTCTTATGACGTCAAGGACATAGAGTTACAGTTGGTGTAGCATAGTAATTAGGTTAGTGCTTCGCCCTCAAAAAAATCAATGTCCATGATCGGTTGTTATACTTAGTAGGATTTTGTCGTGATCACTGCTACTCTAGAATGTGTATGATCGTTGGAGATGGTTGAATTGGTGTCATTTCCATGAGCATTGGAAAACTTATTGCGTTGATGCATATGCTGGTGATGTTGTAGTATGATTTAGTCATATTATTTTGTGGCAATACTTAGGATTTCGCATCATGCCTTGTTGATAAGCTTGTATAAGATGTGGCTGTTGATGTCAAAAAATGGGCTTGGTCCAATTTTCAAATTACAAATAAAATATAAAATTGCAATGAAATAGTTAAAACAGTGACACAAGGTTTTAAAGTGTTCAACTGCGTAAGAAAGTCTACGTCCACTGTTATGGTATTGATTTCAGAGATTACAGCAAGCTAGGTATTCTTGTAAATAAGAATAATCTAGGATATGTCCTATCTTGCCCCTGATGAAAGGGATACAACATATTTATAGTGACCCGGATGTCAAGGATTGGAATGTCAAAGGATGGAATGCCTTTATACATTTAAGCATTTACACCCGTACATAATGAATCATATGATTGGTTGTATGAACCACGTGTAGTAAGACTCTTGGTAGGGTGACGCTTTATTAGTTTTGATGGTCGGTATTCTTTATGTTAGTCAGCATGTCTACCGAGGTACTATCTGCTGATTAGAATTTTGGCCACGTAAGAGGACAAGTGCTCACTTCTTATTGGTCCACATGGGCGTATAATTTTTGTATCAACAGAAGCCCCCAATTCTCTATGCTTGATGATTGTATGAAAGTAGGGAACATTCGATCCTAAAAGTAGCTCGGAGTATTTTCATGGTGCCTGGTTGGTAGCTGACCTCCCATACCTATAAAAAAATTCCGATATTGTTTGAAGATGGAATTTTTGTGAATAATTTGAATTTTAGAGGACCGTCAAAGGGTAAATGGGTATTTTAAATCCTCTGTATTGAGAAGTCATCGGAATGTCAATCGTTGGTACATTTAATCATTACTTTAGTTATTTTTTAGACAAGCTATAAAAGACGGGAGGCTTTTCCACATTTTACCTTACCCCAAATCTTTAAATTGTAGTAGCTATTCCCGAGTGTTTACATGATCGTTTGTCATAATTCATCTTTTCCTTCCATAGTTCTTACTGAATCCTTAATCTTTTGTAAGAATTATTTTTTTTCTCTCTGTTTTTCTTCATTTCCTTTCTTTCTGAGCCATGGTTCACATAGTTGATGATGATTCTCTAGAGGAATTTAGAGAAGAAAAGAAAATCCCAGCTTAGGTTGATTTAGAAATACCCCATGGTCCTATAGACATATATTCTTAGGCTGAGGGTCATTGGATCCCAACTTTATTTATTGCTGAGTGTGGTTTCACATTTCCACCAAACCCTTTTCTTCTTCATTTATGCTAATATTTTGACATTATTCCAGCAAGAGTAGCCCCCAACACATGGAGGGTTATCAATGGGGTGAATAGAATGAATGAAATCTGTGGGACCCATATTGGGATTCCAAAAATGATGTTCTGTTATAAATGGTTTATTACAGGGGAGAGTACATATTACTTGAAAACCAAACAAACCAATAGGGATTTAGTGTTGAATTTTCCTGATTCTAATAAGGATTATTGGGGTCATGCTTTCATAGTTAAGAATTAGCAACATGCTCCCCTTGGGAATAGAGTGGCCTACCATAGTCCCAGATGCCCATAGTTAGGCAATAGGATAGGTTGTTATTTCAATTCTTGCCTTTCTTTATTGATTTCTTTTCTGATGCATGCTAAGTGCTATTTCTTATTACTTTGTTATAGAAGAACGTAAGAGAAAGTGTCCCAAAACATGTGAAGTAAATTTGGAAGAACTCAAATTCTTATGGGGTCTTAATCAAAGGACATTTGAAGATCATAAATAATCATCTTCTGTATTGCTAGAGTATAAAAGTTCTATAACCTCATTTGTAGCTCGGCTAATAACTATTATGCCTTCAATTATAATTGATTTGTAGCAGGATCCAGTGTCTACTTCCTCTGCTACTGAGTCTGCTGGTGTTAGTATTGAAGTTGCTACTGGTGGCACTTCTTCTTTTAACTCTGATCTTCCCAATTCGATCAGCATGGGAAAAAGGAAAATTCCTAATCTTCAGGAGAAGGATTCCACTGTTGGTGCCAAGAAACCAGTTGATACTAATGCCCAAAAGAAAAAGGATGAGGGTGGAAAGAATCCCCCAACCAACAAAGGTGATGGGTCTCCCCTTACTAGACTAAGGAGAGGTCATGTTGATAAGTAGGTTGAAAAGGTTATTAATGTCGATCAACTGGGATTGGTTGATAAGGTCCCATTTGTTGCTGGCTTATTTGTAGCCTTTAGTCCTATCTTGTCTAGGAAGTTGATCAAAGATGGTACCCTCCTCGACTATAAAGATGTTGTTGCCTCCATGTCTCGTTCAAAACTATCGGAAAGGGATACTCAAAGTTTAGCCTTGGTAAGTTAACATATTTGAAGTTGGTAGGATATTGTTCATGTCTTCCATGATTTGTACTGACTTGGTTCTTTTCTTCCAGTTCCTGTTTGATTACAACCAAATGTTAGAGAAGGATGATCATCTGCGTTCTTCTTCGAGAGAAGTTAAGGAGGCCTTTGAGGTCTTAGGAAATCCCTGGAGGAGTCCAGATAAGCTTTGGAGAATAAGCAGAAGATTAGGGAGGAAAATATTGGGGCTGCTGAAAAAGCACGACAGAAAGACTGTGGGTACTTTGGCCTCTACTCAAGCTGAGCGCAGGGCAAAGGCTGTTGAGGAGAAAGTATCCAAACTATCTGCTGACCTTTCTATTGAGAAAGCCAAAAGAAAAAAAATAGACAAACATCCTTTAACAAGGGTTGGGATAAGGCTATATCTACTACCTCTGATCAAATGGAATATGCCAAGAGGAAATTCTTCAAGGACGGTTGGTCAGAAACTTTAAAGGAAATTAGCACTACTGAAGGTTTAAAGATATTTCTGAGGCAGGATCCTAGCTCCCCTCACAACCTTGATGGTTAAATTGATGATGATACAGGTTCGGGAGAATCCTCTATGGCAATTGAGTCAATTATTCCTCCGATCGATCAAGACAAAGATCATATTGACTCAGCTACCCCTCTTACCGACCAAGAGATAAACCCTGAGGTAGAGAAGGATAAAAAGAAGGTATAGATTTGTTTGGATTCTAGTCTTCGTATTTTGCAACTTTTCTTTTATCTTCTTTTTGTCTTGTTCTGATGCCTTTTTCTAATGTTTCCATCTATCAATGAAAGAACTTTTTCTTCAATTAACTTATCACTTTATGATGCTTATTCATTGCCCTGTCTCCTTCTTATTGTTGATCAATTATTGCTTTATCTTTATTTTTCATTGCCAAGATGGAATAAATTGCTTCCACTAGTTTCGACCTACTCAAATGCTGCATCAATCAGTTTAAAGCTCGTCACTTGAACTTAAGAGATAAAGAATTAACAGACTTGCTCGGCACAGACGTTTCTGATCAAGTATGGGATGCATACACTAATCTCAAATTCCTTCTTCATCAGGTTGTGGCCAATAATGTTGCAAACTCTGATATGATTGAAGACTTGCAGGCATGCCATAATGAAACCAAAGATTTACTGCATGCCGACTATGAAGCCAAGTATAAAGCATTGAGTGAAGGCTAGGATTTTAAGAAGAAACTGGAAAAATATGCTTCTACGTACAGTGATCGAGGTGAAAAACCGAGCGTCCGTGTAAATATGCTAATCGTTATTATCGACTTCCGACCATAATACAAAAAAAAAACTAAACTTTAACTACACTCTTATGGAGTATAGTGGCAAGTCTAGGTATCGAATCCATAGGGAATGTTTGATAGATTTTAATTGATTTATTACTTCAAAAACAAAGTGTAAAAGATGATGATTGAGTGAGAAAGGAAAAAGGGGGGAAATAAAGAAGTTACCTAAAACTAATTGGAAAATTAAGGTAGGGACACAATCCCCCAACTCCTAGTGTGTTGCCCGGTACAAAACTAATCGTAAATTAATTAATTGATCAAACTCGGTCTTTAGTACTCCCAAGCATTATATATATGAAGGATCGTAGCCTGCGCAATATGTAATCAAAGGACGAGTAAAGCAGTGGCGTATTAGCTACACGCACGCTGCACTCTTAAGCATCCCAGTTACCTAGGACAAACGAGATGAAAATTCCTACAACGGTTGTGATCACCATACTACATGATCTAATCAATTATTAAATTTAGAGAACTAATTTTATACCCATGCAAACCACATCGGGTTGGGTTCATGCATCTCAACCTTAAACAACCTAGCCTAACATGGTGGAATTAATGAAAACTACGTTATCTACGTTGCATGAACTCATAAATGCTTGGAAAGAGAGATTAAATATGAGAAATAATAATAAAAGTGCTGGAAATAAAAGTTACCAAGATTGAAGAACAAGAATATGCAAGAAGAAATCAAAGGTTTAAGAAAAACTGGAAAAGCTCTTGAATTAAAGGTGCAAAATATGTAAATTCTTCTCCTAGATGTTCCTACTTGATTAGGACCTTTTACATGAATGAAATCTAAATAAAAAGATTCCTAATGACTAAATATATAGGCTAGAGGTCGTTTAGAAGAGCCCTCAAAACATAAACTATTTTGGCTAAAAGATAAGCACAAAATAAAAATCTCGTATCTGACAATTTATCACACTTAAAAAGCGTGACTAAATTTGTAACGGACTCTGAGTGTGACTAAATGGGCGGTCCGGATCCTTTTAAAATAAAAGGTCCGGATCGCCCTTCAAATTCCGACATAACTTTTTTTTCTTGACTTCTCTCATCTTTAAATGACCATAACTTCTTCACCGTAGCTCCGATTGAGGTGCCGTTTTTCCCAATGTTCTTGTATTTAAAATCTCTTCAACTTTCCAGTTGGTCTCACCTCCGGAATATGGATGTAAAATTATAAAAATACCCTTGAACTCTATAAAATACACAATATACGAAATACTTGCCAAAAGGGGTTAGTATCATAAATATGAGACAAATCCAAGCTATTTACACCGCACGGGATTAGGCCTATCAAGGGGTCAGACACGGGTCGGGTTTAGGGAGATCCAGATCCGTATAATCATGTTCGGGTTCGAGTTCGGGTCTGGGTTTTCATGAGGTCTACAGTATTGGATCCAGACCCGGATCTGTTCTGGTCTCGGGTTCGGGTCTGGCCAAATATATACATTTATTTTATTTTCTCCCCCTTCTTTATTTTTTAATCTTAAATTCAAATATTTTGTAATGTATTATAGAATATTATTAGTATAACTAAAACATATATTATTTATATTTATTATATACATAAATATATATTTTTATATATAATACTTACATGTTATATTTATAAATATATATAAATTTATGGTATATATATATATACTAGCGGATGCCCGTGTGCGAGGGCACGGCGATAAATTTGCCCCTGTGATAAAACCCAACCCATAATAACTTGTTTTTTTTTATTTTAAAAAAAATGATAAAAAAAATTAATATATTATTTTTTAAAAAATGTTTTAAAAAAATATTTTAATAAAAAAAATAATAAAATAATAATCTATGTATGTATGCATGCATACATGCATGTGTATGCATGCAAGCATGCAACACATAAAGTGCCATGCATGTTTATCATACATGTTTATCATGCATGAATTACTATTCATAAGACCATTGTCCCATATATATATATATATATATATATATATATATAAAATAATAATGCACAATTCGGGTCGGGTCTTCGGGTTCGGGTCTTCTATAAGATCCAGACCCTACCCATTTAATAAACGGGTCTCGGGTCCAAAAAAATATGCTCAGACCCTATTATACAGATCGGGTTCGGGTCGGGTCCGGGTCCAGACCCGATCCCTTGACAGGCCTACATGGGATCATAAAAATACCGAAATTAAGGGGATAAATGTGAAGAATTTATGACTAATCAAATCCCCATAACTTAGAACTTTGCGCGTCCCGAGCAATGTAAAAGAAAAAGACTATGAGTTAAGGACCCTTCAAAAACTTTATTGGGATAGAATAACTCTTTCAGAGGTAAGTGATTGCATTTAGCGTAGGCAACAAGCCGTTAAACCCCTAGGTTACCCTAATAGGACGAGTGCTGTCTCGTGAGGGTTTGCAGTGAATATACCGACAAAATTCGTTATTGACACAAAGAAAAATCAATATAATTATAAATTGTACAATTTAAACTCCCCAAAAATGGTCACCTTAAAATCATATTCACAAGTCTCAAGTTATAGTGTGTGTGTGTATATGAAACCGAAAATAGAACCGCTAATTTCCACCGATTGATCACTACGTTACTTTTTGAAAATTCGCTTTGATTTTAAAATCTCACGGGATGCTCTCACAAACGAATCACTCGAAAATATGGCTAAATCTCTCAGTATGCGTGATAAAAAAGAGTAAATATAATGGACACAAATTCACGTACACCATTTGAAAGAAGGAAATATTTTAGGTGAAAAGATCTCATCATCGAAATACGGTCATAGAAAAACGGGAAACATCATCTCTTTTTCACGCCATGTAATCTCTTTTATTATCTTGTGATATTTTATCTCTCCACGTGGTAATTGATTTCGTAATATGGACTCGGTTAGGACTTTTTCTGGGTTTTGAAGTGTATTTGGGTAAAATGGGAATGGGAATTTCTGAATTGGGAAGTGTTCTTATGATATCCGTTAGTGCTTTTTCCAGGCTATTGCTCATTTTCTCTTCTTTTTCTATTTTTTTCGCATTTTTCTTTTACTTGCTATTTCTGTTGAGCATTTTTCTACTATTTTTTTCTTGTCCCTTTTTATGCACTTTTTGGACTTTATTTGATGAATATTCGATTTTCACAATTCTGGGCTAATTGGGGGTTTTTCGGGTTGTCAAACGAAAGGGAAAAACTTATTCGGCTCAAATAGGGTTGCAAAAAGGTTAATTTTTCACGACTTTTCCTGGCCAATATTTTTGGGTGACAAACGATGGCCTACTTCATTTATCCGAATTACTAATCATATTACCATATGCGTCTCGAGATGAATTTTTGTCTAGAGATATTTTAGCGTACTCTTTGAGACAATATCTCACACGTTTCCCATAACCGGTCAAAATTAAGGGCTTGAGATCTTCAATGACTTTTTTTTTAAACGCTGAAAAGAACCTTGAGTTAACCATTAACTCGGATTGATTTTTAAACTCACAAAAATGATAGGTTCGAAATCTCACCGGGTTAGTTAATCACCACACTTATACGTAAAGTCGTCAATTTTCGCTCAATTTCCATCTTTGGTAAATTTCGACTTTGTGCATTTTAAATTTTACAATTTGAGACATAAAAAATGTGACATTTTTGAAGCTTTAAATTCCAAATTTTATTTATTTTGAAGAAAAATATTTTTGGCTTTTTCAATTTTTTTGGAAATTTTTGAAATTTTCTAAAAAAATACACTTGGAAAGAACATGTGACGGAGTCAATGAAACTAAACAATAAATGGAAAGAATATCACACACCCCCTAACTTAAATGTTGAATTGTCCTCAATGCAAATCAAGAACACAATATAAAGAGAGGAAAAGAAAGATATTATCCAAATGGAGCGATCTCCGATGAGTACGAGTCATTGAATCTACAAAACATGTTAGAACCAAGCATAACAAAAAGAATAACAAAAACTTTAACTAATTACTCTAAACTATAAAAAAAGCTAATTATGTACAACCTACGATTTGGACTTCTAATAAGTTATACACTAGAAGTCAAAAATTTTGAGGGGGAAAATTTTGTTTGAACAACGGAAGACATGTGTGAGATGAAAAAAATGAACCATCACCAATTAAAAATTTTAACAGGATGATGGGGGGTTCGGATGCTAGGTGGGACAAGTAAATTAATATCCAAGAAAAATATAATCAACTCCCAAAGATTTTTCAAGTAGTATGGGGAGAGGGACACACAAAAAGGAAGAGTCCATATTAGAAAACAATACTAGCAAAGTGTCCTTTTCGGTAAAAGGTGTAAACATTTCAGAATTTTCAACCGAATCATAGGAATCTAGCGGTACTTCTAATGGTTCAATAACGGTGAACGGAAATGGTGATGAAATAAACTCAATCTCAAGTGATTCATCATCACTTGGAGATTGAATTTCTAGGGTAACAAACTCACTTTCAATGAGATGTTCTTTAGAATTTTGAGGTGGCACACAAGTCTCAACCTCCTCTTTGTTTTCTAAATAAGAACGCACCTCGTGGCAAAGTGTGACCATTTCCTTAATAAGACCATAATCGATATTCCTCTTGCTTTGGGTGGACAGAAAATTCAGTACTCTTTTGGTTAGAAAAAGCATGTTTTCTTCCAAAGTAGGATTCCTTGGCTCTAGAACCTAGGATTCCTCATTTGGTTGAAAACCTTCTTTAGTTTCAAAAAAATCGGAAGAAAAGTCGTCATTGGATTCGAATAATGTATCCAACTCTTGCTCCTTAAAATGATTTTTTTTCCGATATTCGTTTTCAAGCTTTTCATACGCAAGATTTAGAAAGGCCTCACCCATGGTAATAGGTCGAGGCATGGATTATTGAGAATAAAAAGATTTAATATAAATTTCTCTCTGATATTCATTTTCAATCCTTTCATATTCCAGAGTTAGAATGGCCTCACCAATGGTGATAGGTCGATCCGCGAACTCTTGAGAATAAAAGGTTTGAAAACGATTACCATATAAACCATTATAATTACCGAACTCACCATGAAAAGGCATTATTATCGATTAGTGTGTAAATGGATAATTCGCGTACAGAGGTGTACGGTTAAGGATTCAACGTTTCTTGGTGCTCAATCGTGCAAGCCTACAAAAAGGTTAAAACAAAAAAAAATACAAAAGAAAAAAAAATCTTTCGAAATAGTAAATCAGTTATAATCTATAACAAAACACTCTCCGGCAACGGCACCATTTTGATCGAGGTGAAAAATCGAGCTTCCGTGTAAATACGCTAATCATTGTTATCGGCTTCTGACCACAATACAAAAAAAAAACTAAACTTTAACTACACTCTTATGGAGTATAGTGGGGAGTCTGGGTATCAAATCCACGGGGAATGTTTGATACATTTTAATTGATTTATTACTTCAAAAATAAAGTGTAAAAGATGATGATTGAGTGACAAAGGAAAAGGGGGGGAAATAAAGAAGTTAACTAAATCTAATTGAAAAATTAAGGTAGGGACACAATCCCCCAACTCCTAGTGTGTTTCCCAGTACAAAACTAGTCATAAATTAATTAATTGATCAAACCCGGTCTTTAGTACTCCTAAGCATTACATATATGCGGGATAGTAGCCCGCACAGTATGTAATCAAAGGACGAGTAAAGCAGTGTCATATTAGCAACACGCGCGTTGCACTCTTAAGCATCCCGGTTACCTAGGCAAATGAGATCAAAAGTCCTACAACGGTTGTGATCACCATACTACATGATCTAATCAATTATTAAATTTAGAGAACTAATTTCATACCCATGCAAACCACATCGGGTTGGGTTCATGCATCCCAACCTTTAAAAACCTAGCCTAATGTGGTGAAATTAATGAAAACTACTTTATCTACATTGCATGAACTCATAATTACTTGGAAAGAGAGATTAAACATGAGAAATAATAATAAAAGTGTTGAAAATAAAAGTTACCAAGATTGAAGAACAAGAACATGCAAGAAGAAATCAAAGGTTGAAGAAAAACTGGAAAAGCTCTTCAATTAAAGGTGCAAAATATGTACATTATTCTCCTAGATGTTACTACTTGATTAGGAGCTTTTACATGAATGAAATCTTAATAAAAAGAATCCTAATGACTAAATATATAGGCTAGAGGTCGTTTAGAAGAGTCCCCAAAAGCATAAAGGGTCAAATACCAAAAAGTCCCTTAAATATTTTTAAATACACGTTTAGTCCAGGCCTATTATTTTGTACCAAAAAGTACCTTATTCTCTTACTTGTAAAGGTCCGCGCCAGCGACATGGTAAAGAACTTTTTGGAGGCTTGGACTAAACGTAAAAATATTCGAGGGACTATTTGGTATATGCCCCAAACATAAAACTCTTTTGGCTAAAAGATAAGCACAAAATAAAAATCCCGTATCTGACAATTTGTCACCCTTAAAAAGTGTGACTAATTTTGTAACGAGAAATGCAGGCAGAACTTTTTCAAAATAAAAGGTCTGGATCGCCCTTGAAATTCCGGCATAACTTTTTTTTCTTTACTTCTCTCATCTTCAAATGACCATAACTTCTAAACCGTAGCTCCGATTGAGGTGCCATTTTTTCTAGTGTTCTAATATTTGAAAGCTCTTCAACTTTACAGTTGGCCCCACCTCTGGAATATGGCTATAAAATTACGAAAATACCCTTGAATTCCCCATTTCTTGCTTTCTTTCATTGTTTTGAGTTCTCTTTTCCGTCTTGCTTGCATGAAATACGTGTAAAACACATAAGAAATACACAAAACACGAAATACTTGACAAAAAGGATTAGTAGCATAAATATGAGACAAATTCAAGCTATTTATACCGCATGGGATCATAAAAATATCGAAATTAAGGGGATAAATGTGAAGAATTTATGCCTAATCATACAGCAAAAAAGAGTTCTTGCTAAACTGTGAACTTGATGAATCCAGAGAGATCGCCAAGCTCTTGGAGGATGAGAATAATAAACTCTGTAATGATTTGGAGACTTTGAAACAGTCTTTTGTTAGTGGTACCGATGAAGGTGACTCCTTTTTGGAGAATGAGAATGTAAGGCTGATGGAAGAACTTAAACTTGTGAAGAAGTCCGAACCTGTGTAATCTTCCAGACAATAATGAACAAGCTGACCAATTATTGAGAAAACTGTGACCAATAAAACCTTAGCTTACCACGATGCCCAGCTAAAAGCAAATAGTCAAGTTATTGCTGACCCGTCTGCAAAGCTGGAAGCCGAGGACAAAGCTATTGCCGACCAGTCCATACAGTTGAAGGTGAAGAATAGTGTTTTGAAGAAAGTTCAACATCAAGTTGAAAGGTTAACCTTTTAATTTCACAAATAACCCATAGAGGTATGGATGGAAGGATACAACGAAGCTTTAGGACATATAAATGATCACCTTGCTCAGACCCATCGTGAAGGTTATAAATAGGGTTGGACTAATTACTGGACTTTTTTGAAGCATGATCGTAATAGCAAATTGTGGTATTGGAACGAAATTGATCTTTTAAATTATGATAACCCCCCCTTCAAGTTGGACACTTCATGGATCCTTGTTGATGTTATTCCCCAATGCCTGATCATTAAATGCTTAGGGGACTATGGTTTATATGACATTCATGAGATAGTTCGCCGTCCTCATCTGATCAATGTTCTGGCATCAACGGCAGAAGAATGTTAAGGGATTTTAACTTTATTAATTCCCCATATACTTTGGATGATCCTCCTATTGGAATAGAAAGGGTACAGCCATGTCAGCAGACCCCCAAAGCTAAAGGAAAACGTCATGTTGAATAATTTTTATGTATTTTGTTATTCATTTGAATGTAATACAGTTTATATGAATGAAAATCCATATGTTTTTGTTGTTAACTTATGATTATTTTCATCAATCAGCCAACTTGTGGTTGTAATGCCATTGATTCTACTAATGCACTTAGATATATTAATCCAAATTTAGCATTAGTTATCAGTGGTGACCAAGTGTATGAGGAATATATGTTTGTATTCCAGTATTTAGGAATGTTTACATGTCTTCATGCATTTAACTTAGTTGGGTAAAACTTGTATGTAACTTTTTTAGTTGTATACGAAGTTTTACTGCCTTCTTGTTCTTGACTTGTCAATAACAAAGTCATACATGAAGTAAATTGTTCTTGAACTTAGTCCGATAATCCTTCTTATTCGTGACTTGTTTATACAAAGCCATACATGAAGTAATAGTTACTTCTTGTTCGTGACTTGTATGTACGAAGTCATACAGGAAGTTTGCATTTGAGCGAGAAACATTGTGCCTCAAGCTGTTGGTGAATTTGGAATTCGATAATGTTCTATTAATCGACAGCTAATCGGCACTTATTTTTGTGTGATGTATATCGCCATACTCCAAAAAAAATTTGAAGGGAATGAAATCAATATTTTATTACAACTACATGCATAGTCATGTAAAGCATAGAGCAAAAGAAATAAAATAGGGACAATACCTTGAATCATTGATAATACTTTCGAAGGTGCTCAGCATTCTAGGGATTTTTGAATTCTTCTCCTTCCAAAGTCTCATGAAAATTCGAGGAATAAATAATCCAAGTGTAACACGTAAAGTAATACATAAGGTGGCTTATTACGTAAATGGTTGAAACAAAAAAAATTCCACGATGCATATGTCTCATGAATGCGTATTTAATCTCAAATAGTATTAGCTAGGATGTCCGTTAAGTTTGAGGGGAAAATGTCAAGGAACGGATTTGATACGGATAAAGTTAATACAACGCAACATTTAAATGGTACCAAAAGCAAAGTATCGCAATATGGATTAAACAAGAAAGTTTTGTGTTGCATGGCCTCATGAGTTATATTTTGAGTTTATATAATTATTTTAAGTACTTAGATTAAATTTCACGTGATTTGGACAAGCAACGAGCGCTACGCGAGCCAGGGTACAAATTGTATGACGATGCGCGACACTGCGAAAGTCCAGTTTTGCACAAAATGTTTAGGACAATTGGTAAGTCAAAAAAAAAATTTGAGCATATATTTAGACTCGTAAAAATATTAGGAATATTACCGTGCGAAGAAAAATCGAAAACAAAATATATATTGTACGAGGTTCCGATTCTTGCACGCCTTGTATAGGACAATCCGGGAGGACAAACGACTATTGTAAATATGATCTTTTTTATCTAGAAAAATGAAAATAATATGATTCTTAAGTTAACAAAAAAAAATTGGGGGGGGGGGGGGGGGGGGGTGGGGCTACTACCAAAAGTGATGCAAATCAACATTTTTAGGGTGATATTGGGTGGTGTTAGGGTCATATGTGAGTTTATTCTTGTGTTTCCTCAATCCACCTCACAAAAATTATATATAAGAGCCTTGAGAAGAGTTTTTCACTTAATTAGAAGGCTCTAGGTCTTGACCATGCCCTCATAGGGCGCTATCTTACCCCTTTTGTTTAATGAGAGAAATGGGAGGGAAAGTGAGTTGGCCATTTATATCTCGCTCATTTCATCAAATGTTCGTCATCATCATGGCCAAGAGAGAGATCTTCCTTCACCCCAAATTTGTAGCTTTTCTTCCCCCACCATTTTTACACCATGAAAGCACCATTGTGTAGGTCACAAACACCATCAAAACACCTTGGAATGGGATAACTTATAGGGAGAGTTTTGGAGAAGCTTTTAAGAAGGTTTGTGTGTTGTAGAAGGGGGTTTTGAGCTTGAAAAGTGGTCCCTTTAGGGACACCTTTGGAGATGACGGAGTCACCCACCTTCTTTACCATTATTTGAGGACATTTTGAGGTGGAAAGTACTTATCTCTTACTAAGTTAAGTTGGTGACGATATTAGTACGAGTACTTTGCTTCTTGTTGATAATAGGTGTGTAGAAAGAGCCATCCATGATAAAAGATACTACATGATTTCAAGATATAGTTTACAAGAAAATGAGATTTTCTATCTTTGAAATGGGTCTTGTAGTAAACCTATGTTTAGTTTGATTTTTCTTACATATTTAAATCTTAAAATATATTGATTAAGGTTTTAAATGTATTAATAGACTTATTAGTATCATTCTTACTATTATCTACGAAAATGGGTACTTAAAAATGAAGGATGGAATGAGTTTTAAAATGGAAAATTTTAATCCCAATATTCACAAATATTATATGTAGTAACATGTTTTAAACTCATGTTTTAGGGTGAATAAATGATTTCTTTGATGTGAAGAACACTTGGTATGTATATCCCTTTTTATGAGATTAATAGAGTGATTTTAATATTGATGAATCATTATGTAATGAGCAAATGGAGTTTCATTTACAAAGTGTACTATTTAGTTTGTTAAACTAAGTTTTGGGGTTAAAGGTATAAATATGTGAAAGTGTAGTCTTCTTGCAAACTTTGTGTAAAATATAAATAATAAAAGTGTAGAAGACTAAGTGTGAATAAATGACTAAATATGGGTCTTTATGCAAAAAGCCATAATTAAAGTGTGTTAACATTAAGTTTGACATGCAAAGTGTCAAACGTGTGAATATTGACTAAAATTGGTTTTTAGTGTCAAAACTCATAAATAAAGTGTGTAGACTTTAATATGTGAAAAATATGATCTTATATATTAAAGGGAGTAATATGCAAAAATGTGATTTTCGACAAAGTGAGAAGTTGTAAAGGTGTCATAGTGACTATAATGCCTACGTGTTAAGTTTGAAGCTCAAAAATGGTGTGTGTTTTTTTTTTTTGTAATTAACACTTGAATAAGAAGTGAAGTTATGTATTCTGATGTAAATTGGATAAATTATCAATTTACTTCAAATGTAACATTTTAATGAAACAAAAATGCTAAAGAGTGTTTTTGACACGTATGTAGAAAGAATGAAATAAGTCCTTAAACGAAAATGATTTTCGGTTTAAAGTCAACATGTGTGAAAAAATGAACTTTAATGGAATATAATAATTCTTCCTAAATGAATAATGGAAAATAGACGGTTAAGTCCAAGGCTTTGGCTTCGGCCCGAAACTAGGAAAATTAATGTGAACATTATGAAAATGTTTAACACATTGGTAAGATAATGATATTCGATGATGCCAGGTTAAATAATTAAGCAGGGTTAAAAGCAACTACAATTTACATTGTACTCGGTGTCGGGCGGTGAAATTCCGTGAAACCGTGGGTGTACATGTGTTGTGATGGGCTTGTGTGTCGGTGGAATCCCTAAAGAAAATGCTAAGTGATGAATTGAATATCCATGAAAGAGGCATAAATGAATGGTATTAATTCATTGATTTATTAATGAAAGAATAGTGCATTAGATGTTTAATGTTCGTGTGCTAATATGGGGTGTTTAAATAAGATGACTTAATGATGTTTAAGATATCTAATGAGGTTTGAATCATATTAAACACAAGTGTGTATTACATGAGGATTTCAAAGGAAATGAGTATAGTTTTTAAACACGATGTGTGAGTACGTTAAATGGAAGTCCTATAAAATGGTTAAGTAACTTTGGCATGAGTTAATAAACGCTGAGTTAATGAATGTTTGAAAGTAAATGTAAGGTTTTTCCCTAACAAATGTCATTTGTTTCACGGTGTGAGTTAACGGGAAGGAGTGTGCTCGTTTTATGCATAATGATACAAAGTGACTATTTTATAAAAATCAGGAATTTTATTGGAGTAAATAACGTTTTTGAATAAAACGGTTTAACACATTGGGATATGTATTTTCAAAGGTATATATGTAGATACATATGTACTTTCGCATTCATGTAGTGTAGCCTATCTTGTGCTTATTCTTTTTGCCGTTTGTTTCTATACTGCATTGTATAGTTTCCACTGAGCATTCAGCTCACTCCCTCATTTTGTTATGGCAGGTTGCATGGAGTTTCGTATTTTGAGTGCTTTTTACAGGTAAGTATTTACTTGCATTTTACGTTAATAGCTATGTTTACTTGGTCTTGGGTCATTTCCCTTAGGTCATATCATGTAGTGACTATAAATCGGACTCGCATGCTAATAAGTGTAACGTTAAATATTAGTAAAACTGGATTAGAAACATTATTTAGAGTGTTTCATTGCACTTCACGATTAACGCGTGGTTCGGATCGGGTTGATCCTTTATCAAGCCTTAAATCTGAGTCGGGCATTACAGAAACAATATATTATTCTTCATTTTTTATATAAATGTTTTGACTTTAATCTCATCTCCTAAGATTTGTTATACACGATCCCATAACTACCCAAAAGTGTCTATAACTACTTTGTAACTGTCCATCTTCCTTTTTGCAAAGAATGACACTTGTCCTATAGTGATTATACTAGGAGCAACAATTAAAAAACTAAAAATATGAGAATGATTAGGAATAAATCTTTAAAAAATGGAACTAAACACTTAAAATTCATTTTCTTCAATATTGTCATACATTGGAAGTTTATACATTATTCATCCTAAATAAATTGACGTGTTTATCTTTGAGGTAATTATATTTAAGTCCCATTTATCGGGTCAACATTCATATAAGTCCTTTTGACTTTTCAATAATCATATAGGTCCTATTCCAACTTTTTAGGGAATTTTTTCACAATTTTATCATTTTATAACTAATCATCTGTAACTTCCTTTAGAAAGTTACATAAGTGGTTGAATTTTTTTTTTAATCTTAAAATGATCATAACTTTTGATTCACAAATCCGTTTTTAGCAAAATTACTATTTTTAAAATCTGCTCGACGGGATCTATCAAACAAGATCCATGAAGCCTATAAAATTTCAAGGAAAAAAATTTACACAAATAGTAAACTTTACTGTTTGCACTAGAATATGAAATAGTTTTATATATGTGACATTTTCACAAACAGACAGTAACATTTACTGTGATAATATTACACAGTATATATATATTTGGTAGATCCAAACCCTCTTTTTTCAAAATTACCTTATATTTAAAAGTTCACGCTAGCGACATCCAATCCTTACCACCATTGTTGGAGCTTTAACGACCTTCATCAGAGCTCCGATTTGGGGTGGGTAAGGGTGGAATGTGGTGCCGCTGGCGCGGACCTTTGAAAATAAGATACTTTTGAATAAATGGGTTTTGGATCCATCGGAGTGTCATGGGGTGCCACTGGCGCGGACCTTTGAAAATAAGATTGGATAAATGGGATCTGGATCCTCTGGAGCGCCGATTTGGGGTGAGTAGGGGTGGCATTAGGTGCCGGTGGCGCAGAGCTTTAAAAATATGAGCATATTGGATATATATATATATATATATATATAATGTGATAACACAGTAAATGCTACTGTTTGTAAAAATGTCATACATATTAAACTCTATTGTATACACCAGAAAATGAAATAGTTTTATATCTGTGATATTTTCACAAACAATAACACTTACTTTGTTAATATATTTATGAAATAGTTTTATATATATAACATTTTCACAAACAGTAACATTTACTGAGTTAATATTATACAATATATATATAATATTTTCACAAACAGTAACATTTACTGAGTTAATATTACACAATATATATACACAATATATATATATATATATATATATATATATATATACGGTAGATCCAAACCTCTTTTTTTTCAAAATTACTATATTTTTAAAGGTTTACGCTAGCGATATTCAATCCCCACCACTACTCACCCCCATTGTTGGAGCTTCAACAAATTTCATCAGAGCTATGATTTGGGGTGTGTAGTAGTGACATAGGGAGCCGCTGGCGCGGACCTCTGAAATTAAGAGAATATTAGATAAATGGGATTTGGATCCACCGAAACTCCGATTTGGGGTGAGAAGGGGTGGCATTGGATTAGGTTTATATCTATAATAGTTTTACAAACATTAACATTTACTGTGTTATAACACAGCACACACACACACACACACACACACATATATATATATATATATATGTGTGTGTGTGTGTGTGTGTGTGTGTGTGTGCTGTGTTATAACACAGTAAATGTTACTGTTTGTGAAAATGTTACAAATATAAACTAACTCAATGCTAATCCTACCCACCCCGAATCGAAGCTCTAATGAAGGTTGTTGGATAGCGCGGACCTTTAAAAATAAGATAATTTCGAAAAAAAAAAGGGTTTGGATCCACTCTCTGTGTGTGTGTATGTGTATACTGTGTTTGCACTATAAATGTTAATGTTTGTAAAAATGTTACAGATATAAACATATTTCTCTTTTTGGTGCATACAGTAAAGTTTACTGTCTGTGTAATTTTTTTTCTTTGAAAATATATAGGCTTCATGGATCTTGTTTGATAGATCTCGTCGAGCAGATTTCAAAAATAGTAATTTTGCGAAAAACGAATACGTCAATTAAAAGTTATGATCATTTGAAGAGTAAAAAAAAAATTCAACCACTTATGAAACTTCCTCAAGGAAGTTACGGATGATTGATTTTAAAAGAGAAAATTGTGAAAAAAAAATTCAAAAAATTAGGAGTATGAGTTATATGTAAGAGGAAAACATGATGGGACTAAAATATCTAAAAAAAAATCTAATAGGATCTAAATGTGAATGCTCATTTTATCTTTTTGTAATGTACCAAATTTATACTTTCACTTTATCTTTAAGGACTCAACCAAAACCAAATTCTGTGGGAGTCAATAAGTCTTGATCTTGCGAATGAATCATTAAAATTCATCTTTTCCAAATAGTAAATCTTAATTTAGAAAAAAAAATTATTAATATAGAACGTATACTCTTGTCACGTTCCACACGTCCATGGTTCATTGTGTAGTGTATAGGACGTTGTGTTATCATTGGATTTTCTGAAGAGTAGAAAAACAGGATGTTGCTCTTCATTATTTTAGTTTGTTTGGAATTATGATCGTAGGAGCTGTGGCCAGAATTTCTTGTTTAGCTGTGGACAAGAATGAATACGAATCTGATCATTTCTCAATCCTCAGCCGCCCATGCAATGCAAAAGGTTACTTTTTTGCTACATTGTCACCTTCTGAGCTTGAAGATTCTCCATTGGAGACATGTAATGATCCCACTGATGTCAATAATGGGATGAGTGGTGTGGTGCTCTTCTTTCCTCCCACAAGCTCCTCAAGAATATCAAGTTGTACTCCGTGGGGCCTTTTGTCTGCACTCCAGAGAGAAAACCTACCCAAAATGGGTATTAATTTGCTTACACACTCAATAGGCAATATGAGCGAAAAAGGGATATTTGAGGATGAGACTGTATTTATTATCTTGTTATTGATTTTATTGGATTGCTGAGAAAATATAATCTTGCTATATGTTTCACTTCCATTTGTTTAATGTTCAGCAAAAGAGTTAGCATGGTAAAATTTATCGGGCAAATTTTGCCAAGACAAATATTTTTTTCCTTATATTATGCTATCAAACATCAAATGAGGTAAAATAAGTTTTTTAGACAAAATATTTTAATAACACATTTTCGTCCATATTATCATATATAATAATAAAAAATGTGTTTTTTTTAATTTTCGTCCCAAGTTTTATTTAATAAAAAAACAGTATTTCTTTTCTTTTTACTTCCCGTTTTTGTTTATTAAAAAAGTAACAAACTACAAAAAAAAATGTTTTTTACCAAAAAATAAAGAACTGTTTCTTTTCTTCTTCCTCCCTGTTTTTATTATTAAAAACAGTTTTTACAGTTTTTACAAATGTTCATAAATGTTCCGAAAAATGAATTCTTTACAGTTTTTATAAATGTTAAAAAAATATTACGAAAAAACAGTTTTTACGTTACGAAAAAATGTTTAAAAATGTTACGAAAAAACAGTTTATTAAAAATGTTTTTTAAATTATTTATTAAAAAAAAGTTTTTCAAAATGTTACGAAAAACAGTTTTTAAGTTACGAAAAAACAGTTTTTACATTAAAAATGGTTTAAAACAGTTTTACAGTTTTCTTAACAATTTTTTATAATATTAAAAACAATTTTTAAACATTAGAAAACAGTTTTTTTTAACTATTTAAAACAGTTTTTTAAATGGTTTTTTAAAACATTAAAACTGTTTTTATAATATATTCAAAACAGTTTTTAAAAATGTTAAAAGCAATTTTTACAATATTTTTATAATACGGTTTTTTTTAAATTGTAAAATATTTTCTTAACAATTTTGTATAATATTAAAAACAGTTTTTAAACATTACAAAACAGTTTTTAAATATTCATAATAATTTTTTTAATTATTTGAAACAGTTTTTAAATTTTTTTTCAAAATATTAAAAGCTTTTAAGAAGTTAACAAATTTGTTGGCAAATATTTCTCACTCAAATAGGTAAGCAAAGTTTGTCAACTCCTTATGCATAGGAGGTATTGTACGTTAGCAAATAACATGTAGTCAAACTTTTGTACCAAACACATCAAATTGTAGGCAAATATCCCATTTGCTAACGTCTTTGCCATTTTTCATGGCAAATAAGGATAACCAAATGGACACTTAGTATTTCTATCTATTTGCAAAAGAACTCTTGGTGTTCATTTGTTTCAATTTTTTAGTCTTCCTGAAAATCTAACATTGATAAATTCAAATGTAAATTTGAGATTTTCGAAGGAAGTTGGCATATTAATTTTCAAGCTCTTACATGGATTATATGACTTTCTGTATTTTTTGAATAGTTTATATATTTGTAGGCCCTAAAATAATATTAATTATGGATATAGGACAATAAATATTTTATTTTTATTATTAATCGCTATTTTCAAATTATCGATTGATGTGACATGTTGTAATTGATTGACGTTTTATGAATATGGATCTACGTTAGCGATATTATTAAAAAATAGGAACTAAGATTATAAATAAAACATTTATTTTCCTATTTTCACAATGCATAATGCAATAAACCCTAATGTGACATGTTGTAATTGATTGACGTTTTATGAATGTGGATCTACGTTAGCGATATTATTAAAAAATAGGAACTAAGATTATAAATAAAACATTTATTTTCCTATTTTCACAATGCATAATGCAATAAACCCTAAATATACAAAGCCTCTTTTTTGAATGAGTTCCGTGGGAATTTTTTTTGTTATATGATGCGTAATGCATGCATGCATTGGCTAGAGTATGGTTTGATTCCTGAAATTCTGGCCTCAAAACTCATCCAAACAAGCACTTAAAAGGGTATTACTAATGGCACCGTTTTTCTTTACTTCTTATTTTTCCTTTATTTTTTTTAACTACTGCTCCAAATGATAGTAAATATGTTTACAAAATTGTTCTTTTGTAGTAGTAACAAAAAAATTTGAAGGCCTAAAAGTATCTCAAATGGCCTGTGTGCCATGTTAGTATTCTTTGATCTTTTGTTAAATTATTCACTTGATTATTTAAAAGGGAGTCAAAGATCTCATTTATATTCCGGATCCCAAATAATTTCTTTTGAATGCTTTAGCCTATAACTTGATGTACGAATCTGAATAAAAATTAATAATAAATAAATATTTTTGCCAACAAATTTTATTGCATCAATCGTTGCCCCTGGATCATGGTAGTATATCTCCTAAACAAATTATTTCGATCTTTCTTTAATAGAAAGTTATATCTATTTTCAGTCTCAGAAATTCATGTCGTCAAATATTGAACCCGCCACGACAAATCATATCTCCAATTTTAGTTGTAAAATATTTGAAGAAATCGAATCTTCAATTTCATGTTGTATCTCACCATACATATAAATATTCATATAATAAAGGAGCATGATTTTTGAAAATTTTGCCAAAATATTTTCACTTTTTTATGCATGACATTTTTCTCTTTCATGTCCATACTTGAAATTGTTGGAAATTAATGTTAAGTGACGAAATTAATTATTTAATTTCAATTGTATTAAATTCCGAATTTCCCATTTATGTGGTTTTAATAAATGTCAGATAATTAATTAGGAATGTGATAAATAAAGATATTAAAAGATTTGGGTAAACCTTATCCGTTAGTCACATGATGGTTAGTGGCATTAGTGGGAGACTTGAAAGAGTCCCACCTTGATTAGGATTCCGGCCCTTTTCCCCTTATAAATAGAGACATCTACACCATCTAGAGTCATCTCATAACACACTATTTCTGAGGTGGGAGAGAAACTCCGAGATTCCATTAGAGTGCATTTTTTCCAAGAAAGCAGATTGATGGAGCAATTAATCAAGATTGATCTTTGATCAAGGTATGTCTTATTTTCTATCTTTTAGACGTATTTTGTGAAAACATGAAGATCTAAGATCCTTTTATTAAGAACAATTGTATGTTAAACATTAATCATATTAATGTGTTCATGATTAATATTAGGGTGTTCTTAAGAATGATTTCATATGTAGTATCAGAGCTAAAGTTTAAGATCTCGTGATTTTCCTTATTGATGTTCGTCTATAATGATATATGTGCCTGAGAGTTTCTGCGACATTTTTATTTATGTCATTAAATTGTTTTTGTGCCTGAGACCTTCTGTGACGTCTTATTTCTGTCATTAAATCTGCTCTTAAAGTGTGTCTGAAATTTTCTGTGACGTTTTTCTTCTGTCGCCAATACTCACTGGTGAGAATGAAAGGTCAAAACTTGCTCGGAATTTTACGAAAATTACATGGTCGACTGGAAACGTCGAAATAAACAAAACACATTGTTTACAATGGGCACCATCTTACTTTTGCGTTTTGACGTCGTTAAGACCCTTAAAATTGCGTTTTTGCCGTTTTTGGTAATAATGTTGACGTCAATATCTCACTCCAGAAAATTGATTTTTGAATTCCGCAAATTGTTTTGAGATCCTGGAGTAATTATCTACATCTCTGTGGTGCTAACTCAAATTTTCTATTTTTGGCAAAAATCACGATTTTTTCCAAATATTATGTATTTTTTTTTTTTTACCACGGGGGATGTTTTTCTTTATGTTCATGGTTGTTCTAATATTCATGTTATGTATTATTTTGTATTGATGAAAGGGTTCAATATAAAATTTTGAATATTAGATGTATGATTATGTGTTTGACAATAACATTTCGATATATTAGGTTATTGTGCATAATCTATAATTGGTTGCCTAAAGGTCCTAATGTAATTATGAATTGATGTTTCGACAATAATATTTATATGATGTTGGATGGAGAAGACATAAAAGTATCTTAATCTATAATTGTAAATATTAGATTATTGTGTATGCATTTATATTTGGACCATTAATTATACATTAAGTTTTGAGTATAATATTTTTGGCGTATTGATTTTACATAAATAATGTTTATGACTTCCAGAAAAATTATGCTTTTGAGGCATTCGAGCTACTATTGGTATCTTTGTGATTAATGATAGATTACATATTATAGTTAATATTAATGCATGATTAACTATATTTAAGTTGAGACATGTAAACAATTATTCATTTGAGTTAAGTCAAAGGCCAAACACAGGCTGAGACTGCATGTACGAATAATATACTTACATTCATTAAAGACTTATTCTAATGTTAGTTATAAAATTGGATTGAGGCGCAACACATGCTAATATCTGAATTGAACAACATTAGAACCAGTTTTGTAAAAACAGAATAGTTGACATTAAGTCCATTAATCATGGTATTAAATGAATTAGGCAACAAACACAGATGCCAAAATTATGGGACCATGATAAATGAATTATAGGGTAATATATCTTTACAATCTTAATATTATGTGATGATTAACACAGATTCCGTGATATTCGGAATGTAGATGAAATATACCAAAATTTTAGTCAACAATTCAATATTCGACCCTTGCAATTTTTGTTGTGTGTGAAAATTTAAGTTTTCCCATATTTCATAAAACCTTGCTCTAATGATCCTTTTTAGTTGAATATTCGTGCGAAACACATGCCAACATATTTCATATGGTCGGATATTAGACTTGTGTTATTGTTAATATTCATATTTTGATGAATCTCGTGCCAAACATAGGCCAATGATTCATATTGTTGAATATTATGATATTCATGTTTTAATAAGTCTCGTGCCAAACACAGGCCAATGATTCATGTGGTTGAAAATCAGAATTATTGTTTATTTTAAGGCTAGTACTCCCATTAAGTTGAATTAAATGCCAAACACAGGCTACAATTCATATGTGCGGATACTAGATTTATTCGTTGCATGCATGCATATTTGAATGCATGACTTGCAAATTTTGAGACTCATAAGTAGGTATTCATTCAGTTTAATCAAATGCCAAATACAGGCTAAGATTACATGTGAAGATACTATACTTGTAGTCATTTCAGATTATCCTAATGTTTGTTATAAGGTTAAATTTAAGCGCAACACATGCTGAAATTTGAATCAAATAAACATTAGAATTTTTGTAAAAGTTAAATAATTGGCATCAATGTTAAAAAGTCATATTTACATATGTCACTAGTATGATAATTGTGATTATAACCATATTGTGCATTAGTATGACCATGAATGATTTGGGTCAATATTTCTGATTTGTTACTCATACATAAGTGATGAAGCGAAAGTAAATGATTTGTGTCTTCCATTTACTATTATTTGTGTAATATCTCATGTAAACTCTTTGTCTATTTGATTTTCACATTATGTCTAATTTTTCGTGAATTTCAAATTAAGGAATAGACAATAATATAATTATTCATGTATTACGGGTATTTTGCACATGTATGCGTATCTCTTATATTTATATAATATATGGTTTGGTGTTCATTAAAGTGCTCCATTCCAGAAGATATAAATATTGGACTAATGCATTAATATCATGCATATTCTGGTTGCCTACGGGTCCATGTATGATATTGAATGCTATGATGATGATACTTTATGATGTTTCATACATATTATTATTTATTCATTTATTGTGATTACAATAATTGAACAAAATGTTAGTGGTGATATATATTTTGGGAAGGTAATAATGGTCGTCAAACACAGATGCCATAGTTTCTTTCACTATCATATCACCAATTAAGGTTATGAAAACCATAAACATGAATAATTTAGCTTATTGATCATGCGATATGTAATGAAAATAAGTGAAAAATTTATTGACTTGTGTATGTAAGTCTTTACGTAATGTAATATTCATATTATGAAATGTTTGGTAGTCACTACAGTGACCCGACTAGAATTGCAATGAATATTAAATGTAAAGATGATGGTAGTAGTAACTCATGATGCTTATAATTGTAAAGATATTAATGGGGTATATTGAGTTCATTTCTTCAAGCAAGGTTATTCCTTACAGGGAATCAATTTTGAATGATTGAATGAACATCATAGATCACATACATTATTATAGTATGTGAAAATAAGTTGTGCACAAATGTCGTGTACAATATAATGAAATAACATTATACCCAATAAAGTAATCTACAAGCATCATATAATCGATATTTCACGGTTACTACTGACAAAAACTCACGGTTATGCACTCAATTTATCATGTAATCGATGTGTGTGTTGTTAAATCAAAGCATTAATGAAGTGAGCAATTTATCTCATTATCTTATCACATATTATTGTATCCCATTTTATTTCTCTAAAATTTCATATTTAATTTGGTTAAACAAATTAAGTTTGTTTACATATTGCACACTCGGACTAATAATGATAAAGATAATATGTATCTTTTATGATTTGAAATGAGTTTTTCATCTCAGTAGAGTTTTCAAGTTATACTTACTGTGTTATAGAAAGTATCTACTTTTGATGCAAGGATTTCTTACAAAACAAACTAGAAATGCTAATAAGATTCTTTTCTTTTGTTCTTGGGGAATCAAATCGCCATTTGTTTTCATAAACCCTCAATTTCTTTTGGAAAATGTTTGTCTAGACTTGATCGTGAGGGATATGTTCTAAAGAATCTTTTGGTGTATATTTTTCAAGGGTTATGATTTTAGTTTTGATGTTTTGTACAAAATAAAGTTTGGACATAGTTCTTTAAAGATTTGTTTGATCCTGCATCATAATCGTAGCATTTTTTATGAAACTCTTTAAATCTTGTACCAAATTAAATCTAGACTCTTTTTCATAATTTTCGTGGACAAGATTTTTGTAATGTCTCTTACAAATTTTGATAATCGAGTTGTGCTCTTAAGGTATTACGATGTCTAATATAAGGATGACCTATGTGGCCCAAGTGGGAGATTATGAGAAACTTCCCTTAAAGTGGACCTACATAGATCATATAATTGTCATTGACACGTATTTATTGCATTAAAGTCAAATTCATTATGAAAGGTGAAATTAGTGGTAGTAGAAAATCATGAAATATGATTATAAAGGAAGGTAGGGTACTTATCCCATTAACGATAACCTTCTTGAATCCTTGTTCATTTAGTTGTTAGATTGTCTAAACAACAAAGAACAAATAAATGGTCAACCACTAAATGATAGTATTGTCACCGTGAGAGAAATGTAGATGAAATCATAAGGAATAGTATTAAGAAGATCCTAAAAGGTCTACTATCCTAAATGATTATGTGGGGTATCTGCATGAACATGAATTTGGTGAAGGAATAAATAATGACATGATTTTATTTTCAAAAGTCATAAGAAGTGAAACTAATGGACTACAACTAAGGTTGAAATCTCGTTGAATTACATAATTGATGCACCAAAGTCGGGTATAAGGGGGTCATCAAGACCAAACGCAACACTAACGGTAGTTAAACGAGATAAATCTAAATTGTAGTAAAATATTTCACTATTAATGAAGAAAAGGTTATAAATGAACCTTCTCAATTATATGTAAGGACATGTAATTCTTATGACATTAGTAGCTCATTATGATTGAGAGTTACATAAAGTGGATGTGAAAATTATTTTTTTGAATTCTAATAAACCATGCGTATATGTTTAGGAGATCATTTTATAAACATAAGTTTCCCACATGAGGCATTTTAAGAAATAATATCATTATTTTTTTTTTTAATCGTTGTATATTTGTATACACCTTAAGATCAGTGGTAGTAAGTTTATATATTTTCTCTATATACAAGCACGGATTTAGAAAGTAGAGAATCAAAATAATTTTATGGGTTTAAAAGTTGTGTATGAAGTAATGAGATACTTAAAGGACTATATGCTCACATTTATGATATATGTGTTCATTTAAATATGAACAATTATTGTGACTCAGATTTACTATTTGTACGGATGGTATGAAGTTCACTCTTGCTTAAGAATATTTGTTTTGGTTTATCAACCAATATAATGAAGGAGTGCAACACAATCCATCCATTAAGTATTGTGAAAGCTGAGTTTGTAGTATGCTTGATGCTACAACTTATGTATTTTGGCAGCGTGACTTCATTTCGGGACTTGGAGTTGTCGACACTATTATCAAGTCGCTGAAATATTATGATAATGTCGCTGCAATCTTCTTTATGAAGAAATGTTAGGTATTCCTAAAGTAACTAAGCACGTTGAATGAAATACCTATCAGTTAAAGAAGAAATTCAGAAACAAAAAGTGTCAATTGATCACATTAGTACGAGTGATAACATAGCAGATCCTATTACGAAAGGACTATCTCCAAAAGACCTTATGGAACGTGTCAAAGAGATGGATCTCGATTAGTAAAATTATGATTGCTATTTGGCTTAGTTGTTTGACACTATTACTTGAATTCAATAAAAGTGTTTCTGATTTCATTTATTTCTGTCCTTTGTGAATGCATGCAATTATAAAGTGTTGTTGACAGAAATAGTCCTTATTCCAAAGGACATTATGAGGCCATTATGATACCCAATATTAAAGGCTTAGTTGAATGAAACATTGGTGTTGTGGTACATGGAAGGAACCATGCTCTTGAATAGTATGGAACCGCCATGACTCGCATCCGTGAATCATTTGATTCAGCAAAATAAATTTATCAATGATTGTGCACCTTATGATACCTAATCTAAATATGCGAATTATTAAGACCAAGTGGGAGACTGTTGGAAATTAATGTTAAGTGACGAAATTAATTATTTAATTTCAATTGTATTAAATTCCGAATTTCCCATTTATGTGGTTTTAATAAATGTCAGATAATTAATTAGGAATGTGATAAATAAAGATATTAAAAGATTTGGGTAAACCTTATCCGTTAGTCACATGATGGTTAGTGGCATTAGTGGGAGACTTGAAAGAGTCCCACCTTGATTAGGATTCCGGCGCTCTTCCCCTTATAAATAGAGACCTCTACACCATCTAGAGTCATCTCATAACACACTATTTCTGAGGTGGGAGAGAAACTCCGAGATTCCATTAGAGTGCATTTTTTCCAAGAAAGCAGATTGATGGAGCAATTAATCAAGATTGATCTTTGATCAAGGTATGTCTTATTTTCTATCTTTTAGACGTATTTTGTGAAAACATGAAGATCTAAGATCCTTTTATTAAGAACAATTGTATGTTAAACATTAATCATATTAATGTGTTCATGATTAATATTAGGGTGTTCTTAAGAATGATTTTATATGTGGTATCTTAATATTTTCACTTTTTTATGCATGACATTTTTCTCTTTCATGCCCATACTTGAAATGTCATGCTAAAAGTTTTTTTTTCTTTTTTTTTGTATTATATATATACTATTATAAATATTATTATACTATTATAAATACATGTATTTTTTTAAATAAATGTAAATTTATATTTTTTTATTAAATATTTTTCCCATTTTTTATTAATTTTTTAAATATTTTTTTCTTTTTTTAATTTATATTTTTTATTTTTTCTCAAATTTTTTTTTCTCATTTTTTTTTTAACTATTTTTTTTTCTCAAATTTTTTTTTATCATGGAGGCAAATTTATCGCCGTGCCCTCAGGCACGGGCATCCACTAGTATATTATATATATATTGTAAGATGTCAACGCACATATCCGTTCAACCCTAGTGTATTTTACGTTTATTCAGTTTAATAAATAATTAGTTTTTGGTAGGAGATTTGATACGTGGCCCTGTTTGGAAGCTCCGTGTAGAATGTGCATGGGGTGGCAAAAGGAGTCGTGCTATGGAATCCAAGATATGTATGTTGTGATAAGGTCGATGTTAGTGATCGTTAGTTTAATTTAATTTATTTTATTTTATTTTATTTTATTTATTTATCGTTGTTACAAGAAAAATGATACACTATCCGGGAGTTAACCCCGGATTAGTACATGGAGGACAATTCTTTTCTTTTTCTTTTTTTTTTCATGTAAAATTAGTTTAAAAAATAAAAAATAAATAAAACTTATTAGAATTGTTTTTTTAATTATTTTTTTTGTTTTTAAAAAAAATATTTTTAACTCATTTATTCCCTCAATTACCCAATTTCCTCTTATTTTTACAGGTCAGTGCCAGCACCTCCCATTATTTTCAAAATTATTATTTTTTAATTAGTTCGGCACTATCTCTCGGGCTGTCTAGTATTATTCTTTTATTTTTTTTTAATTATTTTTAACTCATTTAGTCCCTCAAACACCCATTACCCAATATTCACTTATTTTTAATGGTCCACGCCAGCGACACCCGTTATTTTTAAACTTAATATTTTTTTAAAACAATATTTGTATTTCAAAAAATGGTTTAAAAATGTACAATAGTGTTTTTTAACAATACATGAGTGTTTGAGGGATTTTTTGGAATAAAATAATAAGGTTTCGACTAAATGTGTATTAAAAATATTTGAGGGATTTTTTGGTATTTGATCATAAAGATAATTTAAAAAAATAATTTCTTATTAGAATAATTGTTTTTTAAATTAATATTTTTTTATTTTTTTTTAAATTATTTTTAACTCGTTTAGTCCCTCAAACACCCATTTACCCAATATTCTTTTATTTTTAAAGGTCCGCGCCAGTGGCACACTTTATTTTAAACTTTTTTTTAGAACATTTAAAACAATTTTTGTATTTCTTAAAACTTTTTAAATGCCCGCGTTATTTTTAACTCATTTAGTCCCTCAAACACCCATTTACCCAATATTATCTTATTTTTAAAGGTTTGCGCCATTGGCACCCCTTATTTTTAATTTTTTTTTATTTTACAACATTTAAAGCAAATTTTGTATTTCTTAAAACTGTTTAAATGTCCGTGTTAAAAAAACATTCTAATAAGAAATTGTTGTTTTGTTATTATTTTTAACTCATTTAGTACATCAAACACTCATTTACCTGATGTTCTCTTATTTTTAAAGGTCCGCGCTAACAGCACCACTTATTTTTAAACTTATTTTTTATTTTAATTTTAAAACATTTAAAAAAAAATTATTTTTTTAAATTGTTTAAAATGTAAAAAAAAAGTTTTTATTATTTATATTAATATTAAAATTCGAAAACTGTTTAATAGTTATTTATATTTACAACTATTTAACTGTTATTTGAAAAAAAAATTATTTACATTAACAGTTTTTTGAAAAATAAAAAGCCTGTTTAACAGTTATTTAAAACAATTTAAAAATATATAAAAAATACGCTTATTATTTATATTAAACTAACTTGTATTTTTTAAAATATTTTTTTTCAAAAAAAAATATAATTTTTGTACTAAATAGTGTTTTTTTAACAATACATTGTTTTAATTTATAATTTTTTTTTAATAAAACAGTTTTTTTTAAATATTATAAAAAAAAAAGCCAATAACCTAAAAAAACTCATTCATGTTACGAGAAACCAAGAAAAGAAAAAAAAAATCACTCCCCGTACTAACCCGGGGTTAAGCCCCGGGTAGTCTAGCATTGCTCTTGTTACAATGGGAACACAAATTCAAAAAGGACCACCCTTAGTTGTTTGGGACAAAATCTATATTGTAAATGTGCCCTCATGTTTTTTTTTTGGTCCTAGAAGAAAAATTTAACACCAAGGTAAGTGTAGTCAACTTAAAATAAGCATGCAAAAATTAATTGTAATGTCTCACAAACATTGTCTATTTAATTAGTTTTTAACAATTCTCTTTATGCAAGTATTTTATAATTCTCGTAACTCAGAGTATGTGATATATTTGAACATAATAAAGTACATAATCTCACCCACTTGAGTGCAATTAAAAAAAAAAATTATACCTTTCAACTTATTAGCAATTGTGAGTGCAGATAATCATAATTTATGATTCTAAGCAATACGAAAATAATCAAGGAGTAAAACAATATCACAACACAAAGAATATACATGGTTTGACAACTGTCTATGTTCATGGGATGTTTTTCTATGTATATTAATTCTTTAGATGTTTTGTAACAAAGAATTACATGCCTTTTGCCCCGGGGTAAGAGTTTTATTTATAATGATAGAGTGGTTGAGTTACGTTCAAATTCTCCTAGCTAATGATTGGCTCGTTTGCTAATCCATGTTGATCTCCTCCGAGACTATAGATAACAAGATCGAACTTTTCATATTTATTCTACGTGACATTGATATTGACTTGAGCAGCACGCCTTGTATCTCTAGGTTGGGCCTTTTGGGGCTTTCAAAATCTAGGCCATTGCAGTTTGAACCTCACAATTGCCCCTAAAATTCTTCGACACAATGGGATGGATGATTTTATATACTTCCTTGGACCAAATGATTGGTTTATGACAATTCATCGTTTAAGTTTGTGCGAGGGAATGCTTTGTAATGATGAAAGAGTTGCGCTTGTGTTCAAATTAAGAAATTGTATAATTAAACTCAGTTTTACCCAATTAAACCCTAAACCTGCAACTAGGTGTGATTGAAGAAGATGTAAAACATGCAAGAACATTCAAACACACATATATGAGGAAAAATCCCCCAAAGGGGCAAAACCTTTTATTTTCACTATAATTTTATAAAGTATGGTTACACGGACTACAATGAAAATATAGTGACGCAGGTGTCGATTCTGTAGTCCGCGGTTGCAACTATCCCTTTCCAGGAGGGCAGCAATAAAGAAGAAGGACGCTATTCTACACAAGGGTTGAACAAACACAAGGTTGTGTTCTTGGGTTACAAAGTGGATTCACAAAAGTATGAAAAGTTGTGTGAATCAAAACATGAGTCTTGGGACTCAAAAAGGTGAAGACTTAGAGTATTTAGGACTCTTAAAATCGTCTATGAAAGTCTTAGAAAATAACTCCCCGAAGTTGGTTTAAATAAGGAAACTTGGGCGAAAAAAATCTCAACACGATCTGATCAAATTTATACCAGGCGGATCGGTCCGTTTTGTAGGCGGACCGGTCCGACCTCGGATCGGTTCATTTTTTAAAGGGCCTTCTTTGTTTGCATTCGATCCGGGGTATACTGGTGCAAAGCGGATCGGTCCGGCTTGAGGCAGATCGGTTCTTTTTCCAAATGGGCGGACCGGTCCGGGGCGGATCGGTTCGTTTTAAACAGGCGAACCGGTCCGGTTATGCAAAAACCAAACTCCAAGTTCATGAAGCTTTGATATTCGGTTTAGTTAATGTAGATGCAATCTTGAATTTTTTCAACGATGTAACGACGTACGACATACAAATAGATAATGGACAAAAATGTCCTTACAAACTTCCCCTATGTCTATGCCGGTACATACATAAAAAATCCGAATTATCAATTACTAAATTTGCCTATACAAATCTACCCTTCCATGAACCCAAAACTGAAAAGGTACAAATGAATAAGTCTTCATCATTTGCTCTTCAAGTCTTCAAAAATAATCAAAACTTTTCTCATCAGGGCGTGCAATGAAGTGATCTTTAATCTTCGTACCTACACATATGAGATAAAGCAAAATACCAAGTGACGTATCGAGTTTGAAATGAGATAAACATAGATACCAATTTAAAATCAATCCTCAAACTCAAAACTTCAAAGCTCCCCCATATGATAATTCTTTCTCCCCCTTTTTTATGATGTCCCCAAATAAACAAATGAGAAGAATAAATCAAACAAGCAAAATCAGGGTGCCACAAGGAAATAAACAGCTATTTTTTGAAAAAAAAAAAATTAATTTTTATACAAAATATACAACAAAGAATCACACCAGGAAAGAACACAAAACAACCAAGTCGATGATAGCGTGAATGTAGGGGTGTGATCAAATTCGATAGGAAAATCAATGCATACAAACATGATATATGTGCACGATGAATATCGGATACTCCTAACGAATGAACTCAAAATCTTCCTTTGGTGTAAAAAGTTGAAAATATTAGACATTGACTCAATCAAATCAACAAATCAAAGCTCAAAGTGATTTCCACACCAATAACGTCCAAAACTTATTTCATGCTTTTTCAGGACTTTCAAGGAAGTGCAAACACGTTTATATTCTCCAACCAAACTCCCTCAGATATATATTTTGAATAGAGGCGATCTAAATTCTCAAACTTTTGAGAATTGATGGTGAAACTTAATGGCCCATATGTGGCATATATTGCTTTTTTTTATTGCCTTTAATTTTTTTCGGGCTCTTTTAACCTCTTTGGACTCCAGATAATAAAATTCTTCCATTTTTTAGGTCCTGTCTAACGGTGGCTTAAAATCGCAAAGGCTAAATAAACCTTTCGCAGCCCTTCCCCGTTTGCAAATAAACACACAGTCTCACCAAAACGGTTTTTACATTCATTCCAATCTTGTCAAGTTTTATCGCATATTGATAGTTGTATAGACAGAATTGAGATGGAAACACTCAAGACAATATGTGATAGACAAGTACAATAATCAAATAAAGTCGTGCATGTGTGCAATAAAGGAGATAGGAGTCAAACATGTAGAAAGATTTCACTAATCACATCTCAAAGACTCCAAACAATGTAAAGCACATGGATGAAATGATGTAGCATCTCAAATCTCTATCAAACAGTCACATGGATATATGAAATGAAGTTGTGACTTGGCTATCTTAAATGCTCATCCATAAAAGGTGTAAAAGAAAAGATCTTTTTGGATTTTTCAAAAATTTTATCAAAATAAAATCTTTTTGTGCTTTTCTAAAATTTTATCAAACAAAATGTAAAAAGCAAAAAGAAATAAAAATAAACTAAAATACAGACTAGCAATAGGAATCAGATGATATGAAATAGACAATGCATCATATGCTAGACACGGACCAACCCCTCAGTCAACTGTGCAAATCCCCAAAGACTTCCTAAGACTCTCAAATCTAAGGGCATCTAAAGGTTTCGTGAAAATATCGGCTAACTGACGGTCGATGGGAACGAAACTCAGGGATACGACCTTCTCCTCAACTAACTGACGTATAAAGTGCTCACATATCTTGATGTGCTTTGTGCCCGAATGTTGGACTGGATTGTGGGATATGTGTATCGCACTCGTGTTATCACAGGAAATAGTCATGGTGTCCTGTAAAATCCCATAATCCTCCAACATTTGCTTCATCCACAAGAGTTGCGTGCAACAACTCCCGGCGGTGATGTACTCATCCTCCACGGTGGACAAAGAGATGGAATTTTGCTTCTTGCTCATCCAGGAGACAAGAGCAGAACCAAAATAGAAACACCCATCAGAAGTGCTCCTATAACCATCTACATCCCCGGCCCAATCGGCATCCGAATAGGTGGACAAACGGTCATCGGTATCAAAAGAATACCAAATACCGTATGAGAGAGTCCCACTCACGTATTTAATAATACGTTTTAAAGCAAGTAAATGTGACTCTTTCGGGGACGCTTGATATCGTGCACAGACTCCAACACTAAAGGCTATGTCGGGACGACTGGAAGTCAAGTAGAGAAGACTACCTATTATACTCTGATATAAGGTTTGCTCGACGTCCTTGCCTAAAGTGTCCTTACTAATCTTGGTAGTAGTACTCATAGGTGTACATGCCTGCTTAGCGGAGCAAATTTCTTCACTAGGTCTCTAGCATACTTAGATTGGGAGATGAACATCCCATCCCCTAGCTGACGAACCTGGAGACCAAGGAAGAAAGTAAGCTCGCCAACCATGCTCATCTCAAGATGACTTTTCATCTCCTCCTCAAAGTGATGAGCATGTTGGGAGCATGTGGATCCAAAAACTATGTCGTCCACATAGACCTGGGTAACCAGAATAGCATCGTCATCTCTCCTGACGAAAAACGTCATATTAACTCCCCCTCTCTTGAAGCCACGGGCTAAGAGATAGGAAGTAAGCCTCTCGTACCAAGCACGGGATGCTTGCTTCAAACCATACAAGGCTTTCCTCAGATAGTAGACGTGCTCCGGGTGCTTAGGGTCTTCAAACTCTTTTGGTTGTTCCACGTAAACCTCCTCCTATAGAATGCCATTTGTAAAGGCACTCTTGACATCCATCTGATATAGCTTAAAGCGCAAATGACATGCGATGGCGAGTAGTAAGATAACGGACTCAAGCCTCACAACAGGAGCAAATGTCTCCCCAAAGTCTACACCATCTATCTGTGTGTAGCCTTGAGAGACCAACCTAGACTTGTTTCTAATTATGGTACCATTTTCATCCATTTTATTCTTAAAAATCCACCTAGTACCGATCACATTAGTCTCACTAGGTCGGCGGACAAGTTCCCAGATATTATTCTTTTTAAACTGAAGTAACTCATCCTGCATAGCAGATATCCAGTGTTCATCCTTGAGTGCTTCTTTGTGATTCTTAGGCTCGACTTTGGACGTGTAGCAAAAATGGCTAACAACGTTCTCGAGCTGAGCACGAGTCTTGACCCCTAAAGTGGAATCACCAACAATGGCATAAGGGTCATGACTCTTGCGAACCCAAGCAGGTGTGTCCCCTAGCACAGGAGTAGGGTCCACAGAGTATGGGTGAGGTACAAGTAAATTACTGCCAGAAACATCCTCATCCTCATCCTCACACTGAAGGCTAGAATCAATAAACGCCGAAGGTTCGTCATCTTGCACGGTGACATTTATTGACTCCATAACCTTGGATCTCTTCAGGTTAAAAATTTGGTATGCTCTACTATTCGATGAATAGCCTAGCAATATTCCCTTATCGCTTCGGGAGTTAAACTTTCCTAATTGCTCTCTATCCCGTAGGATGTAGCATTTACTCCCAAAAACACGAAAATATGCAAGGTTGAGTTTCTTTCCAGTCCACAATTCATAAGGCGTCTTAAGTGTATGTGGACGTAAGTAAACTCTATTCACCGTGTGGCATGCAGTAAACACTGCCTCTGCCCAAAATCTCCTAAAAACCTTATGACCTAGAAGCATAGATGTAGCCATTTCCTGGATCATCATATTCTTTCTCTCAATAATCCCATTTTGCTGAGGAGTCTTTACAGAAGAAAACTCATGTTTGATCCCAATGCTATCACAGTAAAGATCTACCTTTGCTTCCTTAAATTCAGTGTCATTGTCACTACGTATCCTATTAATAGTGACTCCGTGTTGATTTTGCAGGACACGGCACTTGGTCATTAAGAACTCCACAGCATCGGATTTATCCCTCAGAAAACCTACAATCGAGTATCTGGAGAAATCATCCACCATCACGAGGATATACCTCTTACCACCCAAACTCTCAGTACGAGTAGGACCCATAAGATCCATGTGAATAAGCTCAAGAACACGAGAGGTGGTAATGGAATACAACTTCCTATGGGGGCTACGAATTTGTTTTTTCAACTGACATGGTCCACAAACCATCGAAGTTGGCTTTTCAAGTGATGGTAAGACACGTACTAGGTCCTTTTTGGCTGAACGAGTTAGATCTCTAACGTTCACGTGACCTAGACGTTGGTGCCACAGATCCATAGGAGTGATCGTGGCGCTATTGCAGACAAGTGAGGATGTGGGCTCAGTCCCATAGCAATTATCCTTTGTCTTCACCCCCTCACACTAAAAGTTTACCGGCTTGATTATAGACCTTACACGCGTCCCCGATCAAACTTTACGGCAAAGTCAGCGTCACACAACTGGCTAATGCTGAGAAGGTTTGCTTTTAAACCTTTAGCGTACAAAACATTCTCTAGCTTAGGAAATCCTGGTTACTCTATAGTACCATGTCCTACAATGCTAGACTTGCTCCCATCTCCAAAGGTGACTCTACCATCCTGATAATCCTCAAGAGAACTAAAAAATGAGGCATCACCTGTCATATGTCTGTGATGTGGCAGCTAAAAACTCAACTCGCTCTCTCAGACTGGTAAAATCATCAGTATGCTGTGGTGGAGCAGTAGTACATCGTGTTCGACCCATACTATAGCAAAACTCCCTGAGGTGGCCTTTTCTTTTGCAATATGTACAAAAGAACACAACTCCCTGAGGTGGCCTTTTCTTTTGCAATATGTACAAAAGAACACAGTCAAAGGCGGACCTTGGTTTGCTTTTCTTGGTCAAACTCTCCTTCGAGGTTTTTGATGATGGCAAAACGGAGTCATAGTAAACTCAGGAACTGGTCCAGGTGCAATTTGGGACGTGGAGGCACCATCATAACCTATTCCCTGCCTATCACCAAAACCTAAAGCGGGGCCAAGAAGCATCTTTTCCATCTTCCCATATCTGTCCTCGATTTGTACCTTTACTTTCTGTGCTCTCTCCAAATCATGAGTAAGCTGGGCTACAAGGACTTCAAGTTTCTTTTGAGTCTCCACAGAGGAATGGAGCTCACTCGTAAGACTAGCCACTTGTTTAGTCAAGTCCCCTCTCTCTTTCTTAAAATAACTTTCTCTCTCTCTAAACAAACTCTCTTTCTCAACACAGGCAGACTCTCTCTCTCTCTGCAGGTGGAGGACTCTCTCTCTCTTGATTTTCTTAAATTTTCCTCTAAAGCGGTGATCCTAAGAAGTAACGCTTTGTTACGCTTTTTAGTTTTAAATGACTCAGAATAAATCTCGGCGTAGGCGCGTTGAAGATCACTCTCTCTCTCACTTATGTCATCCTCCCCCTCACTCACATCGATCTCACTGTCGAGGTGTCCCTGTGAAGCAGCATCCTCATCATCGTGAGGAGCACTAGATGTACTCACATGACTAGCCATGAATGCGGTGAAGTTACACTCATGCGGTGACTCATCTCTAGAATCCACCGACTCGACCTCACTGTTGTCGCTAATGGTAGCATTAAGGACAGCTTTGTCCTTTTCTTTGTTCAGCCTAGTAGCACACTCAAAGGCTCTATGACCCCTACCATCTCACTCAAAGCATATTTCACTTTCCTTTTTAGGAGGGTCTTTAAAGGCTTTTTCATTTTTCTTTTCAAACTTATTTTTCTCAAACTTCTTTTTATCTTTAAAATTACCATTTTTCTTGAATTTGAGAATTCTTTTGAAATTTTTAGCAAATAGGGCCAAATCATCTAAGTCAAAATCACACTCAGAATCTAACGTATCTGTCTCTCTTTTTCTAGATGACTCTCCCCTCTTTCTTGCCGAACCCTCACTTTTTCTTTCTTGGACATTAAGTGAAATTCCCTTATCTTTAGACTTGACAGATTTAGGAAACATATCAATTTCATACGTTTGCAAGTCTCCTACAAGTTCCTCCAATTTAAGCGTATTTAAATTACCCATCGAATTTAGCACAGTGACTTTAGGGATAAAACGCTTAGGAAGAGAACGAAGAATCTTTGTAACAACTCTAGCATTAGGAATGTGTTCACCAAGATTAAAGCTAGTATTAACAATATCAGATAACCTAGCATAAAAATCATCAAAACATTCAGTTTCAAGCATGGTGATGGTCTCAAATTGAGTTATTAAATTTTGCAATTTATATTATTTCAGAGCATTAGTTCCTTCATGGGTAAGTTGCAAGACATCCCATGCCTCTTTTGACGTGGTGCACGTCATGATGCGTCAGAACTCATCAGGAGTGATGGGTCTGAAAATAGCACTTAAACCTTTAGAATTAAAATATGACCATTTAAATTCTTCTTCAGTCCAAGTGGTGATAGGTTTTAAATTGGTCACATTTTCAACAGTCATGGAGGGAGGAGTCCACCCTCTTTCAACTAAAATCGAGACACCTCCATCTATGGCCTTTAAAGCAGACTTCATGTGGGCTTTCCAGTATGCATAGTTTGTTCCATCAAAAACTTGCATTTTATTATATAACTTCTCCATTATGAACACACTCGTTTCCAAAAATCAATTTTTCCGAAAATTGATATCTTAGAAAATTTTGCGAAAAATTACACGGTAAAATTGTGTAACTGGCTCTGATACCAATTTGAAAGAGTTGCGCCTGTGTTCAAATTAATAAATTGTATAATTAAACTCAGTTTTACCCAATTAAACCCTAAACCTGCAACTAGGTGTGATTGAAGAAGATGTAAAACATGAAAGAACATTCAAACACACATATATGAGGAAAAATCCCCCAAAGTGGCAAAACCTTTCATTTTCACTATAATTTTGTAAAGTACGGTTACACGGATTACAATGAAAATACAGTGACACAGAATTACCCGCGGGTGTCGGTTCTGTAGTCGACGGCTGGAACTATCCCTTTCTAGTAGGGCAGCAATGAAGAAGAAAGGCGGTCTTCTCCAAAAGGGTTGAACAAACACAAGGTTGTGTTCTTGGGTTGCAAAGTGGATTTACAAAGGTATGAAAAGTTGTGTGAATCAAAACATGAGTCTTGGGACTCAAAAAGGTGAGGACTTAGAGTATTTAGGACTCTCAAAATCGTCTATGAAAGGCTTAGAAAACAACTCCCCGAAGTTGGTTTAAATAAGGAAACCTGGGCCAAAAAAATCTCAACACGATCTGATCAAATTTATCCAAGGCGGATCGGTCCGTTTTAGAGGTGGACCGATCTGACCTCGGATCGGTTCATTTTTTAAAGGGGCTTCTTCAGTTTGCATTCGATCCGGGGTATACTGGTGCAAATCGAATCGGTCCGACTTGAGGCGGATCGGTCCGGAGGTGGATCGATTCTTTTCCAAATGGGCGGACCGGTCCAGGGCGGATCGGTTCATTTTAAATAGGCTGACCGATCCGATTATGCAGAAACCAAACTCCAATTTCATGAAGCTTTGATATTCGGATCCTTTTATGTAGATGGAATCTTGAAATTTTTCAACGGTGTAATGGTTTACGACATACAAATACATAATGGACAAAAATGTCCTTACAAATGAACAAGTTGTAGTGAGGGGTACGCTGGTCTTTTGTCAAAAATGAACTACTAGTTGCATTAATGACTTTAAACTTTGTTCCATATGATTAGACTTCAGGGATTTCTCTTCTGTTCACTCAAAGAGATTCTACGTTGTAGTTTGTATATCATCCTTCATTCAAAAAGATTATTTGGAGCGTTCGTCTTTACAATCTTCCTGTAAGTTCTCATTGCTCTTATTTATTTTTCTTTTGACCGTTCTGATTATCTTCATTTCCTCCTTTATATTCTTGTTGAGTTGTCCTTTTCTTCCATCAAAATTGATTTACATTATTAATGAAAGGACGGTGGGTGAGTTCAGAAAAGTATATTCGATTACAAACTAGGTGACGATTGAGTGTTCCCTCGTTCCCATAAATTATGTTATTGTTAAGGGTGGTCATTGGATTCACATCCTCTCAATGGCCGAAGGGGGGATTACATTTCCCCCTAATCAATTATTTTTGAAATTCTGTGACTTTTTTTAAGTGATTCTCGCCCAATGTCCCCCAAATACATGGCGTATTATCAACGGAGTTCATTGAATTAACGAGTTATATAGGACCAATATTAGGATTCCAGAGATCAAATATTTCTACTCTTGGTCCCACACCACGGATGGAATTTTATATCTGAAGGCGAGGAATGCTGACAGAGTATTAGTTATTAACTTTCCTGATTCTAATAAAATCTATTGGGATCAAGGTTTTATTGTATAAAATTGGCAACATCCACCCCTTTCAAAGGGCGAAAAGTATAGGGGGTTCCTATGCTCGGAGAGGGAAAGTGATATAGGTTGACATTTATTTCCCTTATACTGATCTTATTTGATTAAGATGTTACTAATGAATTTTTTTCATTTCTTTTGTCCAGCTCGATCGAAGAAGAAGATCTTCTTATTTCAATAGGGGAAACTAATCAAGATTTGGAATTTAATAAGGTCGTTGTTTGATGGTGGGGATCACCCATGGTCGGTATATTTTTTTTTTCGGACAAAAATTCTACCAGCAGGTTTACAACTCATTCAGTGGAAACACTACCGAAGTTTCCTCTTCCTTCTACAAGCGATGAGGCTTATATTTCTTCTTCCTTAGAATCCTTGAATGTTGAGTTTATTCCTATTGCTGGGGAAAAGATAATGACTCATAGGAAGATAATTTCGCTAATGGATGGTGATTATATGACGCATGTTTCTCCTAGGGCTAAGGGTCCTAGAAGGATTAAGACTGAGGGTCCCTCTGCCAATTGTGGGTCTAAACCCTAATGGTTCAAATTTGACAGCCCAAACAAGCCCAACCCAGAGATGCAAGCCGTGTTGCCCAAGTCAGGATCAACATCATGTGGAATAAAATGGAAATCTCACTCTTGTTATCTATAGTCTCGAAGGAGATCAACATGGAGAAATAAATGAGCCAATTATCACCTGGGAGACTTAATACATAACTCAACCACTCATATCATCATAAAAAAAATCCTTATTTCGAGAAAAGGGAGCATGTAATTCTTTGTTATGACACTTCTAAAGAATTAATATAAAAATAAAAATACCCCATCTCTGTACCTATATATGTGCCGGACAATATAGTTCGAAAGAAGAATAAATAGACGACCTCTTTTTCTGTTGCTTTGTCTCTCTATAAGAGGGGTGACACCCGTGGTGATGGGAAGCCACGCAAAATAATATCGGTGGACAAAAAACCTGCTTTGGCCCCAAGCTTATTTAAAGGGGTTATGCTCGCCCTTGGTCGCGAGCAAGTTAAGAAATTGACCCATGATTAGATATCTTATAATGTTACTCAAGCATTATCTTTGGTAAGCATGAATTTTCTCTCGCACATTTGTGTTTTTTCTCTGGCATTGATACTTATCCAAATTTCCCTTTATACAGTTTGTGGTTGACTTTGTCGCCATTTTAGAGAAGTGCTCTGAACAACCCAAGACAAATGATCTGACCACTACCTTGAAAAAATTTGAATGTATCCTGGATGTTACTAAGAAGGCCTACCAAGCAGAGAAGACGTCCACAATCTTGGTAATGGATGGCCTGAAAGATGAGCTCGCTGAATTGCAGGTCCAATACGACAAGCTGAAGATCGATCACGACCAAGTGATTGTCGAACATGATCGATCAAGAGAAGAATAGTCCAAGGCTATTGTGGCTTCCTGGGATGAGAGTTGTGATATTGGATTTAATGAGGCCTATGTCGACGCCAAACGTCAGTTGGGCTTTATTAGAAAGTCCAACTTCAAGAAAGTTCAAGATACTACTCTCGCAAGGGCCAATATCCTAGCTGAATCTGAACTTTTTAGTGAGCACCATTCGAGTTCCCCAATAAGGGAAGATGAAGATGTTCAGGCTGACCGGCAGGGCCGGCCCTGGCCATGTGCCAGGTGGGCAGTGGCACAGGGCTCATTTTAAAATAAGTATTAGTATATGTGTATTTTAGGAGTCCAAAAATATTTTATGTATATTAAAAAATATTTTTTTTAAATGAGTTTAGTTTTTCAGGGGCCCATTTTTTCAACTATAAAAAAAAGAATGATTCAACTTCCCAAAAAAATATCACCCAGCTCATTTAAGATTACCATTTTTTAAGAGCCCATTTTTTCAACTATCCAAAAAAAAATGATTCAACTTCCCAAAGAAATCTCACCCAACTCATTTAAGATTACCATTTTTTAGGAGACCATTTTTTCAACCATCCAAAAAAAAGAATGATTCAACTTCCCAAAAAAATCTCACACAACTCATTTAAGATTACCATTTTTTTAGGATCCAACAAAATCCTTTTCGTTCCCTCTCTCTCTCTCATTCTTTTGTACGCCCCACTCTCTCCCTCTCTCCTCTCTCCTCTCTACTATGTCCCTCTCTCTCTCTCTACTCTGTTCAAGTAACAAAACTACAACTATTGTATTCTTTTTTCATTTTTGCATAAGGTTTGGAGGCTAAGGCTGCAATCCTAATAGTCTACACAAGGCAAAACAAAGGTAAAGGTACTAATGTTTGCTTTTGCAACTTGTTTTTTTACAGCAAAAAAGTATTCATAGTTTATTATGACTAGACTTAAAAGTATTCATATTTTATTAGGACTTTTAATCTATGAATAAATAAATAATAGATTAAAGATATGGATACATTTTTAATTTATTATTTTTTTAAACATATGCTAAACTTTTTTATTACTGCGCTTTTTTTAATAATTTTTTTTTAAATTCATCAAGGTCTTACTAATCTGTTTTTATGCAATTAATATTTTTTATCAGGTTCTTTCTTTCTACATTAATCAAGTCGATGAAATTGGAGAGGGAATAAAAGGCATAAACCAGGTGACATTTTTCCATATTTTTTATATTCAATCAATTGAGATATTTCTAGAATAAAATTTTCTATTAGATTCGTTGTTAATTGCGTGTTTTATTTTTATTTATAAATTTATAATTTTTAGAAATGTTACTAAAAAAACTAAGCATCCCGATATCAAAAACGAAAAAAACAAAAAAGAATGCAAGAGGTGACACAATCTTTTAAGGGAGGGCTTGATAAATTTATTATTAAAGAGCAATAATTTTTCAATGAGTTTTTAGGTATTTGATACTTTTGTAGAATATTTTTTTAGAAGGGCCCTAAATTGAGTATCGCACAGGGTACTATAAATCTCAGGATCGGCCCTGCTAACCGAGAATCTTCTGAGTTTTCTCGGGGCAAAGTTCTAGGAATGAAAGAGCAGGTGAAGGGAAATGAAGCTAGTTAGGAATAGTTAGCTTATGAAGCTTTATATTTCCCTTTATTCTCATTTTTAAAGGCCTTTCCCATTTTGTTATAATGAAAGATTTTGCCAATGTTCGATCATGTCTTTCATTATTGCTGAATTTCTTTCATTTACTTCCTATAGCATAGTGATGTTTCCCGAAAAAAATTCTTTCTTGGTAATTCAGACATCATCCATGGTCGAGAAGCTAGTGTCTAAGCTTATCGTGTTTTCACTTCTGATTGAAAAGCTCTTCAGAAGATAACTGAGGCTTATAAGGACCAATCTGCCTTAGTAGCCAAATTGAAAGACGATGTAGAGGACCTTGGCAATTGGTTACCCTTATCCAGGAGGAGATGAACTCCCTAAAAAGACAGCTTACTGAGGCCAAAGACATTGGTGATGTTAGTGCTCTTTTATAATTTAAAAATGATTCCTTAGGAAGCAGCTCGCCGAGGCAAAAGAATAACTGAGAAGGGAAGGAGTTATGAAAATGGGACTTGAGCGTGACATAATTAATCTTTGTTATCTCTTCAGAAATGGTCCTCGCACAGCGTGGTCTTCTGGCTACGATGAGGGGTGAATGTATGCCCCTATCAAGTTATACGAGGCATAGAAGCTATCCTATAATCATAGTTGGTTGAATTCCTTGGGGATTTTGAAGGTTCTAAAGAACTCTTATATTTGGTATTGGTACTAAGTTGATTGTCAGGTATACCTCCATCCCCCCTTTATAATCAAAGAGAGTTGGGTTCCTCTGGATTCCATTACTCTTCAACTAGCCAAGCATTATTTGTCATCGCATGAGAGTGATGATGAGTTCCGACCAAAATCCTAATGATGGATGAAGAGAGGCTATTGTTGAGGTGCTTTCTCACCAAGGATAGTGATTGTACCATTTTGGTCCTTCTAATATTGTAAATGAATTTCTTTGTGTATTATATCATTATATAAAAACAAGTCATTTGTGTAATATTTTGTTTTACATTTTTCTATTATTTTATGTTAAGCATGTGTTTTATTTTCATGTCTTACCTTTTAGGTTATGTCATCACACTATTTTAGGCCTAGAGCAGACTCTAGTAACAATGCACCTAGTTTTAGGGTCGTCCACCCGTTTATGATTTTTATCCAACCAAGGTCGGGTTCACTCAGTGCCTAGGGATCAACTGTAGGTCTTTTGTTTTTCTGGGAAATCTATGAGATTTTTGTGTTTTTTCATGCGAAGACCTTGGGACCTTCGGTTTAATTATAATTAAACATCTTTCAATTGTAATCAAACTAAGGTGATAGTGATTGATGTTTTGACCATTAATTAAAAAATAATCCTTCCACTTTGTAACAATGTTAAATAGCTAACTGAACCACTGGGGTGTAAGGACATTTTTCTCATGTCCAACATATTACATTTATGTATGTTGTACGCCGCTACATTTGGCACGTCACCTCACGATCTCACATGGCGGCCTCAATCCGAATTCCAAGCATCAAGCATTCAACAACTCCTAAATGTGTCCCTCATCTGCCACAACGATTTCACGTTCCTTGATTTTAGGCACAGAATGCAAGTGGAACGCAAGGGAAGTCAAAACAGTGAAACAAGGCTTGATAGGGATGTTCAAGGGCATTTTCGTAATTTCACGTCCATAGTTCGGAGGTCTGGTCAACTGGAAAGTTGAAGAGCTCTCCGCAACGAAGATACTGGAAGAAACGGAACCTCAATCCGAGCTACGGTGAAGAAGTTATGACCTTTTGAAGTTGGAGAAAATTCCTTTCTCATGTCCAACATGTTACATTTATGTATGTCGTACGCCGCTACATTTGGCACGTCACCTCACGATCTCACATGGCGGCCTCAATCCGAATTCCAAGCATCAAGCATTCAACAACTCCTAAATGTGTCCCTCATCTGCCACAACGATTTCACGTTCCTTGATTTTAGGCACAGAATGCAAGTGGAACGCAAGGGAAGTCAAACAGTGAAGCAGGGCTTGATAGGGAAGTTCAAGGGCATTTTCGTAATTTCACATCCATAGTTCGGAGGTCTTGTCAACTGGAAAGTTGAAGAGCTCGCCGCAACGAAGATACTGGAAGAAACGTCACCTCAATCCGAGCTACGGTGAAGAAGTTATGACCTTTTGAAGTTGGAGAAAATTCCTTGAAGAATGCTGTTTTTTTAATCCCATACCAGAATGGTACCACCAAACCGGTTCGGTGTACCCCACAACGGGTTCGGTGTACCTGTACGCTGATAAGATTTTTAGAGTTTTAAAAAAGCGGAACTCTTCATCTGTTTTTCCTATAAATACCAACTTCGGGGGAGCTGTTTTGCAAGACTTTAGAAGACATTTTTGAGAGTCCAAATTACTCTAGTCTTCATATTTTTGAGTTCCCAAACTCATGTTTTGATTCACATATCATTGCCAAATCTTTGTGAATCCTTTTGTAACCCAAGAACACATCTTGTGTATTTGTTTAGCCTCAGTGGAGAAAGTATCTCCATACTTTGATCGGTGGATACCGAGCGTAGTCATTCTATGTGTGGACGAGCCAAAGACGACGAACCGACACCTGGAGGGTACTTTCGTTGTCTCTCGTGTCTTTAAAGGTTTTCTGAAGGCACCGTGCAGTATAGTCTTGTGGGCGATTATCAGGATTGTATGTAAGTCAAAGGTCTTGTTAACTTTTCAAAGTGTTATAAAAGGTTTTTACCCGGAAGGGGTTTTTTCCTCAATTGCTCGTCTTTATTTTATCATGCATGGCTTGAATGATTTATCTTGGTTAGATGCATGTGTAGGGGCTGTTTTAATAGACTCTAATTAAATAAGTGTGCCATCTTATTAATTTACGAATCGAATCGATATCACACGGTGTTTCATGGGGCTTGTACTTTATTAGAAAAGCTATAACAGATTGCGAAATCATAAGTCGGAAAATAAAAATTTGCAAAAATTAACTAAGCTAGAAATAACTAAACAAGAGTGAATTTAAAAATAAAACTTCTTGAGGTTGGTTGCATTCCATACCCTTGGTATCTCCATACTCTTTAATATTTCCAAATGGTAAGCTCCTTGAAAATCATCTCTGATGACCTCGAACGATCCCTCCCAATTAGATCCTAACTTTCCATATAAAGGTTTTTTGGCACTATCGAGGAATTTTCTAAGGACATAATGGCTGACATGGAATTTTCTTGGATTGATGCCTTTGTTGCACTTCCTAACTAGCTGTTGTTAGTAAGAGGACATCTTTATCATGGCATGCTACTTTCGCTCTTCTGCTAGGTCAAGTTCAGTCCCCACGGCTTCATTGTTCAAACCTTGCTCATCAATGGTGGTTTTTATAGTCGACAGACCATCTTCCAAAAAAATTATAGCCTCCATCTAATACGTCAGAGTGAGAGGCATTTCCCTAGTAGGACTTCTAAGCGTAGTACTATATGCCCATAAGACGTGAGCAAGCTCGTACACCCAAGATTCTTTTTCTTTCTCTAACCTCTTCTTAATGTCATTGACCATCGTTTTATTGGAAGCCTCTGTTTTCCCATTGCTTTAGGGTAGGCCAAAGAGTTGAATTTGTGCTTGATGCTATGGTTGTCGCAGAAACCTTAGAATGGTTCACTTTCAAACTGCGTACCAATGTCTACATAGAAACTTGTACGATGTTTCTCCAGATGAATCTGATCATGTCGGTATCCCTAATATTTTCCAGTGGATCTTCTTCAATCCACTTTGTGAATTAATTTGTGTCGACCAAGAGCTATTTGCGGTTTCCTAGTGCTATTGGGAGTGGACTTACTATATCCAAACACCATTCGGTGAATGGCCACGAATTACTTACTGAATTCAAATCATTAGCCGCTGATGGAGCATAGGGGAGAACTTTGGGCATTTTTCACTTCTAAACGTAGGAGATTAAGTTTTTTTGCATATATATCCACCAATACCCTTCCTTGATTGCTTGGAAGGAGAGAGATATTCCTCCTACGTGGCTTTTGTAAATTCCATCGTGTAGTTTATAAAGAACTTGATCGACATCATTTGGATGCATGCATTGGAGGTAAGGAATAGTGAAGGATATTTTGTAGAGCTTTCCTTCAGGTTACAGATAAAATCGTGCAACTTTAACCCTGACTTGGTGGGCTTGCTTTTTAACAGACAGCAGGATGTCGCTTTGTAGATAAGCAATTATTAGGTCCATCCGGCTAGGACTTATTTATAAAACGAGAACTTGTTAGGAGACAATGGGCTTTATGATGTTGGGTTTGGCAAGGAATTCCACTTCGATAGTTCTCCCCATGTCAGAATCCACTGCTGAGCTTAAAGCTACTAAGGCATCGACATTTCTATTGTGCACCTGGGGGAACTGTTAAATGTTCACTTCCTCAAATTTTGACATCAAATCATGAGCTACCTATAGGTATGCAACCATTCGTTCATCTTTGGCATTGAAATCTCCCATTACTTGGTTAGATAGCAGCTTTTTATCATAATATATATCAAGGTGGCTTGCCCCCAGAGAGTGAGCCTTGTGTAATCCAACGATGAGGGCTTCGTATTCTGCTTCATTATTGGTGTAAGAGCAATTTTTCTGGTATTGGTCATAGTTTAGGCCTTTTTATATTTTAGACTATTTTGATGTATCCCGTTACAAACCGTCACATAGCGTCATAACAAACTGACTCCAACATTCAAGACTTCCCTATATCCCACAAAGGTATAAACCAATTGGTGTTTAAAATTATTCATATACTTTATTTGGGATGTTTAATGTTTTATTTAAATCGAGGCTAAATTTTTAAAAGATTTAAAAATAATTTCAAACCTCATTCAAACGAAATGGTCTTTTCGTTTGAAGTGTCGCTTGATATCTACATCGAACAAACTACTTACGGGGGCCTTCTATTTGAATTTGTTTGAAGCTCGTTAGAAGTTGGTTCAAACAAGATTGAAGTCTCGTTCGAATTAACTGTTTTTTCATTCAAACGAAATGTCTTTCTCATTCAAACGACTTCTATTTTTATTCAAACCAATTTCACCACCTCAAACTTTGTGTCAGGTTTATAAATGTTTGCTTTGACTTCAAGGGGCTTTTGCCAAAACAATTTCTGCATATCTGTTGCAAAAGTTTTCAACATTGTTTGTTTAAAAAACACTTCTGATTTATAAACACATTCCCAAATATATTTTTTGAATCATTTTGAACCTTAGTTGAGTTATACTCATTGTGAAGAGATCGTCTTTATGACTAACTTGTGAACCCAAAAGGATCACGGCTGAAGGCTGATCGGTATATACCGAGGGTGGATCGCCTCCTGTGGACTGCTCAGGATTGAGTGGTTTTAAAAAAAATCTAAGACTGCGTGTTATACTTATGGGTTATATCAACTAGTATTGTAAGTTAATTTTCTTGTAAAATTTCTGAAGTGCTGATATAAAATGTTTTGCCCTGGAAATGGATTTTTCCTCAATCGTCGTGTGATTGTGTATTTCATCAATCTATCTTATAACTTAGATGTATGTCTTAGGATAATAAGATAAAATTGTATTTGTTATTGGACATTTAATTAAATAATTTAATCCATTAAGATCGTACAAGTACTTTAACAAGTGGTATCAGAGCCGTTTACACAAAAATACTATGTGATCTTTTTTTGCAAAAAAATTCTTTGATATAATCTTTTTTTTAATTTATTAATCTTGAAAATTTTTTAATTCTAATGGATAACTTGTATAATCAAATGCTCGTATTTGATGGTTCCAACTATGCATATTGGAAAGCTAGGATGAGGTCAGACATACAAGCAATTAATAAACGTGTTTGGTTACTTTGTGAAAGAGGGTGGACCACTCACTATCACTGTTGATAATGGCGTTGACCCTAAAACCATCTCTCAATGGACAGAGGATGACTTTAAGTGGAGTAATTTTAACTCTCGCGGTATAAGTTCTATATATGGAGTCGTCACCCCTGACGAATTATGTCGCATTATGACGTGAACCACGTCTAAGGAATCTTGGGACACCCTCCAACTCACACACAAGGGAACTAACGTTGCAAAGGCATCTAAGCTTCAAATTTTGACCACCCAATTTGATACCATCATCATGCTAGAGTCCGAGTCTTTTGATGAGTTTAATGCACCACTATACCAAATTCGTCGAATTATCACGGTCATTAACCTTGACAAGTTGGACTTGTCAAGGTCAATGATCGTAACAATTCTGAGGGTGACAACTTTTGTTATCACAGACTTGTTATGGTCATTGACCGTGACAAGTTCATTAGAATTGTCACGGTCGTGTCACGATCTACGACCTTGACAAGTTTTGTCATGGTCATAAACCGTGACAAACTCGTGATAATTCTGGGAAGAATTGAAAAAAAATCTGCTGATAGTATGGCCACTACCACTGCCCAGCAGTATATTTGTACCTGTTATAGCAACGTTGTACTTGTTCAAACATCATATATCCAAATAAAATAGATATAATACAAATATACATTCAAAACAATATGCATCACAATATAATCCAAATATAATTAAAATGTAACAACTTAAAACAATTCAATTCAAATAATGTCACTACATGTCTGGGGTAAGGTTAGATCTGAGGAGGTGAGTAGGCCACACGATATACGAATTGACACACCCAGCAATATACATCGTGCCGCATTGTTCGCACAACAACAATGGGGAGTTCTCCTTCCCGGGTATCACATGCGTGGCGAGCACCTTGGACTCGATGTCTTAAAGCGAAAGTCCATGAACTGGCATACCTTGGAAGGTATTCGGGTCCCTCAGCCCCTGCCCTATCTACTGGACATCAAATATGTCCAGTAAAAACACGCTCGTCCAACCAAGTGTCGACATCGGTCGGTCGAAGGGAGCCAAATAGGGGAGTGTATCATCAAAGTCTACATGTGTCGATGATGAAGCAGCAAGGTCAACAGCCTCGTCATCCAGTACCTCGTCCTCCTTCACTTCCTCCTCCACCACCTTCTCCTTCCCTTTCCCCTTACAGTTTTCGCCCAACGAACGCTTCATGAATGAGAACATATCTTGGACCATCGCCTTCAAATGGGACAGCTTCGCGTCATACGAGTCCACCATTTGAGCAAACCCGGTGTCGCTCATATCCAATCCGATGATCTTAGATTTGGCCACCCGTGAGCTCACCCCCTTGTCCTCTCCTTACAATCAGAGCCAAGAACTTGGCTGAGTGCCTCTGTGGACAAAGATTCCTTGTCGGCATCGGACTGCGACTCATGCACTTTCTTAAGCTTTGCCTGAAACGATAAAAAGCACATAATTAGTAAAATAAGTAAATAAAAAAATTATAACGTAATTAATAAAAAGTAAACTGTTGGATTACTTAAAATTGTGGTCGCGACGCTCGGGGACACCTCTTTATCCTTCCCCTTCTTCGTCCGAATAGCCACATAAGTATCGATCCTATGTGGCCTACCCCTAGGGCCACTCCATGTGCCCTGAAATAAAATAAAGCAAAATTATTATCGGCCCCGCAAAGTAAAATAATGCAGAATAATATATTTCGGTAGTTATAAAAAAATTAAATCTTACCATCATCCTATGCTCCACCTCGGCGTAAAACGTCCGGCCGGAGTAGTGTACGTCCATCTTTTTTGCTCAATTTTCCCTCCCCGATTGGCGAGATGCCAATTGTCGCTCCCGGATCTCATTGTCAATGAACTTTTGCCATTGTGTCAATGAGATCGGCTCCTTCGGCGGGACGGATTCATGAATTCGGATAACGAACTCTCAGGTATTCCAAAAGTACCAAGTCAGCATATTTTTCTTCCACATCTTGTGTTGCTCCCTCAACTGCTCCAGGACGGAATCGCGTAGCTTTAGATCCAGGTGAATCGTTCATGTCCAACAAATACAATGTTAGTTGTAAATAAATATAAATATAAATCGAAATTGAAATTGAAATATTCATATAAATATAAATATAAATACATTACCTGTAGTGCCACCCAAATACCTAGCTTGAGCTCATTTGTCACCTCCCTCCAACTAGTGTACCCCGGGACGATGATCGTCTTTACCAGCTCGAGGGTTCTTGTTAATAGCCCCGTCTTATTCTTGATGGCCATCCCCAATTTTCCATATTTGGGGAGCCTTGGGGCCAAGGAGCCCTCATCGCCTCCGCTACCACCGAGCCCAGACGACATCATCATAATCATCATCATCATCCTCACCTTAATAACTGAAGGAGACATTTTCTATAAAAAAATGTTGTTATTAGTACAAATCAAAATAAATTAGAAGAAGACATGCAAATATATACAATTACTACAAATCCAAATGAATTGTTACTGTTTAACACCTCAATTCTGAATTCCAAAACAACATCATGTAGCTCATAATATGTACAATTACTAAAAATCCGAAACATCCCCACCTCTACTGCCCACACACACGAACGCAACACAAGAGTGAAAATGATAAAGTGCAAATCAATTAAAAGCATTAAAAATGGATTGATAAGTACAAATTGAAATATTTATTACAAATTGAAAAATTATTTCAAATTCGGGTTATCATCAAAAATGGAATGATATTTAGTAGAAGCAGTCAAGTCATCCACACTACTATTTAGACGCTCTGGCGCGTGTAGGACAATTGACCACGGCTCGTTGTTGATATACTCCGAGTAAAACACTTGGTTAACCTTTTAAAATGCACAAACAAACGGCTCATCGCTCACGTGATTGTTGATCTTTAACTTGGACAAGTCAACCATGATCAAATTGGTGACAGGATCAACTTTACAAAAAAAATTATCCTCAACTCTTACCCAGTCACAGTAAAATACAACCTCTTTTAATCTTATATAATCCAATTCAAATATATTTCAAATTACACCATAGTAAGTCATTTCAGCTTCAACGAGGTTTTTATCTTTTGCGCTTGCTTGAAAGAAAGTAAAAGCCTTGTATGAAATGCCCGAGTTCTATACATTTGTACTTTTTTCGTACACTTTTGAGTCGAATACGTAACCGTTCAATCGATACTTTCTGTACATTTTTACTTTATCTCGTACACTCGGGTGTTTTTTTGTCATCGTCATTGACCGTGACAAGGCTGACCGGTTGAAGGGTGTCAATTTGACCATTTTGGTGTAGTGCACGTCTGTTAGACATAGTTAATTCTAGTTTTAATTTGGGTGAGAAGATTCCTGAGATGAGAGTTATTAAGAAAATTTTGAGGTCGCTCCCTACCTGCTTTATTCCTAAGGTTACCATTCTTAATTAATTAGGAATCCTAGACACTCTTAGGTTATAAGAACTTATAGGAGATCTTCAAACATATGAGATTGATATGTTCTCTAAAACTATTAAACCTAAGGAAGTAGGGTTTGCTTTAAAGACTCAAACTAAGAAAAAGAAAGTTTATGAGTCCGATTATGAAGTTGATTTTGTTTTTGATGACTTGGACCTTTTTGCAAAAAATCTCAAATTTTCTAAAGAAAATTCTTCTAAAGAAAAAAAAATTGAGAAAAATAAAAATAAGAATAAGGGCACGAGTGGGGAGAGAAAGAGGAAGATATTAAGTGATATGAATGTGGGGGTAAATGGCACAAGGCATATGAGTGTTCGTTTAGGCTTAAGAGATTAGGCAAGAAAGTTGTGAATAAGGCCACTCTTAATGATAGTAATGTCGAGTGGGTTGATTCAGGGGGAGGACCACCACATGAACCGTGTGTTCCATTCATGGCTAGTCACATTAGCACTTTTAGTCTGTCCCACGTCGATGAGGACACATATAAACGTGAAAGCCTCGATGATATTTTTATTCATTCTAAAGATAGTGAGAATGAGGATGAAATTTTGAGTGAGGGATAAGGTGGTCGCCAAAAGGCGTTTAGTGATCTTTACACCGAGACTTTGAAAACTAAAAAGGTTAATAAAGATTTGTCTCTTAGGGCGTTAGATTTGGAGAAGGGGGTAAAAATTTTAAGAGAGTGTGAGGCACCGATGAGTAGACCTGTCAATGGGTCGTATCGAGTCATGTTCATGTCATTTTTTATTGTGTTCGGGTCTTATTGGGTTCGTGTCTAAATGGGTGACTTTTTTATCATGTGAAAAAACTATATCCAAACACGACCTTGTATGTTAACGTGACGTGTCCTGCTCACTCGTTAATACCCATTAAGATAATGAATTATTTTGAATTGTATACAAGTTGACATAGTATCTCTTTTTTTAATCCAAGTACACCCATTAATTCATTGAGATTACTAAATCTCTCATTTAGTAAAATTCATTATGATTAAATTAACATTATGCTACATAAATTATTTATAAGTTCCAAGAGTATATCTTATTTACTTAAATTCATTGGTCATAATGGGTCTTATTGGGTATTAACGGGTGAAGAGGGTCAATACTAACCTAACCCGTTAACTATCGTGTCTTATCGGGTTGGCACTGATATGACCCGAACTCATTAAGGGTACACCCATTAACTTATAACTTCGTGTCGTGTTATCGTGTTGTGTCTCATTTTTTCGAGTCAACCGGTGAGTCATCTCAAGAAGGTGAAGATTTCTTTATGTGAGCACTTGATCATTTTAGGTAGGAAAAAGACCGATTTAACCAACACCATGGCTAGTCTTACGAGAAATCTTCAGTATTCATTGAAGACTCGTGAGAAACTACAAGCCCATGTATCCCAACTCTAGAGCAATCTCAAACATGTCCGAGAAGTCAAGGTCACTTTAAAGGACACATTTGAGAAGGTAGGAAAGATGCTCCTCAGTCCCACTTTTAGTAACGTCGAGAGGCAAGGAATAGGTTATGACGGTGCATCCACTTCCCATGTCAGTTCTCGAGTTTGTGTTGGGTCCTTATGGCCCTCGACCTAACCCACCTAGGAGAGCTCATCCTAAACGTTTTAAGAAATATGGACTCAAGCCCGTTTATATTTATTCCCATTGCAAATAAAGAAATCACCTTAGAGAATATTGTTTTAAGCTAGGGAGAGTGTCTTATAAGTATGTTCCCTCGTATGCTAGCACAGGGGTTCCTACACGAGTTTTCGCAAGCACTCCCATATGTTACTATGCATGCTTTCGCACATCACTTGAGAGATTTTGAGAGTTTTCAAAAGCAAGCAGAGTATTTAGTCAATACTTCAAAAAATTTGATGGAGGTATTTCATAGGATGTCATATCCTTTGGAGAGCTCCTCTGGACCTAATGATTGAGGTTGAGACTTATTTTCTAGCATATGGTGATTTTCATGCTCATATCTTATATCCCTAATGCTAGTGTGTACTATCATTGTATTTATATTTTTCATTTTGATATTTTTAGAAAAATTCAAAAATATTTTTGTTATTCTCAAAAATTTTGAAAAATACAAAAAGTTTTTCAATTACTTTAAGAAAAAGTGAAAAATGTAAAAAGATTTTATTGTGATAAAATTTTTGAAAAAGATAAAAAGAGTTTTGTAATTTTGTTTACACCTTATATGGATAGAGATTAAAGATGTATGCGCCACCCATTCATTCATATCCCCGTGACTATTTCATAGTATTTTGAGACATGACATCATTTCATATATGTGCTTAATAATATGTGGAGTCATTAAGTTGTGATTTGATGATAACTTGCTACATGTTTGACTCTTTACCTCTTTTATTGCACACGAGCATGAGCCGATAAGAGGATTTCACTTACCTGTCACATGTAGATCATAGTGCTTTCATCTTAGTGTTCCTTTAAAACGAACCAAATGTAAAAAAAAAAGATAAAAATCTATGTATGTAAGAACCATTGCCCGAATTTAAATCATTTTTTCCGAAAAAATTATTAAATATTAAGCAATGGAAAGGGGCTACACAAGACAGTCTTTGCGTTAAAAGTCACCACTTGCAATGAAAAGATCCTAAAAGATTATAGGCACATAAAAACATAAGTTCCAGGCCATTTTGTTTTAACATTGATGATTCGCTACAAATGAGCATTAATTTCTTTAAAATAATTGAGATTATTATTGATATATGTGACATTTTGAGGGAGTTAAGTCAAAGATCAATGGGTTTGCACAAACTACAAAATCTCGGAGAAAACATTACATAGTTTTGGGCATCATTGGTGTGAAAATAACTTACGGTTATGATATTGATTAGGTAAAGTCAATTTCACAAAAGTTCACAATTTTTTTACACCTAAGATAGACTTTGAGATCATTCGTTAGTGATATCTCAATCCTTCGTGCACATGTGTTATGTTTGTCTACGTTGATTAACCTATGGAGTATGTTCACACCCTTATATTCAGTTTTCATGATTCGGGTATTTTCGTTTTTCTCCATGGCATGTTGTATTTGTAAAACTTTAACATTTGAAAATTTTAGAAAATTTTAAAAAATAAGTTTGTGGAGCCTTTGGGATTATCATTGCCTATTCGTAATTTCTATATCTTTGTGATGATATTTCCTTCATATTCGTGATGCTTTGATTTAATGATTATATTTTTACTCCTTTGTCTCTTACGAACAAAAAGGGGAATAAGAAATTAAGGGGGAGACTTGATGAGTTTGATAAATGGGGGAGAACTTAATTACGATTTTTATTTCTATTTTAAACTCGGCGTCACGATATTTTTCTTTGCTTCATGTGTGTAGGTACCTTATGCAGAAATCAAGACACACTGGGTGAAGTCAAAGAATCCCAAGGGAAGAACAAGAAAAGAATGAATACTAAGGGTCCATTTGATAACACTTCAATTCCAAGGCAAATTTTAAAAAGTTGGAAAATTTTCAAATTTTCCAACTTTTTGACCGTTTGATAGCGAAAATTTGACTTGGAATTTGTTTTCTATGTACAAGAGCCCTATGCACGATTTGCCACCCTAAGGTGGAAACCAATTCTTTGGGGGGGGTCAGGTTTTTGTTTGCCACCTTTAGATGGCAAATCATTCAAAGTAATTTTTTTTTAAACTCAGTATATTTTATAATTATACAAATATATATAATTTATAAATTTGTAAATATATATATATATATATATATATATATATATATATATATATATATATATATATATATATATATATATATATATATATATTTTGTATATTTCATATATTTCGTATATTTTATATATTTTAGTATATATGTATATTTCATATATGTATATATTCAGTATATAATTATATATTTCATATATGTATATATTTCGTATATTTAATATTTTTCATATGTTTATATATTCCGTACATTTATATATTTTAGTATATACGTATATTTTATATATTTTAGTATATATGTATATTTCATATATTGCGTATATTTCATATATGTATATATTCCGTATATATTTATATATTTCATATATATATATATATATATATATATATATATATATATATATATATATATATATATATATATATATATATATATATATATATATATATATATATATTTCGTATATTTATATATTCTGTACATTTATATATTTTTGCATATCATATATTTTATATATTTTTGTATATATGTATATTGCGTATATTTCATATATGTATATATTTCGTATATTTCTATATTCCGTACATTTATATATTTTAGTATATACGTATATTTTATATATTTTAGTATATATGTATATTTCATATATAGCATATATTTCATATATGTATATATTCCGTATATATTTATATATTTCAAATATGTATATATTTCGTATATTTAATATTTTTCGTATATTTATATATTTCGTACATTTATATATTTTTGTATACACGTATATTTTAGTGTATATGTATATTTCGTATATTGCGTATATTTCATATATGTATATATTCCGTATATATTTATATATTTCATATATGTATATTTTTCGCGTATTTATATATTCCGTACATTTATATATTTTAATATATACATATATTTTTTATATTGCATATATTTTGTATATCAATATATTCCATATATGTACGTATTTTTTACCTTTATATATTTTGTACCTTTAATATATTTTTTATATTTTCCTATATTTCGTACTTTAATATATATTTTTTAAATATTAATATATTTTGTATATTTTTCTAATATTTCGTACATTACATATATTTCATATATTTGGTTTATTTCTAATATTAATATATTTTGTTTATTTTTTTTAATATTTCATATATTTTTTATTTATTTCATATATTTCATTAATTTGTTAATATATTTTTTAATATATATATATATATATATATATATTCCGTAAACAAATTTTCCACAATTATTTCTAGTTTCCAACTTTTGTGTTTGATAGAAAAGGTGGAAAAGTGACGATTTTCCAACTTGTATCAAATACACATCTGTTGGAAAATAATGATTTGCCTTGGAATTATTTTCCCTAGAATCATTTGCCTCGGAATCATTTACATTTTCCCACTTTCTTATCAAACAGGGCCTAAGAGTCTTATACCCATCCATTTCTAAGGATGGGAAGGGTATTAGGATTTTTGTCACTTAGAAGGGTATTTTATGTTATTTGTATTTCGATTAAGTTTATATAGTTTTGTTCCGGAATAGCCAAACAGGGAGATTTTGTAAGAGAATTTTTATTGGTATTGGTCATAGTTTAGACCTTTTATATTTTAGGCTAGTTTGACATATACCGTTACAACTTGTTATGTACCGTCATGACGAACTGAATCCAACATTCAAGACTTACATACATCCCACGAAGGTATAAAAAAAATTAGTGTTTGAAATTATTCATAAACTTTATTTGGGATGTTTCATGTTTTATTCAAACCAATGTTGGATTTTTAAAGGATTTGAAATTAATTTTTAAACCTCGTTCCAACGAAATGGTATTTTCGTTTGAAGTGTCGTTTGATTTCCACATTGAATGAACTATTAATGAGGGGTTCAAATGAAATTGGAGTTGTGTTCGAACGAACTATATTATCATTCAAACGAAATGCGTTTCTCGTTCGAACAACTTCTATTTTTGTTCAAACGAATTTCGTTGCCTTGAATTCTGTGTCAGGTCTATAAATACATGTTTTAACTCCAAATTTTGAGGGACTTTTGCCAAAATGATTTTTGCATATCTGTTGTAAACGTTTTTAACATTATTTGTTTATAAAACACTTCTGATTTGCGAACACATCCTTAAATATATTTTGTGAATCATTTTGAACCTTAGTTGAGTTATACGCATTGTGAAGAGATCTTCTATATGACTGACTTATGAACTCAAAAGGATCATGGCTGAAGATTGAAAGCTGAAGGCTAATCGGTGGATACCGAGGGTAGATCTCCGCATGTGGAAAGTTCAGGATCGAGTGGTATTCTTTAGAGATTCTACGAAGACTTCGTGCTATACTTGTGGGTTATATTAAGTAGTAATGTAATTTGACTATCTTATAAAAAAATTAAAGTGCTAATATAAAAGGTTTTTCCCTAAAAAGGGATTTTTCGTCAGTCGTCGTGTGATTGCATATTTCATTTATCTATCTTATCACTTAGATATATGTCTTAGGATAATAAAATAAAATTAGATTTATGATTGGACATTTAATTGAATAAGTTAATCTATTAAGATCGTGCAAGTACTCTAATAATTAGATGCCTCAAAGCCAATTCGAATTCTTTGCTCAATAATGAAATTTTTCGATGTGACGAGCACAATTCCTACTCCTGCACCCTTAGAGTTGGAGGCTCCATGCACACAGAGTGTCCATTTAATGGACAGGTCAATTTCTCATCTCCTTAACTGATCGGTAATCTATTAGTCATTGGGGTCGTTTTCTCCTGTAAATTCTGCGATGAAATTATCCAACACTTGACTTTTAATCGTCATTATTAATTGATAGTGTATATCAAATATCCCAATTTTGATTGACCATTTAGACATCCGTCCTTACAAGTCGGCCTTACGAAGATCATTTTTAAGGGTAAAGTATGTGCTGACTATAATTGAGTGAGCTTCAAAGTAATGTTTCAACTTACACGATGCGACGAACAAAAAATAGACCAATTATTTCAGTAGTAGCTAGCGTTGCTCGGCGTCCAGGAGTATTTTGTCGATATAGTTCATGGGGGATTGGCGTCCCTCTTTCTAAAAAATTAAGGTCGAACTGACTGCATGGCTTGAAACTACTAGGTAGAGATAAAGAGGATCTCCTGAATCTGGGATGATCAGCATAGCAGGTTTGCTCATATAGGATTTGATTGCTTCAAGAGCCTCTTTGAGCACTCCTCGTCCAAGGTGATGTCTTTTTCCTTCTTTAATAGGTGAAAAAATGGTCGGCATAGTTCAGAAGACTTAAAGATGAAATGGTTAAGATATGTTAACATCATAATTAACTTTTGAATCTCGTGCAGCATCTTTGGTGGGAGAGCATTATTGATCGCAACTATCTTGCCAAGGTTTTCCTCAATACCCCTCTTGCTAACCAAGTACACTAGCAACTTTTTAGATTGAACCCCAAAGGAGCATTTGGCCGCGTTGAGCTTCATTCGGTAATATGTTTGAGGATTTTGAAGGTCTCCATTAAATCCTTCAGGTAATCTACTTTGAGCTTGCTCTTAACGAGTATATTATTAATGTACACCTTCATTATTTCTCCCAACTGTTCCTTAAACATCTGTGTGACCAACCATTGGTATATGGCTCCTGTATTTTTAAAGCCAAAAGGCATGACCATGTAACAATACAGACCCAAAGTGGTTATAAATGAAGTTTTTTCTTAGTTGGGGCTAAACAAATGGATCTAATGATACCCGGAGTATGTATCTAGAGAACTCATTCGTTCGTAGTTGGCTATGGTGTTGACCAGATGATCAATCTTAGGCAAAGGAAAATTGTCTTTTGGGCAAGCCTTATTGAGATCGGTGAAGTCCACGCACACTTTCCAGTTATCGTTACTCTTTCGTAACACCACTGGATTTAAGATCCCTTTTAAAAATTTATCTTCTCTAATGGACCTTGCATCTAGAAGTTTTACTACCTCTGTCTCTACTGCCTTTTCTTTTTAGGGGGAAAGCAACAAGCCTTTTTGTGTTCGGTGGAAATGTGGGATCAATGTGAAGCTTATGGCATGTGACTTTAGGATCGATCCAAGGCGTATTGTATGACTACCATGCAAATACATTTTAATTCTTCTTCAGAAAAGATATTAGTTCCTCCCTCTCTTACTCGAATAGTGTGGTGTCGATCGAGAATTTTCTATCTGATTGTGCCCGTCAAAAGCTATTTCCTCCAATTTCTCCATGACCTTATCTATGGGTTTGACTCTCGTCTCTTCTACCCCTGGTCTTTTATACTTTGGTTTCTATTTGGACGGTGTTTCATTATCTTGAGATGTATCGGGGATGAATTATTTTCTTTCTTCTTTTCTTATTTGGGTCTGATGGCAACGATAAAACACTTTCGAGAAATCACCTGATTACCTCTGATCTCATTATTTCTCACTCTATAATGCACTTGAGTTTTTGGTGATAACTGGAGTGGATAGCTTGCATGGCTTGCATCCACCCTCTTTTAAGGATAGCATGATAGGGAGAGTCAATATCTACCACCAAGAACTCAATTAGTTCTACCCTCCCCAATAGCATAGTCATTTTCTAGAAAAAGCAGACTAAGGGGATCATTGCTTCCTTCAAGTATTTTATTTTCAATTTGATCATGTAAAATATCTCCAAGTACATGACTTCAGAGGAACTCCCTTGATTGACTACATTATCCACGTCCCAGTTTGCAATCCGAAGGGTGATTATTGGCGCATCATAGTGTGGGGTTCTCACTTCGATCAAATCATCTTCTATGAAGACTATGTGCTTGTTATAATCCACTACTTCTGGTCACCTTCGCTTGATATCTTGGATTTTGGAAGGGTCAATTTGGAATGCCTCCATAACTATAGTGACCTTCTTGAGTTCCATTTGAATTGTGTTGACCTGTATCTACTTGGGATCTGAAGCGTCGTGGATAACGACAAATTCATGCCCCATCTTGTCATCCAAAACATAATCTGGTTTTAGTTTAGTATTGGTGACATCCTGGTCAACTTTTTTCTCAATGTATTTGTTCTAATGCCCGCTTAGGATAACTCTTCCAGATGGAATTTGAGATACTTGTAATTCTTTGTCATGTGTTTGTTCTCCTTGTGGTATTCGCACCTGAGAGCATTATTCTTCTTACTCAAATCACCGCCCATCTTCTTCCTCCACTTAAGGAATTAATGGTCCTTGAGCTTGCCTAAGATTTTATAGATTGGTTCTTTGAAAACCCTGTTGACTTCCTGGAAAGCCTTAGATGGGTCTGCCTTGCCCCCATTCTTGGATCCTCTATTCTGATTTTTACCTCCTTTTTTAGTAGTGGTATCTTTGTCATTTCCCTTGGTCACCTTCGCGCGACCTTTCTCGCCTTGGTTGAGGTTGACCACATCTTCAACCTTAGCATACTTTTCAATGCGCAACATAAGATCCTAGATGGTGTCTGCCTCCTTCTTGGTGAGGGATTGGGGCAAGATGGAGTTTTGGGGTAGGCCTATTTTGAATGATGCTATGGCAACCTTCTTTGAGCAATCATCGACCTCGTTAAAGGTTTCCCAGTAGCCCGTGGCATAATCTCGTAAAGTCTTCTGGGGTTTCTTCATTATGGTGAGGAGAGAATCCATCCTCTTTGGGTGTGAACTCCTCGCTAAAAAGAGAGTTGTGAAGGCCTCTGTGAGTGTCTTAAAATTCTTTATCGACGTGTGAGATAGCCTTTCAAACCACTTTTAGATGATATTTCCTAGGCTACATGGGAATATACGACACATAAGAGCATCGTTATGGTTCTATAGGGTCGTCGCTTGCCTCTACTAACGCACATTATCTATAGGATCGGTCTTTTCATCGTATATCTTTAACCTTGGGTTGTGAACTTCTTTGGGGGGTTTTCCTCCTCAATTTCCCTTAAAAAGGGAGACTGTATCTGAGTGATGAGCCCCCTCCTTGCTAGCTCCTTAGTAGATCTAACCCCGTGATTAACTGGGTGTTGATCCAATTATCTTTGGACCAGACTTCGAATGTTATGCCTATGGCATCCTTCATCTTGGTTTTTCCTTGTCATATGACTTTCATGCTCTGAGTTATTTTGTTCGCGGTGTGAACTCCCTCCTTAGCTGTGAGTTTTACTCACCCCAGGGCAAGGCATCCGACCACGATGCTTGTGGTTATCCCCATAGAGATCTCGCTCCGTTTTTTCCAGATGTCGTTGGAATCGTGCATTTTCCTATACTTAGAGGAGCATTGATTCCTTTTATTGATGGAGTCGTTCTTCATTGGCGTCGACCACCCGTGAGATCTGCATTGATTTGGACTTCTTGTTTCTCTGCTTAGAAGGTTGCGCATGTGGGAAAATCATGGATAATTAGGGGCCCGAGTTCTGTCCCGATAAATCTCTGATCTAACTCTGCGTAATAAGAGCTCGGCTCACAGATCGTCTGCAACAAGTACACTGTGAGGGTGAGGTATTTCTTAACTCGTCGTCAATTTTTTTTTTGTGTAGAAAAAGAATCGTTTTCCAAAGACGGACCCAATTGTGAGTGCAAATAATCACAATTAATGATTCTAAGAAATAGGGAACAAGGAGTAAAGCAATATCACGACACAAATGATTTATATGGTTTGGCAACTTCCTATGTCCACGGGGTATTTTTCAGTATATATTAATTCTTTAGAAGTTTTGTGACAAAGAATTACATGCCCCTTTGCCCCCGGGTAACGATTTCATTTATAATGATAAGAGTAGTCGAGTTACGGTCAAACTCTACTAGATGATGATTGGCTCATTTGTTGATCCATGTTGATTTCCTTCGAAATTATAGATAACAAGATTGATATATCTATATTCATCCCACGTGACATTGATCTTGACTTGAGAAGCACGCCTTGTATCTCTGGGTTGGGCCTGTTTGTCTGTCAAAATTTGGGTCATTATGGTTTAGACCCCACGATAACATAAAAAGTTTTTTATCATCAACTACCAAGACCTAGAATTATTTATCATTAACAACATCAAATATTCTCTATAGAAACGTGAAATGTGAAACAACAGTCAAGAGATATCCAATAGTTCTTTCGGTACAATCATTTATAGGAACATGAAATGTTATTTGGCACACTATGTGCAACTCTCTCCTATTATATAATCGTTCGATCCCAAATTAAGAGTCCATTATTTCTTTTCAGATTATTCCAAGTTAATAATTTCGAAATTGAATTGTAATCCACTTGTATATATATTTCATGTGTCAAAACATTAAGTCATATAGAATCAATCCCATCGATTGATTCTCGTGAAGATGTCGTATGTGAGAGACTTGTTCTATTAGATTGTCTTCCACATTGTTCGGCATCAGTCACTTGGCGCATATACAAGCTTTTGACCCAGTGCACTTAGATATTATTTTGGTTGAAGTGTTGTGACATCTAAGCTTTGCACACATGCACGTTTTTTATAAAGCATTCTTATGGGATTTGAGTATATTGCAATATCTTTTTAAAATGTATTAAGTTTTTCAAAATCATTAGGCTTTTTTGAAAAAAAAACATCACATACTTTACAAGTGTGTGCACGGTGTTAATGAATACATTACATATACACATGGCTAATACTAGCCAATAAGATCTTCTCTATGCGCACGAATGGAATCTTTCACCGTGTGCACGGTTACCTTGTTTTTGGAATATTCTTATAATGACGCTTTGGCACCAACATTTCAAAAAAGGTGAAGAGTTATGCTTATAAACACCTTATAAATTTCTTTTCAAATTGAACGAGAGAAATGCATGCACCCGTTTTTTTCCTAGTTTGGGTTTATCCTCGTAGATATGGGTTTTTGTAACTTCTTGTGGCATGAATTATTATTTTAGGTCAAATCATACACGTGTATATTTAAATCTAGGTTTGATCATAAATTGGTAGGATAATTGAACTTTTAAAGGTTCTACCTTGTTAGTTGTCATTAGTTAGTGTAGATATAGCCTTGTGTGTGTGAGTTGAAATTCAAGTCACTTAAATATATTTTTAAGATTTAAAATATCCCGTATACTTGTTCAATAGCATACTAATGGACAAATTGAGAAATGACATTTCACCATGTTACTTTTCTTTCCGCATCTTCGATTTGTCGAACTATAAGACTACAACAGAGTAGGACTTTAGTTTACTTTTGAACATTAAACTAATTCCATTAGTTGTCTCCTTAGTGTATTTTCCTTTAAGGGTGGTCAATACATCATTCTTCATACTAGTTTGGATCGAAGAACCTTGACTACTTCTCATTTCAGTCATTTTTAATGCGACATTATTGATGTCATCGATTAACATAATCAAATGAATAAACTTAAATTATGTTCATAAAACTCACCATATCAGTATCTACTTTGGGTGAACCTCCCCACCTTTCTGCCCTCAGCTTTCGATAAACACTTTAAATCGATCAACACGCATTTTATGTTTATCCTCTTACAAATTATAGTTGCATTAACAATTTGAACAAGTCATATATATATATATATATATATATATATATATATATATATATATAGGTTCCATATCTTAAGTTTTCTTGGTAGATAACGTCCGACCAAGACAATGAATGTCAGCTTTTTGCCATGTTAATATTGCCTTGTAACCTTTGTTTCAATTTGGTCACACGTCATTTGAGCATGATGAATGCATTCCACTCATTAGGGGTATTTTCTCATTTTATGGCACATAATCCTTTAAGGCCTTTATTTTAGAGTTGCCCAATCCCTTAAAGTATGTGGCACGGAGATTACTTATCCACCACGTCTTTAACTGAAGACCCGACTCTTCCAAATCAACCACTTCATAGTCTCCTTGCAAGTTCCATAGTGAGGGGACTCTTGCACTTAGCACTTTAAAACCAATATTTTTACTAAGAATACTTACTATGACACTATCATTCCACTCCTTTCTAAGTTTCTCAACATGTTTTTGTGCAATAGAGACCATTGGGCACAATGGATCTTCCTCCTCTTCAATCGGATTGGAATTGAGGTCCATCATATGGCAGTTTTTCTCCATAGAAACTTCCATATCATCATCTGACCACAAATAGTTAGCATAATAAAAATATATATCAGAGTTTGCTTTTTTTCCCACTATATCCTTACAGGATAGAGTCTTTTTCGATTTTTCATTCTCATCACCACTATTGACAGTAATTGGCTCTGTTGCAGTCACATTGGGAAGACCCTCTATGATCATATATGTATTATCTCCATCCCCATTTATAGTATTGTTATCTTTATTACTACTTTGGGTCATCATTGTATCTTCATAGTTCCCCAAGTCCATATCAACAAGAGTTTCATGGTTGTCCTTTTGTTTCTTTTTACTTCTTAGTAGCAGATCTTCTTAATCTTTGGAGTTACTGTGTGACAAAGGTGGGGGTGGTCTCCCAATATTCCCACTATCAGTTATGGAGCGATCCAAGTGGTTTGCATGAACATCATGCATGGTGAAAAGGAAGAAAAAAGAACGTTAGACCATAGAGCTTTTTTCAGAGAGAGAAAAAGATTACAATAGTGGATAGAAAAAGTGTGTGATCACCTTCCTAAAATATGTGTTTGATCACCTTCCTAAAATATTAACTTTAAGAGAGATACATACCATTCTACAATTTGCCTCTCCCTATAAATGTTCATCCTTTTTATTTTATTTTATTCGCGTCTTTAATCTAAAATTTCTTACTCAGCTGAGACTTTAATGTGACAATTTCCATCATCCTCTTAAAATTAATGAGCATATCATGAACATATAGGATAAGATGAATGAAAGAATTATCTTTCGACTTCTTGAAATGCACGAATTAACCGTACTCATTGCATATATACTTTTGACTCATCATGAATGTGTCAAACGTCTTACACTACTATTTGCGTGATGTTTTTAGCCCATAAAATGATTTAATCATATTACACACATGATTCTCCATGCCAATAACCCTTAATCCTTTGGGTTATGATCTGTAAATGTCTTCCTCCAAGTCTACATTCAAGTATGAAGCTTTGACATTTAAATACTCGATCTCTAAGTTAAATTGTGCCATCATAGTCAACATGATTTGGATTGAAGTGTGTTTAACCACGTATAATAGAACACAAGGATGAGTGGGTTTCCTAACACCTTCCCCACTCATAACATGGTCTCAAAACCCACACTATGAATCTTTAATAACATGCCCCATAAGTCTTAAGATAATCCCGTAAAGGCTCATCCCAATCTATTTTATTCGTTTTGTACAAAATAAATTGGTGACTCTGATTAACCCCCTTGTGGGTTCACTTTGCTTTGCTTGTAAACCCCTTATAATTATATTGGTAACGATACATACAGGGGAACAACCTAAAAATAACTCTTAAGAAAGAAGCCAACGGCCCGAAATGTGTTATGGTTTTTTCCTACGATACTGCACTCATATAAGATCATTAAGTTTGGAATCCATGCACATAAATTCTTTCACTAACCATATATTTGTTAAGGCTCCTCAAAACTCGGCATTCTTATAAATGAATGATAGTACAAATATAGAACACTTCCACAGAGGGTATTCTACTCCATATGCAAGTTGCGGCCATACCTCATACCATATAGAGGGCACGGCCCCTCAGAAACACAGGGCGTGGCCCCCCTCATCACAGGGCGCGGCCCTCATCATCAAAGGGCGCGGCCTCCAACTAAACGCCACAAAGATGGCTATCACGGTGAGGCCCTGATAATTATAGGGTGCGGCACACATCAATGGTTCACCAAGAAGAAGCCACGGCAGTACTCAGTATAGAGCGCGGTAGTCTCCAGTGCCACAGTACAACACTGCTTGCCTTGCATGCCGCATCCCCCATATTCCTAACTACTCCAGACTTGATATATGTCACGTGCTCAGGGCACGTGACACAGCACACATACCTCTTATAAATAGAGGACCACACCTCGAAAGAAGGGGGAATTCCCATCACCCGAGTAGATTCTACAATACAGATTCTCTCTGCACAACCTCAACATACGACTTAGAGGCCACCCATCTACATCGCAGCCACCTCTTCGGCAAACCGGAATCCTCAATACTGCCATGTACTCTCCTTTATTCTCATACCTGTACGCCTCTCTAGGCACGATTATATTGTACAATGCAATGCATATAATGAGTACGGAGCAACACAGTGGATGTAGGCCTATTTTAAAGGCTGAATCACTCTATATCGTGTCTTCTCTCTATTTACTTGCTTTACTTGTTTATTATGCACTTTACTCATGATTTGCTGATGCAAGAACGACAAGTGGACGATTTCTCATATCATCAGTTTGGTGCCGTCTGTGGGAAACGAGATATTTCAATCTTGTTTCTATTTGTTTCGAGTTCTTAAACACCTTATTCTATTCATAGGGATCCTCTGGATCATTATCGCATGAGTAAATTTTGGTTATTGAGCTCTATTTTATACCTACACCCTTAAGTGGGTATTTCGTACTTTCAGATCTTCTCTCAGGTCTCCATTTTATGTCTTTAGATTTATTTTACATACCCTCGTGATATCATTTCATCTAGGTAATGCTCAGCATAGTGAACTTTAGTCCCGAAAAGATGGATGATTAGAGAAGGGTTATATTTACTCCCTTTCTGCTGTTATCGGCCTATGATCTTGGGTTTATCATTGAAATCGTTCCATTTTGTGCACCGTAAGGGAATTCTCTCATCGATAGACCCTAGTAGGTATTCTTCACATGTTGGGGGAGAAAAACCTAGTTTTTGGGTTCCTATCTTGGGTTCTCTCTAGTCTAGACAGGGGTGAGGCCTATCACCTCTCGTGCCGCGACCCTTATTAGTGCGAACCTATTGTAACAGCTCAAAATCACCATGGGAAGGACTTGAGTGGCCTTCAGATCAACCTTGGTGAATACCATTGAAGGGCTGCGGCAGTGCACTTGTGTGCCATACTGGCCGCGGCCTCGTCAGCATATCATGAAGCAGTGCAAACACTGCTTCCCAATATTTCTGTGATTACTCACTTCTGTTAGTTTTGTCTCAGATTCTATATACTTTATAAAGACTAACAAAAATAGAAATGGAAGGAGAATCCAACCAAAGCACAAAAGTCAAAAATGAGATTGTGCAGCTGTACAATCACCTCAACCATCTCTATGACAGCCATGTCTCACTTCAGACCTAGGTCAATTATCTAACTCATAGGGTCCTAATGCTAGAGGCTGCAACCTCTCAAAATATAGGTGCGGCACCAAAGGAAATAACTCCACCAGCATTTGCTGCCGTGGCAGTTGAAGAGGGTCTATCCGCGAAATCAGGCAGCAGAAGCCAGAAAAGGAGAGTGGAGAATGCAGAGAAGAAATCGGGTGCCTACACTCTGTTGACCTTCCCGATTGAAGAGATCTTTGAGTCCATCAAAGAGGACAATCTGTTCAGGTGTCCAGAAAAGCTGAGAGCTCCACCCCACAAGAGGAACAAAGCTACCTGGTGCAAATTCCATCAGGACCATGGCCATGAAACTGAGCAATGCTATGCTCTGAAGGATGAAATTGAAAGGCTAATTGGGCAAGGGATGATGAGGAGGTTCCTCAAAGATGATTAGGGGATGCATCCCAATCTCGCAGGCCACATGCCCATTTTTCATGCTTACTTCTTATGTTCCCTCTATCCCTACTTTACAATAACAACTTCCTCTGATGTTGTTTTAAACCAAACTTTGTGTTATCTCTACAAAATCATATATATGAATAGTTATAAAATTAGAAAATTTTGCCATATCTGATTTCTCTCTTGTTTTCATAATCTGTTATCTCACAAAAAGACCTTTTGTCTTAAACAGATTCCAAAGGAAGAATAACAAATTATCTCGGAAGATTATTATTATTTCAGGATACACCTATGGAGGGATTGCGATCTTAATTGGCTCAAAAGTTCCCTTCACGATGTGCAGCTATATCTTATCATATGATGATCATATTCACGAAAGAACCTGAGGATTCAAGGAACTTTTATTAGCCACGGGGGCTTATAATGCCCGTTCTTAGCTTTTGGGAAGTGTCATTAGCCACGAGGGCATGCAAATCTCGTTCTTAGCTTTCGGGATGCGTCATCAAGCCGAGAGGCTTATAATATCCATCCAGGGATGGTTTTATATATATCAGTAGCTGTGGGTGGCTTAATAACAAAGCCCAGCCTGAGGAGGCTTGAAAATATCCTATCGGATAGCTGTGGGTGGCTTAATAACATAACCCAGCCTGAGGAGGCTTGAAAATATCCTATCTGATAGATGTGGGTGGCTTAATAACATAACCCAGCCTGGGGAGGCTTGATAGTATCCCGTATATTAGTTGTGGGTGGCTTAATAACATAACCCAGCCTGAGGAGGATTGAAAATATCCTATCTGATAGCTGTGGGTGGCTTAATAACATAACCCAACCTGGGGAGGCTTGATAGTATCCCGTATATTAGCTGTGGATGGCTTAATAACATAACCCAGCCTGAGGAGGCTTGAAAATATCCTATCTGATAGCTGTGGGTGGCTTAATAACATAACCCGACCTGGGAAGGCTTGAAAACACCATGTATGTCTACAGAGGCACATTGTTCAGATGCCAAGGGCCAAAAATGTGTCACAACCCACCGATATGGTTGCAGATCTTAGGAGCCATTCATTCATGAGAGTGTTGAGGCATTGGCATCTTGAAGCACTAGAAGAAAGGCCTTATCTACATGTTTCATATTGGTTATGGGATGACAACTAATAAATGGTTAAGTGGTTTAGGCTACTAAGTGTAATGAAAGAAGCCTGTGAAGATCGATGAACTTAGAATGCCGCAGCCTTGAAGCACATCCGCGGCCATCAAGTGAAATTGTTTAGAGGACGCGACCATATTCAAGGTACAATCCGGGCATTTGATAAAAATTGAGAAAGGGCCGCAGCCCGTATACAGCAGCCATATGAAACATAGCGCAACCTATGGCCTGAACTTCTGAAGGTACCGTAGCATTATTTATGTGGACGCGAACGTTAGTAAATAATCATCCTATGATGGATATCGCATGCTCTCCGCTGATTGAAAATATTATACTCATCCAATCAAGAATGCATTTTCAAATATGAGAGCAGTTATGTTCAACCATTCATTAAAGCAAGCAAAGTAATAGAACAAAGAGTTGCAATCAATCAAAAATGGTCGTAGCCTTAATATTAACAGTTTACAGAAAAGTAGGTCGCAGCCACAACAGAATTAAAGTAGAAGGAGGGACGCAGCCTTGTATTAATGATGAGAAACTGAATACAAGTTCAAGAAGTTGCGTCATCATTCTCATCAACCTCCTCGCCGTCCGTGGTTGTCTCAGTTTCTCCATCTGCGACTTCTGCTTTTACTTCTGCTTCAGCCCTCAGCCTCTCTTTCTCTTCGGCCGCGGCCTTAAGCTCAGCGATGCATTCTTGATGCTCAGCATCACTGAGTTTCCAAGCAAGAACCGAATCCTTGGCCTCAGGGAAGTTTTTTATGAATCCCTACCGAAGCTCCTGATAGCCGCAAAGGTAAGCCCTGTTGTTGATGAGGAAGAAGTCCTTAGAGCCTTTGTATGACTCTACGGCGTGGTCTATGGCCAGCTGGAGGGCGTCGCCATGATCAGCCTCCATCTTTTTTATTGTCGTGGCATGCTCTTGGGCTTCTTGAGCAGACTTCGCCTCTAACTCTTCATTCTTCTTCTGGAGGAGGGGGAGCTTGTTACTTAAAAATTCCGCGGCACGAGCAGCTTCAGCAGTCTGGGCCTGTGAGGCTTTGAGAGAGTCCGCAGCCTATTTGAAGTTCTCTTCCGCCTCCTCCCTCGCCTTATTTGCTTTCTCCACGTTCATGTGGGCTGCCTGAAGAGCCGCGACAGCAGACTTCTTGCCAGCTTCAAAAGACCCGGTCCGTGTCGCTTCCAAGTCAGAAGTATGTACCCTATCTGTAACCTCTTTTAGTTTATAAAGGGATTCATACTTCCTCTTCAGGGCCACCATAACATCCGCGGCCTGAAATATAACAAGTTAGAAGCAAAATATGGGATGCAAAAGAAAAAAAAGTTGGTAGAAAAATTAAAGAATGGTAGCACTTACCCTCAGAAGGCTATGAAGACCACAGTCCTCCAAGTCGTCGTGGTCTACACCCACCAACCTGTCCAGGTCCGCGGCATCAATAATTCTTTTCATTCTATGCACAGCCTTTGCGATAGTATCCCATGAGGACTCTGGGTCAGGCTGTCTCAATTGGGGCCGCGGTCTACCGTCAGGACCAGCTCCACCGCGGAATTGGGGAGGAGCCATGTTTGCATTTATGGCAACCACAGGTGGCGGCGACGGAGATGCTGGATGAAGGGGCGCGTCAGTTGACATCAAGCCCGTCGCGGCCAAGTTTGCCCCTATATCATCATCAAACTCGTCCTGCAGGGGGTTTTCAAAGTTTTCCATTCTTTTCGCTGCAGGAGTTGTATTTCTGTCTGCGGAATGTGCCACAGCAGGAGTTCGATTTTGTTTTGCGGAATGAGTCACGACATGTGCCTTAGCTTTGGGTCTTTTCCTCTTTCTGCTCCGTGTGATATTATTAAGGACGACTGCGTCCTCCTCCATTTCCGCCAATTGCGCGGCTAGTAATTCTCGGTCAACCTCCTCACCTGAAAAAATAACAGCAAATATTGGAAAAGGAATTTAAGAGCATAAGTAATCGTGGAATAAAATTATGACGGTCAGGATATTACCTTTCGTGGCCATTTGTTGAGGAATGGACTTGTTGGGGAAAAACCCTGCTTCGAATATGGTCGCTGATTCGATAAGAGTGCTGAACTTTTTGCGATCAGTAGGAACTACCGCGGCCTCAGCGACTCTCTTCTCCTGCCGCTTATTCAAATGCAAATTGTCAAGAGCTGCAGAAAAGACAATGTAAAGGTTAGTGGAAGTTAATTTACAAAATATGATGAAAGGACGCGGCTATAGTCTTAATACCTAATTTAGAGGGAGACCCCTATTGCCGGGGCATTCTATATGACCTTTCCCTCTCATTCTCCTTGGGGTGAATCTCCCAGCCTTCGCCGGAGATGTAAAAATATTTCCCCTTCCAGTTCTTCACACTGGTCGGCCTCCCAGTGTAAAGGGTCTCATCCCTGTCGCGGACAGAGAAATAGTAATAACCTGCGAACTTCACTGAGTTCTCCTTTGGGTGGTAGAAGTGAAAGAATTCTGCGGGAGTGATGTCCTTTTTGAATAGGTTCTCCCAAAGGACAATCGCGGCATAAATGGCTCTCCAACCATTAGGATCCAACTGGGCTGGGGCCAGTTTCATTGTCTGAAAAAGGCGACGGATGGGGGCTGGAACAGGCAACCGCAGCCCGTAAATAAAGGCATGGAGTGGGAAGCAAATTCCATCATCGGCTACAACCGTGCAAGATCTTTGGTTCGTGGCAGGTGCCGAGCACATCAAATTTTCTGGAAATTCGAAGGCCTCAGCCACCTGCTCAACCCAATCTTGGGTCGTGGCGTCGCGGATATCAAGTGCAGATAAGGGTCTCTCAACCCTCCCAGATATACCAGTTGGGTTATCTCTAACTGTCGCGGCATCATCTCCTGCACCCATTGGATGAGTACTCGAGTTGGCTTCTTCTTCCATAGGCGCGGATTGAAAATCCTTCCCAAACGCAGTGTCCGCGGAGTCTGAGTCTAGTATCACACAGTTAGGGCAATCCTTTAGTTTGCAAGGCCCTGTTGATCTTAGAGGGGGCACGAAAGTGAGTTCAGGAGGAGAGGTTTCGAAGTACTTTGCCCAAAAGCCTCTCAGAAACTTGTCTGGGTCAAAGCTCATATGGCTGCAGCAGTACCTGAAAAGCACAGTTCACAGTTAAGCGCCGCAGCGAGTATGGTTTGGAAAAGACTTCAAGAAGCCGCGGGAAGATTATATATAAATAATGTATTTGTTGGAAACTATTTCCCTAACATTATTACTAATGGGCTAGCTCTACTACTTGAACCTAAGGGATCGTCCTCTGGCCCTACTAGTTGCGGCCACCTCCTAAATCAGTAGTCTTAAAATACTCCACCGCCGCGGCAGAATAAGGGGATATTCATTAAAGAGCCGTGGAGGATAAATCCTAGAATTTAAGGGACACGACTATCGGGCACGGTATAACGCACATAAGGACCACAACAGTTCAAGGGAATGGAATATTAAAATCCTATCATGCCGCGGCCTATCTCTCAAACAGTTGGGTATCTATTGTTTAGCCATTTTCAAGATCCAACACCCAGAATATGAAGAGTTTATATTGAGAACTTCAAGAACATCACGAACAACAAGTTCCATTATATGATTTCATGGGATTCAGCATACGAAGATTAATTCAAACAGTTATTACAACTATTTTATCTATTGTTTGATTCTAGTTTAAAGACAGTCCAATTGAAACCCTAAAATCCTATCAAGCAATGAAGAAGCCTTTGTGTGTTTGGTTATTGAAGGAGTATAAGCTACGAAATTGATTAAAAAGGATGATTAATCGAAAAAGTTACCTGAAAATGAAGAAAGTCGCGATGCTCAGCCTCACACCACCTTGGAACCGCCACACACAGCCTCGAAGGGTCGCCGAAAAATGAATGAAGTTGCACACGCAGAGATTCGCTCTCGATTTGCTCTCAATGTTTTGGAAACGTAATGAAGTCCACGTCCAGAAACAATTTATATAAGAGAGCACGAAAGACGAATCGTCGCTTTAAAGACACCGCGGCACCTAAGCAGACTCATCTAAGCCGCAACCCCAATTAATTTCCCTTGGCATTACGACTTGGGGGCTTATTGATAGTATAAATATAGCACCCTGCCACAGAGGGTATTCTACTCCACATGCAGGGTGCGGCCATACCTCATACCACATAGAGGGCGCGGCCCTACAGAAACATAGGGCGCGGCCATCCTCATCATAGGGCGTGGCCCCCAACCAAACTCCACGGAGATGGCTATCACGGTGCGGCCTGATAATTATAGGTTGCGGCACACAGCAATGGTTCACCAAGAAGAAGCCGCGGCAGTACTCAGTACAGAGCGCGGCAGTCTCCAGTGCCACAGTACAACACTGCTTGCCTTGCATGCCGCATCCCCCATATTCGTAACTACTCCAGACTTGATACACAGCACACATACCTCTTATAAATAGAGGACCACACCTCGAAAGAAGGGGGAATTCCCATCACCTGAGCAGATTCTACAATACAGATTCTCTCTGCACAACCTCAACATACGACTTGGAGGCCACCCATCTACATCGCAGCCACCTCTCCGGCAAATCGGAATCCTCAATACTTCCATGTACTCTCATTTGTTCTCATACTTGTACGCCTCTTTAGGCACGATTATATTGTACAATGCAATGCATATAATGAGAACGGAGCAACACAGTGGATGAAGACCTATTTTAAAGGCTGAACCACTCTATATCGTGTCTTCTCTCTATTTACTTGCTTTACTTGTTTATTACGCACTTTAATCATGATTTGCTGATGCGAGAACGACAAGTCGACGATTTCTCGTATCATCAATGAACACTGACCTAAAAACAATAACATGTGTAGTCAAAGTAGACTATCCTAGTTTAACTCTTTGTCTTGTCTCTACTAGAAGAACGGATGTACATAATGTAAATTTCGCATTCCTCATAACCCAACTCTTGTATAATCAGTCCTTATCTAAACACTTATTACACCCCCCGCCCTAAGGTAGTTAATCATAGTCGCCATGATAGAAATTTTCAAGAAAATATACTTTATTATTTACAAACAAATAAGTATCCAAGAATGGGTTAACATAATGGGACATCCCAAACACCTTTAATCAACTCCAAATTTAAAGTCGATCCGTTTATGCTACTCTTTTTTACTTGAACATTTCATAAAAAAGACGAGTATCCCCAATAGTATATTTCCTAAAAAATATCTATCGGGATCATAAAGATTATTTTCCTAAATCAAGGACGCACATTCACATCTCCTATATTCATTTTCTACAGCCACGCCACGACTTTCCACGTACAATGAGAAATGTGTATGCTTTGATCTCATTAACAAATAAGTACGTTGGTGCAATCTCATAACCCTATCGTGTGCACAATCCCCCGTGATATGTCACTTGTTACATTGCATCACAATATGTCACTCTAACATATTTCCCGAGTGATACGGCCCGATGACGTATTTCCCATGGGATATCCCAATATCTTATCACAATATCAAGTTATCCACCCAAGATACACAATATCTTCACCCACGGCTTCTTACATTCACACCAAAGGATATTACAATGTCTCTACCATGATTATTAGTTTTTTGAACTAAGCCAGTTTTGATCTCATGACCTCACTAGTATGCAAGTGCAATATTGAGTTTTCTCTCGAGAGCACAAGCCCCCATACAATCATTCACATCCCAAACTATGTAATACTTGATCTCGTGACCTCATGGGTACGCATGCTCAATATCGAGTTATCACTCATTAGCACAAGTCCCCATACAACACATGTACACGCGCGCGCTCAGCCAAAATGCGTGCACACAAACTAACACTTACGTTCCCTCCCAATCAATTTTTGGAGAGTAATTAAGTGTTTATATGTTTAAGGGGTTTTATTACGAAGGTTCTCAAATTTCATGTTAAAAACTATAAAATATACAAATATATATGCTGTAAAATAAAGAACGAGTTGAGTGTCTAAAACCTTCCCCGCTTGTAACACGATCCTCGAACCTAATATCTCAAATATCTAGAAACTTAAGCCTTAAGAGCCTTAGGATGATCCTATAAGGGTTCATCCGACCTATTTCGTTTATTTTTGTATAAACCAAACTAGCTACTCTGATCAACCTCTCACGCTTCATTCGGCATGTGCAAATACGTTTAATATATATATATGTGTGTGTGTGTGTGTGTGTGTGTGTGTGTGTGTGGGAACCCCATTCTCCATCCTCACCCTGAACCCGATTTGGTGAACGAATTTAATCTTCATGCCCGCACTAGTCCCCGAAATTCAATCCTTATCCCCACCACAAATAAAGGATTCCCCACTAAAACCCGACCCGACCCGATAAAATATTTTATCATCCCTCATCAAATAGAATAAATTAAGTGACAACGATCTAACAACATAGCACAGCATTGCGCAAAAGTGAAAGAAGACGTGAAAACTTGCAACAAACAAAGAGCTAAAAACATAGTGCATTGTTTTGCTTCACAGTGAACTACTTCGTTGGAGCCATTGCTAAAAACGTTAAACTATTCCTTACATTTTACTTTTTATCGCAAATGACCACTCACAAGTAGTGTACAATGAAAGTTTTTCTACGTGATAGCAAGAAGTTGTTGGGGGAGTTGGGACTTACATATGGCATTTCCGCCTCGTGTGACACGCTTTGTTGATAACTAACAATAAATATTAAAATTAAAGCACACAATAATTATTTTGTCAAACGTGACGTCCGCATCAACCTCCTAAGATCCACATTCTTCCAAATTTACAACCTCACCTCACTTCACCAGTCACAATCATCTCACCTTCATTAATAATGCATTCCCAATATTGACTAACAGAGTTTGAGACTCCCGAGAACAAAAACAGTGCCTAGAGAAACCCACCTAACCCATAACCAGAAACTTGGAGATATATTTATTTGCATGCAATAAATTAAATATGGAGGAACCAAAGAACAACCCATGTAACCAAGGGAAGAAAAGGAAGAATATGGCAATCAAAATAGGTGGTGGTGGAGCTATTGGTGGTGTTGTTTTGTTAGCTACTGCAACCTTTTTCGTATCAGCTTTTGCCATCAAAATAAGAAGAAAAAGAAGATCAAATAATGACAATAAAGATAAAGTTAGCAAAGGGCTTAGCTTTCTTCTTCCTGATTCTTCTCACCATCAGAGGTTTGTGAATTTTCTATGTTTGACTCCAACCCCACAAGTTCTTTTGAATTCATAAAAAAAAGCTCTAGATAAATTGTGGTTCATGGTATTTTTTTTATTTTTTTTTTCACAATTGCAGTAGTGATGCAACAACAGATATGGATGTGACCCAGATTTTGAGCTTGGTAATTCTACACTTCTAGTTCCTTTCTCCTATCATTCCCCCCCCCCAATTGATTATTCCATTCATACCCCCATGAAAAGATTTGATTGACTATTGGCTTTCATTTATTTTTGTATATTGAGTTTGACACCCATTACTTATAGTTAACTAGGGTCCTGTTTACAATTTTTGAGAATTTTTTCTGACACTTGATGACTATTTATGACAACTTTGGGGTAAAAATTCAAGAAGTGAAAATAATGTTTTAAAATTAATCCTTTAACATAATTAAAGGCCAAAGAACACATAGCTAAAAAATTGGTTCATTTAGCCTTTTAGCGATTGAGTAATGATACGAGTACCAAATAAATCTCTGGTATCATCCACCAAATGAGCTGGCATGCCAATAAAGTATTATACTGTGTCATTATTAAATTGTATTGTACAACATTTATTGTCATGTCACATCATTTGGTGGAGGATTTGGATGATATTTTGGGACGCATATCATTATTCTTTGGCGATTATCGCTTCCAGTACCATTTTTAACTTTTTGCACCAATTGTTTAGACTTTTTTTTCACACAAGTGCAACAAATACTGAAAATCGTCTGCAAAATGATATTTAAAGTTTTGCATCCAACCCAAAAGGTTAAATAATGAGAATCGGCAATGTTTTAGATCATATTTGATTTTTACATGGAATCCTAAAATCTAATTATTTTGATTCAGGATGAGAAGCCCAAGCTAAAAACTAAAGACAATAGTACATTGTTTGATGATCCTGTTATCAAAAGAGAAGAAATCTCACCTCCCTTTCTTGAGAATCCATCATGTCTTAAGGTGAAGAAGAATGAGCATTTAGAAGAAATTGAAGTACTCACGAATGTGCATGAAGCAATCGAGGCAGCTTATGTCGATCAGATCATAGTCGAAAAAATCCCACAGAGCCCAATATTAAATTTTAAAGATAAAGAAGAATGCAATGTTGGTGGAGATATTATTGTTGAGAAATGTGATGAAGTAGAGATGCAATTGAATGAAGAACAAGAGTCCCCCATGGGTGTTGGTGATGAAGAACTTATCTGTTTTGATAATTCAAAGCTGGAAAGAAGTTCATCAGCTTTTGAGGCAACAGATGAAGCAATTGAGGCAGCTCATGGAGAGGAAATCACAATTGAAGAGGATCCACAAGTGCAATTGACCCAAGAAGAACAAAAAGAAGAAGAATTTGATGAACATATTATTGTTGAGAAATGTGAAGAAGATGATAAGCAACAAATCCAAACAAGTGAAGAACAAGAGACCCTTTTGAATGATGATCAAGAAGTTTTTGTTTCTGGTGAGTTGAAACCAGAAATGAGCTCATTTAAAAAACATGGTGTCGAAACAATGAATGAAGTGATTGAGTCATTTTGTGTAGATGAGATTGCAGTAGAAGATAGCCAACCAATTCAACAAAAAGAACAAAAAGAAGAATGTGATGGAGAATTTATTGTGGAGAAATGTGAAGAAGATGAGCAAATCCAACCAAGTGAAGAACAAGAGACCCTTAAGAATGTCGATAAAGCGATTGAGCCGATTTGTGTCGATGATATTGCAGTAGAAGAAGTCTCACCAATTCAACCAAAAGAACAAAAAGAAGAATGTGATGGAGAAATTATTGTGGAAAAATGTGAAGAAGATGAGCAAATCCAACCAAGTGAAGAACAAGAGACCCTTAAGAATGTTAATAAAGCGATTGAGTCGATTTGTGTCGATGATATTGCAGTAGAAGAAATCTCACCAATTCAGCCAAAAGAACAAAAAGAAGAATGTGATGGAGAAATTATTGTGGAGAAATGTGAAGAAAATGAGCAAATCCAACCAAGTGAAGAACAAGAGACCCTTATGAATGTCGATAAAGCGATTGAGCCGATTTGTGTCGATGATATTGCAGTAGAAGAAGTCTCACCAATTCAACTAAAAGAACAAAAAGAAGAATGTGATGGAGAAATTATTGTGGAAAAATGTGAAGAAGATGAGCAAATCCAACCAAGTGAAGAACAAGAGACCCTTAAGAATGTTGATAAAGCGATTGAGCCGATTTGTGTCGATGATATTGCAGTAGAAGAAATCTCACCAATTCAACCAAAAGAACAAAAAGAAGAATGTGATGGAGAAATTATTGTGGAGAAATGTGAAGAAAATGAGCAAATCCAACCAAGTGAAGAACAAGAGACCCTTATGAATGTTGATGAAGCGATTGAGTCTATTTGTGTCGATGAGGTTGCGGTAGAAGAAATCTCACCAATTGAACCGAAAGAACAAAAAGAAGAATGTGGTGGAGAAATTATTTTGGAGAAATGTGAAGAAGATGAGCAAATCCAACCAAGTGAAGAACAAGATACCCTTATGTATGTTGATAAAGTGATTGAGCCAATTTGTGTCGATGAGATTGCAGTAGAAGAAATCTCACCAATTCAACCACAAAAAGAAGAATGTAATGGAGAAATTATTATGGAGAAATGTGAAGAGGATGATGAGCAAATCCAACCAGGTGAAGAACAAGAGCCCTTGGCGAACTATGATCAAGAAAATTTTGTTTCTGGTGAGTTGAAATCAGAAATGAGTTTGTTTGAAAAATATGATGTCAAAATTATTAAAGAGGATGAAGCGATTGAGCTGGTTTGTGGTGACCAGAATGAAGTAAAAGATAACCCACCAATTCAATTGAGTGAAAAAGAGAAAAAAGAAGACTATGGTGACAGAGAGATTGAGGAGGAAGCAGTTGTAACAACAGACAACAACCCACAAATGCAATTGACTGAAGAACAAAATGAAGATTCTGATGGTAAAGATATTGCTGAGGAAGCAATTGTGACAATCCAAGAAGATATGGTAGCACTAGATAACAACCCACCAATGCAAATGAGTGAAAAGGAACAAAAAGAAGACTATGATGACAGAACTATTGTCGAGGAAACAGTTGAAACACTTCTGGTAGATATGGTTGTACTAGATGATAAAATACAAATGCAATTCAGTGAAGATGAAGATGAAGATGAAGATGAAGATGATGATGATGAGGAGGAGGAGGAGGATGTTGTTGTTGAGGATGATGATGACGACGATGATATAATTGAAATTGTTGAAGAGGGTTCAGAAGAAACGGGAGACTCGTCAATGGAATCGAATGCGGAGGCAATTTGGCCAGCAGATTCCATGCAAGATTTATCACTATTGGAACTCAAAGAATTGAAGAAGAATGAAGATAGAGAAATGAAAACAGAAGAGCTTCATCTTCCTAACAACATAGGCAATACTATTTTCAATGGCAAAGAACACGATAGCAATGAAGATCATGATGATGAGTTAACGACGAGTTTTAGCCAGAGGAACATGGCGAAGCTCGGAACACAGAATGATCAATTGACAAACGTGTGGAAAATGAGACTGTGGATGTGGTCAATGTTGATGCCACTGTGGTGCTTGTGTTACTGCTACTCTGGGTTACCCTTTTTGAAGATTACTTTCATTGTTGTCTTGGTTTTGATCCTCTTTAACTTCCATTGAAGTTTCAAAGCTTTCTATTTTGTACTAAGAAAATGATAAATAAGGATTTCAAACAGATTCACGTTTGAAGTTCAGCTAATATATATATATATATATATATATATATGAGGATGTAAAATTAGAAGTAGCATTGCTATGTTAAGTTAATGTATCTTTGACAGTGGCTTATACAGTGATTTATAATAACATTTACAAAATTTATCAAAAGCTGATATTTTTCACATTGATTTCGTGGACTTCATCAACTGAATGTCCACCAATAAAAAGAAATGTTGTTAATAATATACTCTATTTTCAGGAGTAACAATATTAAGAACTATCGCAAGAAAACATAATTGTGCATATTAAGCACTTCGGAATACAAAGGTTCTCCATTTTAAGCATATTATGTTCTTTAATACAAATTTTTCCATTATCTATAGTGTAAGATTTTAATTCCTAAACCTACTTCGAGTGTAAGTTGAGATGCAGGACTTGGCAAACTTTTAATGTTACCTTCATCAACAATACTAACAATTTTTTGTCAAATTTGATCCGAAATAATAATTGGACTCATAACATGGTAATGTGATCTCATTAACTCAATATATTTTGTTTGTCCAAACTTGTTTAGTAGTTTTTCAGGATGCTCCACATGGTAAGTCAAACTCATCTATAAAAAGATAAACGCAGTTTATTTATTTGTAATTAATGAAAGCTGACTTGAAAGTACTTCATTTAAACATAAAAAAGTGATTTGAGGTGTGGGAGAAAACATACCTTATCCAAAGTAAAAAGTATGTACAATCATATTGTTGATTACTTTAATTTCGCATGATAAAACAGCGTCTAGAGTCTACTTGTTGTGTTGCACAGGGCAAATAGTCCACAAGATTTTGGAAAATCTGATCATATTTCACCAGCAAATCTGCGAGCATGTAGTGAAACAAGAGTGCTACCAACAAGTCTTTAGTGAGAAGGTCAAAGACAAAAGAAATTAAAAAATAAATAAATAAATAGGTTTATTGAAAGGCCTTCGCGGGCAGCGATGTCAGGTTTCACAGCAATAAGCAATTATGACAACGTCGTATAAATCATATGGAGAAATTTTGCCTGTTTTGCCAAAATGTTTGTGAGCAATGCGAATTATCAGCGAAGACACCGCGAGCGGCAAATGTCAACGAGCTTGCGAGTGAATTTGTCCACGGGCAGTGAAGCAGATTTTCGCAGAAGTGAAATGTGCAAAAGCAAGAAAAACTTGAAAAATAACCAAGCTTGTGTGTGTTAACATAACTTGAATTAGATTTCTTAAACTGGAAAATGTGTTATGCTTCTGTGTGTGATCTTAGAAATTTGCTATATACATATGCCCTGTATTTTTCTTATGACTATCAATATTTATAAATCAACATATTGACACCTAGAATAAAGTTGAAGCGCAGCAATGAAATCTTGAACATTAAGTTTTCCGGATGAACTAGGACTAAGACTCAAAGTGTGTTTATGTCAACAGAATAAAGACAACCTAACAAAGCGAATGCACACGAGTATATATATACTCTTACAAGCAGTGGCGGATCCAGGATTTTTTTCCAAGTGGGGCGGACATATAAGTGTTGCCGGGGGTTCGGGGGCGGGAGCCCCCGAGGCAAATATTTTTAGGACTAATTCAAGTTTAATTTGAATTTTATACAAATTTTTAGAGTTATTTTTTTCCAACAATTTTTTACCCCCAATAAATATATACCAAAATTAACAATAAGTTAATTTTTAATATTAATAACAATAAGTTAATAGAAATAATTTAATTTTTAATATTACGCCTAAAAATACATTTAACATTTATTCTAACCTAAAAATACATGTAACATTTATTCTAACCTAAATTAACAACAAAATATGAATGTTAAAAAGTATAACATGTGAATTTAATTAGAAGAGCAAAAGCTCAAAATACAACCAACCTTCAACAAGGCACAACAGACCCAACACAGACTATCCCCGGATCAAGCCACAAAACAACACTACAAACAAACAAAACATACTACAAAGAAGACCAAACTGGCCCAACTCAGAATACAAACCTCAGTACCCAAAAAAAAACACTCTCAGAATAGGCCCAGCGTAAAACACAAAAATAAAACAAACAAAGCATAATCATAAGGACACGTGATGTCTTCTACAGCTTCCCAATTCAACGTGTTAAGAACCAATAAACCAACCAATTAGGAAAGGACATCAGCCAAAATCAAAACCACTCAAACAAAACCATCAACACAGTTGCATAATCTTTAAACCCAAAACAGAGAAACGAAATGTTTTTTAAAAACCAGGCTGGATGATCAAACACCAAACCCACTTACGTCTTCAACCTCAAGACAAATCAGACGAAGCATCCTTCAGATGTACCAACACCTCAAGAACCAAACAACCAACAAAACTTAACTTTCTATTTTTACCTATAGCACCGCTAAAAAAAATTTCTTCAAATCTGAACTGGGGCGACCGCCCCAGTTCGTCTCCACGTGCGTCCGCCCCTGCTTACAAGTTACAAAGGTGTATACTTAAAAATGCACACTTGGTAAGTAGTCGCTAAGTGTGATTAGTTGATCTCTTTATACTTGAAAAGTCATTAGTTCGATAATTAGTCACCAGGTATTTCCAATTAATCTCTGTAATATACCAATGCACGCAACCAGCTTGAGTGATCTTTGTATATCTGCAATGGCTCACACTCACTAACTAGTCACAGTATGTGCAATTAATGTTTGTTGTTTATGAAGGCACATGCCCGGTAACTAGCCACTGAATATGTTCATTTAGTCTCTACATATTTACAAGTATATTAACAAAGGCACGCTCGGTATTCAGTCACCAAGTATGTGCAATTAGTCTTTGTTTATTTACACAAGCACATTCATCAACAGTCACCTAGTAACATTTTCATTTCAATATATACGGAGAGATAATTACTTTAATTTTTCAGAATTATTCGGCACCTCCGAGTTTGATGGAGACCATTCAACCATGAGTTGTCAAGTATCTAATTTTCTACATGGGTTTCATCTTTCATTGAAACTTATCTTCTCAATACCAAAACAACTCAAAAAAGCAACATGAAATGTGGCAACAACTAGGCACCTTATAAACCAACTCAAATATCTTTCAAATCAGACACTATACCCATTAATAACTTTTATAAGGTTTGGTGAACAGTCAAGATGGAGAACTGAGGATGAGTTTGGAAAATTAAGCTTTATTCAATGGTGCCACATTTTTTTATGACTGGTGTCAGTAAACAATTTCTGAGGTGACTTTAGCATCACCTTACCAAAAGAACAATTATTTATCCACTCTGCACCTATTTGCCGTAATGCACCTGCACAAGTGGGGCTAATCCAGTGTGCCCCCAATAATTTTTTTCCCCACGGCAAATGTCTAAAACATGCCTTAATTCTACCTTTTAGCGAACTTGGAAAAAAATTCAAAGGCAAATTTGAGCAACCAAACACGCTAAAAGTTGAAAAAAAATGTCAAATTTGTCATGACAAAATTCTTATTACAGACGCTAGCTGCTTACCAAGTATAGCCAACAAAAAAAGTTGAGCATTAACCAAAGAATGTGAAACCGTCAGGACACGGGCTTTCCACGAAAAAAAAATATATATATGAGCTTATTAGCCTGAGACGGAAAATAAAGGAAAAATCTCTGTAACACCTTTTGTATAAATGTCTCACTAGTGTATCTCGCAATTACCTTTACAAGTATACTCCATAACTTCTATTACTACTAGTCTACTACTACTACTCTCTTCTCTATATACAGTCCCCTGATTCCACAGATTAGCGCAAATTGGCTTTGCTGCTGCTGATTTATTTCTTCGCATGTTCAACAAATACTTTATGAGAACTAACAAGCTCAAAGGACCCTGAAAAAATTTCTTAGTTTTCTGAGGACAAAACTTCATACCCAAACATGGGCTAGCTGGGCGAACTACCCTGGGACAAATAATTAAGGATTTTTTTTTAGATTTTTTAACTTTAGTACCTCGCTAATTTGAATCTTTAGACTTCGGTACATTTTTTTAATTTACTTTAGATGCTGGTAATTTTGGTTGCCGAATGTTATCTTCAGTGCTTGCCATATGTACCCAAGTCTAGAAAGGAAATCAGTGAGGTACTAAAGTAAAAAAAAAAAAAAAAAATCCCTAAAATGTATTCAGCATTCTAGAATCTGTTGGTTATCCATTGAGCTAGGCCAGCTGCATCCCGTGGACCATCCCAATACACCAAGAATTAAATCCACCTTTGAACAAGCATTAACCTGCATGAAAATGAAATGTCAAGTGTCAAAGACAATAATGAAGGAAAAAATTCATCAACTACGCAGATTTGGCAAGCAACTCCCCTAAACTATATTTAATGCAATAACTTCAATGAACTAGGCTTTTGTTGCAAAAGACCCCTAGGTGCCACTAAATAGGTTATTTGCAACAAGTGCATAGTTCAGGAGGGGGGGTGGGGTGGGGGGGGTGGGGGGGGGGGGGGGGAGAGGAGGAGCTTTTAAAATATTTCAGGGGATTTCTTCGCAAAAATTGCAAAGTTCAGAGGGTTTCTGCACTTCCCCTAAAAGCACAATTTTGACTAGGGTTGTTCATCGATTGGTGTTTTTAGAATACGGTACCTCTTTTACTTTTGTATCAGACCTAACCCATTCTCAGTCCAAATTCAAAGTTAACAGTCACATTCAGCAACTACACAAATTTTCATCACTAAAGGTGACTTTCACGACAAAACGCAATTTTTTTGCTACTAAAGTTGACATTTGGCGACCATTTCTGTCGTCGCCAAGAAATTTTGACGGTAAAAGTTGTTGCTCAGTTTAACTTCTAGGATCTGTGATGGAAAATGAGTAGTCACAAAAATTAAAATAAAAGAGGTACCTTAATCTAAATACTCCACTTAATGATGTAATTAAATCACCGTAAAAAAATATGACAGCGAATAGAAGCATACCAAACTGTCCAGGCTGGCTTCAACATGAAATAAAAGAACTGCCATTCCTCTCCCCCTGTCGGTCTCGGCCTGCAAATTTTAATTGTAAATGAGACTTTTACTAAAAGGAAAAGAAGGCCATGAATATTTCACTCAGATCTAGTTCAAGGATGGACTTACTGCACAAGAGCAGATTGTGACACCTACGTCTGCCAATGTCAATGTGATATCAGCCATCATTCCTGTAAATTATTTGACTATTAATAAATCAAACAAAAGATAAAGGAAAAACATATCTCTAGTCCACCATAAGAAGGGCATCCCACCAAATTTTGAAGTTGAAACAGCATAATGTTGGATGTGGCTATACCATTGTGCTGTTTCAACTAGTAGTCCTCCTTTGGTTCCAGGTGAAATATTTTTCACCGGGTTAAAAGTGTTCATATGAAACTGTGAATAAGTATACAGGGTATAATTATGTTATTTCGAACCAAATTGATTAAAACACTTTTCACGATGACAAATTTTTAACCCAAACCAAACTGTGCCTTAACAAAAAGGGAATAGACAGCGGTAAAACCAGTTACCTCTCCGATCAATACAGACTACACAGAACCACTGGATGGAGTGCCCCTCAAGGTTGTTCCAAGACGCAACTTTGCCAGCTCGCCAGCTCTCCAGACCAGGCAACACTTCCTTGTACATTGGAATATTAGCAAGTATCATCTTAGCAACACCATTCCCCTGTGATAACATCTCCCCTTGGCATTTTAAGCTCACGTGCTTCATATTCTTGTTATGTTTGCCATTAACCTTGGGGACCTGAATACTACCGTTTTGAAACTGAAAAGCATCTTCACAACTCGACTTTGAAGATGACTTCTCCATAACGTTCATGAGGATTTTCTCCCACGTGTGTTCGCTCCCTTTAGAATAATCCGATACCTCTTCCACTTCAGTTTCCTCTTCAGAGTCAGCCACAAATTCATTGACTGAGTCGGTTGTTATTTCTGTTGCCGATAGTGCAGCTTGCTCTTTCAAAAACTGAACAAATAATGAAGTCCATTTTAATAGAGCAAAAGGCAGGAGATATCTGAGCACTATCCATAATCAATTACATAGAAAAACATACTTTTATAATCTTGTGCCTGGCACTACGTGTTTTTGCATGTTGCAGCCATTGCTTATGTCTCTGGAAAGCAGACTTGCTAGAGAGTGCCTGATAAAAGACAGCTCAACATTATTATATCGTGAACAAATAAGCAACCAGTTATGTTCTGGAGAGTTGAAAAGTACTAAGAAATAATGTGAAACTGACTTCATCAAAAAAACATAATTAAATCTATACATTGCCACCATTATTATAGTCCTAGTAGTCTAGAATAGGAGTCTAAACTCAATCATGGGGAATTCAAAGAAACCATAAATGGGCCAAACAAACATTACTGGAAAGGACTCGCAATTTTGAACAGGTGATTCTGTGATTGTGTCGAACACATCGCCGATATTGGCACTTCACAAAGACTCTCAGTCACATAGCTGATCACTTATGATTACAATTTAAAGTATAGATGTTTCATTTCTGAGATGTGGTGAGCACTTCTTCGACATTCAAAAAAATATGAAAAAAGTACCTTCAATGTTAAATTTCGTATCCAAAATAAATATAAATTTTAGAATTAACAAAAAAGGAAAAAAATGATTAATTGGAAAACTGTTAAAAGAGTGGACGTGGATGGGAAAGACAAATCATTTCAATAATTTAAATATAACATGCATATATAAAGAGATTGTTTCACAAATCGTGATTGGTTGTGCAGGTTTTTCCTGAACTCTATAGTTTCAGTCCGAGTGTTGCTGACTTGGGCATCATATGTATTGTTCTAATCCTGAATTTTCCGACTTCTGAATTTTCCCACAAAAAAAAGATTGTATTAGAATTGGGAACGATATAAATTTCCAATTTTTCTGAAACCGTGTCACTCAATTTTCTAAAATATTTTTCAAATTGTTCAATATTTATATATATAATAATACAATTATATCTCGTATATTAAAACATTATATTATTAGTTCTAACTGAATCATGATGACTGTCTGTATAGATCGATCTCCTATGCTCTCCACCTAATGGACCATACTTTTAGAAAGATCACTAAGTATATAACGAAGGTCCGCTGCATAATAATTTAAATAATAATTCGACGAAAAGGTAAAAATGCTAGGACGATGGACATAAAACTAACATTATAGGTTATAATCTCCACAACTTCAGCATTTACGAGCACATGCGAGGGAGAAACGAGATTTCCATTGACCTGCAAACATAGAAAAGTTGCAATGACAATTGGTTTTCAAAATAACCAAGCACAAATCAAAAATTAGAATAATACCTTTGCAGCCACCATTTTGTTGCAAATTTCTGTGTGTATCATATACGCGTAGTCAATGACAGTTGCACCCTTGGGCAGATTTTTAATCTGAACAGAACATGAAATGAATTATTGAGGCATTTAAAATCACCAGTCTTTATTTAATAAGTAAAATAATTAATTTCTTTACCTCTCCCCTTGGTGTAAATACAAAGACACGACTTCCTAGAAGGTCTCTCGTGATGGTGTCTACAAACTCCCTGGAGCTCATGTTACCAACAAACTCCTCTTGCCATTCTCTAATTGCGTTGAGCCACCCAATCTAGATGAAAGAAAGCACTTTTAACCTAAAGTTAGTAATCGATTTGGGATATTGAAGGTTAAAAACTATCATAATTTTGCAAAGGTAAACGATATATTACTCTGAGGGCCACATTTGCATTGTTAAGACATACTGTTTTCCCTTTTGAACTTCTATCATTAGACATTACGTGTCTAACTAAACCATTAACAAAAACTTTCCCACTATAATGAGCAGCAATGCCTCTCTCTGCTATTAAATCCATTTCTTCAGTTCTTATCTGCCAACCAAATATAAACCCAACATGGAAAGTAAATATCTTGCAACCAGTCAAAATCAAATATTCAAGAAGAACAAAACAACCACCACAACACTCCAAGGGTAACAATATAAAAGAATTATCAGTGAATGAAGGCATTTAAAGGGGAGATATTGCAAAACTAGAAACGAGTGAACATTCAAGAACCTACCAGAACTTCCAGCCGAAACATGCTCTCATAAAGAAATGGAAGTACAGTTGTATGAAGACTTTGATAACCATTAGGTTTGGGGGTAGCAATGTAGTCCTTCATCTGTTAAGAAAATCAAAACAATATGCCTACACAATTTAATATATACTACAAAATGGAACTAAATGTTCAATATAGAAAAAAAGGCAAGGAGAGCAGCCCACGCACGGCTCGGGGAATAGGGGTCCAAATTCCATGTACCAGGCCAAGAACATGGTAACAGATCTGCAAAAGGAACAGATGTGTATCAATAATGTGCGCATCCTAGAAGGTGTAATCAATTGATTCGGCATGATGAATGATGTACCTGCTGTGCATTACACAGAGGCCCAACTCCCACGCATGGCTTTGGCTTAATAATAATTCGAAGCTGGTAAATAACATGTTGAAGTATGTCAGGAAACAAGATAATAGTTACAAAAATTCGATGTTTCTATTTAGCAGTTTCCATCTAACCTGTGCAATTTGGTTGACTTCACTTATTGAACCTTTAGATTTGAGTACAGCTTTATAGATACTGCACATAAAAAACAGATTATCACAGCCATCCAAGAAAATCTCTGTGGAAACGGTATCACAAGACATTTTGTATTATATAATGGCTAAGGTAAAGAAGCAATAAGACATATGCTTGGTAAAGAGAAAACTCCATCACCTAAAACTATAAACAACAATCTTAGCATGAAATGATTCCTGGTTAACCATTCAAATAAGACAAAGACCAGCCTTCAGGATTCTTAGGACTTCAATAAATCACAACTAATGCAGTCTTAGAAATTTTGTAGTGAAATATGTTTGATAGGTTAAAAGCATGCACCCATATCCAACCCGAACTTGACCCCACTCAAGCAAATATTTGATGGGACCATTGTCGTCAAATAGGTATGTATCCAAATCAGTGATCATGAATAACGGCATGATGTCAAATATGGAGTTAATCTACGTTGAGCTCAATCAGGCATCTCAGTGCACATTATAATAATTTATTATTTAGTGGAGAGATCTTTGACATAGTCAAAAATTAACTCCATTTGATAACATTTGAACCTCCAATATGGTGCTCAAGTTATTTATATAAAACCCTAATAAGATAAATACTTCCTCATTTAATGATAAATACCAAAATATCTTAATAATTACTAATTAAGTTAATGCTAATTCACACCAATTACTACAAAATTAACCCAAGGTCAAACACATAAAACCCATATACATCAACCTATGTAATATTCCAATTGTATTCCTTATATCTGCATTATTCTCCCCGACATTTCAAAAATCTCAAACAAGTTTCATTGTTGGAAGGATGAGAATCCAAAAGTGTTGACCGGGGATCCATGGAATAAAACCTTGAGACATGGCATTGGATTAATCTGTTGGAAGCCACCAACATAATAACGAGCATCTAATGTTTTCGCTTGGCCATTGACACTGTTAGGAATGATGAAATTAATATGTTGAATTTCAGCAAAGAGATTCATATTGTTCTTCTATTCTAAGAAACCAACCAAAAGGAAATAGTTCGCCTTGGCAGAGTGTCCATATTTTATATGAGATGCAGTTCAGCGGAATTACAGTGAGAAATTCTAAATCAGTAGATACCGTGGGAAGAGAAGACACGCATACAGAATCTACAACTTTAGGTTTGAAAAAATTCAGTCATATGTGTTGGCCTTCATGCTTCAAAGTATGGGTGTTGCCTTCTCATCATGTCCACCATCTTAGGTATTCAAGCCATAGCAACATTCACTGGCAAAAAAATATAACAGTAGATACTTTCTGAATCCGTGCCCACTTTAATGGGAACTAAGGATCTTTCAACAACTCTGAATGTTTATGATATGAAACGCAACAGAATTGACACACATGAACACATACGAATAAAAATAATAATCAACCCATATTTTCTCTCAAATCACCTCTCTCAAATATCATTAGTAAAATAAATCCTCCATGATAATTCTGATTTCAAGAGAGGGTCAAAAGCCTTATTTATAGATAATCCTAAGACTTGGGGAACAAGTTTCCTAATTGAAAAGGAAACTAAATAACCTAATTAAATTAGGTAACTACCACCTAATAATTGTTTCTAATAAGAATACTAATGAGTAATATTTATCTACTCGTAATAAAATACTAACATAAAATTAAAATAAACATGCTCAAATTAAATAGGACCCACGGAGGCAACTTTCCACGCACACGTTACTCTTCCGTTCTTCGAAAAGCTCGTCCCAAGCGCTATAGCCTTGAATGTTGAATATGCCACCCTCCCCTTCTTCGAAAAGAGTTACCACGCACTCTAGGGAATATTTGTAAGAGTCTATGCCACACCCATCATGCCGGAAATCATCGTCGGAGGTCAGAATCACTGGGCGGCAGGAGAAATTGAGTGGGTACTCCGGTCCGGCACTGCTGGGAGGTCAAATCTGAATTGACGACCTTTGTATCAAGTCGGAATGTTGAGCAGAGCTGTCAGAATGATGTGCAACCGCTGGACGAGGTGTTTACAATCTCGGGACTTGTCCGTGGTCATTGTAGTGGGGCCCAGTTTCAGATCTGTTCGCAGGAGAGTCGATTGGTACAAGATCTGGGTCGGAAGTTGTTGGAGGGGTGATTGCGGGGTTTTGGGTTTGGGGGCCATCCGCCAAAGGCGACGTAGTCCATGGTGGTTGGGCGGGTTATTCAGCCTTGGGGGGTTTTCCAAGCCTCATTCGCCTTGTGGGTAGCCAAAATCCTACCTCTTTGAACCGTTGCACTCGCCGGATTAATTCTCGCCGCCGCTTCAAAATCTCTATTTGTTCATTCAATATTATTGGATGGCCTGGTTTAAAGACAAACTGAGATAATCACCTGCTTCATATTTCATTCTTTTCTAATTACTGGGCTGAACAACATACTAATCCGGTGAGGTGAATAAAAACCCAGGTTTAATCGTCTTTCTCAATAATTCTCTACAAAAAATATAGGGTTTCTCCCTCCGTTCTGCAGAGGCGATGAAAGGAGCTACACTAAAATGTGTCTGGTGAGGTAGACGGCTATCGGCGAAACCGCTAAGGTAGATGAAGGGAGGAGTTCTGACCACAGTTCAGCCAACGTCAAGTTAAAGGCTGCAATGCATCGTCTTCTGTGCTGCGGTGTCGAGGGACAACAGGGATGACCCTGATCTGCAGATTTCTCTAGTGTTTACGAGGATTATGAACTTTAGATGATTGGCTTGATGCAGGATCGCAATGAACACTGAAGTGTGGTGAATGGTATGATGTGGTTTGGATTGCTCCGTGACAGGTCTCAATCTTATAGGATGTGGTGGTCATGGAAATATAAGAGAACAGAAGGATTTAGTGGCTGGTTTCGGAAAAGAAAGGGGTTTTGGAGCAGTGCAAACAAGATGGTAAGAGTGAACCATGGTCTAGGAGAATAGAAAAAGCTGGTTCGAAACCGATATCGATAAATATAGGATTTGTATACCAAATTGATGCAAAATGAAGATAGTGATAGATAGAGAAAAAGGGAAGAAGTAGAGGCCCACAAGCAATTGGCACATAAGCCCACAAAAGCTCACAAGCTTTAATTCATAATTCAGGGATGAATATGAAAGAAGATAACATCCATATTTAGACTAAACCTTAATGAGATAAATAGTAACCTAACTGATGAACACTTCCTAACTTTAAGATGAATACTAACATATCCAAACAATAATTAATTATCTAAAATAACCTTAATTTACATGAACTGCCACTAATTTATCCCCAAATTTAAATAATAAAATTCATACATCAACCTGCTTAATATTACTCATTTACTATATTTTCACTTGAAGACTTTAATAAATTTGTTATTAGATTGTAGCAGATTAATATTCTCCAAGTTTTTACGCATTTTTTTCCTTCGGGAGAAAAAAAAGAAATAGAATATATTTAGCAGATCGCTAAAATTAGTGTTCTGGAAGTGTACCATGTTTCGGAACGTGTGTACCGATATGTAAATCGATAGGGCATTAGCATTTTTTTTAGCAACTTTGAAGATAACATAATATCAGAGGCGTGGTAACAAAACCAGATTCTCCAAGCCTTGGCCGCCTAAGGTCTCTTAAGGTTCTCTGGTTAAAAGTATGTAATATATAGACAGTAGAAAGAAATATTATTTGGGGGGAGTACAACCAAACACATCCCAATATTGGTGGTAAGAGGGGGTGGGATGGGAGACTCTAGGCGGATTAGATGAGGGTAGACCCGGTGCGTCTTTATCCATACGACCTAAACCCGAACTCATCCTTACGAGCAAACTATATTATGAACAAACTCAAGTACATTATATACATTCTTTGCATACCATGGCCACTGTGAAGTTAATTTTTAACAAGTGATGGCTAACAATTTATTAGTTTTTGTTTTGCTGAACTTATATATATAAATTAAAAAGCCCTTAGTAATGAAATCAATAGATAAGACATAAAGTGAATAAACAAATCACTTAACAGCCAAAACAAGTAATTAGATGCCACAGTCGCAGTCAGACACAAGGACCCACACATAAGAGAAAAAGAAAACCACCAACCCACTTGGGGGAGGGAGAGGTTAGTGAGTTACCTATAAGGCTCCTTACATACAGACCGAACCTCCGTTTTAAGCGTCATAAGGTCTAAGAACTGATCATCCTCAATCTTCTTTATCAAAATTTTATTTGCCTAATACAAGGAGAAGAGCCTGATAAGAATAACTGTAAACTTTAAAACTTGACATCGCTCCAATAGTAAGTTAAAATTTGCTCATCGTGGTTTTTTGTAACAAATATTGCTGCGATGGCATAATTCTAGATCCAATATCTCTTTAAGAGACAGGAAGATAGTACCTCAAGGAGTTCCTTCTCATGTTCTTTATAGAGTTCTGCAGCTCTTCTTTTCACCTTGGCATAATCTTGTGGGTTTGTGTACATGAAGGATAGATTTTCAAGTTCAGACTGCAAGAAGACATTCGTAAGTATAATATATATATGAGCCCGAGCACATATACATAACTTCATAAAAATGATAACAGAAACCATGTAATAATGAGGGATTCAATTTCCAATAGGGCCTGATCTCGGCAAAGCATTCATGTAGTTCTGGTTTCTGTTCGGAAGAAAGATGAGGTTTTGGCTGCTGGCAATACGCAAAAATACGCCATTTATAGAGCCAAAAAAATTCCGAAAAAAATTATAAAAATAGAATTAATAATGTGAACCAATTAGATTACTTCAAAACCAATCTTTATTATGCATAGCATTATCTAATTGATTATACTAACACGGGTCGTACTTGTCAGATTTAATATTCCATAACAAATCAATATTAAATTAGAAAAACAATTAGATGACACATGAAACATGATAAAGAGGTTGCATAGAAATAGTCACATTGTTTTCATCATTTCAACTCCCTATTCTTGTGGAGGTATCAGTCATGGTAAGGATGTAAATAAGGATAATTTCCCCCAGTTGGCTAAGGATAAAAATATGGATCATATTGTTAGGATGACTTGCTAGGTGACCAATAATTTGGAAAATATGGTTATACAAAATAAAGAGATTTTATTAAGAAAAATTAATAACTTTTTCAGAGACACTACTAATTTTTAAGAAATAGTAGTAGTTTTTTAAAAATGTACAACAAATTTTAATCAAAAATGACTTATTTAAAAAAATGTACAAAAATCATTTTTTATTCATATGAAAATAAACAACTAATTTACAAACTGTTAACTTATTATTTTGGACAAAACAAAAAAAAATGAACTTTTACAAAAGTAAAACACATATGTAGAAACTATTAACTTTTAGTTATTATTATTTTATGCAAAAAAGTTATCATTTCATTTGTACAAAAAAATGAACTTTTATCGATGTAAAATACAAATGTAAAAAGACTTAACTTTTAATTTATTTATTTTTACAAAACAGTTATATTACATTTTGTACACAAAATCAATCTTTTACAAATGTAAAAGCAATCAACTGTTTTTTTTTGTACAAAACAGTTTTATTATTATTTTTTTTTTTTGAAATACAAAACAGTTTTTAGCAAATGAAAAAAGAACAAAAACAAAAATATTCTTAAAAAGAGGCAAAGAAAAAAAACTTTAAGAAAAATGGGGTTAAAAAAACGTTCAGCTAAAGAAAGGCAAAAGGTTGTTCAGTAAAAAAAAAGGCAAAAGGTTGTAAAGAGACTTGCGTCTCTAACTCAACTCTTTATGAAACAACAACAGCAGCTCTTTACGAAAACCTAAAGGGTGAGATTGAAGCCAATACGTATATGCGACTTCTACAAACACAAAGGCGGCAGAAAGTTGGTAGGAAGAGATGAAAAGGTGAGACTCTTACTTCGTTTTAGCTTTCTATCTAGATTTGGCTTCTTCTTCTGCATTGTTCAACTCGGCGATTTCTACTCGTCTCGTTCGTCTCAGCCAAGATATTGGCGTTACACCTCGGGATCACCGATATCTCAGCGATATACCACGATCCTATTTGTTTTTTTATTCGCTTCTCGGAATCGGAGCGGTGCCTTGCGATACCGAGTCAACTCGGCCGAGACTTTAAACCATGATCAAAATAAATGTATTTTATTTGATTTTTTTAGAAAGACAAACAAATTCTAGAGTATCTTTACGTAGTTATCCACAATCGGAGGTCGTTAGGACAATTTTTTTTATCTACAAGCCCAAGTCAATTTGTTCCTATACAAATTGTAATCTCTCATTTGTAATCAAAGGAAAGGATCCCTTTGCTTTTGTGTGTACGAGTCTTCCGTTGTTTGAGTAGTAATAGTATTGGTGGTGATAGTAGTCCGTGTTCAATTGGAAGATTGCCCAATATGATTAAGGTAGCATTCTTCTGAAAACATCCCTTCGCCTCTCAATTTTCTGTCACAATGACTGAACTATCATTAGGATCAGTTAACAAATTTTGAGTTGATCCGCTCCCAAGGACCAACACTTCACTGTCGAGTTTCACATCACCACAGGCCTTTGGCATTGCTTTGGTCCCACCACCAGGCACTCCACTGTGCCCCTGCGAGAACCGCCACCACAACATCATGTAGCCCGTGTCCCCATCACACATCTGTCCACTACGGGACTAGCAATGCAACCAGACCCATAGTACCCATCTAACATTAAGGCAACCATAATGGGACTAAGCAACAATGTCGATGTCATGAATCTAGCTGGCGTGAGCAGCGCACAGCGTGTGAGGCCTCCATTTTTCCAGTCACGAAACCCATTATAGGGTACGTCGTCATATTTTTCATGCAGAAGGGGTTGCAGCTGATGCTACAGGGAGAAAGACCCTCCAATTCATCAAATTTAGAGACTGACGAAACTCCCAACAAATCTCAAGCAACAGAGCTAAGCCCACTGTAAAATCTCACCATCGCCCTTCCAAGTCGATGAGAATCCAGTCTTCAAAGTCAAGACCCTTGCACCTGTCAACATCAACTCCGAAGGTCACCGTGAACCTGTCCAACCCAACGACAACTAAGAGGATGGCGAAATTGAAGTTTTTTATTAAGACTTCCAAGAAAAAGAGGGGTGATTGTGAGGGTTTTGATAAGGTTCTTTTGAGATATGAACTGGTGTTTTGCGACCCACTAGAGCTGTTTGTGCCTCGGGGGCCCTCACCTCTTCTGGAAGAACCCAATGAAGTTTAAGCTTAAGAAAGATTTGGGTATTAATCTTATGGGGAATGATCCAGCGATTCTCACCCCAAAGAAAGAATTGGTGTACCACAGGTCTTAAGAAGAAAATTAATTCAATGGGGCACTTTAGGGTGTGCTTGATTACAATGTTGGATGATGATTTTAAACTAGTTAATTTTTATGATGAGTTGGAAAATGAGTGGAAAAAGATCGGAATGGATTGGTCTTAGTTTTGGAGTTCTCCAAGGAAATCATTTCTTTAGGGGGTGGGTGATAAATATTTTTCATGGAAAATGATAAAACTATGGAGCACTTTTCATATGTATGACTACTGTTTTCATAGAATTTATTTGAAATCAAGCACCACAAAAGTGAAAAATGAACTAATATAAGTATTTTCCATGGAAAACAAATCAACGCCAATCAAACAGACCCTTAATGATCTTCTGGGAAATGAAACTTTTGAATCTATTCCAAATTTTCACTTGGTTGGCAGCGTAGTTTTTAGAGCAGAGAAATTTGGTACTTTTATTTTGGCAATACAATAGTAAATCCAACATACACAGTGGCACCTTCGATTTTCACCGAGGCTCGTGGTCCAGCTTTTTCTTAGAGGAGAATGACGTATGTAAAGGTCAGGTTTGAGCGAGAATCACATAGAATAGGAAAAAAATATAGAAAAGGAAGAAGGAGACATACCTTGATCTGGTACATCCCTAGAAGTTTAGCTAAAGGAGCAAAGACCTGCAGGGTCTCCATTGCGATGCTGGACTGGACACAATAACTAATGTTAAGAACAATGGGAACGATATATTGAAAAATTAAATAAAGTCTAGATTAAAATTCACGCCACCTGCTTATGGGGAGGCATATGTGAAAGAGTTCGCATGTTGTGTAATCTGTCAGCTAATTTGACAATAATCACACGGACCTGAAACAGCAGCAATTTAAGTTAAGTGCTGTTAATATAGATAACATGGACATGATGGTATATTATAATGCCCGAATTACCTCCTCGGTCATAGCTAGAAACATCTGCCGGAGATCATGTGCTTTCACATCTTGCACCGAATGGTTTTCATTCTTACACTTGAGTTTTCCTAGTTTGGATACCTAGAATGCATGCAGATGTTAAAGTTAAATGCAAAATGTCCAATCAAGCTTAATGTGCCTTACCAAAAACAAATCGCTTAGTAATTATCTAAAGAAAAATGTATCACCTTCGTCTCTCCTTCTACAATATGTCGCACAGTAGCGCCAAATTCCTTTTCTATTCTTTCGAAAGTAACAACATTTGTATCCTCAACTGTGTCATGCAATAACCCAGCAGCAATAGACTCCCAATCCAATTCCTACAAAAGTTGTTCAAAGTCTAGTAAACTTGAAGGCTGCATATAAAATCTCTTCAAAGTGAAGACCATGATTTAGAAAATTGCATAACTCACAAGTTCTCCTAGAATTTGTGCAACTTCAACAGGATGAATGATGAAGGGCTCTCCACTGCGTCTTTTTTGACCATCATGTGCCTCAAAAGCCAGCTGTACAACCATATAAAATACCAAAATAAAAGAACACATTAAACCACCATAGCAGAACTCTTTGCCAATCACAGCATTCCGATAACAGACCAAAAACCACAACTACCGTCAAAAAAAAAAAACTGACGTAGAAGTTTAAAAAGATAAACTGGTGTGAATGGGTTCTACCCCACTTGCAGCCGCCAAGCTTAAGGAGAGGAAAATATTTTTATTTGATTATTTTTATTAGTTTTACTCTTTATCTTTCTTGTCTCATAATTAGTTAAGGTAACAATTGTTGGTTCCCTAGGTTACCTTCTTTTAATTAGGATTGCTCCACAGATTAGTATAAATAAGGGCCTAGACTCCTCATTGTATTTGTAACAATTCATTTATTAATGTGAGTTGTGTGTTCACCTCATTAATACAAAACAGTCTCAAGTGCAGAAAAGTAAATATAATTTACAGACAGAGTAAGACAAACTTACATTTAGAGCATTATGAACTAATTCCAACTCCTTAGGTGGAAGATATGAGATAGTAGGTTTAAGATCCTGTGGGAATCAAAAGAAGACTGACATTAGTGTATCAAATGTTCCATTTCCACCGGTCACACATTCTTCATACCCCAATAAACCAATTTGTTACAGATAATTAAGCCCGAGTAAAATGCCTTACAACACAGTATAGAGAGAATATGTTTTCATAAGGCGACTATAAGAAGATCCACAATCATAACATAACTACAAAGTGTTCTTTAAAAGCGTAAAAGGATGAATCATCTCATATTTCTCTCTCTCGAAAACACACTTTAAGAAGACTCAGTCTAACAGGGTTCGGTGTCAAAGTTGATAATTGTTTTTTCCTTATCAATATCCAGGAGCACTCAAATTTCGGCAAGTGAAATCTAGAAACCAATCTAACAGAATTTTGCCACATCTTGTACTACAAATGACCTGTAATCTTGATCAATACTTCGCACCTTTATCCGGATCGAACTCATTTTAGGCTTCAGAAAGTTGTCTGCATCTAACAAGTCTAGTCCAATATATTATTTAGTCATGAGTCCTGGTATTTACCTTGTTTACCATCATTAATAAATTCTACCAAATAGAATGACTTCCTCAATGTTTAGATTGACCATACCAGTAGTGCATGACGATGATAAAATGGGAATATGGGATCCACGAATCCCACAAAGAAGAATACTCATCCCTGGGCTAGCGAAACACAAAAAGAGCAAAAAGAAAAAGGAAAACAAAGGCTATTTAAAAACCGCCATATGGTCTTTCCAAGTCATTGAAATATCTTTTATTGGAAGCTTCCCAAGTCATTCAACCACTAAACAATACTAATATTTTTTCACTTTGCTAAATATTTGTCTTCACTCAAAGCTGTTTCCTAGACTTCAACAGATAATATCCACATATACAGTATATCAGTTTGTTTCCCTCCACTTAAACAACCACAAAAGCAAGCTGTGACAGTTCACAACCATTATCAAACATTGTTTATCAAATCCGTACCGTCATGTCCAATAAGTAATGTTGTACACATTTTTGCAATCCTGCATTTTTTCTTTTCCTATAAAATATGTATATTTTTATGGATAAGTTTGACCAAATAACATTAATAGAACCAGGAAGAGTAACTGTAAGTTTCCATACAAGAAATGTCAGTTTGCACATTGATAATGCACATAATCACGTAGAACCACTAGCACATCAACAATTTTCTGTACCTCCCACAAACTTTTAGGAGAAACCTCCTCATAGGATTCTGAAGACGAAGAACACAATTGCCATTTCCTACAGGTAAGAGAAAGCAAACTTGATCTTAAGACTCTTCGTGGAAGTACGAAGTCAGAAGCTTCAGGGGGGAACCATTCTCCGATATCAGCAGCATCACATCTCTGGCACAAGTAAAAGTTTGAATGTCTCCCATCAATAACCATTCAAGCTTGGTTCAAAATAACCATAAATATAGACATACATCATTAAATCAGATACCCAGGGCTTTACCATGGATTGCTTAATAATTCAAACTCTTTGAGAAAATAAGGACTTGACATGAACTTAAGAGGAAGGTTGAACTTAAGAGGAAGGTTGACAGAGCAAGAAAAAGAGCATTTGAATAGTATATTTGTTGGATCCATGGTGTCAGTGTATGTTTCAAAAGACAGATGCTACTAATAAAAAATAATATAGAAATGCCATACTCGGTACAAACAATGAACTAGTCTTACAGATTTCGTCCTTGAACGATAACTAATCATTCATGTCTAATTTTATAAAGCAAGAGTATCAGCTAAGATGCAGATTCTTTCAATCTGAGAGACCTACATGTCTTTATTTGTCCTACCATGTGAATCAGCTGTACTACGGGGAAAAAGGAAACTAGGAAAGCAATAACTACAAAGTTCAATCTGAGTTCTTACTGATTACATCTTGTTGTCCCTACTCGCAAGAAATATTATGCAAGGCGACAATCTGGCATCCAAAAGGTTACCTAGATAATAAGCTCTTATTTTGATATAATTGTTATACTAAAACCAACAAATTCAAACTCCCTTTAGAGGAAATTTAATTTCTTATTTAACATATATAGTTCTGTGTTCTTAAACTCCCAATCTAGCGCTGCCTAGGCATTATACATAGCTCTATCGCCTTGCCTAGGTCCATATACATAACTACTATTTTGGTGTATGTAAGTATTGATTTGATTACTTGACTGTGTTTAATTGTTATGTTTCAGCTAATAGTTTTCTTTATACTATTATATTCAAAATTAAAACAAAACCGCCTTAGGCGTTAGGCGGCCACCTTTCAGCATCAGCCTAGCACCTTTTTAGAACCATTGGTTTAGTTCATCTATAAAATAATCAACATCAGAAAGAATAGATTGGAAGGAAACATTGCTTTGGCTTCTAAGTGCAAAAATTCTTGTGATTTTAACAGCATTAACCATTCCCTTTGAAACATGGATTTTTCCAAGTGGTCAACGCACCCGAATCACACCTGAGTCTAGTTCTGACTCACCCACCATATATCCAATTTTTATTTACGTATTCTTCTTGAATTTAGTAAGATTCTTGGAGAATCTTGAAATTTTCGTGTAGAATCCTAAGCCTAACCAGGATAGGTGGTAATTTTGAACCAATATCCAACATCTATACGTTAAGACAAAGAAAATGTTGCGAATTCTCTTTGAACTTCGAGAGATAGCATTGAGAATTAGCCAAAGAGCAAGACAGATTACATAAGTACAATGGTGCAAATTAAAGCGTTACATTGTTACCATCAAAATGCAGGTGTTAAAGCTTTGGATAGTCAAAATGTGGCAAATCAACTTCCAACATCTTCCGCCCTCAATCAGGGTGGTCAACATGAAAAGATATAACATTGAAGCATAACTAGATTTTATGGAAGGTGAAATTAGAGAGCGGGTAAGTTCTTAATTATGGAGGTCTTTTTGTTGATGATATAGTTTTCATTATTGTCCATTATTTTTATGTTGAAGATTAATGAATGTAATTGTTTGAATAAAAATTAACGTAACCTATACGAAAATTAAGAACTTAATATTTTAGGGTAGTACTAGGTAGACACACTTTGGGAATACGATTTGGGGACACAGGACTCGTGTCCCCATGTCATTGGTGGACACCGTAAGGTGGGATACACTCTGCTCAAGTGTTCACAAATGATAGAAGGACACGTTGCCCGTATTCCCAAATATATCCCCAAAGTGTGTCCCTCTATCATTATCGAATATTTTATGTTAAAGAACTTATTGGCAACACCCAAATCCTACACATTCCAAAAACTTTGAATCGCCACACTAGCAGTACCACACTGTGTTGCTTCTGCATACACCTATTCTGCTTTATAGACCCTCTCCACAAGAAGGACTCCTGACTTATTACCAAACTATACGTCAATCTCAGTTCGTAACTTGACAATAAAATTCTCGATTTATACACTATTTGGATGCGCCACACATGAAACCAATATTTTAACTTAACACTTAATTTTATCATTTAATTGGTGTGTTTTGATTTTCAAATTCAGATAGAAACTTAAGTATTTTTTTAATAAATTGGTGTAAATGTGCATGCTGTAAACATGAGAAAGTTAGAGAAAAGGTAAAAATAACATTTATAAAAATGAATGAAAACCTAAAATTTATTGACTATTTTTTCAATAATAACAATAATACATTCAAACCTAATAATAATAATAATAATAATAATAATAATAATATATTCAAACCCAGGAACAATTTTGTCCCATATTAAAGGTAACACAAATATGCCGTCGGTCCAAAAATCCTTGCGAAGGACAACAGACAGCTAAAGTCTAAAGTAACCAATAAGATAGATCCTGTCAAACTACTCTAAAGTTCTTACGTAGAAACGTGATTTTGTCCGTACTCAATACCATATAATGAATAAAGACAAAAACATATCAGCTTCCTCGAAATTGTAGCATATCGAGATTGAATTCAGAGTTTAGAGGTGTTAATTGTTGTTTAATTTTTGAAATTTATAATGGTTAATGGTCATATTGTCTCTACATCATTAAGAGATAATATTGACACTGAATGCCATTAAGAGGAAAATTATAAATAATTAGCACAATTTTTTTCAAATCAAGATTTAAGAATGTAGCTTCAAACTTTAGATTGAGATTAAAAGAAAAAAAAACTAAGATAAAAAATATGCACACTAATAAAAGCAATCCTTTAAGTCATCAATAAACAAAATTCAATCGCCTAATACACACCTCGATGTAAAATTGGACTACTTATGAACAAGGTTCTACATTAAAATGTCAACTCCAGTGAAATTTTAAGAACGAGCAAAGACTCATTGACCTTAGAGTAAGCTCAACATAGTGTTTCAAAATTCGAAGAACTATAGTCTAATTATCAATCTTACACTGATACAATTTCTCTTTCCGGTCCATCCATACACTGACCACTGAGGCGAATGGGCAGTGCTAGCAAGGAACCCAGTCAAAGCCCTCGGAGCCTTCGATGCACAAGAGATAACGCTACAGTCGTATCTCCCACTCCCGTCCCCTTTCGGAAACTTGCATATGCTCACACATTCTATAGAAACTGCAAAAAATGGTGCTATAGCTGTTAGTCCCTAACATTGAAAAAGCTAGTGATCATTCCAATATTTTTCCCTCTTTAAGATATGGCGCTCACTTAACAGAATATAACTATGCAAGACTGTTACCTTACGGAAATACTATTAAATGAAGATATAATATCACAAAATTTGCCTAATGTAATAAAGTAACAACGTAAGCATTGTGCACAATAGCATAACATTAGTTTTAGCAGAAATAGCATGAGGCTTAAGCGAAATAGCTATTCGTAAAAAAAGTGGAAAATTCGAGAGCAAAATATGCTCTCAGATTCAAGGTGTGGCAAGTAAGACGTTCGCATGGCATTTGGATTGTCACGCGAGCAGTTTTTACCACTTCGTCGTATTTTCCAAGGACGACAATCCAACTGATTCGGGAGGTCTTTTAATTATATTTTGCATCCAATTCTCTAAATGCTATGGAGTTGGACCTTAATTTTGGTTGAGCAAAAAAACGCGATCTTAGTCCAATTTAATTTCATAATTAAATTTGTTTAATTCTACTTCGTTCAAATACTGAACATCTCTGTTCAATTGAATGACACAATTTAAGGGATGTTCATAATTGAACCAAATTTTATTTTACCATTAGTCGGTTTCCATTCAAATAAAATTTCACAAAAATCAAAGTTTTCGCTCTCGTTTCCTGAAAATAATTTATGAGATTATCTAAGAGAGTTGTAATACTATTAAATACAAATATATCACTACACAGTTTTCCAAATATAACAAAGTAACAATTTGCTGAATGCAAGATTGTCTCTGTTTAATTGAATGACTCGATTTACGGGAGATGTCCATAATTTAACCAAATTTCATTTTATCATTAGTCGGTTTCCATTCAAATAAAATTTCACAAAAATCAAATTTTTCGCTCTCGTTTCCTAAAAATAATTTATGAGATGGTCCACGAGAGTTGTAATACGATTAAATACAAATATATCACTACACAAGTTCCCAGATATAACAAAATAACAATGTGAGAGAGTGATAATACTACTAAATACAGATATATCATAACACAATCAGATACATATTATCACACAATTTGCCGAATACAAATTAATAGTCATATTATCACAATTTATAATTACACAAAACAACATAACATTACATAACATGAGTGAGAACAAACCAAACAATAAACCTAACAGTAAACTAAATCATATCTACTCAACAATCTATAACACGGAATCTGAAATGAAAAAACATAATCATACAATCAAAATCAAAACCTAACTTTTAACTCACCAGACATTGAAGGAGCAGAAGCCATTTTCTATCTCGTAGCATCGGAACAGTTGAGTCTCATTGAATCAAATTAAGCATTTAATTCACCACTAAATAATCGCAACAATCACAATCCAACCTATACATACATATATGTGCATATATATATATATATATATATAGAGAGAGAGAGAGAGAGAGAGAGAAAGAGAGAGAGAGAGAGAGAGAGAAAGAGAGAGCGAGAGAGGGAGGGAGAGTAGAATAGGAGCGGAGAATACAAAGAGGCGCTACGTTTGTTAGTGAAACTTCCAATTGTAGAGAGATTATATGAGCGAAGATGGTGAAGAGATAATTTAGAGAGAGAGAATTGAGTTTTAGAGAGAGAGTGAGGAGGATAGATTGAGTTTAGCTAAGGCCACATAAAAACCGTATGAGAGATAAATAACTAAATAAAAGATATTTTGTTTTTTCTTTTATGTGGTTTTGGAAGTGAAATTTGTATGATCTAAATTGGATCATGTTATGTTAGGGTAATCGCCGAGTGAATGGTGTTGGACGACATCAAATTTGAAATGACGACACCTATGACACACAAGTTGAACCATGCTACATTAACCACAATTTTAAGTGTTTTCGTTTCACACCATTGTCCCTGTGAAGCGCTCACTATTTTTTTTTTGGACATATATTAAATAGTCTCTCGGACATTTTTTAATATCCATTTAGTCTAAATTTTTTTATTTTGCCTCAAAAAATCCTTTGCCACATATTTTGGAGAGGGAGTGCCGCTGGCGCGAACCTCTAAAAATAAGAGGATATTGAGTGCTTGAGGGACTAAATGGGTTAAACTAAAAATATGTGTCCTTTTAAAAAATATATATTTATAGTAGGGACTATTTAATAATTGACCCTTTTTTTATTGATACATAATTTGACTTTTTAATTCATGACTAAAATATATTTTTTTAATGTGGGCGTAAATTTGCGAGAGCATTAAAGCATTGATGAGGTCTGCGTAACGAATTGATTGCCGACAAAATGTCCATCCTGGGAGTTGAAACGTTGCGTCACTAACATATGTTTTTAGCGTATTAATCTCACTCTCTTTTCACCATCAAACATGTATTAAACCATTAATTCTGCATTTTAAATAATGAGTAATTTCATGTTTGTCAGTGTGTTCAAAGGCATTCGTCTAGGTATTTATGACAACGTTTGCGATGTCATTTGGTAATTGGACGGGTACATCGGATGGAACATCTGGAAAAAAATCCAACGATATGAGGAAGTGGGTTTGACATACATGAGATTCGTCAACTGGTGAAAGCGTTTTCGATTTGAGTTAAACCGTGATTTTTATCATTATGTGAACATGGAGGACAAGCTCGTTTTGTTGTCAACTTTGTCTATATTTGTGGAACCAATAATAATTTTGTAGTTAGCAAAAATGTTTGAGCAAGAGCTAGCTCCAAAACTCCAGTTTTGTTAGACAGTGCCTCCTCCCCCGGTTTAACGCAACTACTATTACACTCTTAAAAAACCTTTGAAGTAGGATAAGTATTTATAGGATGTTTAGTTTTAATTTTTCTTAAGCTGTTTTGTAAACTATAGTGGGGCTTGTAAATGACAAAAACTCTAGTTAAATGTCTTACGTAAACCTAATGTACTTACGCAATTGATTAATAAAAACACTTGATAATTAAATTTAAAACTAAATTAATATAAAAAAAATAAATGCTGAAATATTTTTTTAAGTGCATTATTCGCTTGAAAAATTAAAATTGTGTTCGTTCACCCATTCAAAGGCCATATCACCCTCCACCTCTCAAGGATGAACGTTTTTTTATCTGTAACACCCCATTTTTTACATCACCAATACTGTTCTCACTTTAACCACCGCACCCAGCGACATGGGATTTTATTAGCTCTATATCCACAAACTGATGTCGATGGGGTTCGAACCCTGACATGTGCATCATCAATCACATGCCTTACTAGTGGAACTAAAAGGACTCGGTGTTAAAAGAGTCAAAATCTATATATATGAACCATTATTTTCCCTCACCCAGATGATGTGGGATGCAATTCTTTGGCTACCAAATCAACTATAGCCCAGTTTATTATATTTTGTCCTCCCAATACGCACGTGTACAAAGGTCCAATTTGGAGTGGTCATAGTTGATTACTTCTTCTTCTGAATTTTTTTCATCGTCCTTTTTTTTATAGAATAATCCTTAGTTTTTCATCCAACAAGGTTTGTTTAGGTTGAGCCCTTATTAAACGAGTTTGATCAAGGGAGGTCATATGCGCACTCAAGTTCACCTTGAAGTTGGGAAAAATGATAGTGGAGGAGTTGTTTTCAATTATCAAATTCTCTTTCACAACATTTTTGTCAATTAGTCACTCAACCCCTCTAATCGATGAATCTCAGAAGTACCTCATCACTCAAGACACCCCAGTTATAGAATATACATGACATTTGTTGGCCGAAGAAGACAATAAATAAAGCTTGGGGTTGATGGGCACACTTCCACTTGATGTTGATGTGATCATAGCCTTATTGTTCGGCTTGCATTGTGTTTGAAACTTATAGTTCCATTTTGAGGTGTCCTTCAGAGCAAGGTATCACTTCATAAACCTAAAAGCCCCATGCACCTTCACGTTGTACATTTGTTAGGCAATCGGCCCACGATTAGTATTATCTATGATCAACATCCATTCGGTCTTATCTATAATACCCCGTAATTTTAAATAAATTTAATTACTCAAATAATTAATTAATTATAAAATTTATGAGAATTTAAATAATTATTTTAAGTGATAACTTGGATTTTATAATTATTTAAGTGAAGAATAAAGTTGTATTTGTGTTAGTAAAAGTTGAAATATAATTTATGAGAGCTATTATAATTATAAAATTATATTAATAAATTATAGAATTTATTATGAATTATAAAATTCATTTGATGAATGTTAGAATTTATTTGATGAATTAATAAAGTGTTTAGGCCTAATTGTAAATAAATAAAAGTATGGATTTTAATTGTAATATAGAAAGTGAAGGTTTGGCACAAAATAAATTATGATTTAAGATATATGTTTGTTGCCCAAATATATATATATTTGGGCAGCAAACATTCATTCTTAAGAATGAGATTCCCTTCAAATTTCACTAAAATAATTACCAAATAAACCCTAGCCTCCAATTTATAGACACAAGTTGACCCTTAAACCTCAACCAAATTTCACATAAATTATATATTCTCAGCCGTAAAAATATATTGTTACGTTATAGCCAAAAATTATATTTTTCTCGAAGAATTTTTGGGACTGTATTTGGGCAAATTTTAAGGGACTTTTGGAAGGTAGTGGGAGACACAATTTATTCAATTCAAAGAGGTTTTTCTCTACACCATTTCAACACTTTTGAGGATTTATTTTCTTCAATTAAGGCAAGATAATTCTACTATCTCCTCTCGTGATGTAAATAATTGATTATACTTAAATATCATTTTTTAAATTATAAAAGTTGTGTAGACACAATCAGGGTTTATTATGTATTACCTCACTTTAAAATTTATGATTTTGTCAAATGAATGAATGAATCCAAATTCATGAAATTATAAATTTGCTTGACTTAGTCTAGTTTGAAAGTTTATATGTTTGATAAGTTTTGAATAAATTAGTGTAATTGAAATTGGTTGAAAAATTTTATACTCTTAGTATTATTGCAATGATAGATAAAATTTCTCTATGTTGTAGGATTCTCTTGATAAATCACCCTTGATATGATATTTTGAGGATTTATATTCTAAATAAAAAAATTAGAAAATTGGGAATGGGGTGTATAATAAAATCTCACCAGTTAAGTGTGAAAAAATGAGGATTTTAAGAAGGGTTGTAATTTTGATAAAAGTGTGGTATTATACTTTAATTATTAATTTGAAACTATGCATTCCTCCATTCTCCATAATATACCACAATTTATATAATATGATACTCCCTTTTTATAAATAGTAATGACGATCCTTTGAAGTCATGTAATGGATTAATGGGAAATTTTAGACTACGGATGTGGATATGAAAAGTTATTATTGACCTTATGCATAAGGGGGTAGATTACTAATGATTTAAATATTAACGAAATCGTTTGGACATTGTTAGGCTAAACAATATGGGTCTAATATGAACTAATATGTTAAGTTGCATGGCTCGGTGTAGAGCCATGGTCGAGTTATACTTTATAAATATTTATGGAGGTTAGCATAGGGAGTGTCGGTTTACACATAGATGTATGTTCGTGTCTCCATAATATAGTTAGTAGGACACAGTCCGATTTCAATATTACAGACATTATATTTACTAGTTGACTCGTCGTATATGGTAAACAGTGAGGTTTTGAAATATAGTTATTAAAGTTACATAATTTAAAGGATGTGACACCAGTAAGAGTGGGGTATAAACAGTTAATCCAATAACTGTGGACTTTAGTATTTACACTCATGATTGATAGTTTTACTGGTTGAGTACATAACTATTATCTTTTTATTGTGGGCTAGCTCGTTGTATTATTACAGGTGCTCCAGTATATCCGGCATAGTTTCTTACTCGAGCACATTGTCTTCCATTCCAGTCAAGTCGAAGTTTGAAGATGTAGGGGTTGTACCTACTTTTAGATTTACTTTATTTTTTTATAGATGCGAGGTTTACTTTATTACTAGTATTTATACTCGAGTGTGGAGATAGTATGAATCTGATATAGTTGGTATGTATTAGTTATTTACGTACAGTAAATGATGTACTTGATGATGTAAATAACTCTTATTCATTATATATCACTATTTGACGATTTCTCATGTCGATCATTGCTTTCGGTTATCATTCATCATTGATTCTTATTACATGTTAAGGATGATATATGATTGTTTTAGCAACCTGTATAATTTTAATAAATAGACTTTATTAACCTACTTATTAAAAATACACGAGTGTCACAATATAGATAATGGCACAAATTTTGCTCACATCATAACTAATGGTGCCTTACTGCGTCTCATTGATGAATTTATGTGCAAACTTATCCCACATGGCCATATTTCTTTGATTTTCTCCCTAAATCAAATCCTCCAATGTACCCGCCCATGTAAAACAAATCAACGAGTCTTCATCCTTCGTGAATTTTTCTTTATGTGGTTCCCTCTTGTGTTTGACTCTCGAGAGTGAAAGTGAATCAAATCACATGTTATATATAATCAATCACATAAATTATAAACTCGCGGGTCTAGAGATTCATAGCTTGGAATTACTAGTGAACGTTCGATAGGATCAGTTTTCACATGGTGCTGCAAACTTCTTTGAAGAGTCAACTTCTTCAAGCGACCCAAAAAATGGAGATTTCATTTATTTCACTAATTCTTGGCGTGACAATTCTCTCGTGGTATGAGACCCGAACCGTGTTACTTATCCATTCAAATCTATTCCTATAAAACTCTATATTTGATATCTCTCAATCCATCTCTTATTTCTAGGGGATGTATCATAATTCCTCTAACGTAACACATGCTCGTCGTAATGCTTAGTGATCCCTCCTTAGCTAAAAATATTTTTCATCTAAGGACTATAAGTATCAGAAACCTCCTAATACCTGTGTTTTTCTCGATGGAACTCTCAATCCACCCTCTCAAGTCGGTGTAAATATTACCATTATCATTCTACCTTCATTGAGAAATTATCTTTACTCGCGAAGATGTTCCTCGTAAGAATCAATCATTCGAGAGAGCTGGTTAGGATAGCATTTCCCATACCTTTTGGGGATGGTAATTCAAGCTCAAAGTAATCTTTTTGTGTTTTGAACACACAATGGATCTCATATGTTATGATGGGGGTGATACATATCCATTTTCTTGGATATCATGTGCATCGTGGTCGTGTTGTAGGGTTTTGGCCATGGACAAATATTTAGAATCGAGTTTTGTCTAATTATATTGAAAGTTACTTAATTTTCATAAACTTGAAAATTACTTAATTTCCATAAACGAAGCCAATTGTAAGTGAAAAAACTCACAAGTTGTAAATAACCAATCTCACAAGCTAAACGGCAGTAAATAATGAAAAAATTATGACCCAATACACATAATAAACACGTGATATATGTGGTTTGGAAAAAAAAATTATGTCCACATAATGGGAGATATTTTATTAATATGTTGAGAATATAATTTGACAGAGGTTTGGAACTTTAATTTTCACATTCTCCACTAGGGGGGGACATAATATTTATACAATTTGTTATGAAATACCCTATTAAAGTTGAATCTACCTTATAACTTATCAACCAAATCATAACAAATATCCTTGGATTTATGTCACATAAGTGGTCTTATGAGCTGAAGGAGCGTGAGAGGAATGCTTTGTGGGGCCTATTACATCATAAATAACAAAATACATGTCATGTAAGGGGTTTATTAGTTATAAATATTTCTTGCATAAGGACTGTGAGTATCAGAAACCTTCTAATACCCGTGTTTTTTTGTAGATGGAGGTCTCAACCCACCCTCACAAATCAGCGTAGAAGATGGTCATTGTCCTCCTACTTCATTGAGAAATTCTCTTATACTCACGAAGATGTTAGCCATAAGCATCAATCATTCGAAAGACCTATGATGGATAGTGTTTACCATACCTTTGGGGGGGGGGGGGTAATGGAATCTTGGAGTACTCTTGTTGTGTTGTTAACACACAATTAATCTCATTATGATGGGGGTGATACATATCCATTTTCATGGATATCATGTGAATCAGGGTTGTGTTATTGGGTTTTGGCTAGAAACTGATACTTAGAATCGAGTTTTTCTAAATATTAAAAATTACTTAATTTTCACAAACGACGCCAATTATAAGTGAACAAACTCACAAGTTGTATACAACTAATCCCACAAGCCAAAATGGTAGTACGTAATGGAAAAATTACAACCCAACTGATTAAAGGGTGAAAAGTAGCGCGTGTCAAGACGTTAATCGTTGTTTTAGTTTCACCTCCTCAATACAAAAATCTAAACTTATGACTACACTCAAAAAGGGAGTATAGCGGCCAAGTCCGGGTATAAAAAATTCACAGAGACGAGTTGCTAGAATTTATAGGATTTAATACTCCTAAAATAAAAGTGTAAAAGGTGATATGTTGGAAATAAAGAAAAGGTAAAAATTAAGAAGTTAAGTCTAAACTAGAATTAATAAAACGAGAGTCGGGATCGTGTCCCCACCATGGGCTAAACAAATAATAATTAGAATTTTGGTTCGAAAATATTTAATCGAGCATTTTCAATTAAGTATAAACATCACACAATAAGGAATTTAACCCAAAGTTGCGAGATTAAACATTTAACAGAAAATGGTCACACGCATCTTAAATTAGGATTACCGCTATAAACACTAACGTTGCATGACAAAGAAAGTTAAACATATAATAATTCGACTTTAATACGCGAGTTTCAATTAAATGCAATTTTACACAAAACCTAATTTTCGGAGCTCAACGCCCATCAATGGCGGACACACGACCCAAACTCTATATAACTACTCACTACACATGATTAATCTAATTAAATAACTAATTAATAAACAAAACAAGAAATAAATAAACTAAACTAATTTAATTACACTACAATTTATCTAAGCAAGAAATAAATGGAAAGCATGGAAATCTAGGTTACAAAGCATAAGAACAATAATGGAACTTACATTAATGGAGAAGAAGAAGGAATAGTAAACTTACAAACCCAAAATAGGAAGGAAAATGTAGGAGAGAGAAGCTCTCAAAAACCTAATCTCAACTATCTAAAATGAATAATATCTCTCAAATAAAAGCCTACAACATTCTATTAATACCCCAAAATAAATTCCAAACAAAACCAAGCCAAAAAACCCAAAATAAGTCAATTTTCGTCCATATCTGATGGGACCGGTTGACCTCTATTTTGGGACTGGTCGACCACACTTTTGGAATTTGCCTTGGGCCGGAGACAGCCCCTTTTTCCACTTTGAACCAATTTTGACGCGTTGCACGGAAACGGCTATAACTCCCTCATACGGAATCGAAATGAGGCGTGGTCAGAACCGACGCGAAGATAATTCAATTCTCTACATGATTATGTTTTGAAACCCTCCAAATTATGCAGTATGAAATTACCAAAATTTCCTTGAAGTAAAAGAAAATACCGAAACCTTTCGAAAATGAGCATAACTTCCACATACGGAGTCAGAATGACGCACGGTTAGTGGATACGGAAAGATAATTTGATGATCTGCATGTTGGTAACTTCATTACATAAAAAATAGTGAGTTTGAAAAGACCAAATTACCCTTGAAGTAGCATTCGACGACGGAACTTCTTCAAAATGCAACCGAACCTCACTTTTAGTGTTCCAATACGTACAAAAGCACAAATAACCCCTGCAAAGCATGTATATATCCAAATCCAAGGTTGTCTAGTTAATGAGCATAATTATAGGCATTTAGGACCGTAAAAGTGCTAGAATGCATAAAGATAACGGGTGAAAATATGCAATATTCGATACGAATCACACCCCCTAACTTAAACATTGCTAGTCCCTAGTGATGAAACAAACAAAACTAGTCCACAGAAGGAAATACAAAATGCATATATGCATCGAAATATAATTACCACTTTCGTAGGGAACACGATTGCATTTAGCATATGCAATAAGCCGTTAAACCCCTAGGTTACCCTAGTGGACGAGTGTCGTCTCATGAGGATTTTCAGGGATGAAACCCACAAACATCATATGGTTTTCTCAAAATATGCCCAAACCAACATGCGACAAGCCTAACAAAAGCGAAAAATATTTCATATGCATTATTAGCAAAATGAATGAATTCACACAAAAGTCCAAATCATTAACATTATAGAATGCACCTCATAGAATTGAAACCTTAAAATGTGGGAGGGGAGCGAGCACATGCAAAGTGTGATTTGGCAAAAACTTATATAAATCGGATACTAAATTAAAGTAAGCATATATTCAATCCTCACGGGCATTACACTCATCAAGCGAATTCACTCGAAATAGGGAGGTAACACACGGAACATGCGGGAATAAAGAGTAAATGTAAATGGAAACTAGGTCGCACACATGTCCCAAACGAAGAACGCAATATATGAAATTAAAAACTTTAATCTCAATGAAAGATACCGCTCATTAAAGGAGGCGAAATGCATTTTCACAGATTATCAAAACTATTTACACCTTTGAATCACATCTACTTAGTATCACATAGGTCTTGTATATGGTTATAATGTAGGCTAGGCTAGAGTACGAAACGAGGGAATGTATGTACGGATTCAAAGTGTTCGGGATAAAAACTCGTGATAATGGGAAAATGCGGACAATATCAAAATTATAAAACAAGTTCCAAAAAGGCATTAGATATATCATCGGGGAGAGTAATCAAAGCTTATTTAACTATATACAACATTTACAAACTTCTCTTTCTTTTTCTTTTCTTCTTTTTCTCATTTTCTCATTTTCTCTTTTGTTTTCTTTTTTTTTTTGCTTTCTCTTTTTCTTCACTTTTTTCACTACTTTCTTTTCTTTACTTGTCAAACTCTCATATGCCTAAATTGCAACCGAAATCATAACAACAACATTCAATCCCACGTAACATTCCAAACAAAATTATGGAAAGTGTATGTATGGTTTAAAACTCTAATTTAGAGTTGGTTATGGGATTGGGGTTAGGAAACGAAAGGCTATATTTAGGCTCAAAGGGGTAAACGAGGGTAAACATATAAGGGTGAGGTCAAGGCTAATATGGGTGATATAACAAAGAGTGCCTATGATCATTTCACAAAGTTTACGCAATTCTCGAATCAAAACAATATATGAAAATCATGATCAAGTAACACATTTCAAGTATGAACTCAATTAATGAACGGTCAAATGAAAGAATAGAGAGATTACCAACGAAATCAACGTTTTCAATGAGAAAAGAATAGTGTATACACTCACAAACGATGAAAGGTACAAAGCTTACTCGGTGTAAGTATATACAATGCAACAAAAGATTACCGAGTTATAAAAATCTTAAACCAAATCAATATAACCATAAAAGTGCATGTGTTCATGGGATTAAAGTTTAATTCATGAAGTTATTCACAATATCAATAATCGAGACTAAAGTCTAATAACTTCTAAAATCGAGAACATGCATCATTGGGTTCTCTATTGGATCGGGCAATTATTGAAATTTATCATCGAAAACAAAGGCAAAATGCCTAAAAAATGAGAAAAAAGAAAGAAAATCTTTTTGAAATTTTTAATTTTTCTAAGAAAATCATACTAAGTAACTAACATGTGAGCAAAAACATGGACTAAATAGTGAAATGGATAGAATATCCCACACCCCCTAACTTAAAACTTGACATTGTCCTCAATGTAAATCAAGAACCAAGTCAAAGAGAGGAAAAGAGAGATATTACCCAAAAGTGGAGCGATCCCCATAAGAACAAGTCCAAAGAATCTACAAAACAAGTTAGTACCGAGCATAGCAAAAACAAATAACGAAAAGTTAACTAATTACACTAGACTAAATTAAAAAGGAAAGAAAAAAATAACGAAAGAAAGCTAACTATATACAACCTACTATTTAGACCTCACTCTAACTATACACTAGAAGTCTAAATAGCTGAGGGTCCACTGAAAAAATGATCTAACTTTGGAGGATAATCGGTGTACCCTCACATAAAAGCATGCCCTCCGAAAAATATGAATTTCGTTTGAACAACGGAAGACATGTGTAAGGCGGAAGAAATGAACCATCGCCAATTAAAAGTTTTGGAGGGACGATGGGGGGGTTGGATTGAACGGGTGACAAAAACATGTAGGGACCGAGAAAAGCCGAATATCCTCCTAATGATTTTGAAATTGGAATGGGAGGTGGCGCACACGAAGGCACGAATTCGATCGTAGAAGGCGACTCGAGCAAGTACTCCTCATCGGCGATAGGGTTTAAAACATTAAAGTTTGAAACCGAATCATCGGGTACTTGTTCCGGTGAGATAATAGAGAATGAAAATGGGGATGAATGAAATTCAAACTCATGAGATGAATCATCATTGCATGAAGTTTGAGTTTCGAAGGAAATAATATCATTTTCAATGAAATGTTCTTCTTTGGGGGCTAAAGAATAAATCATTTCATTGCAAATAGATATTACGTCATTTCCATCCTCGCTTTCAATATCTATTACGCGATGGGCAAAGTCTAGAATGGTTTGTTCCAAAGTAGGCACAAGTACCTCATTTGGTTCAAAACATTCCTCAACTTCGAAAGTCTCGGAAGCAAAATCGTCGTCGGACTCAAATAATAAATCCTTTTCATGTTCCCACGAACGATTTTCTTCCCGATAACGATTTTCAATTTTCTCATTTTCATACATACGCAAACCCTCACCGAATGTCATAGGTCGAGGTGCGGATCCATGAAAATGGAAATTTTGAAAATTACCATCGTACTTAAACGAAAACTCATTATTATAGGAATTTTGAAAACTATTCGAATTCATTTCAAAGTTCCTATTATAAGGAGGTAAAGGCCCAAAATCATTATCATCATCATCAAAATTCCAATAATCCAAATTTTGACTTTCGTTAGACTCGCCCAAAGTCTTATTTGAATTTGAAATTCTTTGGGATTCTAAGTATTCACCGAAAGTCATAGGTTTGCGAGAATTTTGAGAATTATAACAATGATTACTGAAAGAATTGGAATAAGACATGCTTACCCCAAAAATGGCTCAAGTGGCGGATTCCACAAAGTAGGTGCACGCGGGTGAAAAGTAGCACGTGTCAAGACGCTAATCGTTGTTTTAGTTTCACCTCCTCAATACAAAAACCTAAACTTATGACTACACTCAAAAAGGGAGTATAGCGACCAAGTCCGGGTATCAAAAATCCACAGAGATGAGTTGCTAGAATTTATAGGATTTAATACTCCTAAAATAAAAATGTAAAAGGTGATAGGCTGGAAATAAAGAAAAGGAAAAAATTAAGAAGTTAAGTCTAAACTAGAATTAATAAAACGAGAGTCGGGATCGTGTCCCCACCATGGGCTAAACAACTAATAATTAGAATTTCGGTTTGAAAATATTTAATCGAGCATTTTCAATTAAGTATAAACATCACACAATAAGGAATTTAACCCAAAGTTGCGAGATTAAACATTTAACAGAAAATGGTCACATGCATCTTAAATTCGGATTACCGCTATAAACACTAACGTTGCATGACAAAGAAAGTTAAACGTATAATAATTCGACTTTAATACGCGAGGTTTCAATTAAATGCAATTTTACACAAAAGCTAATTTTCGGAGCTCAACGCCCATCAATGGCGGACACACGACCCAAACTCTATGTAACTACTCACTACACATGATTAATCTAATTAAATAACTAATTAATAAACAAAACAAGAAATAAATGGAAAGCATGGAAATCTAGGTTACAAAGCATAAGAACAATAATGGAACTTACATTAATGGAGAAGAAGAAGGAATAGTAAACTTACAAACCCAAAATAGGAAGGAAAATATAGGAGAGAGAAGCTCTCAAAAACCTAATCTCAACTATCTAAAATGAATAATATCTCTCAAATAAAAGCCTACAACATTCTATTAATACCCCAAAATAAACCCCAAACAAAACCAAGCCAAAAAACTCAAAATAAGTCAATTTTCATCCATATATGATAGGACTGGTCGACCTCTGTTTTGGGACCGGTCGACCCACTTTTGGAATTTACCTTGGGCCGGAGACAACCCATTTTTCCACTTTGAACCAATTTTGACGCGTTGCACAGAAATGGCTATAACTCCCTCATACGGAATCGAAATGAGGTGTAGTCGGAACCGACGCAAAGATAATTCAATTCTCTACATGATTCTCTTTTGAAACCCTCCAAATTATGCAGTATGAAATTACCAAAATGCCCTTGAAGTAGAAGAAAATATCGAAACCTTTCAAAAATGAGCATAACTTCCACATACGGAGTCAGAATGACGCACAGTTAGTGGCCACGAAAAGATAATTTGATGATCTGCACGTTGGTAACTTCATTACATAAAAATAGTGAGTTTGAAAAGACCAAATTTCCCTTGAAGTAGCATTCGACGACGGAACTTCTCCGAAATGCAATCGAACCTCACTTTTAGCGTTCCAATACCTACAAAAGCACAAATAACCCCTGCAAAGTATGGATATATCCAAATCCAAGGTTTTCTGGTTAATGAGCATAATTATATACATTTAGGACCATAAAAGTACTAGAATGCATAAAGATAACGGGCGGAAATATGCAATATTCGATACGAATCACCAACACACATAATAAAAACATAATGTACGTGGTTTGGAAAATATTCTATCTCCAAAGAGGAGGAGATATTTTATTAATATGTTGAGTATATAATTTGACCGAGATTTAGAACTCTATTTTTTGCATGCTCCACTAAGGGGGAGGCGCATAATATTTGTACAATTTGTTATAAAATCTCCTATTGAGGTTAAATCTGCCTTATAACTTATCAACTAAATGATAACACATATCCTTGGATTTATATCACAGGAGTGGGCTTAAGAGTTGAAAGAGCATGGGGAGAATGCTTGGTGGGCCCTATTGCATCATAAATGACAAAATACATATCTTATAAGGGGATTTTCTTATGTTTATTGGAATTTCTCTTATTGGTATTCAAAGTAGGATTCCATTGAGAATGTTTGAGAGGACGAAAGTGTTAGAAAATTTGAAAACAAAAAGATTAAGTTTGAGAATGAGAATGAAAGGGGTGGTGAAAATGTTAAATTTAGGATTAAAGATAATAATTGGTAAAACTAATCATTATAGAGTCGTTGTATAATATTTGTCTTCCCCGTGATATTTTTAAGGTTATAAAGGAAATATCCATGATGTAAATGATATACCACGGGAATAACCAATGCCTTAGAGCAATAATGGTTATTTGGTCAAGAAAAATAACTCTAATGCCTTATAAGTGCTCTAAGATAGGAAAGAGAATTATACCTCGATAAAGAAATTGCACAAAAGTTAAATAACACGATGTGGCAAATTTAAACAAATTATTGTGGTAGTGTAATACAATATTGCACATTAATAATTCGAAGATGGTCTATAATATTTTTATTGCACTACCATTTCATATTTTGTATAATTCATGGATATATAGGGGAAATATATTTGACATATTTTGCTATAAAAATTTAGGTTATCTCATTTAACTATACATTGGCTTCATATGACAATAAACTAGGATTTAGGTGGCATAAGGCTTATCGCCCCAAGGTCATATACACTAATGTCTAGTTCTAATTAGTATTAAATAATTCAATTGCCCACCCTTATACTCACTGCAAATTTTATTTAGTTTTATACAACTATGCAATGAGTTCATAAATTTATCTAATGTTTAGGGGTCATAGTTATAAGATAAATAGCTTTTAGGAGGATTGTGCACCACATGTCGAAGGTTTTATTGTTGAGCATTTAGGGAAATTTGAACTCATATGAGGTTGTAAATTAGGTATATATGATGCCAATTGACTGGTGGAAGCGTCATGGGATTCGGCTGAACCTCGTGCTCATTTATGATTTAGGTTTTGAGGTAAGATTTGTAGGTTCATCTAGGCTCAGACCAACATTGAAGAGGAGTTTAGGTTCACAACCAACTTTGAAGGAGCTGCCAACACCCTTGGTCTTAAACTAAGGAATTTGTGGGACACCCCATATTTAGCGGGATCAATACTAAACACCTAATTTATAATAGCTAAAACAATTAATAACATTCTAAGCTCGTGGAGAAATACATGAATGCAACATAAAACGGATAAACTTAAACCCTAATAATATGACAATAAATAACCTCCTATATACAATATGAGATTGAATAAGAAACAATTGCTATAACTCAAATATCACTACAACTCTATATATAAATTATCAAATGAATAACAAATACACAATACTTTACCGCTACAGAACTGAAATAGAGAGAACATTACACTACACATGTCTTTAATTGCGATCCCTTTTAAGGACTCAACCATTCTAAACACATAATCTAGTCCCCGCAACTAAACCTAAAATTATTAGTCAATGAACCCCTATAAAAATTATTATATTGAACACAATGGTGATAAGAATAAAGCATATTAAAAACATGTGATCCTCAAGATATATAAATGTAATCTCTAAATGAAGAATTAATAAATCATAGATAATATCTCAAGAGTTCCTCAATAAAAAGCTTAGTATACTACTGACATATGAAGTCTCAATTTTATTATCAAGATCTACTCCAAGGGTCCTCACTATGTAACACTAACAACATAGAGCTCTACTATTATATTTGAAATATTAAGACTACCACAATCCATTTTATACTTACTCGCTAGTCACTTTCTATCCAACAATCTCTAGGAAACTAACTCAATCCAAATACCCTTAAAGTCCATCTTATAATTAATCGTTAAAAAACCAAGTCATTCCAACTTCTAATGAGAACTAGACTCTATGCGTGGGACGTGAAAATTCAAATAAGGTACCCCTCAATACACATCTCTCTAACCTAGTCGGTCGTTAAGGTCTAACAGTTTCTAGAATATATATATATATATATATATATATATATATATATATATATATATATATATATATATATATATATATATATATATATATATATATATATATAAATGCATAACCATTTTACCCCCAAGATACTAACTTTCACGCTACAATCCATCCCAAGAGAAGTAATACTAATTATACCAATCATTTGTTTCCAAGAGAATCTAATTCAAAAGGTCATAACTGTAATACCACGTACTTTAATGACAATTTATTTTCCACGTGCGCATATATTTTTTAATTTAATTGGGAAAAATTAAATTAGTTTTGGTAAATATTAGTTAGTGAGTTAAGTATTAATATTTATTTGTTTATTATTTACTTGTTATGATAAGTAAATAAATATGTGATTTCTTATATGTCACGTATGAGGGAAAGCGACGGTTTATTATTATATGTCGAAAGAGTATTTCATCGGCGGATCGGTATATTTATGGGCGATGCGTACGGTACGCATGTGTCGGTTCGATTAATTAGATGTTGTCATATTTGTAGTTGGGTGACTTAGGTGACCTTTTCGAGTGCACCGGTGACCCGAAAAGGGACGAAATTGTCTAGAATAGATACTCGGGGTGTTATGATTGGATTCTATGGACTTTTTAGACATATCATGACTCATATAAGTGTAGAATGGTCATTTTACACTTAGAGTTAAGTGAAAAGAGAGGATTAAGATAATTAAGAAAGTATTTAAGAGGATGCAAAGGTGGATTACAACTCACCTTTGATATGCTACACCAGAGATTGTGAGAGAGAGAGAGAGAGAGAGAGAGAGGGAGAGAGAGAATGGAGAAAGAAGAACAAAAGAAGAGAAAATGATAAGAGAGAGAACTTAACCCGTCATCAAACACGTAGAGAATATCGAATTTCCATTAAGGCATGTAGTTACTTGCTTTATGTCGCAAATTAAGTGTAGTTATTTACTTTCGTTTGTAGAGATATAAATCTGAGAATTAAAGTATTGAAGATGGAATCCTTGGTTGATTATTTTAAAGTGTTAAATGATAAAAAAAAATCAGATTTTAAATGGTTTGTTATTTGAGAATAAGCACACTTGAATTTTAAAATTAATTCTAGGATTTAAATGATGAGCATGTAGAACTTCAATACAAAGATTAAATCTTTGAAAATCAATTTGGGGAAATTTTCATGTTGGATTAAATTGGTGTATGGTTCGTAATCCTAGGTGTTTGATATTGGATTCATGGTTAAAGATATGTTTAAATACTTTTGGGATATTAGTATAATGATATACAAAGTCTATTTGAGGTTTGGGACATCCATTGGAGGTTTTGGGTGAGAAAAACTCGAGGAAGAAGATGCAGGCAACCTAAAAAACTGAATCGGTTCGGTGTGCTAGCGAACTGGTTCGGTTTACGTGTCTGCCCAATTTTTGTTCATGTGTTGTTTTGACCCGTTAGGGCTTGAGGATTTATCGTAGGGGCTTTCGGGGTACTGTGGCATTACTGAGGAAGTCTTTTCAAGGTTTGGTACATGTGATAGGGCAATATTAGATGGGCTCGAGTAAGGAGAACCGAGGATTCAAGTGAGTGATGTTAGATATTTAATCAAAAAGTTGGTTTGAACTTCGGGATTAGGAGGCTAGTGCACTGTGAGATATGCGTACGAGCTCAGTATACTTGTTTTGTATAATCGGGAAGTCAGTTCGGACTTTAATATATATATATATATATATGTGTGTGTGTGTGTGTGTGTGTGTGTGTGTGTGTGTGTGTGTGTATATACATGCATATGTATGGTTGTTGCTTGTTTATGTGGAACATACCTATACGGTAGAGTTATCATTAAAAGATTGCCCTGAGTGGGCAATCCACTATGTTATTGACAAGCAGGTATTGGATTGATTTCCTGTGACATAGTACTGTTGCATGGCCATTGTCCGTGTGTAAGGATAGGTGTTGGTTTCGAGACTGGTTTGGTGCGATGTGGTATGGATGTGACGCCCTAACATATGTTTATGAACGCCTTCATTTATTGTGTTTACATTTGGGTTCCGTGGTGAGATTTCGACCCGGTGACGTGATGCCTGGAGCCAGATAGCACATAAGGGATGAATCCGTGAGGACTCAGCTCTGGGGATGTAGTTATACGTATATAATGAGTGATATATATGTATGTATATATGAGATATTGTGTATATATCTGTTTATAGTGCGAGTGTAGCTTTGTTATCATATTATATGAATATTTGTTTATAACATGAGTATAGTTATGTATTATATCGTGTATGCATTTAATTATAGCTGGTGGGTAGAAAATTATTTATGAAAGTATACCTGGTGAGGGTAGCATACAGTTAGCTTTTGATGGTTATTGGCAGGTGTGTCAACCCGCCTATTTTAATACCGGGTGGCCAATCCTGTACTAAAATAAAATATGAATCTTAATATGGTTCATTCTCAGCGTCACTGTCACTGTCACAATATAATATAAATAATGCGAACAAACCATGTAACATAATGAATGAAATAACCTCCATGCATAAATAAGTAATAAGTGTGAACCCAAATAACCATCGATCACCAAATAAACATCCACAGTAAAAACTAAATAATAACTGAGTATGAAATTGTAAATGTATGACAAAATGTAAAAGTCTAATAGTAAGATAAAATCATGTCCCTCTACGGGAAACACGTCGAAATGTAAACTGAAGTGACTTATCCTATCTAGATAAAAATCGGCTGAGGCATCTAAGTAAGGATGTAACGTCCACAACTACTACACGACAAGAATGGATCTATCCCTATTGTTCCAGCTGCTATTGCTGCATACCCGGGGTAATAAAGCAAAATAAAGGAAAAATAAAAACACACGGGTTAAAGTCCATAAAGTAGAAAATATTTTGCAAGTAGATAATTATTTTAAATCGTTTAAAACAATAGTGTATTACTTTCAAGATTAATCGGCCGCACTCATGTGAGATAAACCTCACCTCTCAACTATAGTGCGCAACTAACGTACTCATTTTTAATATCCTAATTAAACTACTCGGTCTAACTAGGACGTATAGTTGTTATTTAAGCCAAACCCCGATAATACTCTCTATTAGCTAAGTATAACTACATTCACTAGGTATGCATTTATAAACAGTACTATAGCGACACACTTTCCATAAATAAATCGCGTAATAATCATAACATGGCTATGCTCGTACTATAAATAGATATACACACCATATTGTAAAAATATACATGTATATAACTCATTATATACGTATAATTGTAACCCCAGAGCTTGGACCTCATGGACACATTCCTCGTGTGCTATCCGGCTCCAGACATTACACTTCACACTGAGCCACGGGGTCGGAATCTCACCACCAAGCCCAACGAATACACATACAATGGAGGCGATCATAGACATATATCCATTGATCGCAACAATATCCCATTGCGCTCAATCGAACTCGAAACTAACACCTATCCTCACATACGGATAGAGGTCATGCAATAGTACTTAGACTTGAGGAATCAATCTAATGCTCGTTGGTTAACGCCAGGGTGAATTTCCCACTACATGCAACCTCCTACGATAGCCCTCCCAAGTAAGTATGTTTAAATAAAACAAGTAGCACACACACACACACACACACACACATATATATATATACACATCTGTCTAATATGTATATATAATAAGTACCAAACTCGTACGCATATCCCACCGCACACGATTCACCCAAATCCTGAAGTTCAAACCAACTTCCATATTAATTATTTAACTAGTCCCTTCTCTGAGAACCCTAATTAATTACTAAATTCACTTGGATAACCTCCCACATAATCGTTTGGGTTCATCAAAATCCCCATAATATTTCCACGATCCAAACTTGACCCAAACCCACGACTTTTGAATGAAAACTCATCTCGTTTCGAACGATAATGACATCTCGTTATTACAGAAACCAGACTCGAAGCATTTTTCCTAGGCAGGATTCATCCTCACAAACCCAATTTCATTCATAGGGTTCTTCACAACACCAAATTAGGCAGATAGTCATGGAATCCTAGTCGCAATCTTGGTTCGTAACCAACTGGTCACGACCCAAAGTCGTGACCAGATCGAGTAAGTGTGTGACTAGTCCCATGACCATACATTGTCGTGACCCTAGCTGGAGCTAGTCATTGCCTTTAGCCATAACCATACTAGGTCACAACTATAATCCATAACCAAGTCGTGACCATCATGGCATGAAAAATCATTCCAAAATTCCCTTCAATTGTGATAACGGATTATGGTCGTGACCATAACCATGATCAAGGTTCTAAAAAATGCGGGGCGTAACCGAGGCAAGGAGGCCAAGCCTTAAGCCTTAGAAGCCTAGGCGGGCCTTAGGCGTAAAAAGGCATTTAGACCTTTTTTAATATATTTAATATTTTTTTACTATGACAAGGCTATTAAAAATATTAAAATGGTACATACCTTAAAAATATGTGTAAATATTTGTAACTTAAAATACTATTTTTTTAAAATACTAAAAAAACAAAAAAACTTGCTTTTTTTCAAGCCTTACTTTTAAAAAACTCTCATTTTTTTACGCCTTACCCCCAAAAAATGCGCGTTTTTTCACGCCTTACCCCCAAAAATGTTAACCATCGTTGACCATGCCTTAATCCATGCCTAGGGCCAAAACTTGGCGTATCTAAAAATCCTCGCGCCTAGGCGCATTTTTTAGAACACTGACCATGACCATTGCAAAAATTCCCACCAATGGGGTCACATCTTTGGGCCGTGACCATTTTGAATTGGCCATGCCTCTTGGTCATGGCTGAGGGTCATGATAGACCTATTATAATTTGATGGTCATGGCTAGTGATGTGGTGAAAAATAATGGGTCACGTGTAGTGGTTACAGCCCAAAGACATGACCAACCTCTTTATTTGAAAACCCCAAAAACTTTTCTGCCATTTTCATGCTCAAACCCTTTCTCTCTCAAATCCTTTCAACTCTTCCTCTATCTCTCTCGCTCGTAGACTCTCCTTCTCTCTTTTTAGCTTCCTCTCTCTCAATCTCAAAAGGTAACATTCACTCTCTCTTTATATATATGTGTGTATATATGCAGTGGGTGTGTATTTGTGTATATGTGTGTATTTGTATGTATGTTATATATATATATGTGTGTGTGTGTGTGTGTGTGTGTGTGTGTGTGTGTGTGTGTGTGTGTGTGTGAAATGTGTGTATATGTTAATGTGTATTTATTTTAACCCTAATTAAAATTGAAACTCTAATTTTTATGTATATGTTTATGTTTGTTTGTTTTAACCCTAATTAAATTGAAACCCTATTTTTAATCTTAAACCCTAATTTTAAATTCTTACACTTTATTTAAAATTTAACATTCTTAAACCCTAATTAGTGGAAAATTTGCTCGTTTTTAAACTCTATTTAAAATTTTTAATTCTTAAACCCTAATTAGTGGAAAATTTACCATAAACCCTAATTTAATGAGAAATGACCCCACTTTAGTGAGATATTGTGATTATTGGTATGTGTTTTATTATGTAGATGATAGAAGGAGTAAGGGATAATTATTGGTTGTTGGTTTGGTTATTGGATAGTGACGTTGAATTTCTTGGATTGATAATACACATATACTTTCAAACTCTCTCATAATAGCAAAATGTGTCTTAACACTTATGGCGAGTTCCTGTTTGGATTTGACATCGGTGAGATCTAACACACACGGGGCTAAGAGAAGAGTAATGATGAATCAAAATCTTAATCAAACTAATATACCCTCATACCTCATATATTAAAATAAGATAAACTTAAATTGGATCGGTTGAAAAAGAATAAATAGTTATTGATTAATTAGAGCCCTTATTTGTAGAACTCATATTCACGCCCTCGTATATTTTTCTCAAGAAAAATGAGGCACGATGATAATCATTGGCAACAAGAGTATAAGAGGCTGCAATTGAACCGCATATATACCTCTTTTGTTAGTGCACGCCATATAGAGGGTACTTCGATTTATAGGTATGGGAATAAGAAGATCGAATAATTTAACTACCTTGCAAATCGTGGAGTTAATCTCCAACAAGAGTACCTATTCAATCGTATTCTATTTTCCCTAGCATAAAGATGAGATGATGCTATAGATAATATATTCCACATACATAATCCCGATGTAGCCCTGATCTTGCTTACGTTGTTAGAGAAGGCAGAAAAAAATTCATCCATTATGGATACAACTACATAGAGAGAGAATTGCCATAGACCGTGATCTCTCGCGACATATGCATGTTAAATTGAGTCTTGCTAATAAGTCGAAGAAGATGGGATTCCGAGTTTATGTCATGGATATCAATTCATCGATCATGGATACGCTTCCTCCTAGTGCATATTGAACATATTTTAAGGTCTTACTCTAAAAATGTGTGTATATATATAAACTTGATTAGTTAGTTATAATTTCATATTATTATAATTATTTAATCGCTTATTAATTTTTATTTTTTCAGATTATGTCGAGCGGCAGCGGACAAAATGTACCAACTGATGAGATTACACCCCAATGAGGATCCTCATCTTATACACAATAACGTAACTCTTAGCAACCAGTCGCTTAGTCGCGGGACTCCTGGTTTGAGAAAAGGACACGAATTTAAAAATAGGCACACTTAGGCTTGAAAATGTACCGCCAGTGAGCTGAAACCACCAACAACCCCCAAGTGGCATGAACACCTCGTGCGTGTTCAACGTAACTCATAATAATTGATCGTGCAGTCGCGGGACTCTCGATTTGAGAATAGGACCCGACTTTGAAAATAGTCACACTTAGGCTTAAAAACATATCGCGAGTGGGTCGAAACCACCAACACACCCGCAAGGGACACGGACACCCCGCACGTGACCAACGTAACTCATAGCAAAATGGCTGCTTAGTCGCAGAACTCCCGATTTGAGAATAGAATCCAATTTTGAAAATAGGCACAATTAGGCTTGAAAATATGCCGCAAGTGGGCCAAAACTACCAACAGCCTCCAAACAACCTCGTAAGTGACACGCACACCTTGTATATGACCAACATAACTCGTATCAACCGACCGCATAGTCGCGCAATTCCCTGTTTGAGAATAGGACCTGAATTTAAAAATAGGCACGCTTAGACATGAAAACATGCCGCAAGTGGGCTGAAGCCACCACCTTCCCCCAGACAGACCCGCAAGTAGCACGAACACCTTACACACATCCAACGTAACTCATATCAACTGGACGCATAGTCGTGAGACTCTCGGTTTGATAATAGGACCCACATTTAAAAATAGGAGCACTTAATCTTGAAAACGTGCTACGAGTGGACCGAAATCACCAAAAAAAAACAAACGGCCACGTAAGTGGCACGAATGCCTCATACATGTCCAAAATAACTCGTAGCAACCAATTGCGTATTTACGAGAGTCTTGGTTTGAGAATAGGACCCAAATTTGAAAATAGGCACACTTAAGCTTGAAAATATGTCGCGAGTGGACCGAAACCACCACCAACAGCCAAACAGACTCGCGAGTGACACAAACACCTCACACGTATCCAACATAATTCATAACAACTAGTCGCGTAGTTGCGGGACTCTCGATTTGAGAATAGGACACGACTTGGAAAATTGCACACTTAGGCTTGAAAACATGTTGCGACCTTGCAAGTGGCATGTACACTTTACTATGACCAACGTAACTCGTAACAACCGACCGCATAGTCGTGGGACTCCAAATTTGAGAGTAGGACCCGAATTTAAAAATAGGCATGTTTAGGCTTGAAAATGTATCGCGAGTGGGTCGAAACCACCAATGACTCCTAAACAGCCCCACAAGTGGCACGGACGCCTCGCACGTACCCAACTTAACTCGTAGCAATCAGTCGCGTAGCCACAGGACTCTTGTTTTGAGAATAGGATCCAACTTTAAAAATAGGCACACTTAGGCTTGAAAATGTGCTGCAAGTGGGCCGAAACCACTAATAGGCCCAAACAGCCCCGCAAATATCATGAACACCTCGCATGTGTCCAATGTAACTCGTAGAAATAGGCTGCGTAGTCTCGGGCCTCCTGATTTGAGAATAGGACCCTAAACAACTCATATTTTTTTATTTGAATATGGTCACGGACTTCATCCATGACGATGTTTTATTTTTTTTCATGATACATATATGGTCGCGAATTTGGTCCGTGACCAATATGAACCATAAGTAAAAGTGGGTCATGGCTATTGTCCGTAACCATGTCTAAGCATGTGTAAAACTTGGTCACGACTATAGTTTGTGACCATGTGCAAACATATTCAAAGTTTGGTCACGACTATGGTTCGTGACCATATTGGAAGGTTGGTCACGACCTTGTCTCGGATTTAGTCCGTGACTTTCTTATCATGGCCCCTGTCCGTGACTAGCCTTACTTATATAACAACATGCCATGGTTCATGATCATACCTTTTGGTCAAGGATACGGTCCGTGACCAGTAGTTTTGGTAATGGATCAGATCCATAACCCTTTGGCCTGTCACGACCCAAATCTGTGACCATCCGCCTATTTTGGTGTGGTGATTCATACTAAAATTCCTATAACTATAACCCAAATACCATCAAGAAAACATGATTCCATCATTATATAATCGATTTACACATGGTAACTCCATAAATTTGAGATCACAGTTCCTTTATCAAATTGGTTTTTAAAAATTCAATCTTTTATTTAAGTTTTACGTCTTATTTCCTTAAAACCCAGAATTTTATTCCTAATTACAAGTATAATAAATCCCAATTAATCATTAATTTAATATCATTCATCCTTTATCATTAGGTTTCTTCATCAAATTATTAAGTTACAATCTTTCATGCTCTTAGTCACTAATTTTCTATTTTTAAACCAAGAAAGTAATAAAACACAATAAAACTACTGTTGATACCAAATTTAGTCTGCTGACATGGACTACTCACTTACAGACACGTGTCTGCTAACGTGGCAAATATGTATACTTCTATCGAGCAACTCAAGATCACCGAGCAACTAAGAAGCCACGAGGAACTCAGGGGCCCCGAGCAGCTCGAGCGTGTCGATCTACTTAGGCGGTCCGAGCAGCTTAAGCGGTCCGAGCTACTTAGGCGGTCCGAGCAACTTAACATTCTAATCAGGATAATCAAGGAGACGACTGTGCATTAAATGGTCATTTATTATCATACAGATGTACATGTCTACTAGATAACATCGCATTGTCCTTTCATTTGTGCAGCCTCAAGGCTATAAATACATTGTAATCTCCTCATTAGAAGGGGACCGAAATTTCTTGAGCAAATCATTCCTCGAGAATTCCAAACAAACAGTCAGTAATAACAAAAATAGTGGACGTAGGCCATTCTTGCAAGGCTGAACCACTTTAAAAATCTATTGTCTATTATTTCTTAATTCTTTTTATCTGTGATTAAAATAATTAGGTCAAATTTAATTTTTTACATCAACAGATTGGCACCGTCTGTGGAAAACGACTGTAATTATCGTTTTTCACCAAAATAATTCATCACCGATGGCTGATCATCCTGAATCCAGCAATCGAAACGCTGGGATCCCTCCAAATCCTCCATCTACTCCTCCAAATGTTCAAGATTTTGCTGGTATAATGGCTAATTTGGCCCAAGGGCAAACGACCATGCAAGAAACCATGCGTCAACTCATACAAACCGTTCAGAGCGGAGTGCCAACCCAATTAGGGCAACGAAGCGTTCAGAGAAATACTCGTTTACTCTCTTCGCGAACTAGGTGAACGATATTCCCAGAGGAATCTCAGTCCAGACATACCGATTCATATCGTACTGAGAGATCTAATGATCCTTCTTATCAGCCTGGACGAACTTCCTCGGTACGAGCTACACACACTCAACAAAATATCACTCTATCTCCATAAAGGACAAGTGCTCTTGAAAGATTGAGTAGAGTTTCTCCTTTTGATCGTTTGGGTCCTAAGAGGAATAGAAGTCCCCCTAGGACTATGTCGAGGAACTCTCAACGACCATCTGATTTAAAGGAAGGCTCTGCCCAATCACGACCAGCTGCCCGTCATGAAAGATCCCAAGAGGCAAATTCAACACGATCAGTTGCTCGAACCAATAGGGTCGAGGAAGGAAATGATGCATGGAAGGGCTCAATTCAAAGGTTGGAGGATAGATTAGGGGAAATTGCTAAAACCAAAAATCCTCTACAAAGGACTTTTGTCCAAGGAACACCATTCATACAAGAAATTGTGGACTTTCCCACACCGTCAAAATTCAAAGCCCCGGTAGTAATACCAAAATACGATGGAAAAACTGATCCTGTTCTCCATATAGAACAATACCTGGCAGTTACTGATATCTATGCTGTTCCAGACGAGATGCGATGCAGGGAATTTTCAGGAACCCTTACCGGATCTGCTCAGATGTGGAATAATAACCTTCCTCGGGGGAAAATTGCGACCTTCTTTCAGCTAGCAGAACTCTTTATTGGAAATTTTTGTTTTGGATCAAAGCCAGTCAAACGAGTAGCACACTTGCTAAGTGTTAGACATAAGGCAGGTGAGAGCACCAGGGATTATATTACTCGTTTCAATAATGAGAAGCTCGAGGTAATTGATTACGAGGAGAAGACAACAATTATTGCTCTGATGAGTGGACTGTTGCCAGATAAATTTTACTACACTCTAGCCAAAGATCCACCTAGAACCATGGCAGAACTAATGGCAAAGGCAACCAAGATTATGAACGCCGAGGAAGCGATGGTTGCAAAGAAGAATATGGACACCAAAGAAACCAAGGTTGAGGTTGATAAGTCTGAGAATAAGGAGCAGAAGAACAATGGTGGTAACAGGCAGTTAAAAGCAAAGCAAGCATTGGAACAATTGAAGAAATTTGGAAATTATACTCCTTTGAAAGTAGATATAAACCACATTCTGGAAGAGATCAAGAACAGCGAGGAGCTGAACTGGCCAGAGAAAATGAAAGCAGATCCTGACAAGAGGAATAAGTCCAAATATTGCCAGTTCCATAAAGACCATGGTCACACGACCAAAAATTGCATAGCTCTTTAGAATGAAATTGAAGCACTCATCAGACGAGGAAAGCTGGCCAAGTGCGTTGATCATCGAAATGGGGGAAAGAGTAACGACTGAGCAAGGCAGAGGTAGAGATCTCCTCATCAAGCAAAAGAAGATAAGAAGAGAAGTCATGAAGAAGACCCGGATGATGACCAAGATGACCCCGATCTCCCTAAAAGACCAAAACAACCAGAACCTGAGGTATTTTCTATCCATTTTGGATCGTTTGAATGTAATGTCATTACAGGTGGAGATGCAGGAGGTGGAGATATGACTACTAAGAGAAAAGCTTACCTCAATGAGGCATCAAGCTTGCTCGTACAATCAGTGAATAAATCTAGCTGAAGGTGATCGCCCGAGGAAGGTAAATAAGGACAAACTGGTCATTGGTTTCTCTAAGAACGACTTGGCAGGTGTACTATATCCTTATGATGACCCATTGGTGATCAAGATGAGAATGAAGGAAGTGGTGATTTCACGAGTACTGGTGGATAATGGTAGCTCGGCAGATATCATGTTCTATCCATGCTTTGACAGTTTGAATTTGAAGTTATCCCAGTTGGAGCCATATCATAGACCCCTCCTTGGTTTTACTGGCGAAAAGGTTTTTCCTCTTGGGACGATCAAGTTGGATATGCTTATTGGTACATGGCCTGCTTGTCGAACAGAAAGAGTACGCTTCTTCGTAATGGATAAAAATGTCCAATCAACTTACAAGATCATCATGGGAAGGGTAGGACTAAAAAAATTAAAAGCAGTGCCATCTACTGTACATCAATGTTTAAAATTCCCAACCAATTTTGGAGTAGGAGTGGTGAAAGGCAACCAAAAAGTAGATAGGGAATGCTATTATTCATCTGCCGAGCAGGAGGAGCATAAAGAATCCAGAAAGAAGACTACTACCTACCAAATAGAAGATGCGGAGATTGAAACATTAGACCCTAGAGACGAGTCCCAACTCGTGAAAGGACAAGTCATGGAGGATACCGAGAATGTCATTCTGGACGACGAGCATCCAGAACGAATAACTCAAATTGGTGCATCCTTGGATGAATCAATAAAACAAGAATTGATTGCATTTCTAAGGCGAAGAAAGCTTTTTCATGGAGTCATGAAGACATGCCAAGAATATATTCGAATTTCTTGTGTCACGAGCTCAATATGAACAAGGAAATCAAACCAGTAAAGCAGCAAAGAAGAGTGTTCAGTCCTGAAAAAAATCAAGCTATACAGGAGGAAGTAGAGAAGCTACAAAAAGCCTCTTTCATTGAGGATGTCAAATATCTTGACTGGCTAGCAAATGTGGTGATGGTAAAGAAGAAAAATAATAAGTGGAGGATGTGTGTAGACTTCACACCGACCTTAACAGGGCATGCCCGAAGGATCATTTTCCTTTGCCCCGAATTGATCAACTGGTGGATGCTACCTCGGGGCACGAACTATTAAGTTTCATGGATGCTTATTCTGGTTATAACCAGATTAAAATGAAGCTTGAAGATAGGGAGAGTACCTCTTTTATTAGCCCGAGAGGAACTTATTGTTATAATGTTATGCCTTTTGGACTTAAAAATGCAGGTGCTACCTATCAGCGGTTGATGAACAAGGTGTTTGCAGAGCAAATCGGTCATAACATGGAGGTTTATATTGACGATATGCTAACAAAGAGAAATAAAGCTGCTGATCATCTAGTTGACTTAGGCCAGACCTTTGATCAACTAGAGGAGTATCAAATGAAACTGAATCCCACCAAATGCATATTCGGAGTACGAGAAGGCATGTTCCTTGAATATATTGTTAACCAACGAGGAATTGAGGCGAATCCTGAAAAGATCAAGGCTCTATTGGAGCTGCGATCTTCGACGATGAAGAAGGAAGTACAAAGCCTCACAGGGCGAGTTGCAGCACTCAACAGGTTTGTGTCACGAGCAACTGATAGATGCCTCCCTTTCTTCAAAACACTCCGAAAGACTTTTGAGTGGAACGATGAATACGAGAAGGCCTTTCAAGAATTGAAAAAATACCTGGGAGCACCTCCATTATCATCCAGACCAGTGATGGGAGAAAGACTATACTTGTGTAATACCCCGCATTTTTATCGATATTTATTTATGGGATTAATTAAATTAAATGTGAATTAATTGAGAATTAATCCGGATAAAATACTAACGAGATGTGAGTTGGTATTTGATTATAATGTGTATATATGGCAATATATGAATATTGAAAATATTGAAATTTGTCGTGAGATAGAAATACGGCGATTTGGAAATTTTGTTGAGACGCATGTGACAGTCGCGTCAGGAATATAATTATTGTAATTAAAAAGTGAATTTTATTTCTATCAATCGTATGGTCATTTTGAGTGCGCCAACGTGTCCGGAAGGGTCGAAATAGTCAGAAAACACTAGCTAGGGATTTAGTTTGGATCCCGGGGCATTATTGGGCCATACCGGTAACTTAAAAGGGCATTTTGGTAATTTAGAAATTTAGGGAATTAAAACCCACGAAAATTAGAATTAATATTTACCATTTTAATAGGGCCACTAAGGCCATTACCAGCATTTTACAACTTAGAGGGCTACGGGAGTTATAGAAAAAAGTTAGAAGAGGTTCCCAAAGAGAAAACCATAACCACCATCTTCAACCTTCAACCTTGGGAGAAATCTGGAGAGAGGGAAGTGGACAACCTTCAACCTTCAACAACAAATTCAGAAGAACAATCTAAGGCAAGTGGTTTAATTACCTTAATTTCAAGCGAATGTTTCTTCCATGCTTAGAATTTAAAATAATTGCATTATATTGGGAGTTTGATGAAAACCCATGAAATTGGAGATAGAAATTCAAGTTATGATATATGGATTGCATGTAGAATGTTATTGGGTGATTTTACTAAAAGAAATAGAACCTTTCATGATGTAAAAACGGATTTACAAAGGGAAATTGAAGACTTTAAATTTCTGGGTTCATACCCATAGGGTTTGGGGGGGAATTTGGGAGATATGATAATTATAGGATGTTTAGGAAGATTGGACCCCCATAAACATGTTAAAATGCGACCTAAGAAGGTTTAGTAATGTTTAAGAACCTTAAAACACTATTGGGATGACTTTAGGATGAGATTAGAGAAGAGGAAAATTGAGAAAAAAAGAAGTAGAATTTCTGGGCTTGAAACTGCCATCTCGTTAGAAGACCTGCCCAGGTCGTTCGAACGAGCTCGTTCGAACGAGCTTCTAACGAGTTGACAGTTTTCCTTCTAACGAGATGGATGTTCATTCTATGCCTTTCGTTCGAACGAGATCTCGTTAGATGCCCACTTCGTTCGAACGAACTCTCGTTCGAACAAGCGTCGTTCGAACGAGACTTCTAACGAGTTGACAGTTTGGCCTTTTTGGCCTGATTTGATTTCTAGTGTCCCGTAACCTTGTTTAATTGTAGAGATGACATTCCCTTGATGACTAATTGATATAGTTGGGATAATTGGGACATATTGAAGAGTAAAATATAGAAGTGTGGTTGGAACTAAATGATATTTGTGGATTAGGACGCGAGTGACTAATCACGTTGTGAGAATAATTGGTGACTTAATTACATACGAACCGAACATATGAATTACGTAACATTATAGGTTGGTATAAGAATGAGAAGTATACCACAAAGAAATTATGGTAATTACTAAGATGTGTGCATGCTTAGTATATGTATATGATCTTATGTGTATGACATACCTACCATACTTGCTATCACGGGAGGTTTACGTTCGCTTAGGGCCATCTAATCTTTGTGTGTCCGGTTTTAGATTGGTACCTTAAGAACATAATGCTAGAATGACTTATTGGTGAGTTAATAAGTCAGCTGACTATGGAGCGTAGGTATGTACGTGACCCATGGATATGTTGAATTATGTTCGCCTCCATTTTCGTGTGTTGTGCTTATTCTAACAATTCCTGAGAGATTCAGAATTTGTAATCCTTATGTACGTGATGTACCGGGATGGATAGCAGAGTATGTGTGCACCACAGCTTAGCCTCGGGGTGCTTGTATTGTATATTTATGATGTGAATGATATACGGTTAAATGAACAGAATTGTTATGTTTAATTATGAGAATAATTTATAGTAACTCCTTGAGAAGATAAATAAGGGGATAACCTCTAGTAAATAGAAATGCTAATAATTGAGAATCCGAGTTTAAGTAAAGCTATCTATTCAAGTGATAACATTGGGAATTCATATTGTGAATCGAGTAGTTGGGTTAGGACTTATGTCGGTTTAGTGAGATATAAATGTCACTTAGATAGGTATGGTACGTTAGGAGTGCACAACTAGTAGAGAGGTGAGTAATTCATGTGAGGGCACGTCCTAAAATGTATTTTGCATTCATTGTTTTAATGTTATTAAAGCACTTGTTGTTTTTAAAATACTCTCCACTTTCGAGCTCTGACCCGTTTGCTTTCAAATCTACTTTTTGTAAAAACCTTTTTAGGTGCCCAGCCACAAGGACACCATGCATAGGAATTCTATTCAGGTGACGAGCTGTAGCTGTTGTGGAAGTTACAGGGCCTTGATATTAGACGCCTCATTTTCTAGTCTTGACTCCATATTCAGTTTCATCATTTGTAGGGCATGTCGCCCATTTCTATTAGAGACACTTTACATTTCAGTTATCCAGACTTTGGTTTGTAATTAATTCAGGATACATGCTATTGTTCTTATTTCAGTTCCGTATTTGGTTTGTTGTGAGGAGTATTTCCTCCAGACTTATTATTATTTGATGAATACTATAGTTGGACTTTATTGTGAATGGTTATGTTATCCTTTAAATTTCACTTATTGCATGTTAATCAGAGTTAACTTAAAATTTGGCAACTCACTTTTTAAATACTAGGTGGTTAGTAATTATTAAAATGTTTTCGACAGTGATGCTATTAACTGAACCAACTTGGCATTTTGTATTAATTTAATATAGGAGTAGCTACCGGTATTTAATTAGTCGGGGTGTCACAACTTGTATCTGGCAGTTTCGGAAAACGCAGTGCGCTCGGCGTTGATAAGAGTGGAAGATGGAGTACAAAAACTCATCTATTACACTAGCAAGGCCTTCCGAGGAGCAGAGATCAGATATCCAAGGCTGGAAAAGTTAGCACTGGCGTTGATCGAAGCAAGTAGAAGGATGAGGCCATACTTCCAAGCTCATATTATAGTATGTATACAGACATGCCATTAAGGCAAGCTCTGCGCAAACCAGAGAAATCGGGAAGATTGATGTATTGGGATGTAGAATTGGGTGAATACGATATAATTTATGAGCCTAGGTCGTCACTCAAAGGGCAAGCAGTGGCATATTTTATCGCAGAGTTCACCTATCCAGACACCTTTGAGGAGCAGAAATCGAATACCGACCAACCTGTGGATGTTATAGGATCATCAAATTTTAACACCGATCAACTGAAGTCGGTAAATGAGCAAGAGAGGATGATCAACGAGCAGCGAGAAGCGTTGGAGGAGGATAAAAGAAAGCATCAAATATTCCACCAAGGAACTCTGTCTGACCAAGAATTTGACAAAGAGATACCTATGTACAATTTATATGTAGATGGCTCTTTTTGCACTACAGGCAGTGGAGCAGGGATTGTTTTAAACAACCCAGATGAGATGGATATGGAGTATTCTCTACGCTTTCAATTTAAAGCTTCTAATAATGAAGCTGAATATGAAGCTATGATTGTAGGTCTCAGTTTGGCAAAAACCATGAAGGCAGAGCAGATCATTGTATTCAGTGACTCACAATTGATCGTAAATAAAATGTTGGGGGTGTATGCAGCAAAAGGAGAATTAATGATCCAATATTATGCGAAAGTAATGGATATTGTATCGAGATTTAACGCAATACAGTTGATTAGAATACCGAGATTGGAGAATTCAAGAGCAGATGCCTTGGCTCGATTAGCCTCAGCCACACGCACTGAGCTACGAAGAACAATCCCAATAGAAATCTTGGCTAGTCGGAGCATTGACAAAGATCTGACGACGAACTTCATTACCCTTGATTTAGGACCATCTTGGATGGATCCCATCAGGGCCTACATTGAAGAGGGGACTTTACCAACTGATAAACTTGCAGCCAAGAAACTAAAGTTTAAAGCTGCTCGTTATGTATTGACTAATGGCATTTTATATAAACGAGGAATTATAGCAGGGTTGCAAAGATGTGTCCATCCCTCTGAGGTGAAAAATTTGATCGAAGAAATCCATGAAGGGTCTTGTGGAGCCCATATGGAAGGTCGGACGCTTTTACGAAGAATAACAACGCAAGGGTATTACTGGCCGACGATGAGAGTTGATTGTGTAGATTATGCCAAGAAATGTGATAAATGTCAATGTTTCTCCTCTATCCGAAGAACTCCCCAAGCATTGCTAACACCCATCACGTCCCCTGACCATTCTCCATGTGGGGAATAGACTTGGTCGGGCCACTTCCAATGACCTGAGGAAGATTTAAATACCTCGTGGTCGTTGTGGATTATTTTACTAAATGGGTAGAAGCTGAGCCTCTTATTGATATGACCTATGACAAGGTGTATCAATTTATTTGGAAGAATATCATTTGTAGATATGGTCTTACCCATGCGTTCATTAAAGATCATGGAACCCAGTTTGATAACGAGGAGTTTACTGCATATTGTCATTAGTCAAACATATTGAAGACCCACTCTGCACCAGGCCATCCCCAGAGCAATGGCCAAAACTGAGGTGACGAACAGAACGCTGCTGAATGGTTTAAAAAAATGACTAGACGATGCAAAGGCAAATTGGATTAACGAACTACATTATGTGCTATGGGCTTATCGTACTACACCGTGAGCAGCAACAGGAGAATCTCTATACATGCTGGCATTTGGAAGTGAAGCTGTTATACCTGCCGAGTTGGGCCTACCCACACACAGGGTGCTGAATTTCAATTCTCCTATCAGTGACTTGATGAGGCGATTAGATCTAGATATGCTCGAAGAAGTTAGAGAAGAAGAAGCGATCGAGAATGCTGCATACCAACAGCGAACAACTTTATTTTATAACAATAGGGTAAAGAAGTGTGATTTGAAGGAAGGAGACTATGTGGTTAAGAAAGTAATTCAAAAGCACAACAAACTGGAAGCTAACTGGCATGGACCCTACAGAGTAACAGAAGTTGTTCGACTAGGGACATACATGATTGAAACCTTGGAAGGAGAAGAATTTAAGAATGCATGGAATGCATAGCATCTACACAAGTATTATCAGTAGTTGAGATTCCTATATAAATGCAGTTTTCTTCAGTATGAATAAAGTGTGGAATGTTTTACCCGGTTCTCTCTTTTTGTTGAACTTTTTTCGGAGTATTAGTACTACACACTATGCATCAGGTTCATAATCAAATTACTTTCAACTCCGGTTGGTCGGCAAATTAATCTCCTCCAACTCCGGTTGGTCGGGAATCAATATCCACCAACTCCGGTTGGTCGGTAAATTAATCTCCTCCAACTCCGGTTGGTCGGTAAATCAATTGCAATCAACTCCGGTTGGTTAAACTAAGCAGGATCATGGGATGCAAGTCGTTTCATTGCTTAGAATCAAAGAGTGATAAATCACTATAATAAAAAAATAAAACATATCAAAATACGCATGTATTCACAAACAAAGATATTCTGCAAAATACTTAGAAGAAAATAAAATAGCAAAAGATGAAAAAATTTCTTCATTCAAATTAAGAACAATTACATATGCTGTGAAAACTACAAGTCACTAGTGCTACATACTATGCATCAAGTTCAGAATCAAATTACTTCCAACTCCAGTTGGTCGGCAAATTAATCTCCTCCAACTTCGGTTGGTCGGGAATCAATATCCACCAACTCCGGTTGGTCGACAAATTAATCTCCTCCAACTCCGGTTGGTCGGGCATCAATATCCACCAACTTCGGTTGGTCGGCAAATTAATCTCCTCCAACTCTGGTTGGTCGGGAATCAATATCCACCAACTCTGGTTGGTCGGTAAATCAATTGCAATCAACTCCGGTTGGTTAAACTAAGCAGGATCACGGGATGTAAGTCGTTTCATTGCCTAGAATCAAAGAGTGATAAATCACTATAATCAAAAACTAAAACATATCAAAATACGCATGTATTCACAAACAAAGTTATTCTGCAAAATACTTAGAAGAAAATAAAATAGCAAAAGATGAAAAAATTTCTTCATTCAAATTAAGAAGAATTACATATGTTGTGAAAACTACAAGTCATTACATCAAAGACCCTACTCTATTGGTTTTTTTCCTTCTGCCTTCGAAACAGGTTCTACTCCATCAGGAGGATCGTCTAAAGCATAAGGAGAGTTTATGGAATTTACATCTTAAAGCATTCGATCATTCATCACTGATGGCCGATCAAGCAAATGATCTGGGCGAGATATGTCAAAATTTGATTGAAGATTGTAATCGCCGAGGTACTTTGAAATCAAGCACTGAGGAATTGCCCGAGCAGGAACTCATGTCGAGCTTAAAAGGAGGCACGGGTAACTCAAGCAATCCAGGATCATAATAATCCCATAAGTAGTGACCCCGCTCTACTTTTAGCACGCACAATGCATTCAACCACCCTTGCTTGTACCCTTCATTATTTGACTACTGAATCCGATCATCAAGATGGTAAAGGGCTTCATTGTAGCCAGCCATAAAAAATTCTCTGGGTTGTTTGTGGAACTGGTAAGTTAACCTCTCCAGTTGCTCGTGGAGATTCTTCACCAGGATTTCCTTATTTTCCAAGGTAGAGCTTTATGTGGAAAGTTGCTCGTTGAGGTTCAGATTCTTCTTGGACATCTCTACTAAAGCTTGGTTCTTTTCCATCAATTAAATTGCCTGATTTTCCAAAGCTGCTTGAGTTCTTACATCTTCAATAGAGATCCGACCAGCCCTTGCTCGTCCCCGAGAAGAAGATCTTGCTCATCCACGAGGAGAGGTTGAAGGTCCAGTTCTTTTTAAAGTTTCCAACTCATTTCTTAAGTTGGCATTTTCGACCTTCAAGAAAGAGAAACCTTCATCATTAACCGAAATCAAGGCTCCCGAGGAAGATGCAACAGATTTTAATTGTTTAATCTCTTCTTATAAGGCAATGTTTTCCTGTTCTAGTAATTTGGCGATATGCCTATGCTCCTCGACTTCAAGCTTTAGAACGCGCTCTTTCTTCTCATAAGCAGAGATGAATTTATCATATCCTCTATCAGCACTCAGTTGTTGGTATATCTTCTTGTACACCTGGTGCAAAAGTGTGGAGGACTCTTTGTACTGCTGTTGGAGTTCCTCGATAGTTCATTGAAGGTCCTCAATCATCTCATAGTAAGCCACATTATTAGCTACTGCACGATCAAGCAGACATTTCGGATACTGGTAAGCTTCAACTGCTCGTTCAGAAGCATCTGAACCCAGGATATCAATGATCTGAGCATCATTCAGATCTGCACGACCAGTCTTGAAGTAGTCATTGCATTTTTTCATTAGTTCTGTATCGTGAGCTGATAAAAGCTCCATCCTGGCCATAAACTAGCAAAGAGAAGAGATAGAAAGAATTAATAAGAATGAAGATAGAGCAAGTAGAAGAAAAAGTCAAGATGAACAACCAAAAGTTTGAATTTTTATTTCATCATAAAGGAAAGTAGAAAGTCTGAGATTACATTCAGAAATAACAAAACAAACATCCAAACTACTTTACACCTTTTCTTTATTTCCTATAACGACCTCGGAAGGTTTTGAAGAAGAGACTGGTTACTCGACGGATAAGATTAGTTGCTCGACAGAAGAACTAGCTGGTTGGGGCTGCTCGGGGATATGCACAACTGGGACTAAAGGGGCCTGATCTGCAATCATCATAGATGATTCATCTGAATCAGCCTCATCCTCCTCCTCTTCTTTAGAGGAGGGAGGAGGGCCATGAGTGTGTTGTTCAAATAATTCAGAATCCTCAGCAACTTTCAGCTCTCGTAAGGCTGCCACCCATCCATCCCGAAAGTATTTAAGACTAGCATATTCCATTTGCGAGGACATAGCAGCCAAACACTTATTCCAGCCTTTATCCCAACCTGCGCTGAATGATTTTTTAATAGCCTTCTTTCTTTTTGCCTTCTCAGAGGAGGTCCTTTCCCTAAGGAGCTCCTCGACAACCCTCAACTTCTCCTCCACCTCCAATTTTTGGCGCCCAACTTCCTGAAGTCTAACAACTTCCTCTTCGGCAGACTTGAGTTTAACTTCCAGCTCCTTATTGCTCTGCTCAAAAACCTTGTTGCTCTGATCAGACTCTTTCAACTTTTTCTTCAATTCCTTGGAGGCATTCGCAACTTGATCTCTATCCGACTCAATAGACTTAAGTTACTTCTCCCAAGCAACCTTATCCTCCTCGTACTTTTGACGAGAGTCTTTTAAGGATTGAGTCAGACCAATAAAAGCCTCCTCTACACCTCCCGAGGAGCTTGAAGCCTTGAGAGCCTCATCCTTTTTCAGAATAGTGTTGAAACACGTTACCAGCTGAAAAAAGAAATAATATTGAGTCAGTACAGGGATATATCAGTGAAAAATGAGAACTCAGATCAATAATACTTACTGAGGCAATATGTTGAGAAGCTAAGGTAGTAACTTTGTCACGAGAAAAAGTGTCTTCAATACCTTGGACTTTTGGGATAATCCAAGACTTCACCGAGCCCATAACAAAGCTCGGAGGAACAAAAGTGGGAACTCCACCTTCAACATTTAAAGACTGAGAGACAGGATCAGCTGGTCTCTCAGAAGAACATTTCTTTAACCTCCTCATAAGAGCAGGAACAGTCTCAACCAAAGATGTTGTCTTGGTTGGTGATATAACGATAACTTCACTTGGAGGAGAAACAGCGACAACTTTGCTCGGGGCCACTGGGGGCTTATCAACAATTTTCTTGGCAGCAGCAGGAGGGAGTGCATCAATATTCTTTGCCCCTTCTTCTGGGAAACTTTGTTTACTTTTCTTTGCCTCTCCAGCAGTAGAGGCAGACTTATCAAAGAAAGCAGGAACTTTTCTTTTCTTCATTATGCCACCAATAGGAATATTTGACTCTGAAGAAGAACCTTACACACTAGTATCAACAGCTGGTACTTGGTCAATGTCAACCACCACTGGACGAGCAGTATAGGATGAAGTGTAACTCTTGTACTGCAACAAATAAGAGGCCGACCTAATATGTTCTTCGGCAACAGATTGGTGCAAACTCCAGATAAGTTTCAAATGCTTTAAATTAACCTCTGTCTCCTTTGGAGATTTTCTTTTGTTGTCAATTGCAAATAATAAAAAATTAAGTGTCAGTGATACATTTTATCAAACACAAAGAAAATAAGATTTCAAAAAAAAAAATTAACAACCTATTCCATTGCCATAAGGGGGACACTTGGGTCCCTGATATACACCATCTCCATTTAATGGAGAATGTTGTTAATTTTTCATAACAACCCAATGCTCAAAGTAATCCCTATTGGCATTTGGAAGATTGACAACTAAAGCCCTATTCAAAAACCTAATTTTTAAATAAAAAGTACTATCGCTGACAACCCATCTGTAGCAAAACATTATTTTTGGAATTCCTAAACGGGTTCCATGAATTCGGTTTAACCTATGGGCTCCATGAACTATTCTCCAGGTATTTGGCGCTATTCTTGCAGGAACAACGTCAAAATATTTACAGAACTCCAAACATAAAGGATTTGGAGGAAAAAAAAGCCACATTCGGCCACAAAGAGACTTGGGAACCAATGTCCCTCAGCCAAAGAAAAATAGTCTAAAGGTTCAGAAAGTTCTTCTAATATGACCCATGAAGGAATTGAAAATTCAGAACAAAATTTGTCAAGAGATTCAACAGGGTAAACCATGATGAACAAAATAAGTAAAAGAGAAGGAAGAAGAGCTTACAGGAGAAGAGTGAATCAGTTGAAAACGAAAAATGGAAGAAACGAACGCACAAGATAGAGAAGAAATGAAAAGTTTGAAGACACAGGTTTGAAAAGTATAAGGCAATAGGATTTTTTTCGTGTTTAAGTACTTTACCTCGGGAATAGAGAAAGGTAATGATTAATAAGAAAGACGTTTGCCTATCCGGCGGCTAAAAGAAGAAAAAGAACACAAATATCGAAGCAGTCATGAAAATTTAAAATATTTATGAGGCCTGATACTGTGCACCCAAAAAGAAGTTATATACAACGAATGATATCCTAAAAACTATACAATGAGTGCAGTTTCCAAGCAGAATGTTCCATACTTTTCTTCAACAACAAACTATGAAACATTGGGGGCTTTTGTTGATACCAAATTTAGTCTGCTGACATGGACTACTCACTTACAGACACGTGTTTGCTAACGTGGCAAATATGTATACTTCTATTGAGCAACTAAGAAGCCACGAGGAACTCAGGGGCCCCGAGCAGCTCGAGCGTGTCGAGCTACTTAGGCGGTTCTAGAAGCTTAAGCGGTCCGAGCTACTTAGGCGGTCCGAGCAACTTAGCATTCTAATCAGGATAATCAAGGAGACGACTGTGCATTAAATGGTCATTTATTATCATACAGATGTACATGTCTACTAGATAACAACGCATTGTCCTTTCATTTATACAGCCTGACTATAAATACATTGTAATCTCCTCATTGGAAGGGGACCGAATTTTCTTGAGCAAACCATTCCTCGAGAATTCCAAACAAACAGTCAGTAATAATAAAAACAGTGGACGTAGTCCATTCTTGCAAGGCTGAACCACTTTAAAAATCTATTGTCTATTATTTCTTTATTCTTTTTATCTGTGATTGAAATAATTAAGTCAAATCTAGTTTTTTACATCAACAACTACAATATAAAACAAGTATCTACTTGCCTTATTGGATTAAAAATCCGAAGTATTCAATGAACTAATGTCGGGTTGAATAATCTTTATTCTCCTTTCAAGATTCATCTTCTTTTCTCTTCTCTAGGGATCTCTCTCTAAATATATTGTGTATAATATAACAGGTGGGCTACCATCCACCTTACCAACCTCTTAAATATCCCCTTAAATAATCTAATCCCATTTTCCCCCTTAGCCTTAAGTATAAAACGACCCCCTTACCCTTATGCGGTCCCATTATGTCTAAAAAGACCCAAAAACCTAAACATAACACTTGAGTACCTATTCTGGACTATTTCGATACTTCCCCGATCATCGGTGCAGTCGAAAAGGTCATCCTAGTCACCCAACTCTAAATATTCTAACATTTCATTAATCGGGCCCAACATGCGCATCGTCCATACATTATACCGATCAATCGATGTAACACTCTATCGACGTATAATATTAAACCATTACTTTCACTAATGCACAACATATAATAAATCACGTAACTATTTACATATCACCCTCAAGTAAATAATAATGATAATAAATATTAATCATTTATCTCGATAATTAATATTTACTAAATTTCAATTTAATTTCCCCAATTAAATTAATAATATAAAGCACAAGGAAATTAATTACTAATAAAAGTATTGGGAATTACAGCGGGATGGACTTAGACAACGATTGTTGACCTAAATAGAATGGGTAGCGTAATTAGGATAATTAAAGTGAATACGTTACATGCTCACATTAACTGAAAGATGAGTTTTGAGCTCATATGAGTGCAATCGGTTAGTTCTGGAAGTAATACCCTACTGTTTTGATCAATTTAAAACAATTATCTACTTGCAAAATATTTTCTACTTTTCGGGCTTTGACCCACTGGCATTAGTGTTTCTTTATTTTCCTTTTTATACCCCAGATGTGCAGCAGCAGCCGGGACCACACGGATAGATCCATTTCTTACCGTTGTTGTAGTTGTGGATGCTAGAGGATTATTTTAGATGCCATAGCTTATTCTATCTAGATAGGATCTTTTCATTCCAGTTTGCAGTTTAGGCGTGTTGCCCGTAAATCATAGGATTTTATATTATTATCAGATATCTTATTTCAGTACTAAAATGTTATTTAGTTGGATTCAGATGGTTTATTATTAGTTTGTGACTGATGGTTTATTCACTTCACTTTTATTATTTATATATGCATGGTGATTTATCTGTTAAATGTATTTGTATAGTTTTATTTATTTTAATTACTGTATTATGGCGACAATGATGCTAATAATGAAACCATACTAAGATTTATGTTTTGTTTTAGTGAAGGACTGGACACATGGTATTATAATAGGTGGGTTATCATAGTTGGTATCAGAGCGTCAACTTCTAGTGGCCTTAGGATCTGTGTGAACTTGTTACGTTATTAGCATTGCGTTTCTTTATATAGAGCCTTATGATTAGGAATGTTACTTCATATTGCGCGTTTGCATTCTTTTGTTATTGTTTATATATGAAGTGAATCTCATACAACTTTAGTTTGGTTTCATATGCCAAATGCAAGGAAAGGTAGACCGATATGTGTCACTAGAAGGGTCGCAGAGGAAGAGGCTCACCCGGAGCCGCAGACTACTCAGGGGACTGTGGCCATAGCATGGGTCATATCTATTGTATCAAAGGATGTTAACGCTGCCATGGCACACACTTACCCCAAGTAATGCCAAATTTCCAGTGGCAACACCAGTTCAGACTCACTCGATGTCATCAGTGTGGCAGCGAGTCAGGGAGGCCTTTTAGAAGGGTCATCCGCCAGAGTTTCAGGGCAATGCGGATGTAGTATCAGCTAGCTAATGGAATAAGGATATACATAGGAATTTACATATGTTTAAGTGCAGTGACACTCAAAAGTAGGTACTAGATACGTTTAAGCTAGTCGGGGCAGCTCTTCAGTGGTGGGAGTCAGTTACCATGCCAAAGGAGAGAGATTCAATGACTATTCAGGAGTTCTTGGTGTGATTTGACCACAAGTTCTTTTCGTTAGCTGTGTAGATAGAGATGATAAGGAGTTTTTGGATCTCATGCAAGAGGGCCGATTGTGGCCAAGTATGAGGAAGAGTTCACCCACATGGATAACTTTATGACAAATGAGGTGAACATTGATCAGAAGAAAATTCTCAAATTTATAGATGGGCTTACTTAGAGGATACGCTAGCAATTATTAGGGGAAAATGACATTAAGGACTTATAGTGATGTCTTTAATGTCACATTGCTTCACTACCAGGATCACCTCTTCTATCTGAGAGGAGCAAAGAGGACATGAGATTCAAAATAACGGGGTAAGACTGGTGGTAACAATTCTAGTGCGGCACCACAATAGTAAGCTGGGTAATAGGATAAGGGTTCCCAGTAGGGGGTCTTTGCTATGAGATTTAGGATGACTAATGACAACTTCAGGCATGGACATCAAAGCCAATAATAGCATACCCCTCAGGGCCAGGGGAATCAAATCAGAGGCTAGTAGGTTCGGGGTTATCAAGGCTAGAAATAAAGACAACCACATCAGGGCTAGAGGCTGGCAAACTTTACTGGGAGGTGTTTCAAATGTGGGGAGCCAGTACACATACGGCGTGCATACTCGAATAAGGCTAGGGATCAGCAGTAGGGGCAACAGTTATAGCAACTTTCAGCCCCAATGGCAGTTTCAGCGTCTTTGTCTCTGCAGGGGTAGGGGCAGTCTGGGTATGTATATCACTTATGAGGACCAGTGTTATAGCCAACGCCGTTAGCGATTAAGGATATATTTCCTATCCATGAGCACATAGGAAGGGTATTATTTGACACGAGTACGTCACATTCTTTTATTTGCACTAAATTTGAGCATGAGATGGGTTTAGTGGATATAAAGCCAGATATACTTATGATCATATATTTACCATTGGGTAGCGGGGCTCTTATTCGTTCCATTTGAAGAAAAACATGTGTGGACATTATGAGGTTATGTTTTAGCAGATCTCTTCATTTTAGTGATGTACGACTATAATGTTATCCTGGGTATGAACTGGTTAGCGATGGTTAGAGCGATGGTGGATTATTATAGTAGCACTATCGTGGTTCCTATTCTAGGGCATGACAGGTTTCACGTGGTGATGCCTCGTCCCGAGTGAGGGTTGAGCATACATTTATATTATATTGAGTAGGAGACTTCCAAGAGTATAGTTGCCTCTTTAGATTCGATCCTTGTGATTAAGGAGTTAACTGATGTGATTCAGGGGATACTAGGGTTACAACCGAGTCAAAAGATCGAGTTATGATTGACTTAGCATCGGGAACTTGTTAGTAGTGCGAGCATCATATTGTGTGACTCCTTAAGAGATATAGGAGTTGAGAGATCAGATTTAGTAGCTTTTGGGGTAGGGTTTTTGGGTGCCCCGATATTGTGTCTTGGGCCTACAGATCTCATAACTGACAAATCTAAGTATTAGTGTATCGGGATGGTTCATTATTTGGATTTCACTTGTGATATGTCCCGCACATGAAGCTTGGTAAGCTTAGTAAGTGTCGGGAGTTAGGGGACATTTGGGCTCTAGGACATTTATTTAGTGCGTAAGTCATTATATGTGTGAAGATATAATGCTTTGAGCAGAGAGCTAGTACATGATTTAAGTCCATCGGAGCTAAGTGGTGCAATATAGAGAACACTCGGAGATGTTTGCACCACTATTTAATAAATGGGGCAATCTCATGAAGAATTGAGTCAGGATTAGTAGGGTGATTGAGTATACCTTTACTATATGATCATGCAGGGTATGCATGGTTAAATTTGATATATGTGGATTGCATATATTGTATTTGTGCATGTATGCACATGGTATATGGTTTATGGATGCCTTGGTCAGTTCGATATTCAGTATTATCCGGGAATAGCTATTGTGGAGGTAAATGCATTGAGTCTTATGCCTGTAGGGCAGTTAGCAAGAATTTTGGAATGGCGAAGTGGAGTGAGCTTCGTCAAGTGGAGGAAATAGTTTAGGCATTTATAGTAGTGAGGACCATCACAACCGAGACCGGTTGAGGGCTGTGAAGGCACATGCAAGGGATCCTTTTTGTTAAGAGAGGGTATATCAGTTGTTAGTAGGAAGAGTGGAGCCTTACTCAGTCAGTTATGAGGGTGGCTTACGCATCAATGGGAGGTTGAATGTCCCAGACGATAAGGACTTACGAAGCGCAGTTATGGAAAAGGTGCATGAGTCAAGATTTTTGGTGCATTTCGGAGGGTATAAGAAGTGCCAAGATGTGAGGAGGCAGTATTAGTGGGCTGGTATGGGCCAGTTCAGGTGAACTACACGATAAGGTCGTATGCCTAACTTTTCATTACAGAAAGAGAGTGAGCCTGCACGGGGTGTTGCTCGACATTATTATAAATCGGGGTAAGATCCTTGTGTCCCACTTCTGGCAGAGTTTTCAGGAGGCGACGGGTATGGATTTTCATTTTAGCACGTCTTATCACCAATAGATCGATGGAAAAATGAAGAGGGTGATGCAGTTGTGGAGGATATGCTAAGGATATATATTCTGTATTTTAAGGGTAGAAAGAGGTTGTGATTGACTTTGGTAGAGTTTGTGTATAATAACTCGTACTGGTTTACTATTGGCATGGCACCTTTAGAGGCTTTGTATGAGAGACATTGTTGTTTGCCCTTGTGTTACTTAAAGGTGGAGAATAACAATCTTCTTAGGCCAAAAGTGATGTTGGATACGTCAGTGAAGATTGAGTTGATTAGGTGTCGTACTCGGGTAGCTCAGGACTGGCATAAGAATTACGCTGATGCAAATCGAAGATTTTTAGAGTTTGACATGGGTCATTAGGTGTTACTGTGGGTATCTCCCATGAGGGGAGTGATGTGGTTCCGGAAGAAGGGGAAATTAGAGCCTATGTATATGGGGTATTTTCCCATTATTGAGAGGATGGGGCCAATTGCGTATTGGGTCACCTTACCAAAGCATTTATAGCTGATTCGCGACGTGTTCCATGTGTTGTTATTGAGGAGATATCTTAGGGATAGCATGACTTATCGACATACACGGTTAGACGAGATTGACTTACATTCGGATATTTTTTACGAGGAGAGACATGTTGCCATTTTAGGCTGTAGAGTGCGAAAGCTTCGGTCAAAGATGGTACAGTTAGTGCGTGTGCGGTAGGGACACCACACTATTGTCGAATCAAGTATAGGAGCACAAGGATGACGTGTGGGAAAAGCATCCAGAGCATAGTGGCAGTACATTCGAATTGCAAGGATGAAATTTCATTATTAGGGGGGAAGAATGTAATATCCCGTATTTATGAGTATTTTATTTTCCATGTGCGCATGGATTTATTAATTTAATTGGTGGAGATTAAATTGGTTTTAGTAAATACTAATTAGCGAGTTAAGGATTAATATTTATTTGTTTATTATTTACTCAATATAGTAAGTAAGTAGATATGTGATTTAATATGTGTCTCGTATGAGTGAAAAGCAAAGGTTTATTATTATATGTCGATAGAGTGTTACATCGACGAATCAATATATTTATGGGTGACGTGCTCGGCTAATGAGATGTTATCATATTTATAGTTGGGTAACTCAGATAACCTTTTCGAGTGCACCGGTGATCCGAGAAGGGTCGAAATAGTCCAGAATAAATACCCGGGTGTTAGACCCGTATAAGGGTAGGAGGGTTATTTTACATTGAAAAATGGGATTAGGGTAATTAAGCGAGTATTTAAGAGGTTAGAAGGTGGATTTAAACCCACCTTTAATATTCTGCACAAGAGATTGAGAGAGAGAAGGGAGAAAGAAGAAAAAAAAGTAAAGAAAGCTTGGAAAGAAAAGAGAGAGGACCCAATGCGTCATCAAACACGTAGAGAATGTCAGATTCTAATCCACCAAGGCAAGTAATTACTTGCTTTATATCTCAAGTTAAGTTTAGTTATTTACCTTCATGTGTAGAGATAAAAATCCGAGAATTAAAGTATTGAAAATGGAATCCTTGGTTGATTATTGTATAGTGTTAAATGATAAGAGATTTCTAATTTTAAATGGATTGTTAATTGAGATTAACCACACTTGAATAAAAAGTTTGAATCTTTGAAAATCAATTTGGGGAAAATTCTGTATTGGATTAAATTGGTGTTTGATTTGTAATCATAGGTATTTGATATAGGATTCATGGTTAGAGATATGCTTAAATGCTTATGCGATATTAGTATAATGATATACGAAGTCTATTTGAGTTTTAGGGTGGCTTGGGACCTCGATTCGAGGGGTTGGGTGATAAAAACCCGAAGAAGAAGATGAGAGGCAACCCAACAAACTGACCCAGTGCGCTCAACTGAACCGGTTCGATCTGCCAGCGAATTGGTTCGGTTTATTGGCCTACCCACCTTTTGTTCGTGTGTCGTTTTAACCCATTAGAGCTTGGGGCTTGATCATAGGGGCTTCCAAGGTCCTGAGGGATTACTTAGAAAGAGTTTACAAGGTTTGATACCTGTGATAGGCCAACATTAGATGGGTTCGAGTGAGGGGAACCAAGGATTCAAGTGATTGACATCAGATATTTAATTGGTAAATTGGTTTGAACTTTGAGATTGAGAGACTAGTGTGTTATGGGATGCGTACAAGCTCAGTATACTTATTTTGTGCAATCAGGAAGTCGGTTCGGACTTCGGGATTGGGTGGACTAGCATGTTGTGGGGACATACACACACACACACACACATTAATGGTTACTGATAGAGAGGGTTTTACCGCGGTGTCGCGTTACCGACGCCGATCGTTTGTTAAATTCGGCTCACCAACTCAATATAAAAACCTAAACTATGACTACACTCTTTTAAGGGAGTATAATGGTCAGTCCGGGTATCAAATCCACAGAGATAAGTTGCTAGAATTCAATTGGTTTAATACTTCTTAATAGAAGTGTAAAAATTATTGGATAACAAAAAGGAAGATTAAACTAGGCATGGGTATTTAAACTAGATTAATAAAGGAATAAAAACTATAGGTTGAGCTACATATCCCTCATCCCGAGTGTTGATGCAAAAAACTATATTGATCTAATTAATTGTTCACACATAAATATAAAAAAAAAATACAAAGGATTTTTAAAGTGGTTCGACTGAAAAGAAAAGCCTACATCCACTGTTGTGTATTGCATTGGGCTTGTTCAATTGCCTCTTGTCTCGTTGTTCATGCCCTTTGGATGTAGTATTTACAATGTATTTATAGCCCATTGAGGGTGTACAAGAGTTGGAATAGGATGGAATGCCTTTATCACATAGGCATTGACATATGTACACTGTTAGTAATGTATACAACTATTGGCAATTTACTGCCATTGTTGGTCGGTCTTCTTGGTGTTGGTCGGTCTTCTTTAACCTACTGGTCGACATTCCTTTAGTTGGTTGGTCACTCGCCCTTGCTAACGTGGACTAGTGCCCAGATGGATAACACGTGTTCATACATGAATGCTCCACATAGTAGGATAATTTTTTGTATCAACACCGAGTTAATTGGCATAAATGTTTACATGGGTTCAGGAGTTATTAATATTGTGTCTCATTTCGTCAATTAATTAAATCAAGAGTTGTCACACCCCTAAATCCGCATAAAAGACTACTATGATTTTGGCATTAACAAATACCCCAAAATTATACTAAATACGGGGCATACGTGATATATTTGATAAATATCCTAGGCGTAACAACAAGAACAACCCAATCGAAATAAATGAGTAAAAAACATCGCCATAGCAAAGCAACACCCATTAACCTTAGGTTAGTTCAATCCAACACAACCTAATTTACAGCAGCCGCTAAACACGATAAACAACATTGATTAAACAACTAATTAATTAGGGCCGACACTAAATAAATTAACTACACAAATAATCTAATTAAGAAATAAATAACTAAGCATGAAAATAAAGAGGGAAGAAGATGAATAGTAGAAAAATCTTAGATTAATGGTGGCAAACCAAAGAAGGGGCACTCCACAAATATCTCTCTAACCCTAAGTCTAACTAAAATAAGAGAAAGGAAAAAAATGAGATATAAGCATTCCCTACAAATAAAACAAGTGGGTTCCATTTATACTAAGTTATAAAAAAGGAATAAAACAAAAAGGGAAAAGAAATAGAAAAGAAAAGAGAAAAAGGGAAAAAGGAAAAAGAATATGAAAAGGGAAGTACAAAACAACTCTCGGCCAAAAATAAATGATTGATCAACCGTCGGAGCATCGCCGGTCGACCGCTAGGCAAGGCAAAATCCCACTGCATAACTCGTATGCCAAAAATCCAATCATCGATCGATCTGTGGGTGGAGGCCGGTCTATCACGCGTCACAGCTCTATCCCACTGCTGCACTCTAATGCCGAGACATGCTTCCTCCATAAATGCCTAAGACCTCCATCTCCAACAAAGCCCAAAACCTCCATCATTGTAGCTACTACGGATCTGGGACCTTACTCCCAAATTGCCAACGACCATCCATGGAGATATTATGTAAAAATGGCAAAATCCATGACCCATATGCAAATTGGAAAGGCTCGAAACCTCCACTTGCTTCCAATTCGTGTGTGGCCAAGAATTAATACCTCAATTAGTAAAAACCAAGACCCGAGCTCAACCCGTAGAAATTGCCATTTTCATTTTAGACCGGCTTGCTGCAAAAGAGAAAAGGGACATAGATGGCATTTATTTAATTGTTAGTTTTAAATGAATTTCTTATATTTCTTCCCCGATAAAAGTCCCATCACTTATTTGTTCGGACTTGGATTGGCGCACTGTTCAGGGCCACGTGAGGCTTAGCCCTAGAGGCAAAAATCGCGAAGTGTGAATCTACTAAATTGCCCCTAAACGTGCGAATTGCGACGAAACTTGACCGGAAAAATTCCACACTAAGCACCGTAATACCTACAAACACTCAATAATACCTCAAATAACTTGTTAGCATATAAAACGGAGATTTTTTTAATAATGAGCTTAATAATAGGAATTAAAGTACCCAAGGAGCCTAAAATGCATAAGTTTCGAGGGTATATGTGCAATGATTCGGGACAAAATATGTTTTCATAGATTATAACAACTATTTATAAAAATAAAAACATGTAATCTCAATGAAAGATACCGTCATTAAAGGAGGCTAAATGCATTTCACAGATTATCGCAACCATTTAAACTTTTGAATTGAATTCACCCTAGGATCATATAGGACTTTATAGTGTTGTAATGTAGGTTTCAGTTTGAGGATATGAAATGAAAGGATTATGTACGGATTCAAAGTTTTTCGGGGATGAAAAACTTGGGATAATGGGCAATTTCAAAAATAAAAAAATGTCTTCCATAAGAGGCATTGAATATAATAATGGAGATAGTAAGAAAAGATTATTGAACACTATACACAACATATACAAATTTATATTTCTTTTCTTTTCTTCTTTTCTCACTTTTTCTTTTGTTTTCTTTTTTCTCTTTTTCACTTATTTCTTTTATTTACTTTTCATACTCTCACATGCTTAATTGCAACCACATAATGCGAACATCATTCAATCCCAAGTATCATTCCAAACAAAGGTACGGAAGGTAATATGTATGGTTTAAAACTCCCATGTGGAGTTGGTTATGGGATTTAGGGTTATGAAACGAAAGGCTATATTAAGGTTCAAAGGGGTTGACGAGGGAAAATATTTAGGTGAGGTTAAGGTCAATATGGGTGATATAACAAAGATAACCTATGATAATTTCCTAAAGTTTACGCAATTCTCGAGTCAAAACAAACTTTGAAAATCATGCTCGAGTGACACATTTCAAGATATAAACTCAATTAATGAATGATCAAATGAAAGAAAAGTGAGATTACCGACGAATTTAAGGTTTTCAAAGAGGAAAGAGTAGTGTATATAAACACTTATAAATGAAGAAAAACCCAAAGCTCACTAGGTATAAGTATATACAATGCAATAAAAGATTACCAAGTTAGAAAAATCTTAAACCAGATCAATAAAGCAAGAAAAGTGCATGTGATCATGGGATTAAAGTTTAATTCATGAAGTTATTCATAATATCAATAATTGAGGACTAAAGTCTAATAACTTCTAAAATCGAGAACATGCATCATTGAGTTGTCTATTGAATTAGGCAATTATTGAAATTTATCATCGAAAACAAAGGCAAAAGGCCCAATAAAGGAGAAAAAAGAAAGAAAATCTTTTAGAAATTTGTAATTTTTTACAAGAAAAACATGCTTGGAAAGAACATATAATCAAATCAAAGGAACTACCACTGAATGGATAGAATATCCCACACCCCCTAACTTAAAATCTGACATTGTCCTCAATGTGAAATAAGAACGAAGCTAAAGAGAGGGAAATAACGATATTACACAATATAGAGCGAACTCTGGAAAGTACAAGTCCAATGATTTTACAAAACATGTTAGTACCAAGTATAACAAAAATAAATTATAAAAACTTAATTAATTGCACTAGACAATAAGTAAGAAAAAAGGAAAATAAGAAAAATAAAACAGAACTAACTATTTACAACATACAATTTTAACTTCTAACTAACTGTACACTAGAAGTTGAAACTTTTGAGGGTCCATGCAAAATACGATTTGACTTTACAAGATCCACGACGGACCCTCCCTCTCCTGCATGCCTCTCGAAAAATAGGAATTCCGTTCAAACAACGGAAGGCATGTGTAAGGCGAAAGAAATAAAGCATCCCCAATTAAAAATTTTGGAGGGAGGATGGGGGATTCGGATAAAATGGGTGACAAATACACAAAGGTTTGTCACAATAATAGAGGAGTGACCATCCGGTATTAGAATAGGATGGTTGTCACAATAATCCCAGCTAAGGACCCATAGTCCCAACAATTATATAATGACTAAACCAATTATCTGTAGGGGATACTCATACCTAAATGTGCTACCTGAAACTTTATATACATCTAATCTAAAAATACCTCGAATACACAAAACAATCACTATTAGGGCATAACTCTTCCCATAACCAATTTCCAATTGGGTGTCCTAACATCTCATTAATCCAAATGGATCATCCACACTGCCCATCAACACAAACCATTTCATATGGAGTCAAATATAATAATATTCTAATCTAAACTATCACGAGATACTTGATGTATATGGTAAAACTTTTAAATAATCATAACAACTTCCCTCACCCAATATCACCTTAAAGTAAGACTAACGTTACATAACCAATTCCCATGGCCTTATCCTTATGGGGATGTTTCTCTTTTATTATTTATATATTCTAGTTTTATTATTAAGTTACACAATTAAAGGATATAATTATAACTCTAGCCATCCTAAAAACATAACCATTGCATGTAATTATAACCACATATTGTTTCCATAAAATACCCATGTGGGTACTCTAGACCCCTCACATAGAACATATGGCATCCTGATAGCCCATACATGAAACACATAAACACAGGGCATACTCACAAAATAAACATAAAATGTCTCATAAATTTTTACCCGAACACCTGTGTGGATCACCCGTGCCTTTATTATTCTCGACTCACTATAGAATGTCTATATTCTTAAAATCCCAAAATACACATTAAGGTCACTACACCATCACACCAATTGAGTAACCACATAACAACATATATATGAAAGGATTTATCCTCCATTACCCCCTCACAAGGAAAGATGACTTAAGTATGTTGATTTGGAATAATAGACATATGCCCTACCGACATCATCAGCCTGAGGGTTTTAATCGCAACACCACAAATATACCCATACCTAACTAAAGTTGTAAACCTAGAGGGTTTTAGCCGCATGACAAATGCACGCATCCCATCAAATCCCCAACTAGCATATTCTCCACAAGTCTACACACCCACCCGTGGTGTGTTCGTGCACATAATACATAAAAGTATACGGACAAGAGCTATCCAATCAAATACACCTAACCTACCCATTACGACAAATAACTTGTATATCAGTTGTCAACCATAAGTAAATGCCCATATATATCTTGTCATCTCAAAGGGTTCTAAGGTTCCTTCTAACTAAAAAATCCTAGGAATTAATCATAATTAAATATGTTCCTAGGTTTGATTTACTAAATGGACCCGTGCACATTGGTCCATAACTATTCATTTAACTTCCCAACTATATTAATCAACCCCACCTATAATGATTAATTTAATCACATTGAACCACTCCTAGATACTCAACAATCCATCAAATATTATATAAAAAAATTAGAATCAACGACTACGGAAACCCAACCAAACACCACCCAAATACCCTCACTAGGTAACCTGGGTAGCCTGGATCGATCCGATTGCAGTACCTGTAAAAACCGCATTTTTCTTGTTACGACTTTTAACCCCAATTTAATAAAATTTTGATCCACAAACACTTCAATCCATTCATAACAACCAAAGGCATGTTTTACGGAATGAAACCTAACACAAATAAAGTCAAGCAGGGTATAACCCACAACTAGAATAAAGAATTTAACAAATCATTAGTGCATCCTACATATAAACCCTAAATCTCTAAAATATGACTTTGTCCCAATTCCCTTGAATTACATTCAAATAAATACACAATGAATCTAACATGACATAACTCTAATTCCTTCAAATCCCAATTTGATATACAATCCCTAGTTTATACAATTACTTAACTAGTACCATTATCCTCATTCTTTTACCCAATTGCACATGAATTCAAACTCTAATCATAGATTTTAATAAATAATAATTCTCAATATGAAACTCGTATGATTAATTTGAATCTAACTAAATCATCTATTAGAGGAATCCAAGTTATATCAATTTGACTCCAATTACCCCCACTCCCAAAAAAGAAATCATAACAATCTACGAATACCCCGAATTTTAGATTCTAATCCTAAATTGATATCTTGAATTAATATAAATCCAATACATGCATTTTAATATAGACTAGTCTAATCAAAGGGAATAAATAGAGGGCATCTTATCTTATTTTGTTTATGATAAAACCCAATTCAATGAAGGTGTTATTCCATAGCTTTAGTATATACTCTTGACTTTCACTTCTACATTCCCTAGATTCTTCCCCAACTTCTCTCTCTCTCTCTCTCTCTCTCTGTCTCTCTCTCTCTCTCTCTCTCTCTCTCTATATATATATATATATATATATATATATATATATATATATATATGAGAGAGCGGATCAAGTGAGGTCTCTCAGTTTGAGGACCCTGAATGAGGTCCATTTTTTTTAAATAGTAAAAAAAATAATTTGGAGCTGATTTTTTTCGATGATTTTTAAACATTTGAGTAAGACCATAAAAAAATAATCAGCTAATAATATTTTTTTTACTATTTTAAAAAAATCGGTCAAACTTTGTCAGCTTTTAACCACTTAAAAACTGACACAGTTTGACCGATTCTTTTAAAATACTAAAAAAATTCATTTTGAGCTGATTATTTTTTTATGGTCCTACTGAAATGTTTTAAAATCATTAAAAAAAATCAGCCAAAAAATATTTTTTTTACTATTTTAAAAAAATGGACCTCATTCAGGGTTCTCAAACTGAGACCTCACTTGATCCTTTCCCTATATATATATATATATATATATATATATATATATATATATATATATATATATATATATATATATCTGGTTTAGGATTTTGTGACAATAAAATTCAAAGCGTCTAACTAACATAAATTTTATCATATAATGTAATTCATATCGTTTCAATAAAGTCCAAATTATCTATAGCTTATGGCCCCCTAAACCAAATCGAAATTCTCCAAACCTGGTATTGATACCAAAAATTATCTACCTATGTGGACTAATCAGAAATGAACACGTGACATGGCAAGAATCCTAGTCAGTAAGATATAAACTCATCGACCAACACATGGGAGGCCGACCAACTTGTTGAATGCCGACTAATAATGAGAAGATCGACCAACAGGGTCAGCAAAGCACCAACTGTCATGTACATTATGAACATCATGCACTCATGTTAATGCCTAACTTATAAAGGCATTCCATCCTTTTACATTCCGTCCCTTTAACTCCCTATGAGACTATAAATACATTATAATCCCTTCATCATCAAGGGCAAGGTTCAAGCCATTCAAAAGTACGAAAGGCAAAACAGAACACAAAGCAATAAGAAACACAGTGGACGTAGGCTTTCCCTTATAGCCGAACCATTTTAAAAACCTTTTTATCTCTATTTTATTTACATACATTATCTGTGATTAAATTAGACCTAGTCTAGTTTTTACATCAACAGATTGATGTCGTCTGTGGGAACGTATTTCTAAACATTTTCACTCTCAAAGATGACTGATATTCCTGAATCCAGTGCTAGAAACGATGGCAATTCGCCTATTTCATCTACTCCTCCAACAAATAATGATATTACCGGAAGCTTGGCTAGTCTCGCTATAGGACAGGACGCCATGCAAGATACGATCAGGCAATTAGTCCAAACACTGCATGCTGAATCTCCTACATTGTCTATTCACATAAATATGCCACCACCACCGTCAAGAACCAACGGGCATAATCACTCCAGGACTTCCAGAGATATGTCTTATCGTCCAGGAGTAAGTTCTTCCCTCATGAGGCATATCCACTGTAAGATGTGGGTTCTTATAATACAGTTAGTATCAAGTGAGGCGTAACCCCTTATCGAGATCAGGATTAACACTCCATATAGTATTAAATAATGACAATGAACACCGGTGAATAACAGGCAATGAGATTCAATATTCAGACTTATATTGAATTATATGTCTGTACCATAAATACACAACGGGTATAATAAATAGATGGGACCAGCAGGTAGCGTAGTCGGAGGGAGAAATATCAAGCACTCTGAGCACAATAAAGGCAAGGCATGAACTTCAAGCTCAGTTAGTGCTCAATGATATGGATATTAAATGGTTATGGGAGTAATGTCCTCACGGGAGCTCTCGGGTATGAAGAAAGTTAGGAAGCAGTCCTAGGTTCAGAATGCCTCTCTTTGTAAACTATTTAGTTAGTATATTTATACGAAGGCAAGGTTACTCGAGTAACCTTGCTGGTATTCAATGTGATTAACTGCCTTAAATGCACAAGTACCCCCCTCATTAATGTGGGAGATATTACATTAAATGCATAGGATCTTATAATTTGGTGGGATATTGCTTTACTAGTTAGAAGCATGGTGGGAATTAATGAGGGGCGTGATGTGGAAGCTTAGGGGCTTATTTTAGAAGGCTTAGGGGACAGATTCGGAAGACTAGGTCTGCCATCCTAAGGATAAACCCATTTGAGTGCTGTGATTTTGAGTCCCTAAATTCCAGTCATGATGATGTCAAAAAGTGGGTAACCAATGACCCCACTAGGTGTGTGGTCACATTAGTAAAAGGAGATGGTGTTTGGTTTGAGGTTTCTCGGCTGATAGGTAGCTCAAGTGTTTAGTCATTTGTTTGTTAGTTAAGAACTATCTTCAATCCAAGGTTGCAAGAATGAGGTACCTCGAGGAGGTTCCCTCGAGTGAGTGGAAGTTATGGTAGCTCAGCTGTAGGTGGATCGATCAACCACATATACTAGATGAAGTTTTGCCCAAGTGTGCCAATAGGGTTGGCAACTATATTCCCAATGTTTCCTTGATCCTAATCCTCTAAACCATATCCCTGTGAGGTTCCCAGGAGGAGGCTATTCGATAGGTCATGTTAGCCCTCCTATGCCCTGCCAGGCATGGTCCCTCGTGGGTACCAAACAACCTCGCTCAATATATAACATAAGATAAAGTACATGATACAATTCATTCTATTTTATATTACAAGCTATTGTCATTCGAGTGACTTTGATCTACAAGTTGGATTCTTCGAACCATATCCGTGGAGAGTCTTCGAGAGAGGTTCTTCGAGATAGATCCTTCGAGTCACGTATATGGATAATATTCAAGGTAGATCCTTCGAGAGAACTTGCTCGGGTGATCTTTACCTTCCTCATTTGTCTGTCAAGCAACGGATTAACTAAGTTAATCATTCTTTGGTAGCGCATAAGAAGGGAATTAAAACTAATCTTGAAAAGCACCAAATGAAGATGAATCCGGCCAAATGCATGTTCGGTGTACAAGAAGGAATGTTCCTCGGGTACATTGTAAATCAGAGGGGAATTAAAGCTAATCCCGAAAAAATAAAGGCATTGATTGAAATTCAATCACCGACCTGCAAGAAGGATGTTCAAAGGCTCACTGGGTGAGTAGCTGCTTTGAACAAATTTGTGTCCCGAGCAACATACAGGTGTTTTCTATTGTTTAAGGTGCTAGAAAGACCTTTGAATGAAACGAGGAATGCGAGAAAGCTTTTCAAGAGCTGAAGACATATCTGGGATCACCACCCTTACCCTTTCGACCAGTTTGGGGGGAAAATTATATTTATACTTAGTCATTTTTAAGTCGGCTGTAAGTTCAACTTTTATATGAGAAGATAATGGAGTGCAGAAGTCGATCTACTACACCACTAAAGCCTTTCGGGAAGCAGAAATCAGATATCCACGACTAGAGAAACTAGATTCGGCACTTATAGAGGCATCCATATGGATGCAACCATATTTCCAAGCACATACTATAGTGGTATACACTGATATGCCTCTTCGACAAGCTCTTCATAAACCCGAGAAGTCTGGGAGATTAATGTACTGAGCAGTCGACCTAGGGGAGTATGACAATGTGTATGACCCAAGGTCCTCATTAAAGGGACAAGATGTAGCATATTTTATTACAAAATTTACTTATCCGGAGGTCCCTGAGCAACAACGCATTTAGGCAAAACAAACCCCAACAGGGGTGAGCTAAACTGAAATCACCACCGACCAATATCCCGAGCAGACCCTAGTTAGGGAGAGCTCAGACGAAGGAACTGTCAACCTACCGGAACAGTCAACTAGGATGCAAGAGATGGATAAGAAATATTATGAGGCAAAAAAAGATATTCTATTATGGGACATTGACAAACTAAGGCTTTGACAACAACATTCCAGTATGGAATCTATATGTGGATGGATCTTTGTGTGCAACAGGAAGTGGAGCATGTATTATACTCAATACCCCTGATGGGATTAATATTGAGTATGCACTTAGATCCCAGTTCCAAGCTTCAAATAATGAAGCATAATATGAAGCATTAATTATGGGATTAAGTTTGGCTCAAACACTAAATGCTGAACAAGTTGTGGCCCACAATGATTCTCAATTGGTGGTCAATCAGATCTTAAGTTTGTATGGAGCCAAAAGTGAATTGATAACAAGGTACCTCGCCAAAGCTATGGAGGTTATATCCAAACTGTCTGCTGTCGAATCAGCAAAATTCCAAGATTAGAGAATGCTCTAGATGATGCACTTGCTCGGCTAGTGTCAGCAACCAGGATTGAACTTAAGAGAACAATCCCCATTGAGATTCCATCTAGTCAAAGTATTAATAAAGATTTGATGATTAATTTCATTGCAGTAGATATGGGAGATTCCTGGATGGATCCTCTTAGAGCATATATTGAGGAAGGAACTTTGCCAACAGATCCAGTTGAGGCCAAAAACATTGAGTATAAAGCAGCGAGGTATGTGTTAAATAAATGAGTTCTATATCGGAGGGGGTTAACAGCTACTTTGCATTGCTATGTTCACCCAATGGAGGTTAAAGATCTGATAGGAGAAGTTCATGAGGGGTCTTGTGGCGCTCATGTAGCAGGAAGATCATTATTGTAGTGAATGAACACTCAGGGGTACTGCTGGCTGACCATGAAGGCAGATTGTACGACTTTTGCAAAGAAGTGTGACAAGTGCCAGACGTTCTCCAATATTTACAAAACTCCACACACAACTTTGACTCCCATTACTTCATCATGTCCATTTGCTATTTGGGAAATTGACTTGGCCAGTCAATTACCGACCACCCGAGGAAGATTCAAGTACGTGGTCGTAGCTGTTGATTATTTCACCAAATGGGTTGAAGCAGACCATTAGTGGTTATGACCTATAAGAAGGTGTACCAGTTTATCTGGAAAAACATCATTTGTAGATATGGTTTGCCATATGACTTCATTACTGACCATGGTACCCAATTCGATAATAAGGAGTTTGCATCATATTGTGCCCAATCCAATATTTAGAAGTTACATTCTGCTTCAGGTCATCCTCAAAGCAATGGGCAGACCAAGGTGACAAATAGGACTTTGCTCAATGGGTTAAAGAAGAGACTTGATAATGTAAAGGGGAACTGTATAAATAAATTACACTCAGTATTATGGGCCTAGCGAACAACTTCTAGGGCAGCAACAGGGGAAACACCATACATGCTAGTGTTTGGGACTGAAGTCGTGGTACCAGCTGAGATAGTTTTGCCAACTCACAGAGTGTTAAATTTTAATTCTCCTATCACTGATTTGATGCGAAGGCTAAACCTTAATATGTTGAAAGAGGTGCAAGAAGATGCAGCCTTGAGGAATGTTGCTTATCAATAATAAACAACACGCTTTTATAACAAAAGGGTGAAGCCGACCAACTTAAAAGAGGGGGATTATAGACTTAAGAAGGTGATTCTGAAGACCAACAAGCTTGAATTCAATTGACATGGGCCTTATCGTGTCTCAGCAGTTGCTCGACCAAGAACTTATCGAATTAAAAATTTGGAAGGGGCCCTAGAATGTGGAGCGTACTAGAAAATATTACCAGTAATGTAACGAGCAACAACTCTTGTAATCATTTTGATTTAGTATTTAATAACAAGTTGGTTCCTCCCATTTTGTTTTTTTAATTTTTGTTGGAGTACTGGTGATGTGCATCCCCATAAATTATTCGACAGAAATAATTCAATACTTGGTCGGCAAGCCAGAAAATTTGATACTTGATCAGCAAAGCACAAAAACCCAAGTCAAAACAGGATTTTACATCCTCAGTAGTTGGTTAAGAAAAATCAGGGATAAAATTCTGTATAAAAATCAACGAGTTTTATCCAAATTGAGCAAAATGGAGGAAGAACATTGTGAAGATTCCTAAATAGGAATGCAGACACATATTCCACATACGCTTGGTCACTACGGGTAACTAATGCTAAACCTAAAAATTTAGGTACATTAGTAGAACCTATGGCAATACCACTGGTGACTAGTTCTAAACTTGGATTTTAATCTAGGTGCACTAGTGGAACCTATGGCCACATCAATGGTAACTGGTATTAAACTTTGAATTCTAAGTATATCGGTAGAACCTATGATAATGTCATTCCTAACTGATACTACGTTTAGGCAAATGTCTAAATGTATCAGTAGAACTAATGAAACAATAAAGTTATTCAAGCATCCAGAAATTAACAAGACAAGTTAATAAATTGCATTTCATTTATATAAATGATGATTACATGAAAATATTGTGTACAAATAAAATACAAGAACACATTATTCTCAAGTTATTCTACTGGACGTTTTCCTTTAGCTTTAGAGGAGCTCGACACTGGTTCCATGACTGCTGGAGGATCATCCAATGTGTATGGAGAGTTAATAAAGTTAAAATCATGAATAATTATCTTGTTACTACTGCTCAGAGTATTCAACAAATGAGGCGGCCGAACTATTTTTAGCTCATCGTGCAGGCCATAATCCCCCAAATATTTGGAGATCTAGCATTGGGGAATAGTTTCTACAGGGATACCGCTAGCGTCAATCCTGAAGGGACATTTGTCACAGTCTAAGAACCCAGGGTCATCCCAATACCATAGTTTGATATCCTGTTTAACCTTCATAACTGTTAGGTAATTGGTCTAACCCCATTTATAGCCTTCGCACCGAGCTTGACTAAAATGATTGTCAAATCATCCAAGAGCTTCATTGTACCCTTCCATCCAAACTTCTCTGGGTTGCTTACGAAACTAGATGGTTAATGTTTCAACCTGGTGTTACATATTCTTCAGCACTCCATCTTTAGTTTGTAATTGAGAAGACTAAGTGGAAAGTTACATGCCCTGAGTTTGGATCTTTTGAGACATCTCAACAATGGCTAAGTTCCTGGATTTTATCTGTGCAATTTGATTTGCAAGCATTTATTGAGTTTTGGACTCATCAATTGTAGGTCGGCTAGATCTAGATCTTGGTTAGGAAGTAGAAGCCGTTTTAGACTTCTTCAAAGCTTCCAGTTCATCCCTTAACCTAGCATTCTCAGTTACTAAAATGGAAACACCTTCATTAGTAGCGTCAGTTGTAGGAGAACTCTTCATAGTGCTCAGTTCACTCATTAGTTTGTTGTTCTCTTCCTCCAACAGTTTGGCAATGGCCCTAGATTCATCAACCTCAGATTTGAGTAGAAGTTTCTTTTTCCTATATATAGTGGCATGTTTCTCCAACTTCTCCTTAGAGCCACGAGCTCCATTTAAAGCCTTGTACTTGGCCTCATAGTCAGCATAAAGTAAAGCTTTGGCCTCATTATGCTCCTCTTGAAGTTTTTTAATCATTTCAATGTAAGCCACGTTATTGGCCACAACTCGATCAAGAAGAAAATAAAGGTAGACATATGCACCTTGGGTTGATCAGTAACATCTGCACCGAGAAAGTCTAACAATTCTTCATCAATTAAAGTCATATGACCAACCTTGAACAAACTGTTGCAGCGCTTGAGTAGATTAGAATCATTGGAAGAAATATGTTCCATCATGGCCATAAACTAGAAAAATGAAATAACAGTCGATCAACAAAAGAAAAAGATATAATAGCCAAAGGAACAACAACAATATAAAGAAAAAATTCTTTTATTAATATAAAAGGAAGTTAGAAATACAACAGAAAAGAAATAAAAGAAAAGGTAAAAATACAAAGACCAACTGGCGAGCAAATCTACACATTTTTTCTGTCAGCTCCATCTCCAGCTTGATCGACATAAGGGATAGCTGGAGTGATTTTCTCGGTGGATGGGATAACTGAATCAACAACATTTTTAAGTTGGTCGGATGAAGACTTAACCACTAAATAGGACTCCACCGAACCAACATCATCTTTAACTTCATCGTCCATATTGGGGGGAGAACCAGGCTCATATCGATAGAAGAGTTCGGAGTCTTCTGCTGTGCCGACCTCTTTTAGTGTAGCCGACTAACCATCCCTGAAAAATTTCTTCTTTGCATACTCAATCTATGCAGAGGCAACATTGATGGCTTTATCCAAATATTTAATGAAGGAATTTTCCCTACCCTTCTTCCTTTTGTCCTTCTCAGCAGTAAGGCCTTTCGTCAGCTTAACCACTTGTTTTCTAGCTTCAGCAGCTTCATCTTCAGCCTTCTGCCGAGCTTTCTCAACAATTTTTATTTTTTTCTCCCAAGTTATCTTCTTAGTTATCAATGCTTGTTAGGAGTCAAGCAAGTACTTCTTGATACCAGCAAAGTCCTCCTTAACATCGATTGAAGAAGAACGAAGAGCATCATCCTTCTCCAACATCTGGTTGAAATCAATAAGGAACTGCAAAGAAGAATGGCAAAGTTAGTATAAAAAGACAAAGTACAAAGTCTGAAGGAGTAAAAATATAAAGTAAGAATTCTCACCATAGCAAGGCTCTGAGCAACCCTTTCAGAGATTTTAAGCCGGGGCATAGAAGAAGAAGCACCCCGATGGTCTGAAAGAGTACCAGACTTAATTAATTTCCTGGCCAAGCCAAGACCTATGAGTACGGAGGAGACAACACCAGATGGAGTAACACCGACCAAGCTCTGTTGGCCAGCATCAACAACCTTTTCAACTTGCTTGTTAGCAGGACCTCTCCTCAGTCATTTTAAAAGAGATTCATCATCCTTGTTGGCTGGGTGCTTCTTGCCAATATTATTTTTCTTCTTTGATACACCACTATCAACAAGTTTAGTGGTGCCAGTAGCATCCCGAAGAAGATTAGGAAATTCCTTTTTCCCATGCTCACTAAAAGAGGAAGGTCTGAATCAAAAGAGGAGGAGGGTCCAATAGCAGGTTCACCACCACCAGATGTAGTGGAAGATGAAGTGGACACAGGGTCTTTGTCCAAATTAATCATAATGGAGGTCACTACAGTTGTTAGATGAGATATAAAAGATGTGATTAAGCTCTTGTACTTCAACAGGTATGAGGACGACCTAGTATGCTCCTTAGTAATTCTTTGATGGATGCCTTAGAGAAACTTGAGCTCGTCAAGTTTAATGTCACCCTCCTTGGGACACCTTCTCTTTTTCTCAACAACAGTAACAAAACAACAAATATTAGATAACATATTAGCAGGAGATTTATCAACATGAACATACAAATATATATTACAACCTATGCCATGACCCTCTTGAGGGCATCTTGGTCCATTATATACTTCACCCCCTTTAAGAGGTATATATTGCCAATTTTTGGCAATAACACTATGATCAAAGTAGTCCCTATTACAATAAAGCAAAATTGATAACTAGAGTTCTATTAACAGACCTAGTCTTCAAATAATATGTACTCTTACTAGTTACCCATTTGTAACAGAACATGATCTCAGGGATATCGATATGGGTCCCATGGATTTGATTAAGCCTATAGACACCATTAACTATTCTTCAAGTATTAGGGGTTACTCTACAATATCAAAGTATTGACAAAATTGTAGATAAAAATGACTCGGGGGAAAAGTGAAGCCACATTCATCCACGAATAAGGAAGGAATCCAATGACCTTCAGATAAAGAAAAAAATCTATAGGGGGACTAGGAAACTCTAAATCTACCCAGTCTGGTATAACCCATTCCTTTCTAAACTCATCTAGAGATAAAACAACATAAACCATGATTAAATATTAAGAAAATAAGAAAAGGAAAGGATTTTTACAAAAACTTAAGGATTCAACAAGAACTAGAAGACAGAAAGAATGATCGCACAAAAGCTCAAGAATTTGAAGTAAAAACGTAGAAGATTCTAGGTAAGAGACATCTGAAAAATTACCACCTTTTATAGACTACCTCAAAAATCGATGAACGTAATGATTAAAGTGAAACGACGATTGAATTTATATCAGCAAAAAAAAAGACGTATTTACCCTGAGACGGTTCGCTAAAGTTCAGAATATTTACAAAAGTCCCATCAGAAAAACGTGCTATCAGCAATACCAAAGAAAGTTTATAAGTGTGGGAAGTCGGCAACCGACCAAGCATCAGGAATGTAGCCCGATCTACTACCGGGACTAAATGCTCCATTCTTTCGAATAAGCATTAAGCATGGATCATTAGGGATTCTGTTGATACAAAAAATTATCCACCTGTATGGACCAATCAGAAATGGACACATGACATGGGAAGAATCCTAGTCAGCAAGATATAGACTCATCGACCAACACATGGGAAGCCGACCAACATGCTGAATGCTGACCAACAATGAGAAGACTGACTAACAGGGTCAGCAAAGCGCTAACTGTCATGTATATTATGAACATCATGTACTGATCTGAATGACTAACTTATAAAGGCATTCCATCCTTTTACATTCTGTCCCTTTACCTCCCTATGAGACTATAAATACATTGTAATTCCTTCATTAAGGGCAAGGTTCAAGCCATTTGAAAGTAGGAAAGGCAAAACAGAACACAAAGCAAAAATAAAACACAGTGGACGTAGGCTTTCCCTTACAGCTGAACCACTTTAAAACCCTTTTTGTCTCTATTTTATTTACATACAATATTTGTGATTAAATAATTAGACCCAGTCTAGTTTTTTACATCAACACTTGGCCTAATAGATTACCCTACTCGTAGGCGCACTTCCACCTCTTTTAAACATCATTTGGCCCTCCAGATAATCCCATAGATAACACCCAAAACATAACATAAATTATTCCCATAAATCAAATTTAATAATTTAACACGAAAAATTATCCATTTAAATCATTATGAAAAACATTTAATTTAATTTAATAATAAAAAATTATCCAATTTAATTTATAAAAAATTACAAATTAATTTATTAAAAATAATTATTTTGTTTGACTTAAATTAATCAAGCCAATTATTTAAAAATATCAATTGAATTAATTATTTAAAATCCTGTGGTATTACTATGTGAACAACTTAAATTGTATAGTTCTTATCTTTGACTTATTATGTGTTTTACTTTGAGTATGCATATAATTAGTAATATATCATGATTGTTCATTGATACCCCCATTTTCTTGAGTTTATTTACATGAATTTGTGTCATTATTGATCTTATGGATTGTGTGACTACATTATACGACTACATCATGGTTAAATAGTTATTCATAATCCTTTCAGTCTAATAGGTAATATACCCATATACACCTTATACACTCTTTAATATTCACGTATATAAATTCTTAACCATAAGTAAACGCCCATATATACCCCTCCATTTCAGTGTCTGCTGAAGTTACATCCAACTAAAGGATATTATGTCTTAATCATTATCAAATGTGTTCCTAAGTTCCAATATCCTAGTAGACCATTGCACATTAGTCCATAATTGTTCATTTAACTTCCCAACTATACTAATCAAACAAACCTATAACGATTAATTTAACCATATTAAACCACTCATATATACTCAATACTCTATCAAATCATATATAAACAAACATTTAAATCAACCACCATGGAAACCCAACCAAACACCACCCTATTACCCTCACTAGGCCACCTCAGTATCCCAGGTCGATCCTATCATAGGGTCTGCGAAAACCTAATTTTTTATGTTATGGGTTTTAACCCCATTTTCCTAAAATTTTGATCCACAAACACCTCAATAGATTCCTAAAAACCTAAGGCATGTGTAGGGAATGAAACCTAATACAAATATAGCCTAACATAGGTATAACTGATAAACAATGGGAAGTCGAGCGTTCCTGTTACTTATTCTTGTCGTTATTATTGACTCTCATCGCAATACAAAAACATAAACTTTAACTATACTCTTATAGGAGTATAACGATGAGTCCGGGTATCGATGTGGAATGATTCTAGATGTTATTTGATTTATTACTTCTGAGTACAAGTGTAAAAGATAATTTTTTAACAAAAGATTAATCTAGGCATGTATTAAAACTAAGATTTAATAAAATGCACAAAAACTATAGATTGAGAAAAATATCCCTCCCCTCGAATTAATTAGCATAAATGGTTACATGGAAAGAAAAGTATTTCAAGATTAAATATCATTTCGTTAATTGTTCAAATATAGATTTATATCTCCCTAAATTATCACAAAAGCCTAATTTGATTTTGGCGTCAACAAATATCCTGAAAATTACACATAAGGTTACATGATATATATCGTTAAATTTTCTAGGCGTAAAATCAAGAATAACCTAACCAATTTAAACTAGTCTAATCTACCATCAAAGCACAACAACCAATTAATCCAAGATGAGTTCAATTAATCTCAAACTAATCTAATTTATCTACAAAGCATATTAAATGACATAAAAATAAAGAAAACCGAGAAATTATGTAATAACAAAGCAGGAATCTAGGTTAAAAAGTAAAAAATAAAAATTGAAGTGTGGCCATCCCGAGTTTGGGGGTCGGGGTCTCCGGAGGTGGACCCTTCCTTTCTTCCCCCTCTTTTCGGCATGTGCTCGGGATTGCGTCCTTTATTGGGGAGCTTGGTCATCGTCGATGAGGGATGATATGTAGAGATAAAGTCTCCAACCTATTTTGCACAAAACAGGTGAAATAAATGTTGTCGCCTCGAGAGAACAACATCAAAAACAATACTAATACTTGCGAAACCAAGTGGTTCAAAGGTTCGGGGATTAAGTTAGGGAATGGGAAGGTGTTAGGCACCCATCCCACACTTTCGATCTCTCATGGGAATGTGTTAATCTTCTCTTGTAGAACTTCGTGATGTGTGTGCTTATGTGCATAATATAAATGAAGGGCGGAATCGCTTGACTCGCGTCATGCATAAGGCAGAGAGAGGTCATCCTTAGGATTGTTCCCAAAATTGTAATAAAAAATATGATGTAAGTGTTAGTCGATTCACAAGTCGTTATGGAAGAACGATTACGTATATCGGACAAGACACGAGTAAGCAAACCTGTAAAATATATATATCATGAATATATGATGAGAATAAAATAACAAATGTATGTAGGAGGACTCAAGTAGAGGGATTTACCCATGACGCATATATAGACCGGGGGCATTAAAATCCACATAGTTCAAAGACAATACGAGATGGGGTTTAGAAAAAGCTATTTTAGTGTGAGAAAATATGGTGAGAAATCCCCTTTTGGAATTTACAAGTGAGCCATCTTTTTCTTGTTTTTGGATTTTTTCTATGAAAATAAAGTATGTGCGAATACTAATAATGAAAGTTCAGAATTAAGATATGTGATGTAATGAAGTAGAATACTAAAGAGAAAATGAGGTAACTAATGCAAAATCAAGAGAATTTAAAGACAAAGAGGAAGAAATGGACCTTCTTATGAAGACTTGAAATAGATCTTGTTTGTAGATGTGTTGATATCAAGATAAAGTGATGGTGGTTTGAAGAGGTGGGTGGGAATTTACTTAAAAGAGTACAAAAATGATGGAAGGAATGTGGGATATGGTCTTTTTAGGAAAGAACAACCCTGAATTCGAGGGAATTCTCTCTGAATTGCTGAGAGGGATATTTAGGGGTCCCGAGGTGTGTCTTTCAAAGTGAGTTTATGGACTCTATTTATAGGGACAAGGGGGTGTCGATCATCATGGTCCTATACCTACTTATTGGCATAGAGTCCTAGACACACTATCACTAGGTAGGGTCCTGGGGTTGCCAATTGGGAGTCTGAGGTAAATTTTTGGGACAAATGAGCATAAAATGCAAACCGTAAGTCAGAATCGCACACAGGGTGGACCGTTGGATAGGGTATTTGGATAAGTTTAATAATCCACTAAGACACTCCCGAGATTGGGAGTTGACTAAGGTCAAATGAGGTCCGAAACGCCCATTGATCATTGAATAGGATATTTCTAGAGAAAAATGTTTGTTCGTCTGAACTGTAAGGCCGATTCATGTACGGGATGGACCATTAGAAAGGGTATTCAGATCCCTTCCAAGTAGGGGTGGGCGCGGTCCGGTCCGGTTCGGTTTTTGGTCATTTCAAGTGCCGGACCGAATTATTCGATCCTATATTTGAGAAGACCGAGTGAGGACCGATTTAATTAGTTTAGCCTATTTATTCGGTCTAGGCTATTTTCGGTCCGGTTCGGTTAATAATCGGTCCAAACTGAAACTCGACAGTCATTCTAGTGTATGGGATATATTTTTGAAACTTTTGGTATTTTTTAGATATTCTGGTGTTTTATGGTCATAGAACTAGAAAGTAATAAAAGACATCCCAAACTTGCATCAGAAAATTGGAACCCACAAACAGAAAAATCCATCCCATATACTGTCATCAAACAGAGAAATCCATCACAAACATAAAAAAATTACATCCCATACTTGCATAAAAAATCAGAAACCACAACCAGATTAAAACTACTCGTGTCAAAATGAAATAAAGATAAAGAATGAAACACCCATCAATAACAGTAGAATACATTCCATGCTTGAAACAGAATAGAATAAAGATGAAAAATGAAACAAACCAACAAATCACAACAACAAAATTAAGAAAAATACCCAGCTGCTAGGATCGATCGCCGCAAAACATATTGGGGAGAAGGGGGCAAGGATTGGTCGCCGCAAAATATATTGGGGAGAAGGGGGCAGGATCTGTCATCATCCTCGTCGTCCCCCACGCCATTGTTGTTAGGAGAATGCGAAGCGTTGAGAGAGAGGAAAGCGAGAGAGTTGAGAGAGAGAGGAGAGGAAAGTGAAGAGAGTTGAGAGAGAGGAGAGTTGTGTTTTGTTGTGTGCGGCCGGCCAAGACAAATAACTGAGTGGGTGTTAGAGTTTTAGGTTTTTATTTACTATATATATATATATATATATATATAAATTAATATTTTTAAAAAATATAAATTAAACGGTCCGGTCCGGTCCTAAGACCGAATTTAATATGCTCCTTCTAGACCGAACCGAATATATTCGGGTCTCTTTATTTTGGACCGAATTAGGACCGATTTATAAAAAAGCCTATAAATGTGGGTCTGGTCCGGTTCGGTCCAATCGGGTCAATTGGGTCGGTCTTTTTTTGTCCACCCCTACTTCCAAGATTCATTCAATCTCGTTCAGTTCAGTGAGTTGACCTTGGTCAAATGGGGCTCGAAAGCGCCTGGTGACCCTTTGGAGTTAAATGGGTCATTCGTCCGTACCGTAAGGCTGATTCACGCACTGAACGGACCATTGGGAATGGTATTTAGATCTCTTAAAAGATTCATTCAGTCTCATTTGAGGTGAAGATCTGATATGAATCAAACGAAGCTCGAGAGCCCTTGGTTGCCTCCAAATCAATTTTTGAGGTAAAACGGATCGTTCGTGTGAACCATAAGTCCGATTAGCGCATATGGTGGATAGTTCGAAAGGGTATTTAGATAAATTCAAAGATTCATTGAGCTTTCACTCAAAAAATAAAGTTAATCGGAGTCAAATAGGGCTCGAGAGTGTCCGGTGGCCACTAAATTGATACTCAGAGAATGACTACTATGGTTTGCGGTGGATGAGTAAGTGCTAGGGACCTAAGGGGGTGCTTAGGGGGGGTCCTAGGATGAGGTGTCTACAGATATCCCCTCAATGTGTGAGCTTGGAATTAGTGAAGGTCGTCGAATGATAAAAACCACATCGATGTTGGGAAATAGGTTTTATTTGGTCGATTTTGAGGACTTAGATGATGAGGTTGATCGATTTAGTGGGTCGAGGTCAATTCTAAGGACTTAGGGAGATGAGGTTGACCAATTCAGTGGGTTGAGATCAGTTCTGAGGACATAAAGAGATGCATCTATGATTTTCTTGAGGAAATTGAGGTTCTATATTTTTATGGAAATTTTTCGCACAATTTTATGGATTTTTTGGAATTTTCTAGCATTTTCTGTATGAAATTCAGAGGGGAGTGTTGATAAGAAGTCCTAGGGGTGCTAATCAACAAGGGCACAGACTCCTGGGCTTCCTTAGGAAGAGGAAAAAATGACTACCGACCGATATGGTCAGGGGCTTTAAAACTTTGCTTCTGGGTGGATTGCTAAATCTTTGTTTGGGATGTAAGCGACCTTTTACCCTTAGGGTTTTCCTTCGGGCTACAGGGGATATAGGCATAAAGGTGGTATCTAGGTTAACGTGGCTTATGGATGCAGATCTAGTGTTGTGACTAGAGTGGCTTGGTGTTGCCCATGCTGTATGCTTGATTTAACGACTTTGTACCTAAAAAGGAGATTCAAAAGGGCAAAAAGAGATGGATCCTTTTTTGATTCTCTTGACTTAATGGATTAATCTACATGCACTTTAATTTTCTGCTGAGGTTTTTCTTTGAGAAAAATTAGGAATTTTTTTTTTGGAATTTTTATATAGAGGAAGGCCTTGGAGGCTTGGTTGCAAAAAGCTTCCCTTTGAAGGGACTTATTTTGAGAAAAATGTGTTTCGGGGAAATTTTGAATAGAGGAAGGCCTTGAAGGCTGGACTGGTATAGGTGTGAGGAGATAGTAAGCTTGATGTAAAGTGGTTCTTGTCGCCTTTATTGGGTTATGTTGATTTCAGTGTGTCAGAGAGACTGTACTGATGATGGCTTTGCTGGGGCTATTGATTGGAATATGCTAGTAACAGTGGTATAATTCTGCTACCCTAAAGATCATGTTTTTCATTTCAACCTGGATGAGGTCTATCCCACTTATGAGGAGTTTTTGGCCATGTTGGGGGTCAACCCTAGTGTGGCGATGTCTATGCCCGATTTTCCCGCTCTCTTAGAGTTTTCTTATTAGAGTTGCTTCACATTTCTCCCTCTGTGGCTAGATCGTTGGTTATCAGAGGGGAAATTTCCTTCAGGCAGTTATTTACTTAATGCGTCTGAGGGGTTTTTGAGGATGTCGGCTTTGCTAGGTCTATTGCCTTAGGCCTTACTGCGAGGCTATTGTTGGTGAGGGGGGACTTGACTATGGATCCTTAAGTTACTGCAATAATAACCTGAATGTCTTACCGCCATAATCACGTGGCAATGGTGCTAGTTAAGACCCTGAACGGCCTGGATGCTTGGAAGGTGGGTCGTTCTGACTTTCTAAGGGGGAGCCCCATAATGCTGTTTATGTGGATTGTGAGGAGGTTTCGTCTGGCGGTCCTTCTTGAGTACCCTTTGGCGGTCTATGGAGAGTTGGGTAAACTGGCTTGAAGATTATGGAGCCCAATGTTTTCGCTAGTCAGTGCTATGGTGGGGTGGACTTACTCCTTGTCTTACAACTTAGAGATTACTGATATGTGAGGTTAGTGGGCTTTTAGCAGACTTTGTTTTATTTTCCTTGGCGGCACCTGCACCAAGTCGGGTGGGAACAAATCCCGCCCCCTCGTATAATAAATTTCTTTATGGTGAAGGATTTGACCGAATCACTGAGGATGATGTAAGGCCCTTTATGAAAGCATTGTCAGCCGCCTATTCATCTATCATAGTCCGTGGGAAGGGCCTGGCATGTATTTGGAGACTACTCGAAATGGCTATGGAAGCGGGTAGTAGATAAGGTCCTGAAGGAGGAGATTGGTCAAAGGTAATTCATGGCTCTTGACACCATGGAAGACGGTGTGGTGGTTCTATTCAGTTTATTAGGGAGTACCGCTCTATACAACCTATTCAAAATCCTAATAATGAGTGGAAAACTTGGGGACCTCTAGGGGCTGGTAATGATGATGAAATAGGTCCATCCGGTAATTGAAGGCGGTGATTTTTATGATTTTTGTGAAGCTATGGTAATTGGGTGCTTTTGTATCTGGGATTTGGGGGATAATTTTGTGTAGTTTGGTTAGGGTTAGGTTTGCTTAAGAATAGTTTTATCAGTAGAGAGGGGTGGTTAGTTTGACTATCCTCGCTCATACTTCGTGTAACATCGCAATCCTTAATCAGAAATAAAAGTTGATTTTGAACATATTTTGTTGTGCTTCTTGATGAGTTTTGCATTTAAATTATCTATACTAATCGCTAAGGCATATAAAATCTTGTTGTTAATGTAAATAATGAGATGAACCGCCATTCTCGGAGGTTAGAAAAGAATAGCATTTTGTGAAAAAAAGGGGATAGGACCCATGTATGGTGTATGGGTTGCCTATGTACCTCTAGAGGTTTTGAAAATTCTCATGAGTTTCATTTAAAAAAAAATATTTTTGAGAGGATTAGGTCCCACGTAGTTCTAGGTGGGGGAAAATGAAGATTTTTTTAAGAATAAAAGGGGGTGAGAAGATTCGTAGCACGTCGAGATTTCGGACTAAGGGTAAAATTTCTTAAGACGGTCTGGGTTGACTGAAAGTGCCATCTCTTCTCCATCAAGGTCTGTGAGCTTAGCAACACCTCCTGAGAGAATCTTCTTTTTGATATAGGGGGCCACTCCAATTCAGTTTAAATTTCCTTCTGGGATCCTAGACGGGTTCTTGATGTCTTTGAGGGAGAGGTCTCCTTCCTAGACACCATGTTCCTTGACTTTCCTGTTAAATGATCACGTTATCCGACAATAGTGACCCTATATATGGCATAGAGCCTTTAGCCTCTTTTTATTCAAGAGTGATAATTCGTCCAAGCGGCTCTGGGGAAATTCTTCTTCGTCAACTTTCCTCTCGTGTAGGACGTGGATGGAAGGTATTTTTAGCTCGACGAGTAGGAATGCTTTCATGCCATACACTAAAGAATAAGGGCTAGACCTACTAGGCATTCTAATTGCATTGCAGTAGCCCCATAGGGTGTAAGGGATCCGTTCGGTCCAATCTCTATAACTCTCAATCATCTTGTTGATTATGGTCTTAAGACTTTTATTTCCAACTTCGATAGCACCATTGGTTTAGGGTCGGTAGGGAGAAGATTTGTTTCTCTGAATCCATACTCGTTGACTACTTTTGTAACCTCATATTTGAAGTGGAGCCCATTATCTAACACTAAATCGTGAGGAACTCTGAATCGAAAGATGATGTTCTTTCTGATAAACTTGGCCACTTTCTTGGCATTCAGTACCGCGTATGACTTGATTTTATCCCATTTAGTAAAGTAATCAATGGAGATTAGGATGAATTCATTACCATTTGAAGCTTTAGGAGTAACTTTACCTATGATGTCAATGCCCCATGTGGAGAACGGCTAAGGAGAGGTCATATTGTATAGCTCACGGGGAGGCAAGTTTTGGAGATTGGCAAACTGTTGGCATTTGAAGCATCTTCAAACATAGGCAGTGCAATTTTAAACCACGGTGGTATAATAGTACTCATGACGAATAACCTTATTGGCAAGCATGTAACCGTTCATATGGGGCCTGTATTTCTCATTATGGATATTCTACATTATTTATTCAACATCAGCCCCCTGCTATGCAGTGCAAGTGGGTTCCATCGAAGTTTCTCTTGAACGGTGCTTTGTCACAGATTATATACTAGGAAACCAATTTATGAAGGTTTACACGGTATTTCTTATTGGAATCTTGAGGATACCTACCATGTTTGAGGAGGCGCCGAATGTAATAGTACCATAACTCGGCCATATCAGGATCCTCCTCGGGAATGAGTTCAATGTGGTAGCAGTGGGTAGGCTTAGCTTATTTCTGAACCAAGAAATGGGCCATTGTTATTCCCTCTATCATATCGACCATAGAGTATAGGGTGGCAAGGGCATTTGCCAGGCTGTTCTTTGAACGGGGCAAGTAGTGGAAGGTGACATCATTAAATTGAGAGGCCGATTCTTCTAAGTGGGCATAGAAGGGTAGGATAGTTTCATATTTGACTTTCTATTTTCTAAGGATTTGACCGACGATAAGGGTAGAGTCTTCATAGACATCTAGGTTCTATATTCCTTACTGGAGGGTTATCTTTAGGAATACAATGCATGCCTCGTACTCGGTCATGTTGTTGGTGCAAGGGAAGTCTAGTTTGATGGTAATTAGGGTGTGAGAGTCATCAGTGGTGATTAGGAGTATCCCAATGCATTATCCTTTTTTGTTAAAAAATCCATCAAAGAACATTTTCCATTAGTGGTCCTTTTAAGAGGTGCAAAGAATATCTTCGTCTTGAAATTTAGAGACCTGAATATCGTCTTTTCTATGGGGTAATCAACAAGGTAGTCGTAGATGGCTCTCCCTTTCATAGCTTTTTGTGTAACGTACACAATATCTAACTTAGCTAGTAACATTAACCATCAGGCCATTTAGCCGGATAGAGCCGACTTTTCTAGCTAGTACTAAATGGTATCCATACGGGATACAAGTATTATAGGGGAGGAAATCACGTAATTCTATAATTTTTGCGTGACCAAGACCAGGGTTACAAATGCTTTTTCCAAAGTAGTGTAGTTGACTTCATTCTCAGCTAATTTTCAGCTGGCGTAGTAAATGGATATTTCCTTATAAGATTCTTTAATGTATTAAGCTAGTAAATTCCCTGTTGCAGTTTCTGCCATGGCTAAGTATAGGAGTAGGGGAAGACCTAGCTACAAAGGCATCAACACCAGAGGTCGGGTGAGGTATCGCTTGATTCTGTCAAAATATTCTTGACAGGCCTCATTCCAGATCTTTTTAGAATCCTTTTAGAGAAGCTTTAAAATAGGTTCGCAGATAGAAGTCAGCTAGCGAATGAACTGACTGATGTACTATAATTTTCATAAGAATCCTCGGACCTCCTTTTCTGTCTGTGGTAGTGGCATCTCAAGTATGGTTTTAAACTTGGTAGGGTCTGCTTCGATTCCCTTATCACTAACCATCAATCCCAAGAGTTTTCCTTTTGTGATGCCTAAAATACATCTATGTGGGTTTAATCGCATCTGGTATTTCAGTAGTTATGCAAAAAACTTTCGGAGGGAGGGAACATAACCTTCTCGAGTCTCAGATTTAATGATCATATCGTCCATATAGACTTCTACTTCTTTGTGAATAAGGTCATGGAGGTAGTTTGTGGCAGCCCTATGGAATGTAGCTCGAACGTTCTTGGGCTCAAATGGCATGACAATGTAGCAGAAAGTTCCCCATGGGGTAATGAAAGTAGTTTTCTCCTAATGGCCAGGGTTCATATTGATATAGTTGTATCTGGAAATCTATCGACAAATGACTTGAGGGCGTGGGTAGTCGTGTTTTCCACGATCATGTCAATGTTGGGTAATGGATAATCGTCAGGATGCTTTATTCAAATCCTGGTTGTCGACGCACATGCGAACTTTACCTCCTGACTTCGGTACAAGGATGATGTTGGCGAGCCATGTAGGATATTCACCTATGCAAATGAAACCTACATTCAGTTACTTAACCAATTCTTCTTTGATTTTGAGCGACCATTATGTGCAGAGCTTCCTTATATTTTGTTTGACCTGTTTACATTCTGGGATTATTAGGATCTCGTGTTGAGCTATTTCTGGGTCAATGATGGGCATGTCATCGTAGGACCATGCAAAAACATCCACGAATTCCTTCAGTAGTTCCTTAAATTGTGCACGCTCATGCTCGTTAAGGGTGGAACCTATCCTAATCTTGCATTGATAGCTACTAGAACTGAAATTAATAACGATGTTTCATCATCATTAATTTGAATGCGATTATGTTTTTTGTTATTCTCCTTATTAAGATTAGTTAAGAATTATTCATTTGCCAAATCATCAAGAGTGTGATTAAAATCAAGACAATTAATGTAAGGCACAATAAGATAATTGAAATCTTTGTTTATTTCATTTTTGAGAAAAATATCATTGAGAACCTCGTTAAAAGAGGCCTCAGTTACATTGATATAAAAAGGGAACAACATCAGATGAATATATTTGGATAGGGTAGACATCTGGGTCAGAATGAATCTAGATAGGTTGGACAGGCATGACATTTCAGTTAAGGAGAGGTATGTCCGCAGCTCTGATCTGAGTAGACGGGTTCGATCGTGTAGTATCTAAATGGATCATGTAGCGACTCAGCCCCAGTGTCTTCAGGTTGAATGAGTCCTCAAAATTACTTTCCTCAAAATCCTTGGTAACTGTCACGACTTTCTTAATAAGAGGTTGAACTTCAAGATGGCAGTTATCAACCCAAGGATTGCTATCTTGAAAGAAGAACCAACCTCGATTTCATCTTTTTATCAATGTGGTCATACCACGATTCAGGGAAGTCGTAGAAATGAAAGTCTTTTCCTTCCTTGATAAACCTTCTATTCAAAGAGTCTCTCGAAATAGTCCTTTCTTCTTCTAAGCTTCTTTTTAGTTGTGGCTACCTGAGGGGTTTGAGTTCTTTAGGTGATGGTTGGTAGCCCAGGACACATGGGGGAAGGCCTCCTTCAGGACTTTGGGCTCAAGGATCCCTTATTGTCATCATCCTAGACCCATTCCGGACATAAAGTGCATGTTCCCGAACATCTGAATCATATTGACATTACTGTGAGGGTTGCATTCCGGATGAACCCAATCTTTGAAACTATCTCTTTCTGGAAGGGGAAGTGGGTCAATTCTAAAGCCAGAGTGGAGAATGTCTTCGTCCCATGCTGGATATCTAATATCGAGTTATTAGTAATGGCTGTGTCTGAATTGTCGTTATCCCCTAAGATGGTGATAACCTGTTCATTGACGAAGAATCTTAATTTCTGATGAAGAGAAGACGATACCCCTCGAATATTATGGAGCCATGGATGGCTAAGAAGAAGGTTAAAACATGTAGGTATGTAAAGAACCTTGAACTCAGTGATAGGATTTATAAATCTATCCCCTATTGAGAGTTTCATAGACCCCATTACCTCTCGGCGAGTATTATTGTAATCATGTATAGCGACGGAAGTGGGAGTGAGATCACCAGCTCTCAAACCCCAGCAATTAAAGGTTCTGAGAGGGCAAACGTTAAAGGAAGATCTGTTATCAACAAGTGAGAGTGGGACCATCTTTCTCAATACTTTAACGGAGATGTTGAGTATATAATTATGGTCAAAACCGGTCTTTGGTATCTCTGCTTCGAAAAAAGGAGAGGAGTTTGGAATAGGTCAAGGACCCGACCATGTTTATGACTTCTTTGGGAGTGATGGATGGATACAGTGTAGGCTCGATAAAGAGTCTTATCAGAGCATTCTGGTGTAAGGGATAAAGTGCAGTCCCTATAAAGTTGTATTGGCTTGGGTTTTCTTGAGCTGGTCAAGGATTTTACTTTATTTGATGGTCATATCTAGCATGGGGAGTTCTTCGATAACTTCTTTTCCCTTATCTGTCTCGATCACATAAGGAATCAAATATTTGTAGTGTCTCCCTGACCTGATTATGTGATTTACCGAGGTGAGAAATAATAGGAACCTTGCATCTTCATCTATTTCTGGCTTAATGGCCACCTTATTGATACCCCCAACAGATCTTCAAAGGATATCATTATGAAAAAATTGGTTATTAGACTGGTGTCTTCCTTATTAGGCTCGTCATCTGAGTTATCAAAGTCATCTCCCCATTCGATGGTGACTATATCCTCTACCCAAGAGAAATTAATGCATTCAACAATCTCGACGGCTTCATCGTACAGATCTTCCAATTCAATGGGGAGGTACAGGAGTGAAGGGACCAACCATCCTTAAAGCTTCAAAGAGGTGCGTAGCTCATCAATACTATAAATTTCACATGTCTATCGAAAAGCATCGGCCATAATCTTCACTACATCAGCTAGACTGAATTCATCAATGGGTACCACCTAATAATCTGACTCCTGAGCCCATTTTCAGATTCTATGAACATGCCACTAAATTTGTAACAGTCGACAGTCATCTTTACGTGAAATTTTAGCCCAAACTCCAAGAGTTGGTTCAAAATAGTAGGTAACTCCATATATTTCCCTTCAGATCGGGTGTGAACGGCGATGCAGGCCCTTGTGATGAGTGACAAAGATTGGTTGGAAAAGCAGGTAGGGTGTAGGATAAAATACGGGTAAACTTTGAGCGATTTGGGTGAGATTACGGGTATGATGGGTGCTTTACTGGGCATAATTTGCACAGATGGATAAAATTCTGGGTCATTTTCTAAAAATATGGCATTTGTATGGGTTAGAAGTGGATTATGAGTGGTGTTGGGTATAGGATTGTCTGGTGGGGCGATGACACCCCGGTCAATTAAAACATAATGACATTTCGAAGGTGGAAGCATTGGTTAGTATTATGGTCGATAGATTGGTGGAAATCACAATGCGCATCATCTTTGGAGTTTTTAGGGAGTGTATTTGGTAGTGGATGAGGGCCTAAGGGTTTAATGAGATTTTGGCTCAACCTCAATAGGGCCAAGTAGACTTTAGATAGGGGAGCATGAAGATCAGTGTATTATTTCTTGGTAGGGTTGGGGAGACTTTCTGGTGACCAATAGGTAGCAGGTTGGGAAATGTTATTGATGGTTGAGACTCATATTTTTGGGGAGTGAACTTTTTTTATCACTTTCTTCAACTCAGATTCGACTTCGGCAATGCCTTCCTAAATTTCTATACCAACTTCTCTGAGGGCTCCAAAGTGTGGGTTGTACTCACCTCCCATGGATGCTCAGATATGAGATAAAAAGTTCTTTTTCACGATTCCAACTTTTTCCTCCTCGGAGGGTCTATTGGTCATGGTAATAACTTTCTCTCTCCACCTTCTTATGAAGTTACTGATTGTTTCCTCACGGTTCTGCTTAGATCTCGATGTATAACCTCTAGCTCCTCATTGTACTTGTATTGTGACATAAATTAACGAACGAAATCCTTCCAACTATGGATTTTGGATTCTTTAAGGTACAAAAACTAATGAAGGCCGCTTTTTTTCAAGGTCTGCTGAAACATCTGGGCCGTTATCTATTTAGAGGTGCTAAGAACAGTCAAGACTCGGTGATAGCTTTGAAAGTGAACAATTTGGGGTCCGCTTTCCTTAAACTTCTCGATGTATGGAATCATAAACTTCTCTCACAGTATGGCTTTGGGATAGGGAGATATATGGGTGTAGTCCATATAGTTCCCTGATGTCTTAACTTGGTTAAACTTCTTCAATAACAGCTTGAGGTCTTCCTTGACCTTGTTCAATCTCTCCTTCTTAGGAACTGTGGGTACTGACAGGTTAACCCCTGGTTGGGCAAGGTTTGGGATAGGGAGGTGAGATGGAGGCGGCCTATTGGCAGGCGGGGTGCGCAAAGCATGCTGATACTCTTCTGGGACCCAAATAGGCTTGGGAGTGGGTGGACCCATGGCACAAGGAAAGAGAACCTCAAGTTCTTCGAGAATATGGGCCCGGTGAAGCTGTATCTCATGGAACTCGATTTGAAGGTTATCAATCTTGGCACTGAGTTGGGCCAAGACGATCATCAGATCGGGATGCACATTTGTTGTTCGGTCGATGTTCTCCATGAATAGCTCATGAAGGTAAATGCCAAACTCGAATGAGGCGGGGCGGTTTGACGAAAGACCAAAGCCAATAGGGAGCTAGGCCAAAGTCACGTAAGCGATCGAGTTGAGAGCAAAAATTGTTCGAATTTATTTTTGAAAGGTGGAGGGAAAATAATTTGGGTAATTTAGAAGGAGGAGAAATAGATTTTTGGTATTTTTTAGAAAAGGAAGGAAAAGGATAGGGATCTCAACATGATTATTGTTATTATTATTATTAGGTTCTCACTTATATTAGGTTTGCCTAAATATAGAAAAAATGCCAAACAAGACTCGAACCTAGAAAAATGGGATTTAAAAAAATAGGTAAAATAAGATTGGACTTATTTCCAGGCTCACGGATGGGGTCTTATTTTAAAAAAAGGTAAAATTGTGCGAAAATTCGGTTGATATGCCTACCCAGAATTTTGGTAGAGTTTCGCTTGGTAAGAGATAATCTAAATATGAGTGTCCCAGGTTTGACACCTATATAAGGTTTATGTAATTATTGTGTTAGTGGAAAGGTTCCCCTTTTGGCATGACTTCCACGATATACCTCTTGCTTATAAGGGTAATCATTTATCCGTACGTGTGGACAAGCCATTTGATATACCTGAGTGTACATGAATTGCCTCACTATATACCTTATGGGGATAGTACGTGTGAGAGGGATTTCGATATACTCGGCGTACGTGAACGAATTCCCTTCTATATATCTCCCGTCGTGAGCTTGGTCAATTAATATCATGCGGGGGGAATCGTTAGATATATGTCGAAGCTACGAGGCCAATGAAAGGTGAGAGTCATACCGCTTAGGCTAACTATGACCTGCAAGTCCAGCGCCCGTCATAAAGTAACCCCCAGTACGGGAATTTTTTTTGTCAATAGCCATGCTCTTGGTGATGTAGTGTGCAAAAATGCATGAGTCTTATTAAGATATTATGGAGAGAGAGAGAGTATATTTTATCATTTTTTATTTGCATGATGAGTAAAGGGAAAACTACACTAATGGGGAGAAAATACAAGTATATCTAGCATGGAAACTATACCACACATGGATATATATGAGTGAGTATGTGTCATGGGAGTATATACGAGTGGGTGGGTGTGGCAGTAAACCTATACATGGATTAACTGCAAGTGGTGTGTAACATGTATAAGTGGGCATATATACAAGTCTAGGAAGTGTGGTTATGTGCTACTTAAGCCTAAGCATGGAGATTCTAAGTGGTATGCAAAGCATGTGAGTGTAAAGGGAAACTAAGTGTAAGTGTGTAAAGTGTACATGAAGAGTATGTACAAGTGTGTGAAGTGTATAAGTGAGTGGAAAGTGATATATACATGAGAGATATATATGAAAAAGGCAAAGAGAGGAGAAAAGAGAACATATAAGGAGGTGCATACACACACATGCAGAAAATAATTACGTCCATGCATAGAGACTAATCCTCTTATAGAAGTCCTCAGCAGAGTCGCCACTATGGCCATCCCGAGTTGGGGGATCGGGGTCTCCGTAAGTGGATACTTCCTTCCTTACCCCTCTTTCTAGAATACGCACGGGATTGCATCCTTTATCTAGGCACTCGACCGTTGTCGATGTGGGGTGATATGTAGAGATAGAGTCGCAAATCTATTTTACACAAAACAGGTAAAAGAAATGTTGCCACCTAGAGAGAATGAAATTAAGGACAATACTAATACTTGTGAAACCAAGTATTTCAAAGGTTCATAGACTAAGTTACGAAATGGGAAGGTGTTAGACACCCATCCCGACCTTTCGATCTCTCATGGGCATGTGTTAATCTTTTTTTGTAGAACTTTGTGATGCGTGCGCTTATGTGCCTAATATAAATATAGGGCAAAATTGCTCGACTCGCGTCATGGATAAAGGCGGAGCGAGGTCAGCCTTAGGAGTATTCCCAAAATAGCAATAAAAAATATGATGTAAGTGTTTGTTGATTCACAAGTCATTATGGAAGAATGATTGCGTATATCGAACAAGACACAAGTAAGCGAACATGTAATATATATATATATATATATATATATATATATATATATATATATATTTTAAATATACGATGATAATGAAATAACAAATGTATGTGGGAGGAATCGAGTCGAGGGATTTATCCAAGACGCTTACGTAGCCCGGGGGATATCGAAGTCCACGTAGTTTGAAGGCAATACGAGGTGGGACTTAACTATTAAATCCAACCAGGGACTTTCTTTATACGCATGTGTAGAAAAAGGTGTTTTAGTGTGAGAAAATGTGATGGGAAATCCCCTTTTAGAATTTACAGGTGAACCCTATTTTTCTTGTTTTTGGGTGTTTCTATGAAAATAAAGTATGTGTGAATGCTAATAATAAAAGTTTATAATTGAGATATGCGATTTAATGAAGTAGAATACTTAAGAGAAAATGAAGTATTTAATGCAAAATTAAGAGAATTTAAAGACAAAGAGGAAGAAATGGACCTCCTTATGAAGACTTGAAGTAGATCTTGCTTGTAGGTGTGTTGATATCAAGATGTAGTGATGGAGGTTGGAGGAGGTGGGTGGGAATTTACTCAAAATAATATTAAAATGACGGAAGGAATGTGGGCTATGTGCTTTTTAGGAAATAACAACTCCGAATTTGATGGAATTATCTCAGAATTGCTGAGAGGGACGTTCAGGGGTCCTGAGACGTGTCTTTCAAAGTGAGGTCATGGCCTCTATTTATAAGGACAAAATGGGTACTTATTATCATGATATTAGAACTTCCTATCGACATAGAACCTTAGACACATTGCCAATAGGCAGGATCTTGTGTTGCCAATTGGCAGTCTGAGGCAATTTTTTTCGAAAAAATGACCATAAACGTAAATCGTAATTTAGAATTACGCACGGGGTAGACCATTGGAAAGGTTATTTAGAGACCTTCAAGAATCCATAATCCACTCCCGGGTTTGGGAGTAAATCGAGTTCAAGTGGGTCGCGAAAGCACCCGTTGGTCACTAGACAAGAAATTCTTGGAGGACAACAGATCGTTCGTCCAAACCGTTAGGCTGATTCGTGCACAAGAGGAAACATTGGAAAGGATATTCAGTGACATTTGAAGACTAGAGGTGGAAATTTTAGACATGACACAATAATACGACACGACATAAAATTAACTCGAAATTAACACGGTTTGTTGTGTTCGTGTTCATATTCGTAATTTTTAACACGAAGTCGTGTTTGTGTCAAAATTATGAGCCATGTTATCATGTCTTGTCTTGTTAATCGTGTTTTTATTTGGGTTATCTTGTCTATTTATGTTTAATTTAGTGTAAAATTTAAGAAATTGTGTTATTCGTGTCGTGTTGTTTCTTAATCTATTTGGGTCATGTTTGTGTCAACTAAAACAAACACGAATTCGTGTTGTGTCGTGTCGTGTCCAAAACACAACCCAGAACATGAATTTCCACCCTTATTGAAGACTCATTCAGTCTCATTCGGTTCAGAGAGTTAACCTTGGTCAAACGGGTCCAAAAGCACTCTATGACCCTTCGGAGTAAAATGGGTCAGTCGTCCGTACCCTAAGGTTGATTCACACACGAGGCAGTCCATTGGAAAGGGTATTCAGGGACCTTCGAATATTTATTCAGTATCATTCGAGATGCAGGGTTTATAGGAGTCAAACGGATCCCGAGAGCGGCTGGTGGCCTTCGGATCAATTTTTGGGGAAAAACGAATCCTTTGTCTGAACTATAAGTTCGATTCGTGCATGGGGCGGACCGTTGGAAAGGGAATCTATAGCCCTTGAAATATTTATTGATATTTCATTCGGGTGAGGTGATTGATCAGAGTCAAATGGGGCTCGGGAGTGCCCGGTGGCCTCTAAATCAGTACTCGACATATAACCTAGGGTTTTCAGTGGATGAGTGAGTGCTAGAGACCTAAGGAGGTTCTTAAAGGGGTCCTAAGATGGGGTTTCTACAGGAAAATTCAATTAAAGGAGGAAAATAATAAAAAGTAAACTTACAATAAAAATGGGATACACCTTAGGAAAGAAGTTGGAGCTCTCAAAATCAGCTCTCCGTGATACCCCGCCTAATTAAATACCGGGTGATCAGACCTTTATTAAATTAAAACAGGATTTACAAATTGGTCCATTCTTAACATCACTGTTGAAAACCAAATTTATTACTAATCCCTATCAGTTAATTAATCCGGTGCCAAATTTATCTTGTATTAAATAGACAATTAACAATATGCAAAAATATTGAATATAAAACATTCACACCATACTAGAGTCTAAAATCATCTCAAATAAATGAATAAGTAAAGTTTTGTCGAATACACCATTGGAAAAAATCCCCAAGACAAAATAATGAATCCAACTAATAGAAAATCTGAATACAAGTCTGAAACTAACATACTGAATAAATAAAATCTCAAAGGGAAACATACCCAAACTAGAATAACTCCTACACTAGAAATGAAACGATGTATGCATCTAATCAAAGCCCTGCAAGACTCCACAGTTCTACATCTATACGTCCCTATAGGGAATCATCACATCTGACATCCCTGTGGCTGGACACCTAAAAGGTTTTTAAAAAGATTTTATAGCAAGGGTTAGTACCCAAAATATTTTGAAAATATTTTGCAAGTATTTATCACAATTTAAAATCAGTTATTAATTACACTTGTTAGGTTTTGCGTACACTAACTTGAGTTTCCTCACTTCTAAACTATTGTTCACGCCTAAGGTCTCTACTTAGCCCACCTAGCTATTCTACCCAAGCTAACTAGACATAAGTACTTCATTTCACGACTAACACTTCCAAGTCCCGGTACCGCCCATACAAAACGTTATCTTATTAACATCACTCGTATGCTATAATCATTCTAAGTAACATTTCTCTCATGTTCTCATTTAATCATATAATTAAGTGTCTCTACTTAATTACCTTTCTATTTGGTTTTATCATCTAATTGTCTACTATCACACATAAGTATATTATTCATACGGTATATATTTCACACACAATATATACTATAAGTGCATATTTTACTAACATGTACCCGTATCACACATTAAGGACTATTGGTTCAGATTGTTACCTCGACCCCAATATTTATTTCATACAATGATTTAGAATGTTACCTCAACCCCAATATTCATTTCATATATTGGTTCAAAATGTTACCTCGACCCAAATATTCATTTCATATATTGGTTTGGAATGTCACCTCGACCCCAATACAAATAAGTATACAATAGGTATTCACCCCACCTATAGATATTCAGTAGGTATATACACAACTTGAATATCATAACTTCGTACATAGTATATATTACTCTAATACTCATTGTACTTCCAATTTACGATTATTCTCACTATCGTATTTGATGGAGTATCATTCTCTACTCTGAGGGTCCTAGTTACCCCTTGATTTATTTTAGTATCCAAGTCTTCCTTACTCTACTGGTCCATACCCTAAGCTCACTCATGCTTCCCCATAATTTCATTCTCATTCTCGCGAATAAATTACATTATCATTTAATCCCATTTAATCATCGTCTTAATTCTCTCAATAAGACTTAATTCCCATAATCCTATCATAGACTAATGCAATATAATGGACCCCTCATTACATTTTAATAATGTCCTAAAAGTTTTCTCGACAACAATTTAAGAGTTCTAGGCTTAAAAGGGAAATTTCCATATTTTTTGGGCAACCGAATCGATTTGCAAAGAGGCCGAATCGATTGGAAAATTTATTGTATCATCTTCTTCCTTACGTAAGTGCATTTTTCTCCATTAATGCAATACCCCGTATTTCTGCATGTTTGAAATTTAATTAATTCGAAAATTAATTGGGAGATAAATGTTTTAATTAAATTACACGAGTGACGTAATTTAACGTGATTAAATAATAAATGTGATTATGAAATATTATTTGAGATATAGATACTGATTAATATTATGAAATGAAATTTACAAAGTGTGAATAATAAATAATTGATGATTATTGATTTACGTCATAGCGAGTGATATGGGCATATTTGATTTTATCTCAACTGGGAGTCGCGTGTAGTCTAAATTGAGGTCGAGATAGGAAATATATTTAGAGTGAGTCGGATGATGATTTCAAGATCACGAATGGTTCCGAAAGGACTGAAATAGTTCGAATAGTATACCTGGGAGTACAGTTTTGGTCCCGAGTCAGTTTTAGACCAAACCAACACCTATTGAGGGCATTTTGGTCATTTGGCAAAAGGAGGTTTAGAGACCTACGAAATTTACAACCCTATATCAGATGTCAAGGGGAATAATCCCAGTTTAGAAACATAAAAACCTAAAGGAGGCCATTAGAGAAGGAGGGGAGATCATTCTCAAAGCTTAAGGAGGTGTTCTTGAAGAATCGGACCTTGTTCTTGCATCCTAATCATCTAAGGAGTGAAGATTGGAAGAGAAGAACATAAATCCATCACCACCACCATGAAATCAGATCACACCTATTAAGGCAAGTGTTTATATATAATGTTTTTGAAGTTATAATACCCATGTGTAGGGTTTTCAAAATAAACTTGATTTAATGATGATTCTTGGCAAAAAAAGAATGGGTTTTGATGCATGATTGGGTAGGTTTGCATGTAGAATGATTTACTATCTATAGAGTAGTAAAAATAATATGATAAGGACCTATCATTTAGAATTAAATCTGAGTTTATAAATGAATGTATGGGAAGAACACAAAATTAGGGTTTTTGAAGAAGTTTTGGGTTTTGATTCATTCTTGATTGGATTTTATGAAGATTTGACATGTTTCAAACGTTAGAAATCACCCTAATGCATGTAGAAGTGGTTAGGAATAATTGGTTGTGATTTTGGTATAGTATAATGTAAGTTTGGTGAATGAAAATGGTGTAAAAATGCATGAAGAAGACGAAGTAGACAAAATGTACATTTTCGAATCGATTCGGCCAGGGGTGAATCGATTCGGTTTACCAGAAAACTTGATTTTTCCCTTAAAAGCCTAGAATTCCTAAATCGTTGTCATGAAAACCTTTAGGACCTTGTTAAATGATAATGGGGAAATTATTATATTACAATAGGCTTATGATAGGGGTATGAACTAGTCTTATTGAGAGGATTAAGACGAGATTGAGTTGGGTAAAACTATATCGTAATTAATCTAAAAGACGAATAAAGAATTACAGGAATTTCAAAAGAATTGTATATAGACTAGTAGGGTAAGTTAGGCTTAACTACTGCAATTAATAACGGGGTAACTAGGACCCTTAGAATTGTGTGAATACTCAAATAAATGCGTTAAGTGTGATAAATCGTAAAGTAATATGTACGGTGAGTATTCGAGGGAAATATATTATATATGAGAATGAATAATTAGGTTGTGTGTATACCTACTGAATTAAATATAGGTGGAGTGAATACCTATTATGTACTTGATTGATAAGTTCGATGAGACATTCCGAGCCAAGTTCGATGAGACATCCCGAACAAAATTCGGTGCGACATTTCGAAACAAGTTCGATGAGACATTCCGAACTAAGTTCAAGGGGACATTTCAAACTAATAATGGTTAACAAAGTTCGACGAGACATTCTGAACCAAGTTCGAGGGGACATTCCGAACTAATAGTCCTTAATGTGTGATATGAGGACATTATATTAAAGTATGCACTAATGGTATATATATCCGTGTGTGAAATATATATAGATTGGATGATTTATCTAATTATGTGTGATTGTAAATAGCATAATATGTACCTATTATATATATGGTGTGTGAAATATATACCGTATGATTAATTTACTTACGGGTTTCAGTAGACAGTTAGATAGTGTATATCTAAAACAATGAATTAAGTCGAGAAACTTAATTATATGGTTTAAATAATAACATATGTGAAATGTTATTTCTGATGTGTATATCAGAATGATAAATTAAGTAGAGAAACTTAATTTAATGTTTTAAAAGATAACATGTGAGGAATGTTACGTACATTGATTAATAACATACGAGAGATGTTAATTCGGTTAGCGTACTGTATGGGCGGTAAGGAGACTTATAGATGTCAAATATTCCAGTTAGAAACTTATGTATAGTTAGCTTGAATAGTATGGCTAGATGGCCTAAGTAGAAACATTAGGCATGCACAATAGTTTAGGGGTGAGAAAAACTCAAGAGAGTGTACATGAACCTAACATGTGTGATAAATAACTGATTTCAGTTTGGGCGTGTTTTGACAATTATTCAGTTTATAAGTAAAATTGGATTTCTATTTGGTTTGGGATATTTTTAGCCTATGGTTTATTCAGCAAGATTTTTTATTCATTCATTCTATTGTACATTGGTTTAGATATTACATGTGGTGAATGATTTATTTAGTTTTTCGTTTGGTTATTTATTTGTCTAATGAAAGATAAAATTTGGCACCGGCTTTTGAATACTACGTTGTTAGTAAAGTTTTAAAAAGTTTTTGACAGTGATGCTATGAATGAACCATATGTAAATCCTGTTTTAATTTAATAAAGGTCTGATCAACTGGTATTTAATTAGGTGGGGTTTCACAGATGGTATCAGAGCATCAGGTTCTAGTGTCTGTAGGATCTGTACGACTTACTACCATTTCAACGTATTATTTATTGAAGTGGAGCCTTATGATAGGATTGTTGTATTACTCTATGTATGCGACTTATGTTCTCATGCTATTAGTATAGTGATGTGATTCATATATGAGTCCGGTTGAGATTTTTACCCCGAGAAATATGGGATGACTAGCGAGGGACGTTAATTATAGGAGAGAGGCAGAAGACATAGAGTATTCTGAGAATGATGATTGCGATCGAAGTCACCGCGATTATTATTCAGGTAAGTGACGATAAGATAATCAAGCGGGGATAGTAATTACCCAAACACCGTTGTAGAAAATAATGACACAAATTTAGACTCACCCAGCATTGTAGGCAAAGGAAGAGTCAGGGGGACTCTTTCGAAGAGTCACCTGTAAGATTTCGGAAAAGAAAAGAAATGTGATGAATCGATGGATGGAGGTAATCCAAAGAAAAGAGTGTAGGGTGGAGTGCAGCGACACCCATGACTAAATTTAGGGCCAAATTCTTGCTCATAGAGCAACATGGTGGTGATAAGAGTGAGTCATCCCATATAAGGAAGTGGATATAGGATGAATTGAACAACTTAGGAGAAGGTATCGTAAGGTCTTACATCTATTGTTTCGACAGAGATGTGATTGGAGTTTCAGAACTCATCACAAAGGAGGAAGAAAAAGACCGATCTTGAGAGATGTAATGACTTATTTAGCGAACTTCGTAACCGACGAAGGGGATACGAAGAGTGATGAAAAGGGTCTTTAAGATGATAATGGACTCGTGTGTAGAATACAAAAATATAGATGTGAAGTCCGGATAGGATGACTAGTGCCGATGTCACCAAGGTCATACGTTTATATGTTTACATTAGCGCTTCCTGAAGAAGGGAGCCAAGTGAGTAAATTGGATTAAACGATGATTGTGAAGCATCATAGAAAGTTATACCCAGTAGGGGGACCATTTCGATAATTAAGAGTAATATAATTCCTACAAGGAGATGATGAATTTAGTCCGGGCCGTTTAGTCCAGCAACGAGTCCCATAGGCCCAGTGGAGCCAAAGGGATAAAAGAGGTAGCAATCAAGGTCGAGGCTACCAGGTTAGCGAGAAGGACAACCCCAACATGTCCAGTGGGGCCAGTGAGAATGGAATGGTACTGGGAGGTGTCTTATGTGTAAGGAATAAGAACACACGTGTGAATCTTGTCCATAGTGAGTTAGGGGACATGATCAAGATGCCCAGTAAGGGCAATAATTATAAGAAGATTTTTTTCTTTTTGTTGGGATGAGAGTGTTATGTCCAGTAACCACTTGGACTACCAGACTAATTGATAATTGAGGATATAAACTTTATCCCGGGGTGGATGGATTCTATTTTGTGTGACACGAGCGAGTCACAGTGGTTTGTTAGCACTAAATTCACATGTGAAATGAGTATTAGTGGAAGTATCGTTAATAGTACTATAGTTGTACATAATTACCATTGGGTAATGGGGCTCTCTTTAGTTCCATTTACAGGTGGAAGAGGTGGTCACAAAGAGAATGTTTACATTATGTGGTAGTTTGCTCCTGGATACCAAGGGTTTTAACGGTGGTAGACTGTATGTAAGACTGTCATGCTCGTTATGCCAGAGAGAGATATTTTTTTTTGCGAGGCATCACCTGAAAGAGGATTGAGCCTGCATATGTATTGTATTGTATTGTATTGTATTGTATTGTATTGTATTGTATTGTATTGTATTGTATTGTATTGTATTGTATTGTTTTGTATTGTAGACTTCAGTGAGTGTAGTTGTCTCGTTGCATTTAATCCTGGTGTGTGGGGACTTTTACTGATGTAATTCAGGGTATATTGGATTACTGTTGAGCAGAGAGAATTAACTCATTGTTAATTGCGCACTGAGAACTTAGTGATTATGAGAGCGTCCCATCGTGTGACGCCTTAAGAGTCATGAGCAGAGATGAACTGATTTGTGTATCAAGAGACAGGATTTTTGATATCCTAGTTATGTTCTGTGGAACCATGGATTATGATGATCGACAAGGCTAGAGAATAGTGCATTGGGAAAATTTCTTCTGAGATTTGTTGTGAGATGTTATACACATAATCTTTAATAAACGTCGGGAGTGGAGAGACGTCGTTGAATGCTAAGGCATCAATTTAAATGATAATTATTGAACGAGTGGGGAAAGCACTTTGGGTTGAGAGTTATTACGAAATAGGGCCAGTGGAGCCAGGTAGTGTTGCAAAATAAGCACCGAGAAAACTTTTGCACCACCAGTTGATGAGTGGGGAAATATCGAAAAAAAGTAAATAGTGATTTGTGAAGAAATCAGGAATACCAGTATGATATAGCCACACCAAGAGTGCCGGGGCCGAGTTTGAGGTAGATATGTTGTGTATGTGACGTTTGTGTAAATATGAATTGGTTATAGGGTGTATAGACGCCCTGGTTAGGCGATTTTATATCATCCAATACAAAGGAATGTGGAGATAAGTGTGTTGAATGTATGCTTGTGGGGAAGTTAGAATAATAAGTAGGCAAGAAGGATGGCCTGAAATCCGTTTGAGAAAGGGAACAGTCCGACTACGTGTATATCAAGGAGGACTATCAAAACTGGGGGAGTTGAAAGAGGTTGAGCAGAGTCTCGCTTAGTCAAATGCCTAGAGTGGTCTATGCATAATTAAGGTCTTGAGTGGAACATAGTGCAGTTAGATCTAGATACAACATTTAGTGAGGGGAAAATGTTGATCCAAATATTCAACCAGGATTGTAAATTTGATGGTCCCAGTGACGGGATTGATACACATGAGTGATGAAATTTATATTTAGGATATCCAACTTTCAAGTGGAAGAGAATAAATGAAACGGAACAAGGTGATGTCCAAGATTGTTGTGAATTAGGATGAAACCTTTCAGTTCCACCTCTGATAGAAAGTTTCAAGAGGCGAGGGGAACGGATTTTCATATCGTGCTAGACATGTCAACTAAAATTTGATGGGTAGACAAAAAGTGATTTAAGTTGTAGGATAAATCGAGAAATGTGTATTCTAGATTTCTGAGTAATTAAGAGTATTAATTCGGCTAGTAGAGTTACGTAAGATACCTCGTAGAGATTTATTATCTACGGGGCACCCTTTGGTAGATGAGGGGGTGGGGAATAACAAATTTCTAGGACCCAAAGTTATTTATGGTCCATCAGCAAGAATTGAGTAAACTGCGCCTTTTAGTGCAAGGCCAGAAACGGAATGAGAATTACGTCACTGTAGTTGAAGGTTGGAGGTTTGACATGGATGGTCAGGAAATTGTTATGGGTATTTACTCTGAGGAGAGTCATGTGTCCGATGATAAGGAAATTGGGACCCTAAAGGTGGGGGCTTTCCTAACATAGTGATAGTAGAGTCGGTAGGGTATAAGCGTCTTATGGGATACTATATGGTCGGAGACCATTTAGTTGGAGATTGATGACCAAGTGATGGTGCGGGTGTCTCCCATGAAGGGGTTCATAAGTTTTGGCAATAAGGGAAGTTAGCACCGAGATATGTGAGTCCATTCCCTATTACTGAGAGGGTGGGACCAGTAGCATATAGATTGGGACTTCTAGAACATCTTCAGCAAATACACGATGTGCTCCATGTGGCATCACTGAAGGAGTGCCGTAGGACCATAGAGCCTTTTGGAACGTTCCAGTTAAGGAGATTGATTTGCAGCCAAGCATATCGTATGAGTAGAGACCCGTGTCTCTTCTGGATCGTAGTGAGCGTAAGTTGCGGTCCAAGGTGGTGCCACTAGTTCGAGTTCAGTTGGGACACCACAATATTGATGAGTCCACATTGGAGCGGGAGGATGACATGCGAGAGAAGCATCTAGAGTTATTCACTACAGGTATGTCCTAATTTTGGGGACAAAATTCCTTTGTTAGGGGTGGGAGTATGAAATACCCTGTATTTCTGCGTATTTGAAATTTAATTTATTCAAAAATTAATTGGGAGAAATACGTTTTAATTAAATTAGGCGAGTGACGTAATTTAATGTGATTAAATAATAAATGTGATTATTAAATATTAATTGATAATGATTAATATTATGAAATGAAATTTACTAAGTGTGAATAGTAAATAATTGATGATTATTGATTTACATCATAGTGAGTGATATGGGCGCATTTGATTTTATATCAATCGAGAGTCGCATGTAGACTAAATTGGGGTCGAGATGGGAAATATATTTAAAGTGACTCAGATGATGATTTCAAGGTCACGGATGGTTTCGAAAGGGTCGAAATTGTATACCCGGGAGTATAGTTTGGGTCGCGGGTCAATTTTAGACCAAACCGGCACCTATTGAGGGCATTTTCGTCATTTGGCAAAATGAGGTTTAGAGACCTACGAAATTTACAACCCTATATCAGATGTCAAGAGGCATAAGATAGGGTTTGAAACACAAAAACCTAAGGGAGTCCATTTAAGAAGGAGGAGAGACAATCCTCAAAGCTTAAGGAGGTGTTCTTGAAGAATTTGACCTTATTCTTGCATCCTAATCATCTAAGGAGTGAAAATTGGAAGAGAGGAACATTAATACATCATCACCACCACGAAATAAGATCACACCTATTAAGGAAAGTGTTTATATACAATATTTTTGAAGTTATAATATCCATGTGTAGGGTTTTCAAAATAAACTTGATTTAATGATGATTCTCGAAAGAAAAAGAATGGATTTTGATGCATGATTGGGTAGGTTTGCATGTATAATGATTTACTATTTGGTAGAGAAGTAGAAATCATATGATAAGGACCTATAATCTCGAATTAAATATGAGTTTATGAATGAATGTATTGAAGAAGTTTATGCTTTGATTCGTTCTTGATTGAATTCTATGAAGATTTGACATGTTTAGAACGTTAGAAATCACCTAATGTATGTAGAAATGGTTTGGAATAATTGGTTGTGATTTTGGTATAGTATAATATAAGTTTGGTAATTGAAAATGGTATAAAGAAGATGAAGTAACAACAGGCTTATGATAGGGGTATGTACTAGTCTTATTGAGAGGATTAAGACGAGATTGAGTTGGGTGAAACTACATCGCAATTAATCTGAAAGACGGATAAAGAATTACTAGAATTTCAAAAGAATTGTATATAGACCAGTAGGGTAATTTAGGATTGAGTATTGAAATTAATAAAGGGGTAACTAGGACCCTTAGAGTTATGTGAATACTAAAATAAATGCGTTAAGTGTGATAAATCGTAAAGCAACATGTACGGTGAGTATTCGAGGTAAATATACTACATATGAGCATGAATAATTAGGTTGTGTATACCTATTGAATTAAATATAGGTGGAGTGAATACCTATTATGTACTTGATTGATAAGTTCTATGAGACATTCCGAGACAAGTTTGATGAGACATCCCGAATAAAATCCGATGAGACATTCCGAAACAAGTTCGAGGGGACATTCCGAACTAATAATACTTTACAAAGTTCGATAAGACATTCCGAACCAAGTTCGAGGGGACATTCCGAACTAATAGTCCTTAATGTGTGATACGAGAACATTATAGTAAAGTATGTACTTTTGGTATATATATATATATATATATATATATATAGGGAGAGGTTCTAAAGTGAACCAAAAGAATGAACTTTTTAATGAACCTACTAAGACATTAAAAAATTGATCCTTAATTTCTTGTTATAATTGGTTCGCGCCAGCGGCAACGAATAATTTTTCAATCCCCCCGCTGGCGCGGACCAAATTCAATACGAAATTAAGGATCAATTTTTTATGTGTTAGTAGGTTCATTAAAAAGTTCATTCTTTTGGTTCACTTTTGAACCTCTCCTTATATATATATATATATATATTGGATGATTTACCTACTTATATGTGATAGTAGATAACAGAGTACGCACCTATTGTATATATGGTGTGTGAAATATATATCGTAAGATTAATCTACTTACAGGTGATAGTAATCAGTTAGATAGTGTATGTCTATAAGAATGAATTAAGTCAAGAAATTTAATTATATGATTTAAATAATAACATATGTGAAAAGTTATTTATGATGTGTATATCAAAATGATAAATAACTAGAGAAACATAATTTAATGTGAAATGTTACGTACGTTGTTAATGCAGTTAGTGTGCTGTATGGGCGGTACGGGGACTTATAGTTATATACTTTTGTCTAGTTTGCTTGGATAGTATGGCTAGGTGGGAAAAGTAGAAACGTTATGCGTGCACAATGGTTGAGGGGTGAGGAAAACTCACGAGAGTTTACGTGAACCTAACATGTATAATAAATAACTGATTTTAAATTGTGATAAACACTTGCTAAATATTTTCAAAATGTTTTGAGTACTAACTCTTGCTGTAAAATATTTACAAAATCTTTTAGGTAACTAGCCACACAGACGCCAAACTTAATTATTCTATTCCACGAATACATTGTTGTAGAACATGTGGATGCATGCAGGGTTCAGACTAGACGCCTCATTTTTTCATTCCTAAATTAGGATTTTAGATTCAGTATTTCAGTTTGGGCGTGTTGTCCCCATTATTTGCTTTTTATTTGATTCAGACAGTTATTCAGTTTATGAGTATTATTGGATTACTATTTGGTTTGGGATATTTGTAGCCGATGGTTTATTCGGCAAGATTTTTTATTCATTCATTCTATTGTGCGTTGGTTTAGATATTACATGTGGTGAATGATTTATTTAGTTTTTCACTTGGTTATTTATTTGTCTAATGAAAGATAAAATTTGGCACCATATTTTTAATACTAGGTGGTTAGTAAAGTTTCAAAAAGTTTTTGACAGTGATACTAACAATAAACCACATGTAAATCCTGTTTTAATTTAATAAACCTGATCACCCGGTATTTAATTATGTGGGGTGTCACAATTAACACCCACATAACTTACATATTCCTTTACCAAATTTGAAACCAATTCTCCCTCACCCTTTCTACATGCATTAGGACGATTTCTAACGTAAACACAACATCAAAACCTTATAATTTTCATTCAAGAAGGGATTTAATCATCTAATCCTCAAGAACCCTAGGTTTTCATATTCTCCATTAATATTCAACATAAACCCAGATTAAATTCATGGATAAGAACACATAACCCCTGATTTTTTATCCTCTACTGATATCAAATCCTTATACATGCTGTTCCTACCCAAACATGCATTTAAATTGTTGTTTTCTTCCAAGAATGTCAATTAAATCAAGATATAATGAAGCCCTAGTCACATGGGTATTATAACTTCAAATAACTTGTATATAAACACTTGCCTTTGACCAGTCATTCTGATTTCGTGGCTTGGTGATGGATTTGATTATTTCCTCCTCTAATCTTCCTTTCCAATCGATGAAAGCTCCAAGAATCTCTTCAAAGGCTCCAAGAACTCTCTCCTTTTGTTCTCAAATTGACTCCCATTGTATTTTGAGTTTCTAACCCTAGCTCATCTTATCTAACATCTGATAAAGGAGTTAGAAACTCGTAGGTCTCGTAACCCTCATTTCCCAAATGACTAAAACGCCCCTATAGGGTGCCGGTTTAGCCTAAAAAATACCCTGGGACCCAATCGACACCCTAGGGTATGCTATTTTGACTATTTCGACCCTTTCTGTGTCATCCGTGACCTTAAAATTGTCATTCGAGTCACTCTACATAATTATTCCATCTCGACCTCAAATTAGTCTACACGCGGCTCTCGGTTACGATAATTCCAATTATGCCAATATCACTCAATATTACGCGTAATAATTTCCATACGTTATTTATTATTCACATGGTAATTTAAATTCATAATATTAATTATTATCTCACTCTCGATTAATATTTAATAAACACATTATTACTCAATTCAATTAAATTACTTCTCTCGCATAATTTTTAAAAAAAACTAATTAATTACCGAATTAGTTAAATTCAAATACGCAGAAATAAGGGGTATTTCATAATTCTCCTCTCACAGGAAATTTCGTCCCCAAAATTCGGACATACCTGAGGTGAATAACTCTGGATACTGCTCTCGCATGTCATCCTCCCACTTCCATGTCGACTCATCAATATTGTGGTCCCCCCACTGAATTCTCACTAATGGTACCACCTTGGTTCGCAGTTTACGCTCACTGCGATCCAGAATAGCCACGGGCCTTTCCTCGTATGAGACTTCTGGTTGCAAATAAATCTCCTCGAGTGGAACATGCCAAAAAACACTCTCGCTCATAAAATATTTCTTCAGCGATGAAACATGGAACACATCATGTATTCGCCGAAGATACTTCGGTAAACTCAATCTGTAGGCTAATGATCCCACTCTCTCGATCACAAGAAATGGCCCAACATATCTCGGCGCTAGCTTACCCTTCTCTCCGAACCTCATGATTTTTTTCATAGGCAACACCCGTACTAAAACATGGTCACCAACCTCTAACTTGGCATGTCTACAGTCCGCATCATCATAGCTTTTCTTCCTATCCTGAGCTATTCGAATACGTCCCCGAATTATCTCGATCTTGGAAGTAGTCTCCTGTATCATCTCGGGTCCCAATAACTTATTGTCCCGCACCTCTAGCCAGCAGGCGGGCAAAGGAAAAGGTTATAATGCCTCTAACGGTGCCATGCTAATGGTAAATTAGTAAGAGTCATTATACGTGAACTCTACCAATGGAAGGTATAGCTACCAACCTCCCCTAAAATCCAGGATGCACATCCTCAACATGTCCTCTAGCATCTGATTCACCCTCTCAGTCTGCCCGTCTGTCTGTGGGTGATATGTCGTACTCAAATTCATGTCTATGCCCATAGCCTCTTGAAAGATCTACCAAAAGTGAGACACGAAGATCTTATCTCTATCAGACACAATGTTAATCGGCACCCCATGAAGCTTAACTATATAAACGATGAACAGTTGCGCCAACTGATTCGTCTCGTGGTCGGTGCAGACTAGAAAGAAGTGGGTCACCTTGGTCAATCGATCCACTATCACCCAAATGGAATAGTAATCTCGCTATGTTGTCGGAAGCCCAATAATAAAGTCCATCGAAATGATCTCCCACTTACCCACGGGAATCTCCAATGGACGTAGCATCCCTGAAGGCCTTTAATGGTCAACTTTCACAAGCTGACAAGTAGCACACTTTGAGACAAACTCTACAATGTATATCTTCATCCTCAACCACCAGTATTGTCTCCTCATATCCTGGTACATCTTATTCTCATCGGCATGTACCACAAACCTCGAACCATAGGACTCTGTCATAACTTCCTGTCTCATATCCTCATCCTATGGCATAACAAGTCTTCCATTAAAATATAAGCCACCCTCTGAGATAACCGAATATGAATCCGCACCCTAGGCTAATAAATAATGTACCCTATCCTGGAAGAATCGACCCTTCGCCTGAGCTTTCACTACCCGTATAACAATCTCGGGAGTGATAGATAAAACCGACATGCATGCTTTGGCAACCTCATCATCGTGTCGACCACTTCGCTTTCCAGACCTTCGCTAACTCTCTAGTAAGTCATCGACTCAATGCTTTATTACCACGTTAGCCTTACCAGGATGATACTGCATATCAAATTGGTAATCATTCATAAACTCTAGTCACCGCCTCTGCCTCATGTTCAGATCCTTCTGTGTGAAGAGATACTGAAGTGACTTGTGATCCGTGAACAATGTAAACTGCTCTCCTAACATATAATGCCTCCATATCCTCAAAGAAAAAATGATCGCTACTAACTCAAGATCGTGGATGGGGTAATTATTTTCATGTGGCTTAAGCTTTCGGTATGCATAAGCTATAGCCCTTTCCTCCTGCTATAATACACTTCGAAGTCCTTGTAAGGATGCAGCCGTGTAGGCCCGATACTCCACCCCACCCCTCAAAAATGTAAGTACTGATGCTGAAGTCAATTTATCCTTTAGCTCATTAAAGGATAGCTAACAGTGATCACTCTATACAAATGACACTCCTTTATGAGTCAGGTTCATCAAAGAACCCATAATATTTGAGAATCCTTTAACGAATCGGTGATAATACTCGACCAGCTATAAGAAGCTACGAATCTTAGTCGGTGTCGTGGGTTATCCCCACTCCCTCACTGCTTATACCTTACTCGAATCAACTGCAATGCCTCGATCAGATACGATGTGGCCAAGAAATTGCACCCCCCGTAGCCAACCCACACTCCCTGAATTTGGCATACAACTGGTGGTCCCGAAGTATCTGTAAGACCCTATGCAGATGCTTTGGATGCTCCTCCTCAGTTCGAGAGTAGATGAGAATGTCGTGTATGAACACAATCATTAACTGGTCTAAGAACTCCCTGAATACTCTGTTCATGAGATCCATGAACACTTCTGGTGCATTAGTGAGCCCATATTACGATAGGAAAATGGTCTTAGGAACATCCTCCTCCCGAATACGTTGCTGGTGATAACCGGATCTCAAATCAATCTTTGAGAAGTAGGCAACTCCTCTCAATTGATCAAACATGTCATTTATCCTCGACAACGGATATTTATTCCGTACAGTGACCTTGTTCATCTCCCTATAATCCACGCACAAGCGAAGCGAACCATCCCTCTTTTTCATAAATAACACCGATGCATGCTATGGTGACATGCTCCTTCGAATGAAACCCTGACCAAGAGCTACTGAATCTGCTCACTCAACTCCTGCATCTCTGAAAGGGGCTATATGATATCATACTATGGAAATTGGTCTCGTCCCTGGTGCTAAATTGATCAAAAATTTTATTTCCCAGCTCGGTGGCAGCCCGAGTATCTCCTGGAATACGTCCTCGAACTCTCTTACTACTACAATCAAGTCTAACAAAACCACTATCTCCTCCTCAATATTCGACATTAACCCAGATTAAATTCATGGATAATCACACTTAACCCCTGATTTATTATCCTCCACTGATATCAAATCCTTATACATGCAATTCCTACCCAAACATGCATTTAAACTGTTCTTTTCTTCCAGGAATGTCAATTAAATCAAGATATAATGAAACCCTAGTCACATAGGTATTATAAGTTAAAATAACTTGTGTATAAACACTTGCCTTTGATCAGTAGGGTCAGATTTCGTGGCTTGGTGATGGATTTGATTATTTCCTCCTCCAATCTTCCTTCTTAATCGATGAAAGCTCTAAGAATCTCTTCAAATGCTCCAAGAACTCTCTCCTTTTGTTCTCAAATGGACTCCCATTGTATTTTGAGTTTCTAACCCTAGCCCCCTTATCTAACATCTGATAAAGGATTTAGAAATTCATAGGTCTCCTAACCCTCATTTACCAAATGACTAAAACTAGGGGTGTGCAAAAAAACCAGCCGACCCGAAAATTGAACCGAACTGGCCCGAACAAAACCGAAATCAACAATTTTTTTAGCCCGGTTCGGTCTGCGGTTTAAGGATTTAAAAAACCGACCATGTCGGTTCGATTTGCAGTTTAGACCTAAAAAAATTGATTTAAATCGAAACGAACCAACATTAATATTTATATTAAGAACCTTAAATAATTTCTATTTTCATATCCAAAAACCATTAACCGATCTTAAAAACTGACCAAAATCGAAAATCGGTCTAAAAAACTGCCAAAATCGGTCAAAACCGAACCGAAACCGATGTGAATCAAAACCGATGATTTTTCCATCAACGGTTCGGTTTCGGTCTGACTTTTTCCAAAATCGAACCGATCGGTTCAGTTTGAATTGCGGTCCAAAACTGAACTGAACCGACCCGTGCACACCCCTAACTAAAACGCCCCTATACAATGCCGATTTATCCTAAAAATGTCCCGGGACCCAATTGACCCCCGAGGTATGCTATTTTAACTATTTCAACCCTCTTAGAGTAATCCACGACCTTACAATCGTCATCCCAATCACTCTATATAATTATTCCATCTCGACCTCAAATTAGTATACACATGACCCCCGGTTGAGATAATTTGAATTACGCTAATATCACTCACTATTACGCGTAATAATTTCCATACGTTATTTACTTTTCACTTAGTAATTTAAATTCATCATATTAATCATTATCTCACTCTCGATTAATATTTAATAAACACATTATTACTCAATTCAATTAAATTACTTCTCTCGCATAATTTAAAATAAAACTAATTAATTACAGAATTAATTAAATTCAAATACGTAGAAATACAGGGTATTACACTCTCAACCCTTCCTCAACTAAAATAAAAGATGCCATACACTTAAAATAATATTTACATATAAATACCAAATATAACAACCTTTAAAAATAGATTTTCAAGTAATTGTACATTACCCGAGTCGATTTGGAAAATAATGAATCAATTCGGCACCCGGCAGTCCTATTTCTCACTCCGATCTAATTTTGACATGCCATACAGAAATTAGCATATAACCTATACCCGAAATGATTCACGGTCAGAAGTCACATGAAGATAATTTAATGCTATTGATGTTGGTGTTTTTAAACCCTTCAAATTATTCAGTATAAAATTATAAAATTATCCTTGAAGTAGAAGAATATGATGGAAACTTTCCAAAAATGATCATAACTTTCTCATTCGAGATCAAAATAATGCATGGTCAACGGCCACATGAAGATAATTTGATCATGTATATATTGGGTACTTTTATACCATACAGAATATGGAGTTTTAAAAAACAAAATTCCCGTTTAAGTTATATCTTGTGACAAAACATTCTCGAAACGCATCCAACTTCACATCATGCATCCATAATACCTACAAAAACTCAAATGTACCTCTTAAAATACGTAAACATACATAATAGAGTTTATCCGGTTAAGGAGCATAAACATATGAATTAATGTACATGAAGGAGCTAAAATGCATAAGAATAAAGAGGTATATAATATAATATTTGGGATGAATCCCACCCCCCAACTTACACATTTTTAGTTCCTAGAAATGAAGTGAAAAGAAACGATATAAGGAAGAAATACCAAAAAGGAGAAAATATGTACAAAGGATAAATTCTACTTTTGCAGACGAACGATTGCATTTAGCATACGTAATAAGACGTTAAACCCCTCGGTTACCCTAGCGGACGAGTGTTGTCTCGTGAGTGTTTTCAAGAATGAAACCCACAAACATCAAGTTTTCTCAAAAGTATTTTCAAAAAATCAATGTAACAAGCTCAATAATAACGAAAAAAATTTCAACATATTATTAGCATATTGAATGAATTAACTCAAAAGTTCATATTTATTAACATTAGATTAACTTCAATCATAATTGAAATTTTAAGAGTGGGAGGAAAAGCGATCATATGAAAATATTTTTATTTAGAAAAACTTTTATAAACCGGATAATAATTATTAAAGCGCGTATGACATTCAATCCTCACCGGTGATTGCCCTCAATAAATGAATCACTATGAATGGGTTGTAACACACACGAGACATGCAAGCATCAAAAGTAACTATATATGAAAACTAGGTGGCGCACATGTTATCAATGAAGAATGCTATATATAAACTAAAAATATGCAATCTCAATAAAAGGATATTATCATTAAAGAGGTGAAATGTATTGTCAGAGATTATCGCAACTATTATAACTTTCTAATCAAACTCACCCTGGGATCACATAGGACTTTTAAGGGTTGTAATGTAGGTTTGAGGTTAAGTTTATGAAATGAAGGGATTATGTACGGATTCAAAGTGTTCCGGAAAAAATGCTCAAGATAAAAGAAAAATTATGGGCACTATTAAAATTGGAATATAATTTCCATAACAAGCGTTGGATATAACAATAGAGAGCAACACAGATTATTGAACACTATTTACGTCGAGGAAATACTTTATCTTTATTTTATTTTTTTCTTTTTTTCTTTTGTTTTATTCTTTCTTATTTCTTTCTCATTTCTTTTCTTTCACACTCTCACATTCTTTATTGGAATCATTTAACAAGAACATCATTAAATCCCAAGTATCATTCTAAACAAAAGTATAGAAGGTGATATGTATGGTTTGAAACTCCAATTTGGAGTTGGTTATGGGATTTTGGGTTATGTAATGAAATGATATACTTAGTCTCAAAGGGATTGACAAGGAAAAACATATTGTGTGAGGTTTAGGTTAATATGGGTTATAATAAAGATAACATATGATCATTACCTAACGTTTGTGTAATTCTCGAGTCAAAACAATTTTGAAGATCGTGATCAAGTAGCACATTTCAAGATGAACTCATTTAATGAATGATAAATGAGAAAATAGCGAGATTACCAAAACGTTTTAAATGAGGAAAAAGTAATGTATAAACACTCACAAATGGAAAAAAAAGTATAAAGATCACTTAATGTAAGTATATACAATGCAACAAAAGATTACCAAGTTATAAATGCCTTAAACCAAATCATCAAAACAAGAAAAGCGTATGTGCTTATGAGTTTAAAGTTTAATTCATGAAGTTTTACATAATATCAATGATAATAGGACCAAAGTCTAATAACTTCTACAATCGATAACATGCATCATTGAATTATATATTGGATTGGGCATTAATTTGAAAGATTGTCGGAAACATGGGCGTAATGTCCAACAAAAGAGAAAAGAGAAAGATTTTTTTTTTAATTTCTCAATTTTTTACAACAAAAGAATACATTGGAAGAACATATAATCAAATCATAGAAACTTCAACAAATGAGAAGAATATCCCATACCCCCTAACTTAAACCTTGCATTGTCCTCAATGTGAATTAAAAACCAAGTTAAAGAGAAAAAAGCGATATTACCCAAAATGGAGCAATCTTCAAAAAGTATAAGTCCAAAGATTATACAAAACATGTTAGCATCAAGCATAAAAAAAATAAATAACAAATACTTAACTAATTAGACTATACAATAAGTAAAAAGAAAAATGAACCTAAGATGTACAACTTGAAATTTGAACTTCTAACTAACTAAACACTAGAAGTTGAAAGTCTTAAGGGTCCACCCAAAATATAATTTGACTTTGAGGGACAATCGGCGTACCCACACTTGAATGTATACCTTCAGAAAAATAAGAATTTCATTTGAGCATCGGATGACATGTATAAGGCATAGCAAATGAACCATCACTAATTTACGATTTTTTGGCAGATGATGGGGTGTTTGGATTGAACGGGTGATAAGTACACATGGGATAAAAAATAGAATTTCCTCCTAAATATTTTTTAATTGGAATGGGAGGTGGATCACATATAAGGGAGAATCCAATAATGGAAAGCATTTTAAAAATAATTCCTTGACAAGAATCGAATCAAAGTCCTCTAAACTTTCATCTAATTATTGTGGTACTTACAATCGTTAAATAACGGTTAACAAAAATGGAAAAAAATGAATTTAATCTTGGTAAATGACTCATCATCGCTCGAAGATAGAATTTTGAAGGTGAAAGACTCACTTTCATTGAAATGATCTTCCAAAATTATTTAAGGTGTAACCAAGAAAGAAAAAAATTCATTATAAAGTGGTTTAATTTCCAAATCTGAACCATATTTACCTTCCTTTATGACTTGGGAGAAAAGAAAAACATTTTTTTTCTGAAGTAGGCATCGATTCCTCATTTGGTTCAAAACAGTCCTCCTCCTCCAGAATTTGAAGATAAATGTCATCGTTTCTTTCAAAAAGTGCATCTAAATCATGCTCCCAACAATAGTTCTCCTTCCGATAATAGTTGTCAAATGTTTATTTGTCTGACTATGCAAGAACGCACTAAATGAATATAGTCGCAGGACAACTTCACTAAAAAAACATTTTGAGAACTATTATCGTAACTACTATCAAAATTATTAGTTAAACAAGTTTGAGGGATATTGTCATAGCAGTTCTCATTAATACTATCACGAGAGTTTTTAACGTTGTTATTGTAAGAATTTTGTGGCGTTCTGTCATAAGAATAATCTTTGGAAGTCCCACATCATTTGTTTGATTATGTAAATACTCGCCAAAAATAATTGCAATTTTTATTCTTCTCAACATGCAAGTATTCATAAAAAATTCTAGTTTTAGAGGGACTTTGAAAATTATTCTTACTACAAAATTGTGAACCATTACCATTACCAAGAATACTAGAATAGTACATGATGATCAAAAAGTTTGTAGATAGAAAATCTACGTAGAGAGATGTGTGTCCACGAATTCAAGTATTTCTTGACTCTCAAGTGTAGAAGTACTACAAAAAAAATAACAAAGAATAAAAATACAAAGAAAATATTACGAAATACTAAATAAATTAAATTCTAAAGCAAAGCAATCCCCGATAATGGCGCCATTTGATAAACAGTGGGAAATTGAGCGTCCATGTTACTTACGCTTGTCGTTGTTATTAGCTCTCACCGCAATATATAAACCACTTTAACTACACTCTTACGAGAGTATATGGCGAGTCCTTGTATTGAATCCACAGGGATTGATTTCTACATGTTAATTGATTTATTTTTTCGAAATAAAAGTGTGAAAGATAGTTGTTTTAACAAAAGATTAATCAAGGCATGTATTCAAACTAAGATTAACAAAAAAGGCGTAAAAACAATATATTGAGAATAAAATCCCTCACATTGGGTAAGTTTTTCAAGATTAAATCTCATTTTGTCAATTAGTAAAACATAGAGTCGTCACTCCTTAAATTCTCATAAAAGTCAAATTTGATTTGGCATCAATAAATATCCCGAAAATTACGTACACAAGGTCATAAATACGACCCATATATGATATACACCATTAAACCTCTTAGGCATAAAACCAAGAATAATCTGACTTGTTTAAACTAGTCTAATTCATCACCAAAGCAAGGCAACCAATTAATCCAAGGTGACTTTAATCAATCTCAACCTAATCTAATTTAGCTACAAAGCATATTAAATGACATGAAAATAAAGGGAAATTAAGTAATGACAAGGCAACGGTTTTAGTTAAAAATTAAGAAAATAAAAACGGAAGATTTAATTAATGAAGGAAGATAATGAATAGTAAACTTACAATACAAATGGGATAAACTATAAGATAGAAGGCAGAGCTCCCAAAATTAGCTCGCAACCTTTCCTCAACTAATATAAAAGATGTTCTACATTTAAAATAATATTTAATTTTGACACTTCATATGGAAAAAGCCATAAAATCTTCATACATACTCAGAATGAGGCATGGTCAGAAGTCAAACAAAGATAATTCAATTATATACATGTTGGTATTTTTAATCCCTTCAAATTATTCAGCATGAAATTACCAAATTACCCTCAAAGTAGAAGAATATGCTGAAACTTTCCTAAAATGACCATAACTTCCTCATTCGGAATTGAAATGATACACGGTTAAAGGCCACGCAAAGATAATTTAATGTATACATGTTGGTAATTTTACACCATCTAAAATAGGTTTCAAAAGGCTAAATGGACTTTGAAGTTGCATCTTGCGATGAAATAATCTCGAAATGCTTCTAACTTCACACCATGCATTCATAATACCAAACAAAACTCAAATATACCTCACAAAATATATAAATAGATAAAACAAAGGGTGTATGATTAATGAGTATAAAATAGGAATCAACGTACATGATGGAGATAAAATATGCAAGAATAAAGGGGTACAAAATACAGTATTCAGGACGAATCAATAACCCATAACTAAAATCAAGAATTCAACATATCATAAGTTAATCCTACTTATAAACACCAAATCTCTAAAGTGTGATTTTATACCAATTGCAACAATGAATTATTAATATACAAAATTAATCTAACATGGTATAACTTTGTTCCCGAAACAATTAGTTAATAACATACTAGAATCCCCCCCCCCCCCCCCAATCCCAATTTAACATATAAACCCTATTTATATCATTACTTGATTGATACTATTAATCTCACTATTTTGCTTAATTGCACTTAAATTCATACTCTAACCATAAATTCTAACATATCCTAAATTTTTTTCTTGAACTCATACAAATCCATTATATGCATTCTTACAAACAAAAATATAATCAAAGGGGATAAGTAGAATAATTAGTGATTAAACTAAATTCAATGGGGATATTATTTCATAGATTTAACATCTACTCTATATTCCTCCATCCCTATATTATTCCCCAAGTTGCCTCGTAGTGCTTGCCCCCCCCCCCTCTCTCTCTCTGGTTTAGGATTTTGTGATAATGAAATGAAATGAGGCTAATAAACCTAACTTATATACTATTATGTAATTTTTATCATTTTAAATAATCCTAAATTATCGTTAGCTTATCGTTCCCAAACCCAAACCCAAACCCAAACCCAAATTCTTCAAAACTTTTATTAATGTGTTACCCAACCCATAAGCCCAATTTTCAATTTTTTGAACATCATTTGGACCTCCAGATATCCTCATACATCATACCCAAAATATAACATATATTATTCTCACAAATGAGAACTATACAATTTCATTTAATACCAAAAAATTATTTGATTAAATTTATGGAAAAAATCCAATTGAATATATTATCAAATATTATGTTGTTTAATTTAAATAAGTTAAGAAATTTACTAAAAAAGTAAAATAAATTGATAATTTAAATTTTTGGGGTATTTAATTCTCCCCTACAAATGGAATTTCTTCCTCGAAATTGATCACTACCTAATCCCAGTAATGCCCCATCGTGAACTAAGGATGAACTTTATACCCAATAATCCTAAAGGTACTTAGGCTTAATAACTATCGGCGCACTATGCCACCGTGAACTCCTCTACGCATAAGTACCCATAATCTACATAGCATATTATCTAGTACTACAATAACACTATTTGGTAAAACTATATATAACACCACACATGCCACCAAATCCTATAAGACCGTGTGGTTTCAAATATCACCATTATCTCCATTCACACCCTTTATCTCATGGTGCCACGCAATTAATTATGTCAATAGACATATTTATACACATATAACTCAAGACAACATCCATTCCCTTAACATATAAACCATACCCATACTGCATATATGACTATATCATCAACTAGTACACACATACATCACTAAGATATAATGAATCATGAATTTTATTAGACCCCAAATGGTAGACTTCATCACTGACAAGTCTGTCATAAAAACATGCCATATGCACACACTTGACCCATAATTCCCATAAGGAATATAAAAAAATAGGCATACACTAGGCCCACATATTCACACGATAACTATACACATCAAGCTACATATACACATAACTATCTATACCATAGGCTCGCATCTCGACCTATGCAACATTAGGCAATCATATCCACTTTTTAGCATCACGACGTGAGTATAAAAGTGTTCTCACACACTAGCCATACTCTTAATATAATATCTCAACCTAGGTTAACACACAACCTAGACAAACACATAATCGCACTATGGCACCTGTGATAGGAATCGAAAATTGAGGATGGATTTAGAAATCCATACAAAATTTATATATTATCTTATTCACACATAGATACACCCACTCCCAATGAAGTGCGTCATGGCCAGTAAAATCACATAAAACAAGTGTCTACCCCTTGGGTCTCGATAGGAACACAAACGATGATAAAATCATAAACGATGAATTAAAACATCAATGTCTTCTATTTAAATATTGTGAAGTTAATTTAGAACAAATCATATGTGATCATAATAATATTCATAAATTTCTAGGTAGTTTATCCATTGCGATTCCCATCACTATCACATAGTATTATTATTTCACTTCCTCCACTACCTTTGTCATGCATGTCCTTGATTATCCTCTTGCAAATAGAACATTAAGCCTAATTGTTCCTCTCTTTATAGAATTCTCTCATTCCCTAAGTATATATAAATGCTACATAATCCACTCGCTTTCAAGACATGTAATACAATAAAGAAAGAACCACTTTATTCTCTAGGTTTTCAACTCCCTATGTGTAAATACAAACCATCTCATAAAATCCAACTCTTATTCCACTAATGTGTGATGACCCTCCTTTAAAGGTATAAACTCCCCTATCTTACGAATCACATATGAAAATTACTTGTCATTAAACACAACACAACACTCGACCAATCCTTAAAATACCCTCTCAACGAAACTAGTCACACCAATCCATCTCACTATATCATTTCTATGCGACTAAAGCATAACGATCACTACTTTGCACCTTGGAGCACTAAATCACATGTAATAGTTCCTTTATCCCCTTTTTCCATTACAATTTAATCAACAACCTACGTAGAACACAAAATTCTAGTGGGTTACCTATCATAATCCGAATATTTTCCCATCTCGAAATTAGTACTATTTGAGGAACCTAAACTATTCGTGCCCACGATAGCCTCCAAAATGAGATTATAAGATAAACCATAACAACTTACTTACATATATTCACACAGTATGGTGGAAAATATTATCCAATCACTTGAATCGCCCTTACAATTGATTCTTCCAATTCATCCCCATCAACTTAATCCTTATATCTTTACGATTCCTCAATTCCACCATCCTCCCAGGAAAAAATAAACAACATCGATATACACGTCATCATGACACAAGAGTACATAATCCTATGACAGGCTTTAAAAATATCAAATAAAGCTCGAAGGAAAAAGTAGGCTCACACAAACCCTCAAGCTCTAAACCATGCTTTGATAACAACTGTGACACCTCGTAAATTTCTTATGTAGGCCGATCAATCTTAAGTATTCAATTTACAAGAGTCAAACAATTATTAGCATTAAAAGAATGCGTAATTACATAAGAATGAAACACAAGATGGATAAATTCAAACCATACAAATATGCCAATTAATAAAACTTAAATAATCACATGTATGCAACATAAGAGTGAATAAGAAATATGTAGAAAACATATACAACTCAAATATCACTTTAACTCCTATGAATACAACCGATCAATTGGATAAGAAATACATAGTACTCTACCTCTACCCAACCAAAATAGAGAGAGCACTACATTATACACCTCTTTAGCCGTAATCCGATCTAAGAACTCAAAAATCCTATGCATATCTTCGGATCCCTGCAACACGACCTGAAAACGTTAGTCAACAAACCATCATTCCCCAACTTTGAGACAAAGTTAAACTCCACACATGGGAACTCCTAATACACTTTCATCTAACTCGACTGGTTTTTGAGGTCTAATAGGTACTAGACCACAACAACAAACACACAACAATTTATCCTATGATATTACCTTAAACATAAGAGTCCACCTCGAGATAAGTAATACTAATTACACCACTCCTTTGTTTACCAGGAAATCTTACTCAAAAGGTCATAGCCCTAGCTAAGGACCTATAGTCCCAACTAGTGCATAATGTTTAAACCAATTATCCATAGGGTGTACCCATAAACAATTGTGTTACCTCAAAGTATGGATACATTTAATCAAGGAATGCTAGAAAGCGCATAACAAAAACTGTCTAGGTATACCCAAGTCATAACTCCGCCGATAACCCACGGTCAGTCGTGCATAATAACATCTTACCAATCCAAATAGGTCATCCACACTACCCATCACCAAAACCATTTCATACAAAGTAAAACATAAAAATATAGTAATCAAAACTATCACGAATACTTGATGTATATGGTAAAACTTCTAGATAATCTTAACTACTTAACCACTCACCCAATATCACCGTAAGTTAATACTAACACTAATGAACTAATTCCCATGGTGGCATCCTTACTGAACACTTTTTATACTATTCTTCATATAATATTTCAATTTTATAATTATGTTACACAACTAAAGGATATAATGCTAACTCTAGCCATCCCAATAACATAACCATCACATGTAATTATAACCACATAATGTGTCTATGTAATATCCATACCGATATATAATCTTATCACATAGAATATATGGTACGTCATAACCCACACATAAAATATACGGCATTCTTACATCCCATATATAAGTAAAGATATCCTCACAGCCCCCACATAAAATGTCTCTTGAAGTTTATCGCTACACCTTTGGGGGTCACTTGTTCCTCTACTAGTCTTCACTAACTAAAGTATGTACGAACTCCTAAATTCTTAAAATATAGGAGAATGGTGAATCACTATGCCATCACACTAACTCGGTAACCACATAAAAATGTCTACATGGAAGGATCTAGCCTCCACTGCCCCTCATGATAAACGATGACCTCAGGAAGTATCATTGGAATAATTAACCTATTCCCAACTGACATCATCCGCACGACGTTTTAAATTAAACCCTCATGTATATAATACACCTATTCTCAACCAATGTTATCATCCCAAGGGTTTTATCGTAGCTTGAATGCACATGTGCCATTGAATCCTAAACAATTAGATTTTTTAAGAGCCTACTCATCCACTCGTGGTATGTTCATGAACATAAGAGAATACAAGTATATAAAATTAATATATATATCATAAAATATCTAGTTAGAGACACCCAACTTTTTCATTACAATCAATAACCTGCATATTAGTTCCTAACCTTAAGTTAGTTCCCATATATACCTCAACAACTCAAAGGATTATGAAGTGTCCTTTAAACAGAGGATCCAAAATACTACTCATAATCATATTTAAGCATGATCCTAAATTTGATTTACCAAATGGACCCTTTCACATTGGCCCAAAATCGTCCACTTAACTTCCTAACTATACTAATAAACCCCATATATAATGATTTATTTAACCACATTAAGCCACCCCTACATACCCAATAATCCATAAAATCATCCCCAACCATACCCTATAACCAAATATCATAGGAACTTAACCAAAGACCACCCATATACCTTTACTAGGATACAACAACATCCCATATCGATCTGTCATGAGCCTAGAACAACTCGGCCCTAGGACCTGCAAAAGACTTATTTTTCATCTTATATGATTTCACCCTCGTTTTGCCTCCAATTTTTATACACAAACATCCCAATCCATTCCTAACAATCTAAGACATATTTAGGGAAAAATTACAACATAAATAAAGTTTAATATGGATCTAATCCATAACTAGAATAAAGAATTGAATAAATTACTTGTTCATCATACTTATAATCCCTAAATATCTAAATAAATATTTTGTCCCACTTCCCTTGAGTTATAATCACATAAAACTAAATTACCAATATAAACAATGAATCCAACATGATATAACTCTATTACTAAGGCAATTACTTAATAACATAAAAGAATTCCCCCAAATCCCAATTTAACATATAAATACTAGTTTATACAATTCCTTGACTACTACCACTAATCTAATTCTTTTACCCAATGGAACATGAAATTATACTCTAATAATAGATCCTAATAAATAATAATTCTCAATATGAAACTTATATGATTAATTCTAATCCAACTAAATAAATTATCAAAGGAATCCTACTTACAGAAATTGGACTCCAATTGACCCCCAATCAAATATCATAACAATAAACCAGTACGTTAAATTCAAGATTCTAATCCTAAAGTTATATCTTGAATTCATATAAATTCCTTACACGCATTTTAATATTCACTAGTCTAATCAAAGGTAATGATTTGAATATATCTTATCCTTTGGTGTTATGCCATAACTATAACATATACTCTTGAGTTCTCCATCTCCCAGATTCTTTCTTAAATTGTTACTCTCTCTCTCTATCTCTCTCTCATACACACACACACACACATACACTTACTTTAAGGTTTAGGTTTTTGTGATAATAAAATGAAATGAGGACCTAGCTTATGTCTTATAATGTAACTTGTATAATTTTAATTAAGTTTAAATTATTTATAGCTTACGGGACATAAAATCCGCATGAAATTCTCCAAACTTATCTTAATGGATTGCTGAAGCCATAAGCATAATTTGTCATCTTGTAAACGCCATTTGGCCCTCTGAATAATCCCATAAATCATACCCAAAATCTTAACCTAAAATATTCCCATAAATCGAATTTCATAATTTAACATGTAAAATTATCCAATTAAATTATTATGAAAAAAATTAATTTAAGTTATACCAAAATATTATCCAATTTAATTTATTGAAAAATTCAAATTTAATTTATTATAAAAATATTTTATTTAATTTAAATCAATTAAGCCAATTGTTTAAAAAATTCAATCAAATTAATTATTTAAAATTCCGTAATATTACTATGTGAACCACTTAAATTTTATAGTTCTTATCCTACACTTATTATGTGTTTAACTTTGAGTATGCATATAATTAGTAATATATCATGATTGTTCATCAGTATCAAGTTTTCTTGAGTGTATTTACATGAATTTGGGTCATTATTGATCTCATGGACTTTGTGACTACATCATACGACTACATCATGGTTAAATAGTTTCCCATGATCTTTTCAGTCTAATAGGTAATATACCCATATACACCTTATATACTCTTCACTACGCACGTTAAATGGATTTTCATTATTGAGTAAAAAATGTGTATTAGGTATTTACGATTGGGTTTTTAGTTTAATGGGTATTTAACATGGAATGATGATAAATATATCACAATCATGCGCATAGTACATTTTAGTATACGTGAACATGACTTTAGTGAATTAATGACATATATCTATATGTCAAGATAATCTCGCCTGATTTTTCTCACGTGAGAATGACTTAGACTAGTCCCCCTGTGTATGATCCTCTATTTTTGGAAATTAATAAACGATGTTTGGTTCAAATTTTAAATAAGATCGATCATAATTTTCAAACATCACATCCAAATTCTAAATATTTTGAGTTTCTTCTTCATCTCATTTTCTCTCCTAAAAAAACAGTCCTTTTATTTCATAAATCCTAGTAATTGGGAGTGAATTGTGAGGCTTTTTAAACCCCACACAAGCTTACTTCAGAATTATGGTTCAATATCTTAGTTGAAATATCAATTTATAGGAAATCAAATCAAACTTTGATGAACCTTTCTACTTAGAGTGGATGCTAAATGAATAACTTAGATAGTAAGTTTTCTCTTTTTTCTCAATAGTGATCTTGAGTAGAATTCACTTAATAGAATAAAGTTTTGATGGTTGAATTATTGAAAGACAAGTAAGGTAACTAAAGCTTAAGTTTGCATTTTTCATTTTATAAAACTTATTTGATCTTGTGATATAGATTGCATCTGAGTTTTGTAATAACCCTGGTAATTTTTGGGGTATTTTAAATTAATTTTAAAAATATAGAGGAAAATAAAGTTTTTGATTTAATTATTTTTCTTGCTAAAAAATGTTGAATTTTATTTTTGAAAATGAGAATTTCAATCGGTTTTGAAATTAGACTTAAAATTTATTTTTAAATGATTATCCCTTGGAATTATTTTAAGTCGGCAGTTTCAAAAATCCCGAGTGATCGATCGATCGACTCCAGGGGATCGATCGATCGACCCCTTTTGATTTCGTGCGCATCAAGTATTTTTAAGAGTTTTCGTTTGGTTCAAATTCCTACTCTTTTGCCTTATAAAAAGAGGTCGTGGGAGACCCTTTCTAAACCATCTTTTGCCACAAAAATAGAAACCTTTTCATATTATCATCTCCTTTTTATATACACATAGCCCCTTTATATTTAGGTATTCAACCTTAGTTTTGGAGGTGTTCTTGGGGCTGTTTTGATGTTGGAGCTTGGAAATGATTTATGGATCCTTGTGAGATGATTTAATATGAATTTCTAGGCAGATTCATGTGGGTTTCTTATGATGGTTTAAGGTATGGGGTTTTACACAATATGCTCTTAAATCTCTCGAAAGTTATTCCCTTTGATTTAATGTGATTATTGAACTTATATTTGAATTGCTAAATTCATTTGGAATTCTGAAATTATATTTGGAATCTGATTTTGATTCATATGGTATTATATTTGTGTCATGAGATTTTAATATGGAACAAAGGTTGGGCACCCACCAAGATTCCTTTTTCGTCTACTTGATAAAGTATCGCGGGTATGGTGAGGCCTGGTGACCCGGTTAATGTGTTGTTAAGAAATTATATTGATAAAATGCTTTTGAGATTGACATTTGATTTGAATATTCGTACTCGTATTGTTACGCTTTATTCACCGCTAATATTTGTTGAGCATCTTTCTTATCGTATTGTGTACTTCCCCATATTTTTTCTTAGTGGAAGGTTAACGCGGATTTGGGCGCTAAGGATTAATTGGAGATTGATTTTTTTGGTTGGATATATTGGGAAGAATATTCGAGAATACAAAATGAGAAGATTTGTATTTATTTTATTGTATAGAGCATTGGCGATTTATTTTATTTCGAGATAGATAGTTGTATTATTTCAAGAGACATTTGTTGTATTTAATTTGAGAATTGAGATTACTGGATTCTTTTATTTTTATATTGTGGGATTTATTTAAATGTTCAATACCGTTTTGATTGTGGATTTGGTTAGTTTTATCGAGTATCGCTTCGCTCTCCCCGAGCGGGGTGCTACAAGTTTTCTCTGCCCAATTAGGGTTGTACATTGTATGTGTATATAGTGATAATTATGTCATGATTTGATCCATGTCTCACTAACACACTTGATTTGATCAATTCGTTGGTTTACGTGGTGTTAAGTTGGATCGTGTGGGTTGTCCGAGTGATAGGACACCCACTCGACCTTAGGAATTACCAAGGTTCGAGTCTCATTAATAGCGAGGATGCATCCCCCTTCCCTTTGTAATGTAATATTATAGTCTATAATATTATTTTTTTTGTTAAAAAATTGAGGTTGATTTAGTGTTTCTCCGAAATAATTTGATTTAATTTATATTTTATCATCTAGTAATCTAGGTTTATCAGTTCATTTGTGATTAAAATTGGTTAATGGGTTAGGTTTAAAGTTAAACGTGTCTTGTCACCTAATCACTCAATCGTTTATGTAATTGAATTAAAAATGACGTGTAAACGAAGTTGTTTAATGAAATTTCACTTTAAATAAGATATGGAGACTATTGTTTGATTTCATCTTCGAAATTTAAAAATTCAGCAAGAGTTCACTCCTACAAAATTGTTCGCACACTAATTCCACATATATCTTTCTCTCCCCACGCACCTTTCCTCAACTACAAATGCCATATACTCTTGTTCTTTAATCATCAATTAAAGAACTTATAAATTTTGTTTGTTAAGGTGTTTTAAGATGATCTATGTAATGCAATGTCAACTATTATCAAGAAATAAATAATTTTAATATTTCATTACTACAAATAACGTTAGATTGCATGAATTCGAATACGAGATGGAGCGAGAGTATCTAAATTAAAATAGTTTTCATAATAAAGACAATATTTTCTGTTAATTCCTTTTGGTCACATATAAAACAACTTAGGTCTATGTGATAAAATGTTTTACAAATTATATTACACGAAATTTTATCTTTAATGTTAAGTGATTAATCTAAATGTGGAATAGGTAACAAAAATCACACAACACCAAGTCGTACAAGGAAATATCCACCAATAAGATAACACACAATTCAGGTTGCTTGAGTTTCATAATGAACCCATAACCAAAACAGGGATTGGCCAGTTTCATACTTATAGAATCGGAACCGAACCTATTATGTCTAGAACTGAACCAATCTGAACCAACGGTTCTTGGGTTGGTTCGGATTGGTTCTCGGTTCTGAAAATATATTTAAAAATAAAAAATAAAATAAAATTTACATCAAATATAATATAAAAAAGACATGATAAGAAAACAGTATAAAGGTAAGCCTCGTAGTCAAAATTAGTATAAAACATTTAAATTTAAGAAACAACGTGAGATTTTTCATATATATATATATATATATATATATATATATATATAAAGCTTAAAAAATATGTTAGGATTGGATTGGTTTTGATTTAGTTCGGTTTATGATTTGGTTCGGTTGGTTTTTGTGTTGGATTTAATAACCAAACTGATAAGATCGATTTTGTATTTTTTGGACCAAAATTGAACCAATAAAAGGAAGAACCAACCCAACTTAACCCAACCCAATATGTTAGGTTTGGTCTGGTTCGGATTTTTGGTTCTGATGCACACCCTTACCCACTAATGAAAAAAAACTCCGGACGAAATGAATGACAAATTCACAATTGCAATGTCTAACAAATAGAAACTAACGACTTACAACTACACAATGTGCTAACACAATATCCACTATTTCTCATGCTATGTTCAGTAGAAGGTGCGAACAACTAGAGTACACTAAACAAGTGTGATCGATTTTTACCTCGAATAAAGTCTTCAAATATTTGCCATAAAATCAAAATCTTGTTTTTGAAGTTGAAGATAAAATTGGTTGAGAAGACACCAACTACTTGGATACCACTTTCTAGGATGTGAGTTTTTCAAAAGGTTTTCAAAGTGTTTAAATATACGTTAGCTTACTTAAATCTCACAATGTATTTTTGAGGTATTCACACAAGTCTCTCATGAATAAAGATATAAATATATTTTTTCAAGAATAAAGACATCAATAGGATTTATATCAAAGTTGGAAAACAAACATCTCAAATATGCAAAGAGATAAATGAAGAATAAAAACTATGGTTTTTAATATATGGAGTGTTGAACTCATAAGCTTATTTCTTCTTAAAAACACTATTGATCAAATATCTTTTTCGCTCAAAGAAAATATTTTAATATTTTTTATATTTAGAGTTTTTGACAAATATGATTATAATGAAGTAATTATATTCATATATATGAAGTTCTCCATATGTGTGGTGAACCATAAGTAACACAAGGTGGGAGGGTGAAATCATCACTAATAGCTCATACTCATGTATTTAAATAAGAAAAGATGTGACTATAAGAAATTCTTGCACGGACTCCCCCCCCCCCCCCAAAAAAAAATAAAATAAAGTAAAAGATCTTTACAAGAAATATACGTTTTAAACTAAATTTGTGGTCCGTGAAGAAACATCGTGGATGCGATATTTTCCTTTGATTCTGCGAACCTGTCGTGAGGAGGGATATCGAGCATAACATATGCAAATTTTGGGGAAAAATTCTATCCATGTTTGCAACCAGTGATGAAGTCGCCCGAAGGTCCCCGATTTTAATTTCTTACTTTAGAAATTATAATATATTTCTTTTTTATGAAATAGATGCGGAAGCGTAAAAAGTGATGGTTCAACTTAAATACCAAATTTTAATTTCTTAACAAATTAAAATTAAACCGAGTGAAACTAACATAAACACATACTAATTTAAATTTCACTTAAACCAATTAATTCAAGTCCTAGAATTTGCCTAAATCAGATTTTTTATTTAAACAAAATAGGATAAACCATTTATAACAAATGACTTGAATTAAATAAACTTTACCCAAATTTAATTATGCACAAAATTAAATTAATAGTGATTTAAACCAATTTTTTCTTCTTTACCTAAGCATGCGTTCTAGGTGATATTGCATGATTAAATAAAACAAGAAATCACTACGCCGCGATGTACAAGGAAAAACCCAAGACGGGAAACAACCTCGGACGGCCCTAGCCACAAATCCACTAGATACGGATTTACAATTACAAGATAAAAGACTTACAACACCCGACTCGATCCCTCTCAAGCCTCGACACTTCTTCTTGTAGACACCTCTTCCTAGCAGATAACCTTGGAGCTCCACCGCGGTCCCGGAATCCACCGATCGGACTTTATGTGGTCACCGTCACCCGAACTAGGAGCCTTTCTCCAAGTGGGTAAATCACGAAAAACCTCTTCTTCTATGTGGGATTTAGAAGCAAACCCAAACTTCTCTTCTTTAATGGTGTAGAGAAAAACGGTGCCAAAACTCCAAGCAAGATGTATATATATGAACTTGGATGAACAAAACAATGGGTGTAAACAAGAGTGATAAATGATTTTCTCCTTGAAAATTAACACTCAAAACCAATGAAATTTTTCTAAACAATTTTTCTCTCAAACACTCTATAGAGGTTGGTAGGATATGAAAAAGTTAGATTAGAAAAATGGTTTCGCGCACATAATAAAGTCTGAGAAAAATCAGTTAAGAAACAAGTGGGGAAGTGGGAGAAAATTGCTTAAAACTGCCAAAAAACTGTTCCCGCCAAATCTCGTTCGAACGACATTCTCGTTCGAACGAGTCTTCTAACGAGGTTCCAGTATGAACTCATTAGAAGCTCGTTAGAACGATCATCTCATTCGAACGACATTTCGAACGAAGTTCCAGTATGCTATAATGGGAAGTCGTTGACAATCTCGTTCGAACGACAATCCCGTTCGAACGACACTTCGAACGAACTCACAGGATGTTCAAAAATTATTTTTTAAGCCCAGAAACTTTTATATACTTTATATATAAGTTTTAATAGAAACCATTCTGAAAACAAAATGCAGTTTTAAAAACCTAACACCCAATAAAAATTGTTCCAAGCTCCTATATATATATGTAATGCATTCATACCTTGGAAGCATGGAACCACTGTTGATGAAGTTGAAACGAGACACATACACCACGACATTTTGATGAAATTTGATACACTTGGCCGCTACGTCTTCAACAAACATGTCATAGGCTTGAAAGATGATCAATATACTCTATCCTATGACTCAAACGTTTTTGTCCGGAATTGAGCCAAAACAACAAAGGACTCAATTGGAAATTTGTTTCCTTACAAATCTCCCCCTTTGGCTATTCCGGGACAAAAACTAAACAAAAATACAAAAGGGCCGTCAAGCTCTACTATACTAATAGAAAATCCCACCCAAAATAAAAATACAATGCTTGACTCAAACAACCCAAGGATTAATATCTTTGCCGATGTTGAATGTTGCCATTTTGAAGGATTCCTGCACACTTAAGCAAACTATCAAACACATAGGGATTATCAAAATATTAAATGCAATTAAAGAATTACTCCCCCTAAATTAATTCTCCCCTTTATCAAATAAATGACCTACTTAGAAAGACGTCTCCCCCTAAGATAAATCTCCCAAACTAAGATACGATAATAATAGGATTAGATAACATTTCTCCCCTTATCATTTTCCCCCTTTTTGTTCAGGAATAGACAAAGGCTAAAGAATCTGTTTAATTGTCCATATAATTGTGCATATAGTGATGAGAATGTTAAAACATATGGGCAACAAAAGTTTAACTATTCAAACAACGGATACCAACTAGGATGCAATAAAATGATACTAATATGATATATAAATTATTAAGCATGTGATATCAACAAAGAATGCAGTAAGATGGATACCAAGTATGAATTAAAGCACATATGGATTAGAAATCAAAGCAAAGACTAAACAAAAATGTCAAATATATGTATACATACTATATACCAAAGAAACTCAAGTACACATATATAGATATAAGCACACAAATGACACACACAATATAATAGGAGTCTTTCACACTCGTATGGCAAAAATGTGTCATATGAAAACGGAAGTGTAGGGGGTGTGAACTAGCAACAAATAAATTTAGACCCAAACACTTAAATAACGTTCACGGATTTCTCAATTGATTGCAAACTTCATCACATTTTAATATAACCTCATGTGATAATATAGATTGAACTCAATGAACAAACATACACAATGCATACAAGCCTAGCATGTTGATGATTCTACAAACCAATAGAGTCATGACATGAAATACGCAACTAGGATAAACGGACATTGAGCAAACCGTTGATATACCATCCAATCTCCCTCAATAAGCATTTATATTAATTTTGAATGAATATATCAATCAAACATAGGCATTGGCAAATTTTTTTTCTTTATAATGCCAAATTTTCTGTTTTTAGGCCTCTGGACCACGTATTTCTTTTAGGTCCATTCAAAAAGGTGGCTTACAATCACAAAGGATCACTAAGTCCTTTCGGAGTCCTTCCCCGTGCACATTTATATTTATCATGTTTTTATTTTTCACACAAATCTCACGTGGAACGGATTTTGACATACACTAGTCCTCCTAAGTCACAAATATGTAGATGACAAGATTGGTAGGAGAACACCTCACAAAGATCAAATATATATATGAAGTTACAATTTTAAAAGAGCTCGTGCATGTGTGAATAGAGGCATATAAAAATAGAATCCATTTAATCAACAAAAAATCCAACTACTCCATGTAAGCATGGTAAAGAACATAATAAAGATTGACAATCCAAACCAAAAGTTCTAGCCACATGAGAGCGTAAAAGATGGGATTCAAATACAAGTGTATGCCACATAAAGTGTGTCAAACTAAAATACACACAAAATAAAATCTTTTTGAGTTTTTGAAATTTTTAACCAAAAATAAAAAATTTATACTCAAAAGACAAACAAAAATCATTTGAATTTTTCATTAAACTTAAATTACCAAGAGATAAAATCCAAATGATAAACCAAAAATCTTTATGTATTTTTCAATTAATGCAAACAAAATAGATATAATACAGAAAGATAAACAAAAATCATAATTCTAGCATGTGATAAGCATGAAGCATAGACTAGAAAATGATTAACAAGCATACATTTAGCATGTGAATATAGCATGAAGTACAATCGCTAAAGTATGCAAACACTAACACATTCATCCTTTAGATTTAGCAAGGGAGGAAGCATGTGAAAGTAAACGAGAATAAAAAACCCCATTTTGCAAGGTAACCAAGTCGAATTTCCTAACCCAAATTAATGAAGAATGACTATCTTGGGGTGTAGGAATTTTAACTACCTTGGTTGCTTTACGTTGGGATTTTCTAGAAATACGTTTAATATCAAAACAAAATTTCCTAAGATGACCTTTTCGACCACAATGTGTACAAGTAAAAACATGTCGAAAAGATTTACCTAAGGAGTGATCTCTAAAGAACTTCCTAGTAGATTCTCTTAAAACATTGGTTTTGGCATTATGTGTAAATTCATTACAAGTATTGAAGCCTAAACCACAAGTGTCATTTTTAATTTGGGCCGTTCCTAATATTTTATCTAATTTTTCCGAACGACACTCCAAATCAAATTTGACATTACTGGAGTCTTTTAATTTATTTTGCAATTCTAAAATGTTAGACTCTAATAAAACATTTCGCTCTTCAAAAGCAAGAAGCTCCTATTTCAAGGATTCCATTAAACCCCTAAGGCTATCTCTCTCGCCTTCTATATAGTCAAGCTTCTGTAGAAGAGCTTTCTCTCGTGTCCTAAGGTCTTCAACCAACATACTATTATCAACGACCTTGACACGTTCTTTCAAACTAGCTTCTAACTTCAAATTAGCTCTTTTCAATTTAATAGATTCTTTATAAAGTTCTTGAAAAACATTTTGAAGTTCACTCACATTAACCTCTTCTTCATTTTCACTCTCTCTTTCTTCCCCACTCTCACTATCACAAAAAACAAGGGAATCAAAAACTTTGACCTCGGAAGTGTCATGTGTTAAAGTTTCATCAATCGACGAGTTCTCACTATCACTCACATGACTAGCCATAAAATCCACAAAGTTGGGCTTAGTGGGGGAATCGGTTCCCTCTTCCTTATCACTATCACTAAGGGTCGAATTATATGAAATGGGTCGTTTACCCTCTTTTCTTAGTTTAGTGTGGCATTCAGAAGCCCTATGGACATAACCCTCACAACTAAAACACCTATTAGACTCGTCCCTATTTAGTTGTTCATTAATAGGTTTAGGGATCTTCTCGACTTTGTCAATCTTGGAAGTTTCAAATTTCTTAAAATCATTTTTAAATTTATCTTTGTTAAATTTAAGAAATTTTCTAAATTTCTGAATAAACAAAGCCATGTCTTCCGAGTCACTATCACTCTCGCTCTCGCTCTCGCTCTCTACTACTTGTTTGACCTCTTTTCGGGCTTTTAAAGCAACACCCTTTTCAATTTTCTTTTCAGTTTTAGAGGGAAACATGTCTAGTTCATAGGTTTGTAAATCACCTACAAGCTCTTCTAATTTCATAGAGGCTAAAGTTGGTAAAGAATTTAAAATGGTCACTTTTGGAATAAATCTCTCGGGTAGGGACCTTAAATTTTCTTTACAACTCGGTTGTCGGGTATTTTCTCTCCTAAATTAAAAGATGAATTGACAATATCGGAAAGTCTAGCATAAAATTCATCAAAAGTTTCATTATCGTTCATTTTGATGGTTTCAAATTGAGTGGTGAGGTTTTGGAGTTTCGAAGCTTTAACGACACTAGTTCCTTCATGAGTTAGTTGTAAAATATCCCAAGCTTCTTTAGCAGTTTCACACGTCATAATGCGTCGGAATTTATCCGGTGTGACCCCGCTAAACAAGGCATTTAAACCTCGAAAATTAAAATTAGAAAGTTTAAACTCATTCTCAGTCCATCTATCGGCCGATTTGGGAACACGTTCATTTTCAACTAAACGAGTTGGTAGAACCATCGAAAATAGGAAATTTTGAAAATGGGGAAAATTCCATTTTAGCCAAAAAATTATTTAAAAGATCTTTAACGAAATAATTTATCGCTTTGATTCTGATACCAATTTGACGTCGCCGGAAGGTCCCCGATTTTAATTTCTTACTTTATAAATTATAATATATTTCCTTTTTATGAAATAGATGCGAAAGCGTAAAAAGTGATGGTTCAACTTACATACCAAAATTTAATTTCTTAACAAATTAAAATTAAACCGAGTGAAACTAACATAAACACATACTAATTTAAATTTCACTTAAACCAATTAATTCAAGTCCTAGAATTTTCCTAAATCAGATTTTTCATTTAAACAAAATAGGATAAACTATTTATAACAAATGACTTGAATTAAATAAACTTTAGCCAAATTTAATTATGTACCAAATTAAATTAATAGTGATTTAAACCAATTTTATCTTCTTTACCTAAGCATGCGTTCTAGGTGATATTGCATGATTAAATAAAACAAGAAATCACTACGCCGCGATGTACGAGGAAAAACCCAAGACGGGAAACAACCTCGGACGGTCCTAGCCACAAATCCACTAGATACGAATTTACAATTACAAGACAAAAGATTTACAACACCCGACTCGATCCCTCTCAAGCCTCGACGCTTCTTCTTGTAGACACCTCTTCCTAGCGGATAACCTTGGAGCTCCACCGCGGTCTCGGAATCCACCGATTGGACTTTATATGGTCACCGTCACCCGAACTAGGAGCCTTTCTCCAAGTGGGTGGATCACGAAAAACCTCTTCTTCTTTGTGGGATTTAGAAGCAAACCCAAACTTATGGTTTAGAGAAAAACGGTGCCAAAACTCCAAGCAAGATGTATATATATGAACTTGGATTAACAAAACAATGGGTGTAAACAAGAGTGATAAATGGTTTTCTCCTTAAAAATTAACACTCAAAACCAATGAACTTTTTCTAAAGCAATTTTGCTCTCAAACACTCTCTAGAGGTTGGTAGGATATGAAAAAGTTAGATTAGAAAAATGGTTTCCCGCACATAATAAAGTCTGAGAAAAATCAGTTAAGAAACAAGTGGGGAAGTGGGAGAAAGCTGCTTAAAACTGCCAAAAAACTGTTCCCGCCAAATCTCGTTCGAACGACATTCTCGTTCGAACGAGTTTTCTAACGAGGTTCCAGTATGAACTCGTTAGAAGCTCGTTATAACGATCATCTCGTTCGAACGACATTTCGAACGAAGTTCCAGTATGCCATAATGGGAAGTCGTTGGCAATCTCGTTCGAACGACTTGTGGTTCGAACGACTTGTGGTTCGAACGATAATCTCGTTCGAACGACACTTCGAACGAACTCACAGAATGTTCAAAAATTATTTTATAAGCCCAGAAACTTTTATATACTTTATATATAAGTTTTAATAGAAACCATTCTGAAAACAAAACGCAGTTTTAAAAACCTAACACCCAATAAAAACTGTTCCAAGCTCCTATATATATATGTAATGCATTCATACCTTGAGAGCATGGAACCATTGTTGATGACGTTGAAATGAGGCATATACACCACGGCATTTTAATGAAACTTTATACACTTGTCCGCTACGTCTTCAACAAACACGTCATATGCTTGAAAGATGATCAATATACTCTATCCTATGACTCAAACGTTTTTGTCCGGAATTGAGCCAAAACAACAAAGGACTGAATTGGAAATTTATGTCCTTACAAGTGAAGCCTATTTACCGATGCGAAGAGTCTTTTCGCTGATGCAACTAAGTCACGGGTATTCATAGATCTTTTGGTAAGGGAAAAATGCTATATAGTTTTTGAACGTCAATAAAAATATAAATAAAATATATTTATGCAATGTTCCATTTGGAAAGATTTTTATATGATCATAAACTTTCATACTTATTTCACTAATGCCAAACACCATATCTACACAAACATAAAATAATTTCCAATTATGACAAAGTTAATTTTGAGTATAACACAAGTAAAAAGTATACCAAGTCCATTTACCTCAACCTAAGTGGCATTCCAATAGGTATGAACATATACCGTGCCTAGGGGAAATTAGATGAATCTCTTTTATATATTTGACTTTATGAGAAGCTTTGTTGGAATAACCTCATGGATCAAAGTCTCAAAGATTCACATAATTATAGAATAACTGCACACTATTTGGGACCTATTTGACCTTTGTCAACTTTCAAATCGAGAGTACCACATCATAAAATCATACACCTCCGAATACTGTTACCAGCAATCCTGATCGTGCGTGAATCAGACTTATAATTAATATTTTATAGCTAAAAAACCATTTTGGCATGCCTATTGGTAGGTTGGGCCTTACTTGGCCAATAAGTCGAACCATCTTGTCGATAGGAAGGGCTAAGACCATGTCGATCGGTAGGTCTTAGGGCAGAATTATCCTTTTATCTTTATAGGGTTTTCCTATATAAGGAAATCGTAACCTCATTTGAAGGGGATCTCAATTTCAGTGCAACAGTTATTTCGAATTTAGAATGTATCACTTTCTTCACATTCTCCCCAATATTCCTTTACATCACTTTGCTCTACCTTCAACTATCACTCCACCACCATCATCCACACTCTAAAAGTCATCCCATACAAAGATCAAAATAGAATTCAAAAGTTCTTGGAGGTCCAAACCCTTTTTCATTTTACTTGCCCGATAAATGCCATTTTGAATAATTTTGTATTATTATCATATTTCTAGTCTTTTTACTCGTTTCCACACTAATACTACTCTTTTTATTACACATATATCTTCAAGCCTATTTTTATAAACCAACATGCCTAAAAAAGAGGTTTACAGTATAATTCCCAATTTATAGCTCTTACATATATTTCTACACTTTCACCCCATTTCACACACGTTTTCATAAATAAAAAGAGCTACTCTGGATTTGGATTATAGGTTAGACTCCAATCTTAGTCTTACTATGAATTACATGAACTTTGATATTGTTTTTGTCTACGTAGGCATACATAAGTCATTTTGGGAGTCAAGTCATTCCTTATTTGTTTCATTTTAGTTAGCTTTCATATATTAACAATTTATTCATATCGATAGCATGTTTTATCCACGTAGTTAGCTTTCTTAAATTTATTACCTCTTTGGCGCTCCTACATTCACTCTTCCATAGTGATATTACGATTTCGGGGTATCGCTCATATTTTATCCAATTTTATACATTTCATTTATCACTTTACTCATGTTTAGCTACTCTATCTCATTAGAAGGATTCCTTCACATCCTTTTCATGATGTGAATGTGATGATTTTACCCCTTATGCACCCCTACACACTTACACATTCATGTATGTTTTCACTTTGCACACTTCGCACACACGACACATTTTACGCATATACATATGGTCCATGCATTAAGAAGAAGGAGAACATTTTGTAGCCTATGAGAGTGGGTACCTCACACATTCGCACTCCATAATATAGTCTCCTATCCAATGTCTTATTTCATTTTGTATGCACTAGTTATTTGTTATGTTATCTCTTTAGAGGTGGCAACCTATTTTTCTTATTTTGAGTAAAATAGCCGGAGACTCTGATTTCTACACATTTACACACCTCATATCGCTGCCGACGACCATTTATATCCTTTTAGCCCTTTTATCTGAGTACGCGCAGAAATATCGCTGCCTCATTCGACACCATGGATGTCCACATATATAAAGGGGAAAGATGACTTAACTAAACATATATACAAGCTAAAATGATATAAGACACCAAATATAATGGTAAGCATGCCATGCATGAATATCATTAAAGAAAAAAACATAGTCAATCAAAGACTACCTAATATGTGTCAACCACTAGATACACAACATAAAGAGTTTTAGGATTTCACAAGATATCTCCAATATAACCAATAAAAATAATACTAACTCAATTTAAATAACCAACAAAAATGAACAAACATCTCAAAGTAATAACCACTAATTAAGCATCATCACAACCAACAAAAACACCACCACATTTCATTACTCATCATCATTGTTGCAATCATTCCTCTCCTTGTACATGATGAGAAGTGATCATACCTCATCGATAAGGTCGCCCAAGCCCCTCCGAAGTCCGAAAAACTAACGCCCATTCTTAAAAAAAGTGCGTTAACACACTAAGAGCATCCACAATGGGGATGAGAAATGTAAAAAAAAATTATAAGTTTACAAAATGGGATCACTGCAGTGGTGGGCATAATCGAACAAATTCTGTATGTATGATTTGTAATGGGTTTGCAAAGATACAAAACAGCTACAGAATTTGTAAAGGGTTCCTACGAACTTCATTTGTTCGTAGGAATTCCTACGAACAAATGAAGTTCGTAGGAAGTAAAAATAATCATTTTAATTATATATTTGGGTTCCTACGAATAACATTTGTTCGTAATTTGCTACGAACAAATGATGTTCGTAGGAAATGAATTTTGTTTTCCTACGAACTTTAATAGTTCGTAAGAAGTTAGATTGCAAATTGCTATTTATCACCATTGTGAGACTGCAGATTTCTTAACGGGCAAAACAACTTTTCCATTGGTAAATTACCTTTCGTACCCTGCCCACCATTACTCATGCTCTAAGTGAGATGCTGAGTCAACTTGATTTGAGCCATTAACTGTTTCGTTACTCGATTAAATAAATAGTTTCATAGGTCAGTATGTAACCTATAAGTGCTAACTGAAGGTCATATCCATGAAGTAGATTACGATGTGGATCCAAGGTCATAAGATCTCAGAGGAATACTGGTGGTAGCAAACCCAAGTACCTCATCCCTGGGTGGTGGAATATCATTTTTATCACCATCTCTACCACCTTCCTCTCTTACATCAGCGTCTATTCTCTAAGGCTCCAAGGTACTCTTACGAACACTGCTTTAAAAATCTGAAAGGTTAATTTATTGGTCACCTCCTCCGAATTCTCCTCAGGAAAAAAAGTTACGTTATGATTCTTCAATAATTGGTAAATGTACCGTCCATAAGGTAATGGTAGACTTCCCCCTGCTCCTGATTGCCTCTCTCATCCCAATGTACATCTCATTTCCTATGTTTTCCTAATGAAAGGGAAATCTTTTAAATGAAATGTAATGATATACAATAAGATTCATTGACTCTGACTCAATGATTGATGATCAGAATATACAAGTTAAACATAATAGTTACGGTTCAAGGTATCACATACATCAAAATGAAAAATGAAAAAGCTTATGAAGACTTAAAACATTTTTAAGGTCAATACCGTAACACATGAAGAATATAACTCATGTGAAGACAAAAGTGAAAATTTTTTAGCGTTAAACAATGAAATCAAAACTAAATTTCAATAAAAAAAATACTATTTTTCAAAAATCTACAATGATATTTATCATGAAAAAGTTTCATTTTCTTTGAAAATATAAAATTTTCAACTAACCTTTTTTCTTCCTCAAATGAGAAATTTTCAATTAAAACCTTTTTGGTTTCATATCCTTGGTGTTACCCAATTTTGGATTGATAGAAATCATTAAGATATTGCCTTTTCAAACTATTTCGCAAGTGACTATTTTCACACTTTACAAAAAGTCGGGGAAATTATTTTTGATTTTTAAATCTAAGCATCCAACAATGCTCATATTATAGTCCTAACCACTTCAACACTCATGAGTTTGAACAGATTTGCATTAAGGTTTTCAATAACCATAAAATTTTTGAATAGATTTACATCAAGGTTTTCAATAACCATAATAATCCTCACATGCACAAGGCACAAATGACGCACCTTTTTCAAATCGAACCATTTTTAGACACCATAGAGCATGAATCAAATTGATTCGTTTTAATATGTTGATCAAATAATTTCTCAATAATGTTGTGCAGTGCTAAGTGCAACAAATTATAACATATACTCTATATTAATCAAGCTATAATAATTGTAAAACTTTCATTTCAATTTCGAGATTATATAAGAATAAACAAAATCAAGATACAATATTAAAGGAAAGAATTCATACATTAATCTAGCATATGATCACACTAACATATAATAATACAATCAACAAATGTATCTAAAAAAAAAGGCAAAGTTGATAAGAGCACAATATAAGGAATAAGATGAGTTGAGGAATGAGATAAGTGTTCTAAGAGTCTTAGGCACATCGATAAAAAACTTTATCTATTAGAGGTTGAGGGAACCAATTTATGATCACCTTTTTATCTCCACATTTTATCTTTTTTTTTTATACTATCGATCCACATATTATGGCCATCCTATCTCTCGCGATCGGTGCACGTGAGGGGAGGAGGTCTCGCGCCCATTCGTTGGGGCACTTCAATCGTCGTCGAAAATGTTGTGGGGGTGATGTATAGAAAATAAAGTCTCCAGCCTATTTTGCACAAAACAAGCAAAAGAAATGTTTTCGCCTTGAGAGAACGGCATCAAAGACATACTGATGCTTGCGATACCAATTAATTCAAGGATTTGGGGGCTAAGTTACAGAATGGAAAGGTGTTAGGCACCCATCCCGCCCTTTCGATCTCTCATGGGCATGTGTTATTCTTCTCCTTAATAACTTCGTGAAGTGTGTGCGCGTGTATATATAAATGAAGAATGGAATTATTCGACTCGCGTCATGGAGAAAGGCGGATTGAGGTCATTCATATTAGTGTTTCCTAAATAGTAATTAGAAATATAATGTGTGCGTTTGTCGGGTCACAAATCATTGATAGAAAGACGATGGTGTAAATTGGACAAAACGTGAGCATGAATCATATATATGACATGTAGAAATAATATGTGAACAAAATTAAGAAACAAGGACTCGAATCTCAAATTTTACCCGAGATGCCTACGTAGCCTAAAAAGGCATCAAAGTCCACGTAGTTCACATGCAACACAGGGGGTGGGGTTTGTCCCATAAATCCAATCGGGGATTTTATTATATGTGTGTGTAGAAAAATGATATTTTAGTGTGAGAAATGTAGTGAGAAATCCCCGTTTAGAATTTAAAAGCAAACCCACTTTTTTTCGGGGTGTCCAAAAAAAATCGATCGAACCGAAAATCGAATCGGACCGCCTCGAATCGAACCGAAACCAACGATTTTTTTTAGACCGGTTAGGTTTGTGGTTTAAGGATTTAAAAAACCGATAATGTCAGTTCGGTTGGCGATTTAGACAAAAAAAAAGCCGATTAGAACCGAACCTAACCGACATCAATATTTATATTAAAAAAATCCTTAAATATCTTTTATTTTTATATCCAAAAACCATTAACCAACCTCCCAAATTGAAAACCGAGCTCAAAAAACCCGACCAAAACTGAAAATCGATTAAAACCGAACCAAAATTGGCGGTTTTTTTCATCGTCAGTTCGATTTCGATCAGATTTTTTTTTCTAAAATCAAACCGATCGGTTCGGTTTGAATTGCGGTCCAAAACCGAACTGAACCGATCCGTGCACACCCCTAACTTTTTTTTTTTTTTTTTATTGAAAATATAGTATGTGCAATACTACTAATAAAAAGTGGGATATTACTATGTGTGAACTAACCAAGATGAAGTGTTAAAGTAAGAATTAAATAACTAATGTGATATAAGAGAATTTAAAGAAAGAGTGAAAGATTTGAACCTTCTTCGGAAGCTTTAAGATTGATCTTAATTGTTGAAGGGATTCTATTGCAAGTGGATGGAGGTGGTAAGAGGAGAGGAAATGGAATTTGCTAAATTGGGTAAGAAAAGGATGAAAATAGAATGTGGGGGAGAGGTTTTAATATGAAATCCACGCTGACTTCAAGAGAATGTTGCTAAGATTACTGAGAGGGATGTTTCTGAGGTGCCTTTCAAAGTGAGATCATGCTCACTTTATATAAGGTCAAGGGGGTACCGATTGATATTATCCTTGACTTTTCTATCAGTAGGCAACCCCAAACACACTCTTGATAGGCAGGGAAATGGGTTTGCCACTCGGCAGTCTCATGCAATCCGTAAGTCCAAATCATGCACGGAATGTACTGTTGGATAGGGTGTTCAGAGCCCTTTAATAATCCATTGGGTCGCTCCCGGGTTCAGGAGTTGACTTTGGTCAAACAGGGTTCAAAAGCACCTCACGATCTTTTGGACAAGAGATTCTCGGAGGAAAATGGATCGTTCGTCCAAACTGTAAGGCTGATTTATTCATGAGGTGGACTAATGGAAAGGAAATTCAGAGCCATTCTAAGATTCATTCTGTCTCATTCGGTTCAGAGAGTTTACGGGAGTCAAATGGAGCCTGAGAGCGTCTGATGGCCTTCGAATCAGTTTTTGAGGGAAAATGGACCGTTCGTCCGAACTGTGAGGCCGATTAGTGAATGGGGCTGACAATTGGAAAGGAAATTTAGAGCCCTTCGAAGATTCATTGAGCCTCCGCTTAGGCGAGGAGTTTGATTAGGGTCAAAATGGGGCTCAAGAGCGTCCGATGGTCTCTTGATCATTTTTTTATAGTAAAAAGGATCATTCATCTAAACTGTAAGGTCGATTCACGCACAAGATGGACTATTGGAAAGGGGATTCAGATCCCTTCAAAAATTCATTGAGCTTTAGCTCAAACGAGAAAGTTGACCAGAGTCAAATGGGGTTCAGGATCGCCCGATAGCCTCTAGATCGACACTTGGAGTATGACCTAGGTTTATGGTGAAGGAGGAAGTGCTAGGGACCTTAAGAGATGCTTAGGAGGATCCTAAAATGTGGTGTTTACACATATGATTCACACGAGGCATCTTGGATTTAGGTCGAATATTTTATGATTTTTGAATATCTTTTCCATTCTTGTGGGAAAGATGATAAACATGTTTTCCTTTCCCTTCCTTCCGACTATTCTAAAAATACTCTGAATCTCCTTAGCATTGCAAAAATGCAAGGTTAGATTGAGAAAATAATAAAATTTTCTTAAATAACTAATCTTGTGATAATGATCACATTTAAACATTCCAGGTCTAGAAACATACAAGTGTTTATTATGAGCCATCTTTTCATAAGGTTGAACTATATTTAACTTGAGACAAAAAATCTTTAAGGTGATACTTTTTATGAAAAAATAGAAAAAACATTATCATTTGTAGGTTTTGTTTCATGCAAAGACTGCTTTTTTTTTTTATAAAAGTAGGAAGAAGTACATTCTTCCTCTTTAACTGTTTCACACCATTATATTTCTTATCATTTGATTGGGCACAATAAACGATGATCCATTTAATGATGGAGCTTTGACATGCAAAGTTTCCCCTAGAGGAATTTCTTATTTATTGGAATCTAATTCTTTAATAAGTTTTTAATCCCTTTTAAAAGATTGATATTAGATTCATCGCAAATTTGAAACTTCCCTTTCAAACTGTTTAAAGATATGGTCTAACCATCTCTCTCCTTTTTATAGGTGGATAAATATTCATCTATAACCATAGGTAAATTCTTATTCTCTATAAGTTCATAAAGAAATTCTAAGAATTCATTAAATAAAAAATCAAGATTTTTAAGTCAAGAGTAAAGAAAATGTCCTTAACCTTTTAAGAAATCATTTTCTTGCATTAAGCATTTTAGCTCTTAAGAATAATTTATTTCAAGGGTTTTAATTTTCTCAAGTAAAGCGACATGATATTTGATTTTCTTCAAAGCCTTACGTTTTACAAAGTTTCACTTTTGGAAAAGGCTTTACATTCGTAAAAAGCGTCATGTTATTTTTAAAAAGATTTTCGACTTTAAAACAAGCGTATCAAAAGAACTACATATATCATCTTCTTCACTATCATATTTACCAACAAAACCCTTTTTAATGGTAGTTATGGAGTGATTAAAAAAATCGAATGACTGTCATGACAACTCTATCTTAAGGTGATTAAACCTATAAAAGTGAGGTGTAGCTGTGATACCTATTTTAGAGTGCGTGTACTCAAATTCGATAAGGAACAAGGGTATCCAAATTAAAATAAGGGTAAATTACACCTGATATCCCGAACTATCTCAGATTTACGGATCACCCCCTCAATTAAAATGCTCAACAAACTCACCCTCTAATTTGTCAATTCATTTTAACTAAACTTAAAAATTGGGTTCCGTATTTTTTTAAAGATGAATGGATAAAATTACCCCTGAGAAATTCAAATCATAAAATATAAGAAAAATAAAATAAAAACCCAAAATGAAACACCAAAACCGGATCACCCTCTATCTCTTCACAAACCACCACATCCACCACAATTCGAAAATACCATATCTAATAACCGGTATCAAATGTTCGCCCTTAAGAGGCAAAACACTTACATATTTTGGAACAAGGTTTGCAAAAAGTAGTGAGGAGATTATTTACAAAAAGTTCGTATAAAAATTCAATTTTTTACTATTTTAAGAAAATGATATGCAAAAATGATGAATATATGTGTTTTTTTACCGTTGGAATTTTTGATGATCACCCCACTCACTTTTGGATGGAATTTTTTGATGAAATATATTGTAGATGATCTCCTCATTATGGAGATCATCTTTAAAAAAATCAAAAAATTAATTTTTTTACTATTTAAAAAATTGTTCCACACGGGATCTGCACCTGAGACGACATGTATGTATATATATAAGAGACAAAGATATGTAATAACAATTTTGATGTTACGGGTGTATGCCAATTGCACAAATTTTACTTAGGTGAAGCATGCTTCAAGAGCATAGGTAGCTTAAATGCAACCATTTACTGAATAACTTATTATGTGTGACGATGACAATGTTATGGCACACGTATCTTTCTAAATTATAACAAAATTAAATTTTATCATAGAGTCTCGTCATACGATTACCATGTTTCTATCATGTGAAGGACACACCTTTAAACACTCATACCTATTTTATCAAAATTTTAAAATTTTCTTTTAATAATGTTTTTTAAAATTACACACATTAAAACAATATAATAGGTTGTGCCAAACACATATGGTGTAATGTCAGGATGATGTACGAATACCATGAGGCACACGTTGTGCCTTAAGAACGATAAGTCTATGGATTCGAATTATATTTCTTTAGTCATGTTCCTAAATTACAAAAAAAAGCTTATAGTTATGAAAATTTAAAATACAACCATAGAATAGAAGATCATATATCAAAGGTACCCTAAAGATAATTAACACGATGCTTGTAATATCCTTTTTTCTACAACGCTTGTAATATCTTTTTGTAAATATAAAATAACACTGAAACGTATCATACGTAAGCAATGTGTTATGGGTACAGAAAAGTGGTGGATCTAGGATTTATGTTCAGGGGGAGCCTAATTTTCGAAGAGTGCTTGGGGTTCAGGGGCGGGAGCTCTCGAGACGATTTTTTAAAGTTTATTCGAGTTTTATATAAAATTTTGGTTAGTTTATCTAATTTTAATAGGTACTTTAACTATTTTCAGTTTTATACACATTTAACATATTCTGCCTAAAATTAAATAATAATATTTATAAATATTAACAATATTTAACTAATCAAACCTTACTCTTAGTGAAATATTAACATACTCTTAACAATATTAACTAATATTAATAACATTTAATTAATGTTAACATCGTTAATACATACAAAACAATGTTAACAACATTAATTTATACAAAATAACATACATGGTGAATGTTGAATGCTCAATATCTAACAATAGCACGGACAAACAAAATAAATCAATATTCAACAACATAGGAATGGAATGATGAAAGTTTGTCTTCTTGAAGCAACAGCAGTGAAGAGACAACTGAGATGAGGGCCTATAATGGCGGGTGAAAGAGATGAGGTCGCCGGAGAAAGGAAAGCGCCGGGGAGAAAGAGAGAGAGGTGAGGGCCGACGACTGGTGTGTAAGAGAGAGTGAAGCAGATTCAAAATGATGAGCAGCATGTTGTAGGTTTTAAGTTAAAAAACTTTATTATATTTTTGTCCCTTCAGGTTTTAAAACCCTTAAAAAAATTACCCTTTACTTATTTTTTTCACACAAAATACCCCTGAAACTTTTTTCTCGATAATTTTTTTTGGAAAAGTGAGGGGGATCCTCAGCACCCCCTCGTCCCTTAGTAGATTCGCCCCATGTACGGAGACACATCATAGACGTGACGTATGGAGATGGGCATGCTTTAATGGTAGGCCAAATTTTTTCATGTATTTAATATTCACACTTGTTCATTAAAATGAGGGGCACTATCAAGTATACATAGTGGTGGAGTCAGAAAAATATTTTGGGTGGGACACTCAAAGAAATCCTTAGGTGAATTTTTAGGTTTATTATAGGTTTCTTACATATATTGAATTGGAAAATTGTGATTTTTTTTGTGTTATAAGTGTGTTACAAATATTCAATGAAATGTTAAAAATTTATATTGTAAAAAAACTGGAAGAAAATACAACAATGGAAATTCAAATAATTGGCAGTCATCCGTGTGTATCATTCATTAGATATAATCCTATTTAAATGGCAAAAGTAGTATGAGCTAAACTGTCAAAGGTTAAAAAAATAGAGTTACCGTCCGAATAGGAATTTGAGAATGCCAAAAAATCTATGTTACCTAATACAATTGAAATTCTTTTATTCTCAATTCAACATTTTTCTCGAGTAGATATTTTAACATAGGTCAAAATCCAGTATAATGGACCATCTTTATCAATAACACATATATATTATTTTAGTTTCTTGAAAAAATTATGGGCGGAGCACTTACCCTCCAAATATAACGTGGATCCGCCACGTTGTACATATACAAGCTTGTATTGCATTTGAACTCTTGTACAAGTATATGGTATACTTATGCACAATAAACCAATTGTCAACTAAAATTAAAACTAATAATTCTTAATATGATCCGTTAATAACGGGCAAACACAACACAATAAAATCTTCTTGGATTTGAGTTTTATTTTATTCAAATTCATACTATTAATGAAATGAACTCTTAAATACATTTTCATTAATAAAATTAAAAAGTGACAACCCCAACCATATCCTACCCAACTTGTACCCAAGTCTAATGAAAAGATACACTTTGACTGGGAGCACTAAGTGTGGGATTCGAAGCATTATTTGTCATTTAAAGATGAAAAAGTACCCAAGTGACCTAAATGCACAATGTTTGAATATGCTTCTGCCGCGTTACGCACACTTACTTTATGTTGATTCACTTTATCTAATGGGTGAAAGAAAGGAAAAAGTATGAAATGCAAAGGTATAAAGGCCATATACGATCTATGATATGTCTTTTAGAGGTGTTAGGATGTACGGAAATGATCATGGCATATTCCCATTCCTCCCATATATAGTAAATAAATAGATAGAATCATTGTCATGGAATTCACCACAAGCAAGAGACAACACTTAAGGAAGATTCCACCTTAGAAAAAGGAATGATGCCTCACCGTCCTATTTTAAGAATATACCCTCTATCGAAATAAAGCATCTGCTATGAGTTTGGTTCGTTTTTTCTCAACAGTATTGTTAATTGCTTGTAACGTTGTTATTTCAGCTCGTTTTAAAAAGAAGCCCGCTTATCTTATCTTATTTATCGTATGTAAAATTTAACATGATAATTTGTGCTTTGATTTATATAGTAAGATGTGTGATACTGTATTATAAGAGTAATTTTAAGTGTACTTACCATCAAATCATATTATGTTTGGTCATAAGAAAATCATTTGTTAACGTGTTGAGTTCACATGGGTTCATAAAAAATGAGGAGTGCTAAGAGGACTTCAAAAATAACTCTCACATACTACAAGTTTATTTTTATTTCAAAATATCATTATAATCTAATTTTTACTTACTTATATCTAGGGCTGTAAACGGATATTCGAAAATCCGCATCCGCCCGATATTCGAATCCGAATTTGCGGATATTTATCCGAAAATATGGAAACGGATACGAATATGGATACTCTATAAAAATATCCGAGAAAACGGATACGGATACGGATAGTACTAGTATCCGACATGGATAATCCGTATCCGATGCGGAGTATCCATTTTATCGGATATCCGTTTTACCAGATATCCGTATTAGTCAAACATATGTTTAAAATATTACTAATAATATTAGTATTAGTATTACTAGTAAATGAATATTAAAAAAACCTTAATCGTTTATTTTCCAAAACAAAATAAACACATACTCCACTCCAAACAAAAACACCTTAAAGTTATTATTTTATTGGGTATATTATAAAATGTCATGTATTATTTTATTGGGTATATTATCATAGAGTTACACTAAAGTTACAATACATCCTATCACACACAACATACACCGACTAAAGAACATATACTTCACTAAAAAAAAAAAAAACTAACTTTGTTTCATTTCTCTTTCGTACAAAACAAGAGAAAAGAAACTCTCATGTGGTTGTTCGTTAGTTTTCTTAATTATAAATAAATGTAAGAGAGAAATAGAAAAGAATATAAGAGAGAAACATAATAAAATGTAAGAGAGAAATAGAAAAGTAAAGAGATGGTTTTGATTGTGATGAGAACTGAAGTTAACAACATGTATATTATATACAAAATAAAAATGTATACTTATTAAAATAAAAATATCAGTATGTTTTGAAGACAAAAGGTCCATGAGGTTATCATTCTTAATAAATTTGATTAATCTAAAAGGTGCATATTTATTTCTACTGTTATGGAATGTGACTGTTATTTTTTTTTTGATGGCTTTAAACTTATATGGTTGTAAAATATGGATGACTTTAAGCCATATTATCATTATGGAATGATACTATTATTATGGAATCCATTATTGCTGATATTAGGAGGCAGTAATTTTGTTATATATTTATTTGGATTGGATTAGATTGGATTTCGTTGGATTGGATATTTTAATTGTTATTTTTTGCGATGGCTAAATAATGTAAACGGATACGGATATTATCCGAATCCGAGGTATCCGAGCGGATACGGATATGGATAGTTGTTTTAACTATTCGGGCGGATACGGATACAAATAGTACATTCAGATAGCGGATACTGATATGAAAAACATGGTATCCGATCCGTATCCGTCCGTTTACCACCCCTACTTATATCACATTGAGAGCCACCTCATATTTAAAATATAAAAAAATATTTTAACCACTTTTCATTATTCTCTCTACACATTCAAACCTCTCAACTTCTCCACCTTTTAACTACAACTTCAACTTCAATATCTTTCGTTAACGTCATGTACAAAAAAAATAGGATTTTGACATATTTGAGAATGTTTAAAACCTTGTTAACAATGAAAAAAATGAACATAAAACCCTAATAATATTTAAAATGCTAATAAAATTTAAAACGTTTTTATCAATGATACACAAACCATTAAAACCAAGTACAAATCGTTGATTTGAGAATCCTAGAATCGTGATTTTCGTTTGTTACATTATATTTCTAGGATTCCATTCGGGATGTTTAACCCGAGTAAACATAGTTAATTTCGTAGCTTTTACAACGAATAACGGACACTAACTCGGGGTAAACATCTCGAATGGAGTTTGATTGAATAAAAAAATTAACATTCCTTAGGTCGGGGTAATTAGAACGAAAATATGACATTAATTCGGGGTCATTAGAGTGAATCAAGGACACTAACTCGGGGTAAACACCCCGAGTAGAGTTTTTCTTAAATTTTTTTACTTTTGTGATTCGGTAGGATCACCCCGAAAAATATCATCTTTCTCGGGATCCCGATACTGAACCACTGTAAAGTTTCATTTTTGGGTTTAATTTTTTCTAGAATTAAAAAAACATTAAAAAAAACGTATTTGTATGGTAAAAATGACCTCAAACATAATATTTGGACAATTTTCATTTGTTTTAGAGTTGTCATACCCATTGTTAACACCTCAATTAGTTATTGTAACTTTAATATGGTAATTTCAATGACTGAAAATCTTAGTTATTATGTTATTTCAATAATTAATATGATAATTTATTGGTGAAGTTTGTATAGTGTTTGAATGAAAACTTTATATAGGATTTTGAGTAAGAGAATAATTAAGAGAAAGTTATCTTGAAAGAGAAAATATTTTGAAAAATGATTGGGAGAAAGTTATATATATAAACTATGTGATGACTCTTAATAAAAAAATATAATTTTTTTAATAATATTTTGAATTATTTTTTGTGATAATCTTAGAAACATCATAAAAATTCAATCAACGAATTTTTAATAATTCAAAAATTATAATATGAATGTATTTATAAAATTACTCGTGTGATAATTATAAATGAAATTATGTTGACATTTGTCCGTCAAACATCCAAACATGATACATGAACTTAGGACTTTTTAAACAAAGAAACAAAAAAAAAAAATAATGCACTAAAGTCAAAAGCTTTATCAAAAGTTCAACCAATCAACAAAAGTCATAGTAGAAAACCGAAATCTTAAAACATCTAAATTAACCAACTCTGAAATTAGAGACAAGTGTCTAAGAAACAAATACAACAATTATCAGGGTGCATTTGATGACGCAATTGAACTTTTTTGAAACACAATTCGTTTTCATAAAAAATGGAACATCGTGGGAAAAGACAGCAGTACCGCATCTAACTTTAATGCATTTTCATGGAATCTAATTTTTTAAGGGATGACTAACAATTTATTTTTTGCATAAAAAATATATAAAATAAAGAACACTAGTCACATTTAACATTATTATCTCCGTTCCAGATTAATAGTCACTATTTTAAAATAATGAGTTTGAAAGATACACTTAATTAATGGCCAGTATCAATTTTTTTTTTAATTTAATACTAATGGCGGATCCATAATTTTTGGTCAATCGGGACAAAGTTTCGAGTGGTGCCGGGAGTTCGGGGGCTGGAGCCCCCGAGACGATTTTTTTTTTGGTTATTTCGAGTTTTATACAAATTATTTGGTTATTTCGAGTTTATACAAATTATAGTTTATCCAAATTGACTACAAATTATATGTTTCGAGTTTATTTCGAGTTTTTTTTGGCATATATGTTTGGGACACAAATTACAGAAATTTGACAAAATTTAAATTTTTAATTAATTACAATACACCCTCAGTTTTGAATATAATTAGAGTTATACCTTAAAGTTTAAAATTTTACAAAAAACCCTATATATATATATATATATATATATATATATATATATATATATATATATATATATATATATATATTTATTTATTTATTTCCAAAAATTGAACCGGGGCCAAAGCCCCCCTTGATCCCCATGTGCATCCTCCCCGGCTTAATATAATTTGATTTGTTAATTATGTGTAAAAAACAAAAAAACGGAGTATTAATTCGAAATGTCGTAAAAAGTAAGCATATTAATTTGGGTTGAAGGAAATATCATTTTCTGAAAAACATATTAACAAATATCACGTGGTTAGTTTGGAATGACTTATCCAATGCATGTGGCTCTTTGGGAATAAGAGGAGTTGCTACGGCACCAAATTATACATGCACACACGTGGTTAGTTTTGCACTATGAATACCCAGATGCCCTCTTTGCTATTTTATAGACAAAAACAATTTAGGCAAATGACAGTTTGAACTTTCGCGGGCGACCTTTTTTTGCCAAGCCCGTGTAATTAAATCATCTCTGAGACTCAATTTTTATTTTGACCTCCGAAAAAAAAAACATGTCTTATCGATTAGGGAATTGATTGTTCAAATATCTTTTGACAAAATGTCTTATTTGTTAGATACATTTATGTTTTGACCAGGGGTGTAATCGGTACGGTATGATCGGTAACGATCCCTTATCAATACTAAAATCACATTTTATATGGTAAAATCGTACCGTACCAATTTACCGACCGGTACATCAAAATAAAAATCAAAACCAAACCGACCGATTTTTCAATTTTTTCTGTATTTTCGGGTTTTTTTGGTTTCGGTAATTTCGGTTTCAATTCGTTTTTTTTTTCCGGTAAATACCAGAATTTCAAATCAGTTTATGCATTCGGTAAATCTGGTATATATTTCGATATACCCATTTATAGCTGTTACAATTTCTAGCATTTCTAGTTATTACAATTTCTAGAATTTCTTGTTGTTTGGAACAATTAGAAACATACACAAATAGGTACAATTTCTAGCATTTGTAGCATTTGGAACAATAGATTTAAACAGATACGAGACCAAACTAACCGGTTTGCTTTTGTCGGAGCCGGAGGAGAGTGAGACGAGATGAGAGAGCTGGTGCCTGAGGAGGGTGAGCCAAGATAATGAGCCTAAAAAAATGAGGGAGCTGTTACCTCAAAAAATGTTCGCCGGAAAGTCAAAATCATCCACACCTCCAACACCGGAAAAACAAACCTTCGCCGAAAAATCCAACTCACCAGAAAGGCCAACTCGTCAGGAAAAAAAATCAACGGAAAACACGGAGGGAACTTAGATCCGAATACAGTTGGCGCCGAAAAAATTGTCACCGGAAACCCAATCTCAAAATGAAGTAACCACACCAAATCGAAAGCCAAATCTCAAAATAAAAAAATGGTGTTCTAAAATAAAAGTCCCAAAGAAATTATTTCTCAAAATCAACCCAAGGTTGAAGAAGAAAAAAAAATGAGAGAGAGAGAGCTAAAAAAAAATGACCGCCACACTTTTTGAGAGAGAAAGAGGTAAAAAAATGAAATGGAAACCCTAAAAAAAGATCTCTGCACAAACCATAATATAAAGCCCAAATGAAATAAGGGCAAAACGAAAATATAGCCAACAAAACAAACGACTCTTTTTATTTTAACAAAATGCTGCGTAATTCATTTTGTGTTAAATGTTTGATTAATTAAACAAAATATATGTTTAATTAACATGATTATTTAACACTTAAGCCAAATACTCAAATAAATAAATTTAAATTCAAAGAGAATATAAAAACTCACTCATGAGACATAAAATAAATAGAAGTAGTATGATACCCAAAATAATTTGACACTGCACAAAAAGTTTGGTACGGTATTTCGGTACGGTAATTTTGGTACGATATCGGTACGGTAAATTCGGTAAATCGGTTTTTTGTATCTAAAAACCAAAACCAACCAAATTTTTGACGGTATTTTCAGTTTTGGTAAAATCGATTTTCGGTATTTCATAATATGAAACCAAAACCATTTCTTTCCGGACCAAAACGGTACGGTATGGTAAAAACCCGTACCGGTTGCACCCCTAGTTTTGACAAAGTGACCATGGACGAAAACAAGAAATGTTAGGAAGAGTCTCAAAGTTTAAAGTCATATACTTCAACCATTCCAAATTAATAATTGTTCCTTCCTTTATTTAATCCATCCCAAATAATGAAAGATCAAATATAAAATATTTAGTCTAAGCCATTTATTTTGTACTAATTTTTTTTTATTCTTTTATCTTTAAAAGTCTGCGTCAGCAACATGGTGAAGGACTTTTGGCAGCAAAATAAAAAGATTTGGACTAATCATGTATTAAAAAATGTTCGAAGAACTATTTAATATATGCCCCAATAACTAATTATGCTTCTAAAAATAGTATATAAAATTAGGCAATATGATGATTATGTATATATATAAAATCGTAACCTTCAACCTTCGCCACGTGAAAAACATAAATGAAAGTATTAAATTTGATATGTGTCCCTTTCTCTTCTCATTCTCTCTTTTGATATATCTCAGAACCTATATGTTTAGCCGTCCTTTCCTTGTCAGCACATGGTTAAGCAATGAGTATACATCGTTTTTCATTCTTAAGCAATGAGTATTTGGTATTCTCTGACCTAACAGTTAACTAATACACACACACAATACCATACCACATCCAAGAACTAATGATTCTGTTTAAAATAATCTCAATGTTAATTCCAGGTGTTGAATTTCCACTATTCTTTTTTGCTTTTTATAAATTATATTCTATATTGAATTTTTTTATTTATTTTTGGTAAAATGCAATTATATTAAACCAAAAGGCGAACAACCAAAGATATACAATAAGCCCAAGACACAAAAACAGAACAAAGAGCACAAAGGCTCGAACAACACATGTCCAAAATAAACCGGACAAAGACCTTACAAACAACTCAACAAAACATTCAAAACAATCTACATCCAAACAAGGCACGCAGGCCACAAACAACCACTAATCATCACTGCAAATAGAAACTCTTGCACTATCGCAACACTCGTCATAGGAGATATGACACTAAATCGACGAAACAACACCACAAAACGCCACAACACCACAATGTCGCATCATCTCTATGTACCAAACCACCACTAAGCAAGTTCAAACAATGGAGACCAGCCAAACACAAGACATAATGGGTACACCCTTTATCCAAGTTAAGGCCTAAACGCCGAATCCCTCACCAGAAACTCCATCGTCCGATCCAACCATACGTCGAAGAAAATCAACCTTTGACCTGACATGAAGCTCGCATGAAAGATAGCGATCGCAGGAAGACTAACCACGATAAGGTGAGAGTAGGTAGTGGGAGCACCTGGTCTCCAGCTAATCATCATCTCCAGGATCAGAACCAAAGTCTGACCATTGTATCTGATCCGACCTCAAAAATAACAAAGACAATCATGAAGATAGGATCCACGCTGCTTAGTCTGACATGAAGACCCTTAAGAAGATACCGAGCAAGTGTAATAAGGCAGACCCAATACCATGAAATCAAAGCCAAGAGGGGTCATACCCATTCTCGAGAACTACTACCACATAAATTCAACCTGACATGAAGAGCGCTCATGGGAGTATCGATTGAAAGTGTGAGGGATCATCAACTAAAATGGGTTGGGGATGTTTCAAAGAGGAAGGAGGAATGGAGAGGGGCGGCTGTATGGACAATGGGTGCAAACTCAAATCTAGATAGAGAAGTTTCAACCATCCAAAAAATGACACATTATGATAACAATGAACAATTCCAAAAAACTCAACAAAATATGGTATCCAATGTGGCATACAAAACGCTATCGAGTGAACCATTAATGCCATTAGAAATTCTTCAACAAAACATGGCAGCATCACAACACAATCACCCATAAAAGATTTATCAACAACCTGGTGAGACAATCTGACAAACAACTGCAACCCGAATAAATGATACACCACAAACACCAAAGGTCACCCAAGAACACTGTGGCATCCACCACCAACCAACGACCGTGAACAGCACAATCAACAACATAAACAAAATACATACACCAACAACCCCCAACACAAATTAGAAAAGCCCTTCGATAACTCCCAACACCATAAGACAACACCAATCATCGCCATATGCCGAAAAAACGCATCTACCCACAGACCTGACATGAGGAACAACAACAAGATGGGGATCTGGACCAGGCATGCATCACAGCAACGGAGAGGGATGGGTTTGCGATGGCTCCAACTCCAATCGAATCCACCCAAAAGGGATTGAGACACCCCAACCAAAACACATCAACAATCAAATCCACACCACTGGAAATCTCATCTCGATCTGATATAAGGCTCGATCAAGAAGATAATGATCAAGAGAAAAAGGAGAGATCCTATAATGGGAAATCCGAATTGGAGTTGTGACGGTGAAACCTCCATTATGACTATCCACACCCCAAACCATGTCTGACCCTAAAGCCCACACTGAAAAGATAGCGACGGGAGAGGGAGGGGGTCAGCGAAATGGAGGATGGAGGGAATACGCGAGAAGGAGGAGGATAGATAAAAAAGGGGGAAGGGCGAAGTAATGGCTCATAGGCAAAACTTAGAGAGAGAAACTCTCAAACCATCCGAAAAAGGAGCCATTAACATCTTAATTGCTGTTATATTCTATATTAGATATTTGTTTGGTTAAGATATCTAAAGTGTTCTATATATTTAATTTTAGTATCACGAAGTTTAAGTTTTGAAATAATCAATCTAAAATTGTAGTTCATAAAGTATCATCACAAATTATACTATATGACTAAAATTGAAGCGGAATCCAATATTGACATTTATCGCACTCACACGATGACACATATACACTTCATAAACATTTTAATTATTTTACTCTGTCCCATAATTCTAAGAGTCTCTATTTATTTGACTCCACGACCCTTTATCTTTTTGCTTTTTGTATTACCTTATTTACCTCTTTTCGATTCCTCTATAATTCCCAAACTACCCAATTACTTCAGCCCTAATGCATTCGCCTCTCTACATTCCACCTGCCAACTGCCACATACATAAGGAGTCAATATTTTTTTGTGAAAGCTATTAAAATTATACCTTTTGAGTAGAAACTATATAATATACCGAAATAAATTGCGAAGGCAATCAAGAAGAGAAATTTGATCGAAAAGATTCAAGGCAACTAAAAGTTGATTCTAATGGTAAGGGATTTTCTCACTCTTCATTTCCATAAAAAAAAATTGATCAAGATTTGAGATTTTTTTATGGAGATCCTAAACATCCATGGGTAAGGCAATGAGCAAATCTATTTTATGAAGTATCAACAGAGTTTTCACAAATAACTCCACCCAACAGGGTACAACTCCTGTTGTTACCATGGTTAATAAGGTATTTAAATTGGTATTTCATCTCATTAATTAATAATATCAATTTCTATCACATTTGTACTAACTGTGCTTGGATAGTTTCAGATGGGATTTTTTTACTGAAGCTGGTCCAATTCAGATTTTCATCTCAAATCATGTGGGTATTTTTTTATTTTTTCATTTCACATTTTGCTTGATTTTCCTTTTTTGTTGTAAAATGTACATACATTCCAATTCTTTTGTTTTGCACTTTGTAGTGAGATTGATTTTAAGTAGGTATAACCTAAATTATGGGTTGTTTCTTTTTTAGTAGGAGATCCATTTAACTTTTTTTTAATCAATATTTTGTCAACCTTTAGATCCGCATGCTCTCTTTATATATGTACATTCCGCATGCTCTCTTTATATATGTACACATAGTTAGTTATTTATCTGATTTATTTTTACTTTTTTAGCTAGATTTTCCTATCAATTTTATAATACGCTCGCCCATGACGCGGGTTGCATGCTAGTATAAAGTAAGAGCGATAAAATAACATTGAAGCATATAAATTAGTTGTGCCAAAGCAATATTATGGATTGGAACCTAAAATTTTAAAAGGGTGTTTTTATTTAAACCCCACTTTGCTTTCAATAACTCCCATTTTATTAAACTTAAAAAATAATTAGGGGTGTATAGATAAAAAAGTTGAATAGGAATAAAAACAACATTTTTAAAATATGAAACACTCACCAATTTGATCATGTTTTTCAAGAACATAGACTAAATGATCTTTATTATAAGACAATTACTAAAAATTTATGAGCATTGCCCGAATTCATAAAGTAATTTAATGACTAAAATAATACTTTTTTTTTTCAATATAGTAATACTTTTTTTCACTTTAGTTATTCACCACTAATTTTAAAATATATTTTTATTTTTTATGCTTTTAGGAACTTTGGATGCCATTTGGACCCTTATTGTAGTTTTTTGTTGCAATGTCATTTAAAAAAAATTATTTGGGTCTATAAATATATTGTAATAGATCTTGCCTTCCCTAAAAAGATATTTTATGGTAAAATTTTATTTGATGGATATAAAGTCGTGTGATACTTATATGCATTATTTTGCATCTAATAAAAACAAAGAAAACCCATATATGATTTTTTTTCTCCATTACTATAAGTATATAGCAATTATTTCGCACTTTAATCACATATTAAATTGACATTCCATTTTAAATAAATTTGTAGAAAATTTCTTATTTATTTTGAATGAAAAAAATTGTTATCCAATCTTTTCAATATTATTTATAATCATGGAACTCATTTACAAATTAATGTTATAACATAATAATTACATTTTTCAACCGCCCGTGCATCGTGTGGGCCTATTAGCTAGTAATTTCAAATAATAATTCTACATAATGTGCTTCATAATTATATTAATACTAAGAGTCATGATTAGGCATAAATTCTTCATATTTATCCCCGTAATTTAAAGACTTTTAACAATCATTGCGATGTAATTCGAGTTGATTTATCTCATATCATTGCTATTGAAATTTTCTAATGAATACGTCAAGTTTCGTGTGTTTCTCATCGATCTTGCAGGTATTTAGTGCATGTGAAGAAAGAAAGGAACCAAAAGAAAGAAAGAAGAGAAAGAAAAAGTCAAAGGGGTAAAAGAGTAATTTTCATATTGAATTCGGATGAGAAGCCTAAAGAAGAGTTGAAGACCTCGAGTGTACGAGCACATAGGAAGAAACGACATCCAAATCCGAGTCCTGAATCACAAGTTATGAAGTTTCGAAGATGAGAAAAAATCACATGGAAGAAAAATGTTCTGCATAAACCAAATCGAACCCATAAAGAAGAAAATGAATGCTTAGTGAATCTTCTGTAAATGTAGAACCGAACCGATGAAGTTGAAAATGAATTGATTCGGTAGTGTAAAATCTTTTTATAAAAGGCAAACCGAACCAATATCTCTGGACTGGATCGGTTCGGCTGTCAAAATTCAGAATTATCTTCTTCCAAAATTAAAGTTATGCATGGATCAAATTCTTGTAAAAACGTAGTCTTTTTATTCCAACGCATTCCCAAACTTCAGGGAGTTCTTGGAGAGTTCAGCTTAGCATAATTTTAGAGAGAGAGTAGTCAAGAACTTTAGGAGCTCAATGTTACAACTTATTGATTTTCAATTTCAGATTTCTGCATTAAAGTTTGTTTCTTCTTCTTCTTTATTGTTTGAATTCATTAATTAGTGCATGGTTTGTTTACCTCCAATAGTTCATAGATTCTCTTTTTCTAGTAAGTTTGATTTTATGATGGTTTTAATTTCATGCACAGTAGAAAACATAATTTTAGTTAGTTGCACTATGCTAGGCTAGATTTCTAAGGATTGGGGTGCATGAACCCAACCCGTTGTGGTTTGCGCGAATAAAAAATTAGTTCATTGAATTAAATAATGATTGAATCGTGTTGTGTAGTGATCACAACCATCGTTGGACTTTTAGCCTCATTTTCCTTAGGTAACCGGGGTGTTTAAGAGTGCGACGCGCGTGTTAGCTATTTAAACATCACTTTATTCTTGCTATTGATTACGTATGATGCGGGCTACTACCCTCATATATGTAATGCTTGAGATCAATAAAGATTTAATTTAATCAATTATCTAATTCACAACTAATTTTGTATCCGTTAAATATACCAGGGTTCCGGGGAGTGTATTCCCACCTGCTTTTTATCATTCATATTTAATCAATTATAGTAGTTTTATTTCTGCTCACGTAATTTAGTTGGTAAGTTTAATTTAGTTTGCATTTAATTAGTAGAAATCAATCTCCAAATTAATCATTTTTTTATTCTTTTTCTAGAGTTAGTTTAGGGTTAGTCATCTTTCCTATCGTTGTCACGAGCATTCGTCCTATTTCCCCGAGGATTCGACCCCGTCTTATCGGGTTAATTACTTACGCGACCGATTTGCACTCGAACCGTAATTAGCACGCACTAGAGACACATTTTTAGTCGCGTCAAGTCACTTTGGTTAATGAAAGGGTATTTCAAATACTAAGAGTCAAAAGGACTCTTGGGTATCTACCTTGATAGATGGTTGAGATTAAGTAACTGTTTGAGATTTGGGTCCTATTTTACCTATAAATAAGTGACCGATGCACACGAAGAGACAACATAATGAAATTATAAAATAACGGAGAGAAATCTAAATTCTCAATGTGAGTTAATTTTGAATAGTGTTTTGACTATAAAAGAAAATCTAACCGTTGGAATCTGTACATGCCATATACAAGAGGAAGCCGTGGTCTGTAATTTAGCTTGATCACACATTATCTCTAATCTTTCCAATTATGACATGATGAAGGTATGTAATTATAGATGAAGGATCATGTACATTATGATGTATATATCATACCATACATCACACCTAGTCCTAGACCCTAAGAATTATTTTTTCCAAATTTTTTATTTTTCTTTCGAAATTAATCTTCCAATCAACCCATATTAAAAAAATTAGGTAAAAATACATTTGTAGCTATTTTTAAAAAGGGTCATTTACTATTTGGGGTACATTTGTTATCAGTATTTTGTTCCTGGGGTACGTTTGTTTACGTATTAGTTTGATGGGGATTGATTTGGATGGAATTCGTTAACTTCCGTTAAAAAGCTTTCTCTCACTTGTCAAATATCTTATTTGTCCCTGATGATACATCTTTGCCCTTGATGTCATTAATTGGGTCCAAAATGTTGTTTAATAAGAACTTTTTAATAATTTTTTTAATATTTATAAAAAAAATGTTTAGTATTTGTAAAAAACTCTACAATATTTCTAAAAACTGTATTATATTTATAAAAAAAAGTTTGATAAAAATTGTTTAGTATTTATAAAATATGTTCAATATTTATAATAACTGTTTAGTATTTATAAAGACTATTTAGTAAAAACTATTTCCGAAATTGAATATATATATATATATATAAGGTTTAGATATTTAGGAAAAAAATGTTAAAAAGTTTTTAAAAAATAATTTCCTAAAATTGTTAAAAATATAAATTTCGACCGAAAAAAGTATATAAATTCCTGCCAAAAAAATATATGAACTGATTTCAGTTAAAAAAAATATTTTTAGAAAAAAAAATATTTCCAGTTAAAAAAATATATTTGAAGAAAAAACCTTTTTCAACAAAAAAAAAAATGATCTTCAGAAAAAAAAAATTGTTTTCCACCCAAAAAAAATGCTTTCCAACTTAAAAAAAATATCTCCAGCAAAAAATTAAAAATAAAACTGATTTCAATTAAAAATATATATTTTAAGAAAAAAAAGTTTTCAACCAAAAAATTTGATTTTCAACAACAGAAATTTGTTTTCTACCCAAAATAGATTTCTACATACAAAAAAAATATTTCCAGCAAAAAAATTAAAAAATAAAACTGATTCCAGTTAAAAAATATATTTCAAGAAAAGAAAAATGTTTATAACCAAAAATAATTATTTAAAAACAAAAACAGTTAAAAATATATCAAGTGCTTACAAAAATAGTTTAAAAAAACTGTTTTGTTTGGGGTTTATGTATTACACAACAGTTTTTTAGGCTAATTTTTTTTTGAAATAGTTTTTCTTTTGTTGAAAAATATTTTGTTGGATGAAACAAATTCACTTATTTTTTTTGCTGGAAATATTTTTATTGTTGCTGAAAATTTGTTGAAAAATTGTTGGATTTAAACCGTTAAATTTTATAAGCTTTTTTTGTTGGAAATTTGTTGCTTGGATTTCTGGAATTTACTTTTTAAAAAGGTTTTTTTTTTCTGAATTTTTTTTAAATCAAAACAATTTTAAATTAGTTTTATTTTAATATTTTTTTGCTTGGAAATTTTTTTTGGCTAAAAATATTTCTATTTTTATCAAGTGAAGAACATTTTTTTTTTCTGAAAATAATTTTTTTAAACCGAATTTAGTTTTTAAACAGTTAACAAACAGTTTTTAGAAATAATCTTTATAAAACAATTAACAAACAATTCATTTTGTATATATAAACAATTATTTTTGTATATATAAAAAATACCATTTTTATATTCTTTTTATTTCGTAGAAAACTTTTTTTCTTCTTCTTCTTCTGAAAATCATATTTTTAAATGATTTTCTTCGGTTAGACATTTATAAACATTTTTAACAGTAAATCACATTTTTTTTTCTGAAAATGATTTTCTTCGTATTAACATTTTTAAACATCTTGAAAATCATACTTTTAATTGAAAATTCTTTTAAACATTTTTTAAAATCATTTTATAACTTTTTATTTTAACTAAAATTCATTTTTAAACATGCTGGAAAATTTTAAACATATAAACTGGAACAGTTAATTTTATTTAAAAATATTTTTATTTCAAAAAGCATGTAAAAGAAATGTATGGTTTATATGGTTTTTTATAAATGAATTGTATTTTATTGTGGGACACACGGGTCTTTTTGTATCATGAGGGCAAATAAGAGATTTGACAAATGAGAGAAAGCTTTTAAACGGAAGTTAACGGATTCCGTCCAAATCAACCCCATCGAACTAATACGTAAACAAACGTACCCCAGGAATAAAATACCGAGACAAATGTATCCCAGACACTAAATGACCCTTTTAAAAAATTCATAACAAAATATTGGCGCAGACCCTTATAAATAAGGTATTTTGAGCAGTTTTTTGTGTATTTTTTAAAAATAGATACAAAATGTATTTTGACCTAATTTTTTGAACATGGATTTATTGGAAGATTAGTTTCAAGATAAAAATAATTTTTTAAAAAAAATAAGTTTTTAAGAGTTCACAACTAGGTGTGATGTATGAATGATGTATTGAGCATAATGTATGTGAGAATTCTCATGTAATTATAGTGTCATTTTATGTTCCGCATAATGATTATATGTGATAATTACGTTGACCTAAGAACCTAGCGTTAAATATATAATACATAATATTTTGTATTATAAAAGAACAAATAACATGTATAATTGGATATTCATGTGTTAAATTTATGGATCCATATAAAATTGTTAATTACATGTTCTTTTGATTATGTTTACTTGTGATTTTTACGTACCAAAGAATTCGGGTAAATAATAATAATAATGATAATAATAATAATAATAATAATAATAATAATAATAAATTATTGAATTCTTTTTACTGAAAGATTTTGTATTTTTGCTCGGAATATTACAAATTTTGTATGGTCACTTGAAAACGTGAAAATGAACAAAACTCCTTTTTTACAATGGGCGCCACCCTATATCGATAATTTTACATCGTTTAGAGCCCTAAAAATACATTTTGTCATGTTTGGTAATAGTGTCAATGTTAATAACTCTCACTTAAAAATTGATTTTACAATTTCGCGAATTGGAGAGTGATTCTGAAAATATTTTAGTATGTTACTGTAGTGATAACTCAATTTTTTTTTTGGAAAAACAAATTATTTTTGGTATTTTATGGTAAAAATTACTGCATATAGTTTTTATCATTAAATGATTATTTTAATAATCACATTATATATTATCCAATATAAAATTATGAATATTAGAAGCATGGTTAGGGGTTTGACAATAACATTTTAAGTAATTTGGATTATTATGTATAATCTATATTTGGTTGCATAAAGGTCCTAATATAATTATGATTTAATGTTTCGACACTAATATTTATATGATGTTAGATTAGGAAGACATCAAAGTCTCTTAACCTATAGTTATAAGTAATATATTATTTTGTATGCATCTATATTTGGGGCTTTGATTATCCATTAAGTTTTGCGCATAATATTTTTTTGGGGGTATTGATTTTTATATACATTACGTAATGTGTGTGCATGTATTTTTTATGAAAGTGAAGTTTTTTCACAGTCTATGAATTAAATATTTAAGCACAATTAATGATAAATCAATTTAGGATATTTGTAAATGCAACTAATTGAATTAATTGGCATATATGTATAATCACATAAAAGAAAATTTCATAAGATGAGATTTTGGGTACCAAATTTTTATGACCAAATTAGAATTGGTTATGGTTCCCTTATTGTGATTTTGTTTTGTGGCAATTTAATTATGGCTTTAAAGACGCTTATTTATAAAACTATAAATCTCAAAATTTTGAGATGTTTTTCAATAACAGTTTTCATATGCCTCTAATAAGAAATAATTGAGATTAAATTACCGACTCACTCGAAATTTAATAAAAATTTTATGTGAATCCTAAATGATCTAACGATCAAAACACATCATTTTTTGGTGACGAGTGTTGTTTTGACTATTTGAGCATGTTTATGCCCTCAAAAATTTAAATTTGTCATATTTGGTAATGAAGTTGATAGCTACTTCTTTCTCTATTTTTTTTAGAGTATTCTTAACTCTTTTGTAGTGATTACTCACATTTTTCATTATTGAAAATTATGGATTTCTCTATTTTATGTGTTTTAATAAATACAACAGTTGGCTTACCTTATTTGGCCGTCATAATATTTTTGGTATACACCAAATATTGTTATGACTATTATAATTATCGTTTAGGTTTTGATATTAAAATTTATATTATGTTAGATTAGGTGTCCATTAAAATGCTCTAATTTATAATTGTTAATATTAAATTACTGTGTATAAATTTGGCTGCGAGTGAGTCCAAATATAATTATGAATGTTAGATAGTTGATGCAATGATTATGTGGCTTGTTCATTGTAAGATTGACCAAAGGGATAATTTCGATTATCAAATGAACCTTGATGAGTAATTTTTTTTTTCGTATCAACTTAACCTCGAAGGTTTTAAATTTTTTCTTGAGACTAATATTTACGTAAAGTTTAATTCGGTGCTCAAAATTATAAATATTAGATTAATGTATATATATTTATTATGTCCAATATGAGTAATGGAATATTGAAAGTATGCCTTAGAGTTTTCTTCTCAGCATTTATATCACGATGCGATTACGATTCCACCAGAGTAGTCTAATCTAATAAATTGTAAATATTGAATTTTATGATAACATTCAATTCTATGTTTTGGCATGCATTAAGATTTCCATCTTAGTATTTATATTACGATTAGGTTACGATTCCATCAAAATGGGCTAATCTAATAAACTGTAAATATTAAATTTTGTGATAACATTCAAATATTATATTTTGATTGCTCCAAAGAGTCCATATATGGTTTTGAGTATTCAAATTATTAATGATTTCATTATGATTAAGCCATTGTGATTTGGTTGCTCCAAAGAGCCCTCTTGCAATGGTGAATTTAATATTAATGGGAAATATGTTTGTTTATTAATGTTGATATTGGTTGATCCAAAGAGTTATCCTTAGTTTATAAATACATTGCCCATTTATGCATTTTGAAAACATTAATGCTCTTTGAAATTATTAGACAATCTATAAAATAATGTAATATTCATATAATGGATTGCTTGGTAGTCACCAAAGTGACCAACTAGAATACTTATAAATATTAAATTTAAAGATAAAAGTGGAGGTAATAACACATCATAAATATATATATATATATATATATATATATATATATATAGACATTAATGGGGTATATTTAGTTTGTTACTTAAGTAAGATAATTTCCCACAGGAAATTGATTTAGAGTAACTGAAATAAATATTAAGGAATTATGCAATTATGTGGTGAAAGGTTATACTAGATAACATGTCCATCTAAATTACTTAACATAGTACGCAATAAAGTCGTACATAAATATTCAAACTTATTATGAAAGAAGTTCCACCTTTATAAAGTGTTACTAATGTACGCATTGTCATCTCATAGCATTAATGTGGTGAGATATTTATCTCATTAATTGTATATCATTTTATTTCTCTTAAATTGCATATTTGATCCATTTTAATGTTCTCGAGACCGACTTCTTTGAATGAAATAAAGAAGCTAAGTTTCGCTTAAAAATGCTAAACCGTTATAATTCAGTTTTACTTGAGGAACCCACTATTAATGAATTAGTGTGTGAAGCTCTTTTTAAAAATCTGAAGAATTATTAAACAGACTAAGCATAAAGTTTATACAAAATCTCATCATCATCATCATCATCATCATCATCATCATCATCATCATCATCATCATCATCATCATCATCATCATCATCATCATCATCATCATCATCATCATCCTTGCCTTAATCCCATCATATGGGGTTGGCCACATGGATTCTCATTTTCCATTATAATCTATTATATGCATTATTATCATCCGAGTTTAATTCCTCAAGGTCTCTCCTAATGATTTCCTCCCACGATACATTACACTAAAAGAAAAAAATCATATTTTTTTTCTATTTGTAATGGATTTTATCCGCTACACGTTTGTAATCGACAAAATCCATTAGTAATAGAAAAAACCATTATAAAATATATAAAATTATACGCAAAAGTCATTTAAAAAAAGTGGGAGATCCCATTCTCCAACTCTCTCCCGTCTCTTTCTCTATACCTCCCACCCCCAATCCCCATACCTCTCGTCTCTCTAGGTTACACCGCCGATTTCTCTCGTCTCTCACCATTCACAACCTTAGTTTGATTAGATCAAATAATTTTATTTTGCTTCTCTTGTCTGAAACACACTCGCTTATCTCGTCTGAAATGCACCCGCTTATCTCGTCTTACGTATGTGAGGGGCTGTGGATGAGTTAAGAAGGAAAAACACTGTTTTTTAGTTCCTAACTCTATTTTTAATTTTCCCCCAAAAGTCATTTGTGCTTTTTATTTGTTGAATCTAACATTGTCGTCTTTGCTTCAATATTACTATGAAGTTTATTGGACCAAAAAGGCTTTATATTATATAATGCTTAAATTTTGTTAACATGAATGATAAGTTGATATTTGTTGATGATGTGAATCATTCTCATTATGTGGTACTATAATTTCTCTCATATTTTTTTACTATACAATACAAGTATTTTAGTTTAATTTTTGATCCAAGTATAAATTTAAATTTGGGGTTATAATTTTTAAACCCAAGTCATCTTATATTCCTCAGTTCATTGTTAGGACTGCAGATGTTTATTTAATGGAAGTGTGTTCATTTCCTTTTTTAGTGGGTGTTTTCACTAATGTCCATCATAGGAAAATGGTACTACTATGTTTAATTTTACTATTTAATTATTTTTTCTTTTATAGGTCACAAAGTGACCAGTCCCTAATAATATTGATTGGTTTGATGCATATTATTTTATCAAGAAAATCTTTCTTTAATAGTAATATGATATACTCAGTCCAAAATATGATGCTTAGGTATTTAATGTTAACTTACGCTAGCTAATGTTAGTGACAAAGTGAAAATTTAAGGTTAATACTTTATCCATGCAAATAGTTATATTGTGTATGTATTTATTAATCAAAGTTGTTAATATATATTTGGTGTTAAAAACATGGGCTTTAGGATTACTATCCATTTTAGGTTGAGACGTTACGAGGAGGGTCATTTTATTATCTCTGTATCTTAAGTTGATTAATATTTAGTTTGGCCGAATGCACTTATTGCGATACACATATTAAGTTTTATGGTAGATCAAAAGGAGCCCTATGAATGATCACGTTAGTTGCAAATAGAAATCATGATGAATTATGTGTTTTAGTTACTTGCTATATTGAATATGTTCAAATTTTCTTTTTATTCATCAAAAGTGTGTAAAGAATTTAGAAACCATGAGTTATCATAAGTCGTGGTATAATTAGTTGCTATAAGTAGACACCAACCATTATCGAAGGTTACAGTTGCAACTTATTGTTAATGTGTGTTTTATCTTATTTTATAGAATGTCACGACCGATTAACAGAGACTGGATGACCGAAGAGAACAAAGGAAACTTATTGTATTTAAAGGGCACTGAAGAGTTTATTATATTTAGAGAAGAGAACAGTGGTCAGGGGTAGACAACGATACCTTATCCATGTTCAAAGTTTCGGAATAAATTGTGTTTGAAATCGAAAGAAGTAGAAAGACAATTGTAGAGGAGCAATATGCATCAATTGTATACGGTATGTCTTTTTCACGGTGAAAATACATCCGTGAACACTATTGATCCCCCACCGGTAGAACAAGTTGAGGAGAACATAGTAGAAGCAAACATCGAGGAACAAGGTATTGGGGTGGAAAATCTTGTTAATGTTTGTTATGGAGTGCATGGGGAATCTTATGTAGGTGTTGAATGTGATCAGTCGGGAGTTTCCAAAGAAGATTATGTCGGAAATGATAAGTACAATGAATATAAGAGATTATCAGTTAAGAAATTATATCCTTTATGCGAGGGTTCTGAAATTACTCTTTCTTCAATTATAGAACTTCACAACTTACAGAAGCAATTTAGTTGGTCAGGAAATAGTGTCATGACACTCTTGTCTATCTTAAAAAGGTGGATCCCAAAAGGTAATACACTACCAGAAAAATATCCAAAGATGAAGAATATGATGAAAGACTTGGGGATGAAGGCCAATTACATTCATGTATGCATTAATAATTGTGTCTTATATTGGAAGGAGAATGAATATATGAATGGATGTCCCCAGTGTGGAGAATCAAGGTATTAAGTTACTGTGAGGAAATGGGGAAGGATTTCAAAGAATCTAAAAAGGTGTTGAGACATTTCCCTCCGATTCCAAGGTTGGTGAGATTTTATACTATTCCGTGAATGGCCTAAGAAATGACATGGCACCATAGGGTAACCACTTCATGGGATTACCAGCGATATCCATGTAATTCATCCCAATGGAGGAGTTCAAAATCAAAATGGCCTGAATTTGCTAAAGAAGGACGCAATGTTTGGCTCTCAATAGCAATCGATGGGTTTAATTCTCGTGGCATTCAGTCTGCTAATTATAGCTGTTGGCCTGTTATTACGGTGATGAATAATCTTTCACCTTAATTTTACATGAAGAGCGAGTTTCAAATGTTATCTTTGTTAATACCTAGTCCGAAATCACCAGGTCAAGACATTGCCATTTTTCTTCAGCCATTAGTTAATGAGTTTAAGGAATTGTGGGAAGTAGGTGTTCCATCTTATGACATGTATGAGATACAACCTTTTACAATGAAAGCTATGTTAATGTGGGGGATTTACGATTTCCTTGCATATGGGAATTTATCTAGGTGTGTTACACTTGGCTATAAAGCTTGACTTGTTTGTGGGGACGATACTCCATCCATCCAACTGACACACACTAGTAAGATAGTTTATACAAACTATCATATTTTTCTTGACATGGATCACCCTTTTTAGAAAGGTGGGAGTTTTGGGCTTAGGTCAACAGAGTATACACCTCCTCTACGTGGGTTGAATCGGGATGAACTTTTAAAGAAGTCACGTTGCATTGAGTATACACAGGAAAAGTCTCCAAAAGTTTCTAGTAAGAAACAAAATATGGGTAATGCAAATGAGAATTGTAATGTTGAAGCTAAGGAGGCATGGTATAAAAGGTTAATTTTATTTAACTTGGAATATTAGAGAATATTAGAGCACTCATAAAATTAAACATGTTTTTGATGTGATGCACATCGAGAAGAATGTTGTAGAGCATTTAATAAGTACAATCCTCGATGATAAAATGAAAACTAAAGATAAAACAAGTGCGCGGAAGGATATGAAAGACTTAGGCATACCTAGTGGTAATTGGATTCGAGAAGATGAGAAAATCGGGAAAGGGATGAAACCGAACGTATCATTTATATTAGATAAAGAAGAGAAATGAAAGTTTTGTCAAATTTTGAAAGACTTAAGGCTACCTTCCAGCTTTTCATCCAACCTAAGCAATATCGTCACCCTTAACCCACCTGGTTTTCACTCAATGAAGTCACTCAACTATCACGTTATGATGGAGAATTTGTTACCCGTATTAGTTCAACATGAATTTTTGAAATACAAAGATTTACGAAGAGCTATTTTTCAAAATTTGAGCTATTCAACATTTGAGCTTATTTTTCAAAATATTATGCTCAAAAGTCTTAATTCGCGAGGATATGCAAAGGGCCAAGTTTATGGTTGCCGAGGCATTGTGTGTGTTGGAGAAACACTTTTCACAAACTTTTTTTGATACTAGTATCCACCTTAAGATTCATTTAGCCAATCCCAAGCTCGAATAAAGGAGGAGGGGAGAGGTCATTGGTTCCGTAAAGGTCTTTATAAGACGAGGATGTGATTGTTGAAGATACCATTCTTCATTCGTTCCATAAGGAAAATTCATTCCATTATCAACAAAATATATTCATTCCATTTATGAGCAATCCGAGTAATGTAACTAACTTGGCAACTACAGTGAGGTCCTAACATAGGTACCTAGCCATTCAAGGGTTTAAATGAATGAAATTTTATTATGAAATTTGATGGAGGAGATCATCTGCACCAAATTTCAAATTCAACGAGGAAGTGAGTAAATTGTAAAGTTTATACATATATGTTTCTTTCGTAAAAACATTGGATGATCTGAACTATATTCTCCACCAAATTTCATAAAAAAACTCATTCATTTAGCCCCTCAAATGGGGAGGTTCGCATGGATGGGTTTGCGCTAGAACTGGGCTCTATAAAATTATTAATAAACCTACAAGCTATAATTATGTGATTTAGACAAAATAATGAACTGAATTTAACTCTGAATATATGAGAGTACATTTCACCACTTTATTATTCACCTAGGTGAAAATATTTTACCCGGAACCAAAATGGGCCGTGGCCTTGTCTCCCATGTTTTCTAAGTTGACTTGTTGTAAATACTTGCCTCAAGTTCAACTAGTTAACTATATTCAGTTTAGAGCTCCGTCAGAAGGCTGGACTTCCCATATGTGGAGAAAATGTACAGGTGTTTTAATTTAAAAAACTCAAAATCCTTAGACAGGTCTTAGAGGCTAGTTCTATGATCATCTCCATGACCAAACAACGGGGGTTTACGGCTGTCGCTCTGTTGCGAAACCTATCCATGTTCAACTGAATATCGTAAAATATTTTATAGAGTTAAAACCTATACTTCTTTACAATGTTAGTCATGAATTTGGGCGGTCTCTTTGCAATGCTAGTTATCTAGTATACTTTTAGGACCATGCAATTTTGTTACTGCAAAACCATTTCAGTTACATATTATTAAGAATTTCCGTGGACTTAAGTGGATTTCTGTCTCTTTAGTTACAATGAAAGTTGAGTTCACTGGATAATATATAGAACTATATTATTTATGTCATAGTCTACAACCAATAATCCATCAAATATATGTTATTCATATCATAGTGCACATTTCAAGTATAATATGCATATTTTAGTTAACTGCTATAATATGCATATTATTGTTGTAATGTTCACTCTAATATGCATATTACAGTAATATGCCTATTACAGTTAACTGCTATAATATGCATATTACAGTTCATATTACAAGTTGTAATGTGCATATTTTCACATATTTTCACTTTTTGGAACAAAAAACCTCTTCTGGACTTTATTTAGACTTGGAAAAGTGAAAGGAGAATCATTTCCTTCATTAAAAAAGTCCACTGCCAAAGATAAAATTCTTCTTATGAGTGTGACTAATGCATCTGATGTTCAAAAATTAGTTGAGGACTACACTGGTCCTACAAGCATTAAGAAGTCCGCCGATTCTTTCTACTCGAGCCTCTCGGTCTGTCATTATACCTCGAGAAGTAGAAAGAATTACAATCCCCATCCCGCCTAAAATTCTAGGAATTCGTTGATAGTTAGAATAGATTCGTAGACCAGGTCGACTGATCCGTTTTAAATTTAAAACATTTCTATAAGGCCTTTTCATATTCCTTTTATGTCGTAAGGTTTGATTTTTGAAAAGGCCACGACTTGTCATTACAATGGTTACATTAACGTCCAAAACAAATTAGCGAGGTACCTATGTATAAATATGATCATTTGCAAGGTACACCGAGTGAAAAGGCCCTAAATAAAATTAGAATTGTGAAAATTTAAAACTATTATAAATCCCATGTCATCTTAACTGTCATCTTAAACATAAACAACTAGTAAACAATCCCCTCAAGTGCTCATTTGATTTGTGTTTTTCTGGTTTCTGTGAATCTTGATTAGTAAATTCACATAAAAAGTGAATTAAATTTAACTCTAAATTGGTGCCAAGACCCAAACCGAACAGAGTCTAAATGATAAACTGTATTCAATGTGTACAATATTTGGTTTTCTCGATGAAATTCGTCGAAAGTTTAAGGCAATCTTTACCACTTTATCTGTTCAGATCCTGTTCTAAAGTTTAGCAATGACAGTGAAAATTATGGTAGGCTTATCTGGTTTAGAAATTATTGTTGTGTGTGGGTTGGAGTTGGATTTTATCTAATTATTAATGAAAATATAATGCCTATGCAGGTACGATGTAAGTGGTTTTATAACATTGAAATTATTCCCAAAGGGCCACAAAGGTAGTGAAGATTATGATGGTGCGAGAGATTTAGACGAATTTGCGACCTTCATTAATTATACGATCTAGTACTAGTCGCGGGCAGCTATTCCTACTTCATACAATTGAGAAATTAATTATTTTGTATTTTTTAATATAATGGTGAGATTTTGAGTGAAACAAATTTTTATTACTATCATTATAAGATACGACTTAGTTTTTCTCATTTCTCCGTCTTCACCCACACTTTATTTTTTGCCCTGGCATTGTCTAAACTAACCCCGTCTTTATCGGACTCTCAGTTGGCCCAATTGACTACTATACCTTTCTTTTCGAGGTTAAAAATAGGTGTTGGCGGTGAAAACTTTAAACAACAACCTAGTTGCCTAGATTTAGGTATAAATACATCAAATGATACCAAAGTAACAACCTATATTTGTGTACAAATCTAACGACCTAGGTGGGGGGCAAAAGTTAAAATAACCTAACGACCGAGATTTATGTACAAATACATCAAACGATACCAAAGTAACTATGGACATTTGTTTTTTATCGATTACTCCCCAATAAAATGACATGTGTGTCAATGGTATGATAATGTATTAGTCTTTTGTGTTATTTACTCATTTATGATTACACATTTATAAAGGTTGATTTTATTCAACAGGTTCTTATTGGAAAATGTGAAGATTACTTTTTGGGAGAATGAAGTCTACTTTTTCAAGGAATATAATGAAGACTACTTTTGGGAGAATAATATGTGTAGAACTTTAATAATGTTAGACTTTGTTTCAATTTTGTGGTTAAAAGCTAAATGGTTTATCTTGTATAATATTTTATTTTGGGAATTTTAATGGTTATGAATGAAATATTATTTTAGATTGGTTTAATATCATCGAAATGTAGTGTCATTCATTTTGTCACGTGTGTTTTGGAATTATGTTTTGAGTGAAATTTGTTGGTATTGGTTCTGCATTGCCGTCGGTTGAGCATGCGAGTTTCTACTAGTGTATTCATATATATATGTTTAATGAGAAACTAATATTTTTTTAAAAATGTAATGATATTGTTAACTGTAAGGACATATTTTTAATAGGTTCGTCAAAATTAATTATGTCGTATACCGCTACAAGTCGTCGAAGAATTGTGAAGATTGCATCTACAAAAGACGGATCCGAATTACCAGTTGCCTTCAACATTCAAGCCCAACAATATGAACTTTGATAAGATATTGTTTTAAAGTTTCATATACATTTCATATTAAGAGTGTTGGGATATTTTTAAGAGGTGTTTTAAAAAACTTTTATATAAAAATGCTTTTATAATATTCTTACAAGGAATTTTAAAAAGCATTGTTATAAAAATTGTTTTTATAAATGTTTGTTTTTAAAAAGGTGTTAACTGTTTTAGAAAAAGGATAGTATTGAGAAAATTTCATTGGCAGCTAATGCACCTCGATTTTGACGCCAATCTCGTTCGCGCGAGATCAGCATCTCGTTCGAACGACATAGGGATGTCGCGCGTAGTCGTTCAAATGATGCGCAATCTCGTTCAAGCGAGATGGAGTTCTCGTTCGAACGACCCTTATTTTTGGCTGACACGCTGCTGTAATGCTTATCCTTTGACCAACTCAAATTTTATATAAAAAGGGGTCCAGGCAGCCTTGAAAAACGTGGAGAACAGTTTCAACTTTTAAGAGTCTTATTCTTTTAAAACTTTTGTGTATCTGCCCAGATTTAATTCAATACCTTTTGGCAAAAAGTTTTTCTCCAACAGTTTTAAGGGTTCAAATGTGTTGTTTTTTAATTCACAAAATCCCAATTACTTTTATGTGAATTGTTTTGTGGAACCCAAGAACATATTTTGCTTTGGTTTATTCTTTGTGGGGAAAACTCTACAATCGACAGTTGCGTACTATTGTGGAGGGAGTACTTATAAAGTTCACTCTTGTGGAGAAGTCGTTTTTCTTCTTCATTGCTGCCCTCCTGGAAAGGGAAAATTCCAGCCGTAACTTGTGGAGGAGCCGTCTTCTTCTTCACTGCTGCCCTCCTGGAAAGGGAAAGTTCCAACCGAGACATCGGAACCGACACCTGCGGGTATTTCGTATGTCACCCTATTTTATTGTAATCCGTGTAAGACGTTTTCTTACAAATTATAGTGAAATAAAAGGTTTTACCCCTTTGGGGGATTTTTCCTTAAGCTTGTGTCACATACTTTATTTATTTTATGGTTTGACACACGCACACATGTAGTTGAATGATTTGGGGCTGATTTATTTTGGTTTAAAAATAGACACTAATTAAATAAGTGTGCCAACGTAGAAAGTTGCGAATTTAATCAATTATCACAATCATGTTTTTTCAAATTGGTATCAAAGCGGGTTACTCTAAATTATCGAGTGATCCTGATTTTTAAAGTTTTTTTGCTGATACAATTTGACTTCTCACGTCGTCAAATTGGTATCAGAGCGGGTTGCGCTAATTTATTACGTATTCCTTTTTCTGCAAAATTGTGTGATACTGATTTTTTTAAAAAATCAATTTTGTGAAAAATCGCAATTTTTTCAATGGTACGCCCGTTTAATGAGGAGCCTATTTTTGAAAAAGTTTATGACCGTGATGAAATATTAAAAGTTTGAATTTGAAACTTTGCAAAAGAATTAATGTTTTGGAAAAAGAAAATTCTCCCTTTAAAAGTAAGATTGAATATTTGGAAGCGTTTCAAACTCAAAGTGATATTTATCGTGAGCACTTTGGTAATTTGTGTATTGATTTTGATTCTTTGAAAATTGCCAAAAAGAAGAGTGATGAGAAAGTCCTAGTTTTAAAGTGGGAATTAAAGGACTTAAAAAATTTTAGGGTTCCCGTTTGTGCCGTCGAGGATAAAAAATTAATCGATGATTTTACGATACGTGAAAAGACTCTTAGGGATAAGTTTGTTTTAATAGAGGTGGAGCGTGATAAACTGTTAAGTTTAATTGAAAATTTGAAAAAGAAATCTCTGTCTTTGGAAGAGTCTAATTCTTTGCTTGAGTAAAAAATTTTGAAGATAAAAAATGATTTGACAGACTCAAGTAGGTTTGATAGTGATGGTAATGGCTCATCGTGTTCTCATGCTTCTAATGCTAAAGCGAAAACCATTATTTGTTTTAGAGGGTCAACTAACTCCAAGGATATTAGAAAAGATCACATTTTAGGTGTCGTTCCACCCGTTTACACATGTTCATATTGTGGTAGAAAAAGTCACCTTAGGAGATTTTGTTTTGATCTTGGAAGAGGTCCTAGGAATTCGAAGTCTAGTGTTTTGTTGGTTCCCAAAACCCCGGGTCGACGTGTTACATCTGTTTGGGTTAGGAAATCACTTTTGGATACGCTTGATTTTAGAATAGTTAATTCTCATTTGCTTGCACATGATTCTTCTCTTGCCATATCATATAGATGATTGTGTTCGCACGTTCGTCATACACTAGTTGTGATTTCATGATATATATTTGCTAGTGTAATGACATGTACTTTTTGTATATATTTTTTGTTTTGAATTTTTTTTGAAAAATACGAAAAGATTTTCTATGTTTTGAGTGTCCATTCATATATTTTTTTGGTCAAATTTGAAATCCAAAAAGATTTTTGTATTTTGTTTGCACCTTTTATGGATAAACACTTAGGATGACTGAGTCACAACATCATTTCATTATTTTCATGTGACTATTTGATAGTGTTTTGAGATAATAGGTCAATTCATCCGTGTGCTTTATAATGTTTGGAGTCATTAAGATGTAATTAAGTGTTACTTCCTATATGTTTGACTCATGTTTCCTTTATTGCACACGTGCACAAATTTGTTTGATTATTGTGCTTGTCTTATCACATGTTGGTTGGGTATTTTCACTTCAATCCTATCCTTAAAACGAAATAAGCACAATAAAACTTGATAAAAATTTGTGCATATAAGAACCGTTTTGTGAGTTTGTGTGCTTTGTTTGAAAACGGGGAAGGGCTGCGAAAGGTTCATTTTGTCGTTGTGAATACTAAGCCACCGTTAAATTGGACCTAAAAAATGGAGGAATTTTATTATCCGGGGTCCAAAGAGGTTTAAAAGAGCCCAAAAAAATTTAAAGGCAATAAAAAGAAATTCATGCCAAATTATGGGCCACTTAGGTTTTTGCACCAATTCTCCAAAGTTTGAGAATTTAGTTTATTCACCTGTAGCAGAAAATATATATGAGGGAGTTTGGATGGAGAATTAAAACGGGTTTGCACGTCCTTAAAAGTCTTGAAAATGCGTTAAATAGTTTTGGACGTTATTGGTGTGGAAATCATTTGACTTTGATTTGTTGATTTGTATAAGACGATGTCATTTAAATTCAACAAATTTTACACCTAAGGATATTTTTGATGTTCAATCGTTAGGGGTAAACATATGCATCATGCACATATGATTGATTGAGTTTATTTACCTATCGAATGTGTTCACACCCATACATTCCATTTTCATGACTTGGTTGTTTGAGTTTAAATCCATGTTGTGAATTTTTTTTTGTATCCTATTTTGTATGAAAATTTTGAAAAATCAAAAATAGTTTGTGGATGTTTTTGAGACATACCTTTGCATGCGCGTAGCTTGATCTTTGTTTGTTATGCATTTTGTCGTGACAATTAATTATGTCGTATACCGCTACAAGTCGTTGAAGAATTGTGAAGATTGCATCTACAAAAGACGGATCCGAATTACTAGTTGCCTTCAACATTCAAGCCCAATAATATGAACTTTGGTAAGATATTGTTTTAAAGTTTCATATACATTTCATATTAAGAGTGTTGGGATATTTTTAAGAGGTGTTTTAAAAAACTTTTATATAAAAATGCTTTTATACTATTAAGGAATTTTAAAAAGCTTTGTTATAAAAATTGTTTTTATAAATGTTTGTTTTTAAAAAGGTGTTAACTGTTTTAGAAAAAGGATAGTATTGAGAAAATTTCATTGGCAGTTAATGCACCTCGGTTTCGACGCCAATCTCGTTGGCGCGAGATCAGCATCTCGTTCGAACTACATAGGAATGTTGCGTGTAGTCGTTCAAACGATACGCAATCTCGTTCAAGCGAAATGGGGTTCTCGTTTGAACGACCTTGCTTTTTGGATGACACACTACTGTAATGCTTATCCTTTGACCGACTCAAATTTAGTATAAAAAGGGGTCCTGGCAGCGTTGAAAAACGTGGAGAAGAGTTTCAACATCAAGAGTCTTATTCTTTTGAAACTTTTGTGTATCTGCCCAGATTTAATTCAATACCTTTTGGCAGAAAGTTTTTCTCCAACAATTTTAAGGGTTCAAATGTGTTGTTTTTTAATTCACAAAATCCCAATTACTTTTATGTGAATTGTTTTGTGGAACCCAAGATCATATTTTGCTTTGATTTATTCTTTGTGGGGAAAACTCTACAACTGACAGATGCGTGCTATTGTGGAGGGAGTACTTATAAAGTCCACTCTTGTGGAGAAGCCGTTTTTCTTCTTTATTGCTGCCCTCCTGGAAAGGGAAAATTCCAGCCGTAACTTGTGGAGGAGCCGTCTTCTTCTTCACTGCTGCCCTCCTGGAAAGGGAAATTTCCAGCCGAGACATCGGAATCGACACCTACGAGTATTTCGTATGTCACCCTATTTCATTGTAATCCCTGTAAGCCATTTTCTTACAAATTATAGTGAAATAAAAGGTTTTACCCCTTTGGGGGATTTTTTCTTAAGCTTGTGTCACATGCTTTATTTATTTTATGGTTTGACACACGCACACACGCAGTTGAATGATTTGGGCTGATTTATTTTGGTTTAAAAATAGACACTAATTAAATAAGTGTGCCAACGTAGAAAGTTGCGAATTTAATCAATTATCACACAGTCACGTTTTACATTAACGGACTTTAACCGTTATAAATAAAAACATATGTGACAAATATATGAAACTCCCAATCCGTTACAATGTATTTTGTAACGGTTTTATCTGTTACAAAGTATATATTTGTAATGGGTCAAAACCGTTACAATTTAGTAAATCTGTTACTAATATATATAATGTGTACTTACACCAAATCCATTACAAAATAAATTGCAATGGTTTTAATCCGTTATAAATATTAAATTTATAATGGATAAAATCTGTTACAAATTTTGTTAGTAAAATAAATAACACCAATTTTCTAACAGATTTAATCCGTTACAAATATTTTTGTAACGGTTTTTGCCCTTTACAATTGACATGTTTTTGTGTAGTGATAGCTTAGGGCGACCTCTTTTTCTTTTACCCTCTATTTCTAAAAATCTTTTTCTTGTTATAGGGGCATCTATTGGTCTACGAAACACATGTCTCTACCACCTAACTCTACTTTCTCTTAGTTTATCGCTAATGGGAGTTGCTCCTAACTTTTTCCTCACGCATTAGTTTTTAATTTCGTCCATTCTAGTAATTTATATCATCCACTAGAGCATACTCATCTTATTAACATGGAGACTTTGTTCATATTTTTTCTTTAATGCCCAACACTACACTCCATACATTGTCGATGGCCTAACAATTTTTCTATAAAATTTTCCTTTTAATTTATTAGTTATCCTCTTATCGCTTAACACCCCACTCGCTTGCCTCCATTTCATCCAAACAATTTATATTCTACTCGTAACATCCTGATCAATGTCCCCATTACTCTGTAACATTGAACCTAGATAACGAAATTTATTAGTTTGGTTTATCACTTTTTCTTCAATCTTTAACTTTATGTTACTCGACCCCTCATTAAAATATGAGTACCGATTATATAAAACACATATCTTAAGCTATATTGTGCGAATTATAATGTATCATTCGATATGTATGAAATAATTTATTTTATTTTTTAAAACTAGAGTGCTACGAAAAATAGTTCTAAATCGAGATGAGGATGCTTACAAGACAAACCATAAATTCTTGAATTCATTTTCTTATTTTATTTTAGAATCATTTAAAAAACCCCTTAATGACCTTTAAAAATATTTTTCTCAATTTTGTTGTGAGATATGTTTCTCAAGTATATAAAATATCTGTAAGTGTGTATGAGAATATATTTTCTCAATTATGGTATTCTCATTGGAGGTTTGTATAATCATGTTTTTTTATAAAACGTTTACAAGAAAAAATTATTCTTAATCTTTGTTCTATAACCTTTCCCCATAATTTCATAGCGTGACTCATCAGTTTGATTCCTCCATAATTATTACAGTTTTATATATCCCCTTTATTTTTATACAATGGCATTAAGGTGCTTTTCCTCTATTCATTCGACATGTTTCCTTCTCTTAAAATTTTATTAAATAAGCCTGTTAACCATTCTACCCCTAGACTTCCAAGGGTAAGAATAGAAACTTATATATGGTCTTTATAGATTTAGAAGAGGCTTATGATAAAGTACTTAGGGGTATAATTTGGTGGGCTTTAAGGTGAAAAAGAATCCCTATGAGTTATATTAAAATTATTGAAGATGTGTATGATAACACAAGGACTAGAGTAAGGACCATATTTGGAGAAACTAATGATTTTGTGATTAAAGTGGGTTTACATCAAGGATCAGCCTTAGGTCCTTATTTATTTGTTGTAGTTTTAGATGAGATTACTAAGGACATACAAGAAGATGTCCCATGTTGTATGTTATTTGCGGATAATATAGCTTTAATAGGCACTTCAAAGGAAAGCTTAGCGATGAGAGTAGATACTTGGAGAAAAGACTTAGAGTCTAAGGGATTAAAAATGAGTAGAAATAAAACGAAATTTATGGAATGTAAATTTAATAATGAGGCGTCGAGTAACATAATGTTAAATATTGAAGAAAAAGTGATAAGCCAAACTAATAAATTTTGTTATCTAGGTTAAATGTTACAAAGTAATGGGGATATTGATGAGGATGATACCAGTAAAATATCAACTGGTTGGATGAAATGGAAACAAGCGAGTAGAGTGTTATGTGATAAGAGGATAACTAATATTTTAAAAGGAAAATTTTATAGAACAGTTGTTAGGCCAACAACTTTGTATAAAGTGGAGTGTTGGATGTCAAAGAAGAAATATGAACAAATTCTCCATGTTAGTGAGATAAGGATGCTCCAGTGGATGATGTGAATTACTAGAAAGGACAAAATTAAAAACCAATACGTAAGAGAAAAGTTAGGAGTAGATCCTATTAACGATAAATTAAGAGAAAGTAGACTTAGATGGTATGAACATATGTTGCATAGACCAGTAGATGCCCATATAATAAGAGGAAGATCGTTGAAAATAGAGGGTAAAAGAAAAAGAGGTCGCCCTAAGCTATTGTGGGAAGAAATTATTAGGAGAGACCTTAAGGGTTTAAACTTAAATTATAATAATGCATATAATAGATTATAATGGAAAAGGAGAATCCATGTGGCCAACCCCATATAATTGTATTAAGGTAAGGATGATGATGATGATGAAAGTAACTTTGTTATTAAAATTCTTCAATCTAGTGGCATATTGGAATATCAGACTCTTAATAGACTATATTGTCTCTGGGCTGTCACCTATGAATCTTGACACCCACGTTTGAGCTCTTAAAGTTTTATAATTTAAGAGCGATCTATATGTCCCAAGTGGGAGGTATAGTCTTTGGATAATGGACCTATATAGATCTTGTCGTTATAAAACAACAAGTCAAAACATTTATTCACACAAAAATGAATATATATGATTAAAAGTGTATTATATAAATTACAATTTACTTACCCAATTTTACATGCCCGAATGATTAGGAATGTCTTGTATATGCTTGAATTTACCATCCACTAAAATAATTGAAATTTAAAATTATTCTACACTTTTAAGAGGGTACACTAAATACTTTCGAAATCAAAAATGTCAAATGTGAAATGCTTTAGAGAATTGTGAAATTAGTGGGAGTATCAAATAACCTAATGTGGTTATAAAAGAAGTTAAGATACTCATGTCATTCTTTTAACATCCAAAGTACTTGTTCTTTTGGTTAATAGATATGAATAGTTTTAAAAAGCTTTTAAATGAATTCTCTATTTTGAATGATTGTGAGATTTATATCAAGAGTACGAATTTGACAGAGGAGTAAAAAAATATTCAATTTTGATAATCAATGATATAAAGCTAGACTTATAGTTAAAGTTTTCATTACGAATAGAGAAAAGGGTATAAATAAATATTTTCACCTATATCTTAGAATGTCAAAATTTTATAACTTTAGTATCTCCTTTTGTGTAAGAGTTATATTTAGTGTGAAAATTTATGAGAGTTTAAGAAAAGAATTGTATACGTTGAGAAATCACCATAAAAATTTATGTTAGTTTCCCATTAATGGTATTTTAATAATACTTTATGTATTTTGATTAAGTATATATGTACCTTGAAGTTAGTTGGGGTAAATTTATATATTTCTTGAATTTCTCTTAGTAATGAATGATATAGAGAAATAAAATAGTTTTAGAGTATGAATTAATGAGATACTTAAAATATTATATGATCAAACTTATGATAATTGTTCTCTCTTGATTAAGTAGATTTCTTTTGGCGTAGTGACCAATATTATGAAACAGTGAGAAATAATTAAATATTGTACATAGCATGCTTTGGGGCTACAATTTATGGATTATGGTCGAGAAAAATTTATTTTGTGACTTGGAGTTGTCAACACGATTACGAAGTTGCTAAAATATTATGATAATATCGCTGTAATCTTCGTTATGAAGAACTGATAGGTATTTCAAAGAACCTAAGTACATTAGGACATAATACCTATATGTGAAGGAAGAAGTTCAGAAATAACAAGTGTCAGTTAAACACATTAGTATAAGTGTTAACATAACACATCCACTAATAAACGGGCTATCACCAAATGACATTCATGAAACATGTTTACGATATGAGTCTTGCGTGTAGCCAATTAAGTATAAGTGTTTTGGATTATTTGGTGCTTAATTTTTGATAGTATACTTGATATCAATTAAACCGTGTTCTGAACATTTCAATTTCTGTCTTGAAATATAAGTTTACATGCATATGAATTGATGAATGTGATAGGAATGGTCTTTTATATAAGACATTTTTGGACTATTATTTAATAACTCAATTTATTGATCTTGTTGGATGAGTTGTTAATGTTGTGGTAAATGGAAGTGATCATACTTTTGAATTAGTATGTGAGCACCATGACTCACATTAATATTTTGTTTGATTAAGTTATTTATGAAAAATCAGTTAAGGATGACTCAAAGATTATTGCGCGCCTTATGATAATTATGGACCAAATGGGAGAAGGTTAGAATTATTTTAAATAATAATTCTATATAATGTGCTCAATAATTATATTAATACAAAGAGTCACTTTAGTTCATGAAAGGGTACTTCAAATACTAAGAGTCAAAAGGACTATTGGGTATCTATCTTTATGAATGGTTGAGATTTAAGTGACTGTTGGACATAGGTCTTATCCCTTCCTATAAATAAGTGACTGATTTTCCATCATCCAGATACATGAAGAGACAACATAATAAAATTATATGATAAGTGAGATAAATATAAATTCTGAGTGAGAGTTAATTTCAAATAATTTTTGGACTATAAAAGAAGATCTAATCGTTGCAATCTGCTAAAATTAGAATATATTCTTTCCGTATACAAGATGAAGCGTGGTCTGAAATTTAACTTGATCGGACATCATTGCTAATCTTTCCAATTATGATATAATTGAGGTATGTGATTATACTATCATTTTATGTTCTGCATAATGATTATATGTGATAATCACGTTGATCTAAGATCCTAGTGTTAAATATATAATACATAACATTTTGTATTATTAAAGAACAAATAACATGTATAATTGGATATTCATATGCTAAATTTATAGAGCCACATAAAATTGTTAATTATGTGTTCTTTTGATTATGTTTACAGAATATTCAAAGATAACAATGGTCCATGATTATAACTTGTATTCAAAGCTATTCATGATTTTGATTAGAAAAAGTAAAAACTTTTCTTGAAATGTTTTAAGGATTATTTTGAGTTTTCTACGCTTTTATGACAATTTTTGTGATAAACCCTCACCACTCCTATTCTATTAACTCTCCATCCAAACTGTTAGTCAACACTTATATTTATTGTTGACATTTTGAGTTTTTCCTCAACTTTTATGACTAATTTTCTAATAGACACCCATTTAAAAAATATTGTAATACACTTCAATCTATTAACACTCCAACATTTTTATTTTAATTGAAAAAAAACTTTATTGGCATATAATGAAAACAATTTAAAACATTTTCGAAAAACATTGAAAAATTCCCAAAATAAGAAGTTTTGGAGTATATTTTTAATTGTTTATTTTTTTTCAAATACACAATAATTAAAAAAAAATTGCATCTTAGTTGTGAAATAATTTTTTAATTTTTTTCAATAAATGAAAACTAGGAATTTTTTTTTCTTGATTTTAAAAAGATAAAATGTTTTTTTAAACTAGTTTTTTTTACAGTTAAAATAGTTTTGTTTATACATAAAGAACACATTTTCATTATATGAAATATAGTTTTAACTCTCCAAATTAGATTCTTTTTATTTAAAAACAACTTTAAAAAATGATTTTAAAAAAAAATGTTTTTTTTAAATAATTTTTTTTTCACTTTTGTAACTATTTTAAGAAATAAAAAAACTATTTTAAATGTTTTAAAAATAAAAAAAATGTTAACTATTTTGTAAGATATTACGAAGATTAAAAATTATTTTTTAATAAGCAAAAAAAAGTTCTACAAATTCAGAAAAACTATTCTGAAATTTCTTATTTGTCAGACTTTTTCAATTTTTTTGAAAGCCTTTTCGAGTATTTTTAATTCATGCCGATTAATTTTATTTAACAAAAATAAAAAAAAAGGAAAGTTAGTAGATTTGGGGTGTATTGAATTTAAAAAAAAAAATAGGGGTCTATTACAAAACTGCTCAGAAAAGTGAGTGGAAAACTCACATTGTCAACATTAATTAACTAACTATTGGGATGAAGAGTTAACAAATGACGATCTACTGAATTTAAAAAAAAAATAGGGGTCTATTACAAAACCGCTCATAAAAAGTGAGTGGAAAACACATTTTTGAGTATTTATAATTTAATTAATTCAAGTATCTTTAAATTACACGTGCGCCATAATTTAATTGAATTAATATATTACGTGTGAACAAATTATAATGAGGTTATTTAAAATATTAATCGGGAGAGATAATGATTAATATTTATACTATATAATTAATAAGTTAATAGTAAATGATTATTTCACATCTTAGCGAGCGATAGCGACGTGACAGTGCTTTATCTCAACTTAAAGTCACGCGTAGACTATATGAGGTTGAGATTCGAATTATTGAAGAGTGACTCGAATGACAATTTCGATATAATGGTTGGTTCCAAAAGGGTTGAGATAGTCTAAATAGCGTACCCGGGGGCAGTAATTGGGTCCTGGGGCCTTTTTAAACATAAACGAGCCTACATGGGGGTGTTCAGATCATTTGGGCATGGTCTATTAGCCTAATTTCGGGATTAGGAGTTTTCAACCCAGGTTTTGGAATTAGTGTTATCCCTAACTCATATTGAAAACCCTAGAAATTGAGAGAAGAGAAAAGGAAGAAAATAGGGGACTTTAGAGACCAAATTCAAGGAGGAATTGGAGGTGCTTTATCAGATTCGTTGACTTCTACGTTAAATCAGACCCTACGAATCCAATAAGGCAAGAAAATAAATTGCTTATGATTTTTATTTTCAAAAACTCATGTTCATATCATGGAAGGTGTAGAAAAACTCATTTTGGGGAAGGTTATCACATGTTAAAATGGGTTTTTGGAGATTTAGGCATTTGATGTGAAAATATATGCTAAATTAATGATGGGATGATATAATATGTTATTGAAATTTGAATTTGAGTCAAAATCCAGTAGCTAATCGCATTTTATTTGGAGTATATAATCGGATTGAATGAGGAATTTGAATAAAAGTGAGAAAACTCAATTATTTGATTAATTGATTTAAGTAGGATCCGTTAATATTTAATGATGTATTTGATGTTTAGAAACTGTTAAAAGCATGTATTAATCATTTGGTAAGTTTGGGTTGAGTTTTGAGATAAATCCATGGAGCTTTGGGTGAACAAAAATGGAAGGAAACAATTTGGGAAGATGAAGTTGGTCATAATCAAAACTATGTCATTTTTATTGGCATGGCCGAACCGGTTTGATTCATTTGCTTGTTCAAAACATGGAACTGTAGGTCTTTTCTTTACGATCACATGGGCATCGACTTCATATTTTTTTGAATTAGTTATGTTTTTATTATGGGATAGTGTCTGTGATCGAAATCTTTGGTGGGAAATTAAATCTGGATTATTTAGGGATGTCCGTAATTGAGTGTAGGACTCTGAAAAATATTAAGGAGAATTATTTCTACCTTGAAATTCGATGGGAATGAATTCGGGGTATGGATTTAGGAGTGTTTAGGATGAACAACACTTGAAAATATATGAGCGGTTTCGAATGAGAATTTCAGATGGAATTAGGATACAGTCTGGATTGAGTTGTGTTTAGCACTAGCCCATAATCCCCGAGTCTATTTTTCGACTCTTAATTATATAAGTATTAACTTACAGTTTATATATAACAAAACTTATATATATATATATATATATATATATATATATATATATATATATATTAATGGGATTGTGACAGTATATACGTATACTTGTGTATTTTATGAATGTCGGTGGGAATGATATTTACGTGAAAGCATACCCCTCCAGTGCTATCATTGGAGGTTGCATGATGTGGTTGAATCCCCTGGCTAGTGAATGCAGGGAGAGTATAGTCCCCAGGTCATATCATCTAGTATTTTTATTGTGTGATTTATTTTCGAGGTGAGACGTTTTGGGAATGATTCTGTCTCATTCTCTTGGAAATATGAATGCCTCCACTAAGTTTGCAATATTTTTGCCAAATTTTTGTGTAAGCTAGTCTGACTTTTGATAACCGGGTTAGAGTGAGCATACATGTGATATGATATCATTGTAGAGACAAGCATCTGGTGAGTTATTACTCGGGAAGATGGTTACTATACACGACATGTGTGTGAATGTTGTAGTATTCTAGTACATATATAATACGAGTAAATAATTATATATGGGATAAATACATGAAGTGTGGATGTATTTCAGATATAACTAGTGTGAATGTTATATAATAATTAAACTAGAAATGGTTAGATAAGTTAATGAGTGGAACAACTTATAAATCAATGTAAAGAATACTCGGTTAGAGTTGAGTGATAGAAAGGTTTTAACAGGACTAGTTAGGTGGGAAAGTGTAACTATTTGGGTTAGAAGGTCGATGTTAGGTGTGCACAATAGATGAGGGGCGAGTAATACCTCAAAAGAGTGCGACACCCACTTAAATATGAAAAGTGTTAATGAATATTTTATTGTTGCATTTTAATTACTTTCTAAATATTTTACAAATGGTTTTGAGCTCTGACTCGTGTCAAAATATCTTTTTCCAAAAATATTTTAGGTGTCCCGCCATAGGGATGCCATGCTTGATAACTCATTCCAGGGATGCGTAGCTGCAACATTGTGGAGGCTTGCAGGACTTTGTGTAGATGCTTCAGTCATTCATTCCTAGATTAGAATTTTTTATTATGTATTTTATTTGGGCATGTTGCCTCATTCATATGATTTAATACTTCAGTGTATTTATTAGACATTATGGATTTAGTTTATTATTTCAGACTTGTAGTTATTTTTTTTTTTGTTGGGAACCGATGGTTTATTCAGTAGTATTATTTATTTATACGTCTTGTGATTGTTCAAATTATTATAAAGTAAATGGTTTGGTTATATTGTTTATTTTTGCAAGTTGTTATGTTAATGAAAGATAAAATATAGCACCGGTTTAATTTAACATTAGTGGTTAGTAATTCAAAAAAAAATCGACATTGATGCTAAGAGTAAACCAAATTAGATTCCTAATTATTTTGATAAAGGACTAATCACCCATGACTAAAATAGGCGGGGTGTCATAGATGGTATCAGAGCATCAGGTTCTAGTGTCTATAGGATCTGTGCGGCTTACTACGATTTAAGTGTAGCGTTATTTGATGTAGAGCCTTATTATAGGATTTTTGTATTCCTCTTCGTACGAACATTTACATTCTACTGCTATTAAGTATAGTTAATACGACTCATATAAGAGTTCAGTTGGTTTTGTACACTGAACAATATAGAGCGACCAATGAGGGCTGTTAGAAGGATTGCAGGAGGAGGGGCTTAGCAGAAGCCATTGAGTATTCTGGGAATGGTGATCGTGATAGGAGTCACTATGATTATTGTTCAGGAAGATGACTATAGGATAATCATTAGGGCACGGTATTTTCCCCAAGCACCGTTGTAAAGAACGGTGGTGCAAAATCAGACTCACCCAATGTAATTGGTAAGGGGAAAGTCGGAGGGACTCTTTCGAAGAGCCATCTATAAGGGTTGATGTAAGAGACAATGTGATGGGCCAATGGAAGAAGATAATCCAAAGGCAATTGCACACGGTGGAGTACAGTGGCACCCATGATTTAAATTTGGTTTAAAATATTTTCTCATAGGAGCAGTGTTGTTGTTGTAGGAGACAGTCACCACATATAAGGAAGTAGATAAGGAATTAATCAAGAAATTTTGGGTGCAATTTGACTACAAGTTCTTTCATCTGCTGTTCTGATAGAGATGCAAAGGAAGTTTCTTGACTTATCACATGAGGGGCGAACATAGGCCGATTGTGATGAAGAATTTACTTGTTTAAGTGAACTTCGTACCTAGTGAGGTAGGTAGGGAGGAGAAAAAGGTTCGTAAGGGTGATAATGGACTCACAAGTAGGAGTTGCCAGTACTTATGGGAAATCAGTCTGGGACAACTTATGCACATGGCGTCAATGATGTACTTTTACAATGTTTATATCAATGCTTCCATGAGAAGGTATCCAAGAGAGTTGGAGAGCCTAGCCAAAATGGCAAGAATGAAGGTAATTGGTGAGGTACCACAAGAGGATACCCATCAGGGGACCCATTTAAATGATCTAGATCAAATAAATTCTTACCAAGTGACGGTGAATTTAGTCAGGGTCGTCAGGGCTAGCAGTGTGTTTCACACGGCCAAGAGAGCCAAATGAACAACGAGGGTAGCAATCGGGGTCAAGACTACCAGGTCCGAGAGAAGGACAAACCCAATATGGCCAGTGTGGCCAGCGTCCGGGGTATAACACATAATGGTGTCCTAGGTATGCAGAGTAGGAATACATGTATCGACCCTGTCCATAGAGAGTTATGAGATAGGAGCGGTATGCCCAGAAGAGGCAGTTATTGCCAAAGTTTTTAGATCAGTTTGGATGAGAGTTTTATGTCCAGGAATAAATTGAACGGCTCATGCTAGTGACAATTAAAAGTGTGAGTCTTATAATAGGGTGAATGGGGTATATTTTGTGTAACACGAGAAAACCATAGTATTTAGTTAACACTAGGTTCGCACGTGAAAAGGGTTTAGTTCGTGTATCGTTAATGTTACTATTGTGTGTATATGTTTACTGCTGAGTGGCAGGGATATTTTTGGTTCCATCTGTAGGGGAGCGGGTGGGGCACTGAGAGGATGTATTTTAGTGCGTTAAATCATTTCGATAGATGATATTCGAGTATGATGTAATCCTGGGTATGGGCTGGTTAGCGACGAGTTGAGCGATGGTGGGTTATTACAGCAAGGCTATCACGTTCGTTATTCCAGGACAGGATGTGTTATTTAGACATGTGTCACCTGGAAGAGGGTTGATCTCGCGTTTATATTATATCGTGGAGGAGACTTCAGAAGTTATAGTCCTCTCGTTATATTTGATCCTAGTGTGTAGGGACCATACCGGTATGATTCGGGGTATATTAAGTTTATTATTGAGCAGAGAAATATAGCTCGTTATTGACTTAGCACGAAAAAACTAGTGATAGTGAGAGCACCATATTGTATAACTCCTTTAGCGATGTGGGAGTGGATGGTTAGACTTGTACGTCTGGAGATAGGATTTTGGATATTCTAGTTATGTGCGTAGGACTTAGGGATCTCGATGATAGAATATTCTAGGTAATAGTGTATCGGGGGGTTCCTTATCTGGATTTCGCTTGCGAGACATCCCACGCATGAATCCCAATGAATATCAAGAGTTGAGGGATGTGTTAGGTACAAGGGCATAGGTTTATAACTTTAGATGTTATACGTGTGTGTGGATAAAACCATGACATGACAACTATTATATGATATAAGACCTGTAGAGTCGAATAGTGTTGTGTGGGAAGCACGAGAAATTTTTACACCACTAGTTGAGCAGTATCAAGGAAAAACCAATCAATTTAGTACGATAACTTAGGCAAGACATACGGTATAACCACGTTATGAATGTGGGGTCGGACTTGAGATAAGTGTGTTATGTGTGGGACATTAGAGATAATTGTGCATATGTACACGTGATATAGGGTGTATGTGCTCCCTGGTTCATTTGACCTTTATTATCGTCTGTGATAAGGAAGCATGGTTATAAAGGTGTTGAAAACATGTCTATGGGTCAGTCATTAATATAGGTGGAATAGTATGATGGACTAAACTTCGTTTGAGGAAAGGTGGTAGTCTGAAGGTGTGTATGTCACAAGAAAACTCTTACAACCGAGGTGAGTCGAAAGACGTTGGAAGAAAATGTAAAAGGTACCCCATGACATGGGAGGACCCACAATTTTGAGAAGTTGAGCAGAGTTACACTTAGTTGAATGCGTAGATTAGTTTGCATATAGATAGGTTGTTGATTCTAACAGATGAAAAATATTTTAGGAAGTGCGCAGTTCTGGAGCAAACGCAGGTGCTATGATTTTTGTATATCTCAGAATAAGGGAAATAAGATATTCCAAATGACGAGACATACTGAATGTGTGGATTTTGGATTGAGTGAGATGTAATGAAGTTGTCTCCAAGTGCACCACTAATAAAGGGAAAAGGTTGGCCCTATATTTCCCACCCGAATGTTGTGATAGATTGATGATTCGAGGGACATAATGGATACGCAGACTGAAAATGTTCATTATTGGATTATTAAAATTGCGAAGGGGTCAGGATTTTCTTTGGTTTGTGAAGTGAATTGACCAGGTTCAAAATAAACATTATTATTTTGGGGTGTGTTATACTACCGAGCATAATGCCCAATATGTTATTAAAGAGAAGAAATGAAACGACACAAGGGGCTGCCGAATATTGCTGTAAATCAAGATGAGACCCTTGAGTCCGACCTTGGATAAGGAGGGTCAAGAGGCGATGGGGATGGAGTTGCATTTTGAGCTATATGTGTCAATCGTAGGCTAATGGATAGTCGAAAGGGGTGGTATAGAATGTAGCAGAATACGAGAATGCATGTTTTGGATTTCTGGAGTAATCGTGAATATTAACCGCAACTGGTAGAGCTGTATCTGATGACTCTTAGTAGGATATTAATTGTGAAATGACTTCTGAGGCTTCATTTGAAGATTTTTTCCCCCACCCTTGGGCTAGATGAGAATGGAGAAATAACAAGTTTCTCGGACATGGAGTGATTCATGGTCCATTAATAAGGATTGGGTTAATTCTCATCAATTTTGCGTAGTTTCAGAACGCAGTGAGGGTATGTTGGCGTGAACCAAAGTTTTGAAGCCTGACATGAGTGGTTAGGGGTTGCTAAGGGTGTCTCCCATGAAGAGAGATGACGTGGTATGGAAATAAGGTAAATTGGCACCTATAGTAGTGGGGTATTTTCTAACATAGAGATGATAAAGCCAGTGGAGTATAGGCTCGTCTTTTGAGATATTGTTATCGAATTCATAATAGTTTTGCATGTCATTATATAAGTGAGACCTTAATCATAAGGGAATGTATTTGAATGTAAGGGTTTGAATGGACTTGTCACTAATCATGGGTTGTAGTAAGTAGACATTCGGTAATAAACGGTACCATTGGTGTGTATAGTGGAAATACCAGACTAAATTTTGGATATGTTGGGATGCAATTGTGTGTAAAGATTTGAGGTCATAATACCGAACATATCCAAATTTCAAGAACAAAATTCCGTTGTAAGGGGGGAAGTATGTAACACCCCGTATTTGTGAGTATTTATAATTTAATTAATTCCGATATTTTTAAATTACACGAGTGCCATAATTTAATTGAATTAATTTATTATGTGTGAACAAATTATTATGTAGTTATTTAAAATATTAATCGGGAGAGATAATGATTAATATTTATGCAATAAAATTACTAAGTGAATTGTAAATGATTATTTCACGTCATAACAAGTGATAGTGACGTGACAGTGTTTTATCTCAACCAAAAGTCACGTGTAGACCATTTGAGGTCGGGATTGAAAATTATTATAGAGTGACTTGGATGGCAATTCCGAGATCACGGTTGGTTCCAGAAGGGTCGAGATAGTCAATATATTGTACTTGGGGGTAGTAATTGGGTCCCGGGGCCTTTTTAGATATAAGCGAGCCTATACGGGAGTGTTCAGATCATTTGGGCTTGGCCCATCAGCCTAATTTTGGGACTAGGAGTTTTAAACATAGGCTTTAGAAATAGAGGCAGACATAACTTATATTGAAAATCCTAGAAATTGAGAGAAGAGAGAAGGAAGAAAAATAGGGGACTTTAGAGACCAAATTGAAGGAGGAATTGGAGGTGCTTAGTCAGATTCGTTGTCTCCTATGTGAAATCATACCATACCAATCCAATAAGGTAAGTAAATAAATTTCTTTTGATTTTTAGTTGTAAAAACTTATATTCATATCATGGTAGGTGTAGACAAACTCGTTTTGGGGAGGGTTGTCACATACTAGAATGGGCGTTTGGGGATTTAGGCATTTGATGTGAAAATAAATGCTAAATTAATGATGGGATGATATAATATGTTATTGAAATTTGAATTTGAGTCAAAATCCAGTAGCTAATCTCATTTTATTTGGAGTATATAATCGGATTGAATGAGGAATTTGAATAAAAGTGAGAAAACTCAATTCGTGGATTAATTGATTTAAGTAGGAATCGTTAATATTTAATGATGCATTTGATGTTTAGAAACTGTTGAAAACATGTATTAATCATTTGGTAAGTTTGGGTTGAGTTTTGAGATAAATCCATGGAGGTTTGGGTGAACAAAAATGGAAGGAAACAATTCGGGAAGATGAAGTTTGTGGGAATCAAAACTATGTCATTTTTATTGGCATGGCCGAACCGGTTTGATTCTTCTTCTTGTTCAAAACATAGAAATGTAGGTCTTTTCGTTACGATCGCATGGGCGTCGACTTCGTATTTTTCTAATTTTTTTTAATTATTTATGTTTTTATTATGGGATAGTGTCTGCGATCGAAATCTTTGGCGGGAAATCAAATCTGGATTATTAGGGATGTCCGTAATTGAGTGTAGGACTCTGGAAAAATATTAAGGAGCATTATTTCTACCTTGAAATTCAATGGGAATGAATTTGGGGTATGGATTTAGGAGTGGTTAGGATGAACAACACTTGAAAATATATGAACGATTTCGAATGGAAATTTCGGATGGAATTAGGATAAGGGCTGGATTGAGATGTGCTTAGTATCTTGAATAAAAATATGTTGTGATATATATAAATTGTAATTTAATACTTTTATAATTAAGAGTCAAAAAATTGACTCGGGAATTATGAGCTAGTGCTACGGGTGTTAGGCACGTGATAGCCAGATTTAATTCAATTATATATATATACGGGATTATGGCAGTATATATGTATACTTGTATATTTTATAAATATCGATGCGAATGATATTTACGTGAAAGTATACCCCTCTATTGCTACCGTCGGAGGTTGCGGGATGTGGGTGAATCCCGTGGCTAGTCAATGCAATAGAAAGTATAGTTCCCAGGTCATATCGTTCAGTATTTTTATTGTGTGATTTATTTTCGAGGTGAGACGTTTTGGGTATTATTCGATCTCATTCTTGTGGAAATATGACCGCCTCCACCACGTTTGGGATATTTTTACAAATGTTCGGTGTGAGCTAGTCTAACTTGTGGAAAGTGGATTAGAGTTAGAATACATGTGATATGATAGCATTGTAGAGACAAGCATCTGGTGAATTATTACTCGGGAGGATGGTTACTATACGTGACATGTGTTTGAATGTTAGAGTATACTAGTACGTATGTAATACGAGTAAATAATTATATATGGTATTAATACATGAATTATAGATGTATTTCAGATATAACTAGTGTGAACATTATATAATAATTAAAGTAGAAATAATTAAATAAGTTAATGAGAGGAATAACTTATAAATCAAAGTAAGGAATACTCGGGTTAGAGTAAGGTGATAGAAAGGTTGTAACAGGACTAGTTAGGTGGGGTAGTATAACTAGTTGTGTTAGAAGGTGAACGTTAGGTGTGCACAATAGATGAGGGGTGAGTAATACCTCAAGAGTATGAGATACCCATTTAAATATGAAAAGTGTTCATAAATGTTTAATTGTTTCATCTTAATTACTTGCTAAATATTTTTGAAATGGTTTTGGGCTCTGACCCGTGTCAAAATATCTTTTTCCAAAAATATTTTAGGTGTCCAGCCACAGGGACGTCAAGCTTGATAACTCATTCCAGGGATGCGTAGCTGCAGCATTGTGGAGGCTTGCAAGATTTTGTGTAGACGAGTCAACCATTCATTCCTAGATTAAGATTTCTGATTCAATATTTTATTTGGGCATGCTGCCCCATTCAAATGATTTAGTACTTCAATGTATTTATCAGATATTGTGGATTCAGTTTATTATTTCAGACTTGTAGTTGGTTTTTATTGTTAGGAGCCGATGGTTTATTCAGTATTATTAATTATTTATCTGTCATGTGGTTGTTCAAATTATTATAATGGAAATGGTTTGGTTATGTTGTTAATTTTTGCAAATTATTACATTAATGAAAGATAAAGTTTGGCACGGACTTAATTAAACATTTGTGGTTAGTAATTTAAAAAGTTTTTGACAGTGATTCTAACAATGAACCAAATGAGATTCCTAGTTATTTTGATAAAGGAATGATCACTTTTGATTAAAATAGGTGGGGTGTCAAACCATATATTGCAATATTGTTCATAAAAGTGGAAGAAAAACTCAAAATAACTCTTGTTTTAACTTTTTAACTACAACTATTAATTTGTGAGGAATGAATATTTTAAGAAAATAATTTGGTTTTCACATTTATCCTGTGAAGAATTATGAAAACCTTTGGAATGCAATCGATGCACTTGGATCATATCTCTCTAAGTACTGGTGGGAAAGGCAACATTGTAATTTCATCTTGTTTTACATATTTTCTTAATAAATCATACCATTAATTAGGGACGAATTAGAAAAGAAATGAGTTTTTTTTACTTTAATAGATTACTAATTTTTGATGTTGGACTTTAATACAATTTAATTAGTTTATTAGACTAAACTACATTTTTTGTTGCCAAATATCACTAAAGATCACTTTTAACGGCGAAATTTTCACAGTTAGGGATATTTAGCGATAAAAAATGTATTAAAGTCTAATAATATGATTAAAATATATTTAAGTCCAACATCAAACATTAATAATGTACTAAATTAATCCACCCTGGCTTGGGCCGGTGGTAAGGGACACTTGTTTGGGCCAAAGGTCTCGAGTTCGAAACCCTCTAGTGGGTACTTTTTGGAAATGATGACCCCTAATTTCAAATTTTACAAAAAGTAATTTCCTTTTACATCCGGAATAGTGATGGTTCAATAAAACAGTTACATAAACCACATTTTAATTTCTTTCAAATTAAAATTAAACTAAACACAAAGTGACATTAAATTAAACAACAAATTAATTTTCACTTAAACAAATTAATTCAATCCAAGTCCTATAAGTATGCCTACCACAAGTAATTAATCCAATTTGCAAATTAGGCCAAACCAAATTTTATCCAATAAAATTAATGACTTGTATTAAATTAAATTTTTACCCAAATTAAATATACCAATTTTATCTTTTTAACCTAAGCGTGCATCTATTGTGATTTGGAAAAGATAAAATAAGTAAACAACCACTACGCCGCGATGTACGAGGAAAAACCCACAATGGAAAAAAACCTCGGACGAACCTAGCCTCAAATCCACTAAGTACGGTTTTACAAGTACAAGATAAAAAAGACTTACAACACTCGACTTGAATCCGTCCAGACCCCGACGCTTATTCTTGTACACACCTTTTCCTAGTGAATAACCACGGAGGTCCACCGCGGTCTCGGAATCCACCGATTGAACTTTTTCAGTCACCGCCACCCGAATAAGGAGCCTTTCTCCAAGTCGGTATGTTACAGCAAACAATATTCTTCTTTGTGGGATGTAGAAGTAAACCCAAACTTCTCTTCTTTGAGGTGTAGAGAAACATACCTATGCCAAACACTCCAAGCAAGGATATATATTAAGGAACTTGGAATAAACAAACTATTGGGTGTGTATGTGTTTTGGTGAATTTAATGCATAAAAATCAAACACAAAACATGAAACTTTTTCTTGGAAGATTTGCTCTCTCTAAAGTCTCTTAAAATGTGAAAAAGTTACTTGAAAAAGGTTGGTTCCCGCACTTGATAATTCTGTCAAAAAGTAGTGGGGAAAAGATAGTGGGAACATGGAGAAAACTGCAAAAAACTTCCCAAAAATTGTTCCCGCCAATGTCGTTCGAACGACTTTAGTAACGATGTTGCAGTGCGAAAAAAGCAATCTCGTTAGAAGTTTTGGTCGAACGACCTGGAAATCTCGTTCGAACGAGATGCCAGTTCATTCGAATGATATTGGAATCTCGTTTGAACGATATTCTAATTCGTTCGAACGACGTGTCAGAAAAAGCAATATTCATTTTAAGTCCAAAACTTTTTATGAAAAGTTCTAAATATTATTTTCTGAGTAAAACAAAGTCGTTACAAATTATTTATAAAAAAATTATAAATTACACCCAATAAATTTTCAAAGCTCCTATATATATAAAAAATTCATTAATACCTTAGGAGCATTGGAACCAATGTTGTTGACGTAGAAACGAGGCACACTAAACTCGGCATATGATGAAGCTTTATACTATTGGCCGCTACGTCTTCAACAAACACGTCATAGGTGATAAAGGGTGAAAAGTAGCATCGCATCAAAACACTAATCGTTGTTTTCTGTTCACTGCCTTAATACAAAAACCTAAATTAGACTGCACTTGCGATACAAGTATAGCGGTAAGCCGGGTATCGAAAATCTACAGAGACGAGTTGCTAGAATTTATAGGATTTAATACTCCTAAAATAAAAGTGTAAAAGGTGATAGGTTGGAAATAAAGAAAAGGGAAAAAATAAGAAGTTAAGTCTAAACTAGAATTAATAAAACAAGAGTCGGGATCGTGTCCCCACCATGGGCTAAACAACTAATAATTAGAATTTCGATTCGAAAACATTTAATAGAGCATTTTCAATTAAGTATAAACATCACACAATAAAGAATTTAACCCAAAGTTACGAGATTAAACATTTAATCAAAAATGGTCACACGCGGATTAAATTCGGATTATCGCTATAAACACTAACGTTGCGTAACAAATAAAGTTAAACGCATAATAATTCGACTTTAATACCCGAGGTTTCAATTAAATGCAATTTTCTCCAAAACCTAACTTTCGGAGCTCAATGCCCATTAATGGCGAAAATGCAATCCCAACCCATAAAACTACTCCCTACACATGATTAAACTAAGTAAAACAACTAATTAACAAAAGCAAACAAGAATTAACAAACTATAACTAACTAACTATCTAAGCAATAAAAGTAACTACAAAGCAAGAAATCAAGTAAATAAGCATTAAACAAAGGAAAGTGACAATGAATAGTAATATACTTACATAAATGGGATGAACCCAAAGAGAAAGGAGGAGAGGGAAGCTCCAACAAAAATCCCCAAAGTTCTCTAACCTAAAATGAAATATATCTCCAAAGAAAAGCCTACAACATTCTATTTATACCCCAAAACAAACCCCCAACAAAATCAAGCCAAAAAACCCAAAATAAGTCAATTTTCGTCCATATCTGATGGGACCGGTTGACCTCTATTTTGGGACCGGTCAACCGTAGTTTTGGAATTTGCCTTGGGCCCCTTTTCCTCTTCGAACCAATTTTGATGCGTTACACGGAAACGGCTATAACTCCCTCATACGGAATCAAAATGAGGCGTGGTCGGAACCGACACGAAGCTAATTCAATTCTCTACATGATTATATTTTGAAACCCTCCAAATTATGCAGTATAAAATTACCAAAATTCCCTTGAAGTAGAAGAAAATACCAAAACCTTTCGGAAATGGGCATAACTTCCACATACGGAGTCAGAATGACACACGGTCAATGGACACGAAAAGATAATTTGATGATATAAATGTTGGTAACTTCATTCCATAAAAATAGTGAGTTTAAAAAGACCAAATGGCCCTTGAAGTAGCATTCGACGACGGAACTTCTCCGAAATGCAACCGACCCTCACTTTTAGCGTTCCAATACCTACAAAAGAACAAATAACCCCTGCAAAGCATGTATATATTAAAATCCAAGGTTGTTTGGTTAATGAGCATAATTATAGGCATTTAGGATCGTAAAAGTGCTAGAATGCATAAAGATAACGGGAGAAAATATGCAATATTCGATACGAATTCGGAGGCTTGGATGTATACACTTTAACACTATCCTATGACTCAAATGTTTTTTTTTTTCGAAATTAAGCCATCACGGCATTAAGACTCAATCGGATACTTGTGTCCTTACCAATCTCCCCCTTTGGCTATTCCAGAATAAAAACCAACCAAAAATCCTAAAGGGATGTCAAGCTCTACCAGACTTGAAAAAATGTCCCACCTAAGATAAAAATTACATAGCTTGACTCAAAAACCCAAGGATCAATATATTTGCCGATGAATGTTGCCATTTAGAAGGTAACGCATAGGGAATATCAAGAATATTAAATGCATGTAAAATAAATACTCCCCCTAAATTAATTCTCCCCTTTATAAAATAAATGACCTACTTAGAAAGACGTCTACCCCTAAGATAAATCTCCCAAACTAAGATACGATGACAATAGGAATAGATACTATTTATCCCCCTATTATTCTTCCCTTTTTTTTATTCAGGAATAGACAAAGGATAAAAAACTAATTTCAACATGATGAAGCTTAGAGAGATAAGAACATGAAAGCATATGGGCCATAAAATCGAAACTAATCCATAGAAAGAATAACGAATACCAACGAAGATGTAAAAAATGATATCAATGTGATACATAAGATACTAAGCATGTGATATCAACAATAATATGCAACAAGATAGATACCAATTATGAATTAGAAGCATAGATGGACTAGAAAGTGAGGCAAAGAAAAAATATCATATATATGTAGACATAATGACTATCACTAGCGCACACTCACATATATATAGGTATAGACACCACAAATAATACACAATATAATAAGCTTTTCACACTTGTATGGAAAAAATGTGTCATATGGAAACCGAAGTGTAGGGGTGTGAACTAGTAACAATTAAATTTAGACCCAATCACTTAAAACATGTTCACTGAGTTCTCAATTGATTGCAAACTTCATCACATTTGAATATCACCTCATGTGACAATATAAATCGAACTTAACATACACAATGCATACAAGCCTAGAATTTTGATGATTCTACAAATCAATAGAGTCATTACATTGAAAGTACAACTAGGATAAACGTACATTGTGCAAAACGTTGATATACCATCCAATCTCCCTCAAAATAAGCATACTATTTTAATATTTTGAATGAATAAATCAACTAAAAAAAATAGGCCTTGGAAAATATTTTCTTTTAATGCCATTATTCTTTTAGGCCTTTGGACCATGTATTTGTTTTAGGTCCAAGCAAACAGTGGCTTACTCGTAAAGGATGATTTTTCCTTTCGGAGCCCTTCCCCTTCCCCTTCCCCATGCACATGATATATATGTAATCTTTTATCTCTCAATTATCGCGTGGAACGGATTTTAACATGCACTAGTCCTCCTAGGTTACATAACATGTAGATGACAAGATTGGTAGGAGAACACCTCACAAAGCTCAAATATACATACAAAGTAATAATTTCAAGAGATCTCATACATGTATGAATTGAGGCATATAAAAATAGAATCCATTATAGCAACACAAAATCTAACTACTCCATGTAAGCATGGTAATGAATATTTTAAGGATTGACAATCTTAACCAAAAGTTATAGCTATATGGGAGCAAAAAAGAAGGGCTTCAAACATAAGTATATGCCACTTAGAGTGTGTCAAACTAAAATACACCCAAAACAAAAATCTCTTTAAGTTTTTGACATTTTCTTAACGAAAGAAGCAAAAATATTTGCTCAAAAAACAAACAAAAATCATTTGAATATTTCATTAAGCCTAAATTACTAAAAGGTAAAACACAAATGATAAACAAAAATCTTTTTGTATTTTTCATTTAATGCAAAATAAATTGAGAGAACTATAATACAAAAGATAAACAAACATCATAATTCTAGCATGTGATAAAGCATGAAGTATAGACTAGAACAATGATAAAGAAGCATACAATTAGCATGAAGTACAAAAGCTAAAGTATGCAAACAAAACTAACACATTCAACCTTTAAATTTAGCAAGGGATGTTTCATGTGAAAGAAAATGACAATCAACAATCTAATATCTAGTGCGTCTAAAATTGATTTCCTAACCCATATAGATGTATATTTAAAATGACTAGATTTGGGAACTAATGAAATGCTAGACATAGACTTCCTAGAACTTCTTTTAAGATAAAACCAAAATGACCTAAGGTGACCTTTCCTACCACAATGCAAGTATGTGAAAACACGAGGAATGATACCTAAGGTGTGATCTTTTCTAAAGTCCTTGGATAAAGTTGATCAACTTTATCCAAGGACTTTAGAAAAGGTCACACCTTAGGTATCATTCCTCGTGTTTTCACATACTTGCATTGTGGTAGGAGAGATCACCTTAGGTCATTTTGTTTTTATCTTAAAAGATGTTCTAGGAAGTCTATTGTTACATCTAAGACCATTGTTTGTTTTAGACGGTCATGATCGTCTAAAACAAACAATGGTCTTAGTTGTAACAATAGAAATATTTGAACCAGATGAGCTAGAACCATTACAACTACTACTCGAGTCTTGTAAGTAATTTTTCATTTTTAAAATTTTGGACTCAAGTAATAAATTAGACTCCTCAATTTTACGGGACTCCTTTTTTAAATTTTTTATAACTCCTAAAAGGTTATCACGCTCCCCCTCAATGCGAGCAAACTTGTCCCTAAGAGTCTTTTCTTGACTATCACTCTATTTCTTGGACATATTTAAAATATTAGAATTGTGATTTATGTCCATGAGCTTTTCACGAAAAATATCTTTTTGAGATAACGAGGTTTGCAAAAGTTCAATTCTAGATTTAAAACATAAATTTTTATTTTCAAGAAACTTAATTATTTTTGCAAATCTCACATTTAATTCTCTTAAATTTTCATTACACTTATTAAGCCCATTAAATTCCTCTCCAATAGCAAAAAATTCATTATCATTAAAAATTGACAAATTATCATTAAGACGTCCCATCGAGAGATACAAAACAAAAAAATGCGAGTGAGTAAAACATGAACCACCTAAAAATACAAGGAGCACAAAAATAATAAAAGTCGAAAAATGAATCTTTAACGCGGTAAATTAGCGCTCCGTATCTGATACCACTTGTTGGAATGATAGGACCCCTAATTTTAAATTTTACAAAAAGTAATTTCCTTTTACATCCTAAATAGTGATGGTTCAACAAAACAATTACATAAACCAAATTTTAATTTCTTTCAAATTAAAATTAAACTAAACTCAAAGTGACATTAAATTAAACAACAAATTAATTTTCACTTACATAAATTAATTCAATCCAAGTCCTAGAAATATGCCTACCACAAATAATTAATCCAATTTGCAAATTAGGCCAAACCAAATTTTATCCAATAAAATTAATGACTTGTATTAAATTAATTTTTTACCCAAATTAAATAGCACCAAATTAAATATAACAATTTTATCTTTTTAACCTAAGCATGCATCTATTGTGATTTACAAAAGATAAAATAAGTATACAAGCACTACGCCGCGATGTACTAGGAAAAACCCACAACGAAAAAATACCTCGGACGACCCTAGCCTCAAATCCACTAAGTACAATTTTACAAGTACAAGACAAAAAGACTTACAACACTCGACTTGACTCTGTCCAATCCCTGCCGCTTCTTCTTTTACACACCTCTGCCTAGAGAATAACCACGGAGGTCCACCGCGGTCTCGAAATCCACCGATTGGACTTTTTCAATCACCGCCACCCGAACAAGGACCTTTCTCCAAGTGGGTATGTCACAACAAATAATTTTCTTCTTTGTAGGATGTAAAAGTTAACCCAAACTTCTCTTCTTTGAGGTGTAGAGAAAAAATTCGGTGCCAAACACTCCAAGCAAGGATATATATTAAGGAACTTGGAATAAACAAACTATTGGGTGTGTATGTGTTTTAGTGAGTTTAATCCATAAAAATCAAACACAAAACATGGAACTTTTTCTTAGAAGATTTGTTCTCTTTAAATCTCTTAGAATGTGAAAAAGTTACTTGAAAAAGATTGGTTCTCGCATTTGATAATTCTGTCAAAAAGTAGTGGGGAAAAGATAGTGGGAACATGGAGAAAAATACAAAAAACTTCCCAAAAATCGTTCCCTCCAATGTTGTTCGAACAACTTTTTCGTTCGAAAGACTTTACTAACGATTTTCCAGTGCAAAAAAATCAATCTCATTAGAATTCTCGTTCGAACGACCTGGCAATCTAGTTCAAACGAGATGCCAATTCGTTCGAACGACATTGGAATCTTGTTTGAACGATATTCCAGTTCATTCGAACGATGTGTTAGGAAAAAAAATATTCATTTTAAGTCCAAAACTTTTTATGAAAAGTTCTAAAAAGTATTTTCTGAGTAAAACAAAGTCGTTACAAATTATTTATACAAAAATATAAATTACACCCAAAAAATTCCCAAAGCTCCTATATATATATATATATATATATATAATGCATTCATACCTTAGGAGCATTGGAAGCAATGTTGTTCACGTAGAAACGAGGCACACTAAACCCGACATATGATGAAGCTTTATACTCTTGGCCGCTACGTCTTCAACTAACACGCTATAGGCTTGGATGGATACACTTGAACACTATCCTATGACTCAAATATTTTTGTTCGGAATTGAGCCAACACTACATTAAGACTGAATCGGAGACTTGTGTCCTTACAGTTGCGGTCAGATTTGAAGCGGGGCGTGCATTAGGGCAGTTTTAGAACAGTAGGCCCCTTATTTAACTTGTATGAGGGGAGTCAAAAAATCTCGTTTGTGTGAAATTTCAGAGTTATAAAAAAAGAAAAAAATGTATTGAAATAAATAAAAACCTATAAGAAAAAAAAACTATTCAATTGGGAATAATAAAGAAAATTGTAAAAGTTTTCCAAGAAGCCAATTGTCATTCATTTTGGCGGGTCATTTACCAAAATTTTTGCTAATATAGTACCTTTGACGATCCCAGTTTGAACGTTTTCAGCATGTATAATGCTTTTTAGGAAATATACATGTTCTCGTGGAGGAGGTCTTTTGGAATCACGAATGGAGAGAAAGGTCTAAATCGGGCGGGTTAGGCATCTACGAATATAAAATACCTCTGAAAAATTAAAAGCAACTATATATTTCATATAAAACAATTTTGGTGGTTATTTATAAGAATATATAGTAATAAATCAGAATAGATTTGGTGGTTAATCAAATTAGAATATTCACTTTTAGGACTTAAAATAATATTGATTATGGATACAGAACATTCAACTTTACATTTATGGAAATAGTCCATACTTTTTACGAAGTTGAAGTTATTTTTTCAAAAATATCAATTTTATCCTTAAATAAAAAAAATTTCTATTATGTTTTTAGGACAATCAACTTTTCTTTTATAGAACGGTCCTAATATAGCTTTAGGACAATTAACTTTTTTTCAAAAAAATATAATGCCTATTGTAATTTTAAGACAATCAGTTTTTCTTTTATAAAAATGATACTTATTTCCTTTTTCATTAATAGAAATAAATTGATTATGCCTTTTTAGGACATGTAATAGTGTTGGTTATAGATAAAGGACACTCAACCTTTTTATGGGTTAAAAATACTCCTTAATATTTTTAAGTTGATTTTATTTTTAATAAAATACCAATCATTCCTTATATTAGAAAATGTAAAATAATATTTATTTTCCAACCACCATACCTTTGCTTCTTCGATCGCCCTTTTTTTTTGCCTTCGACCACTAGAGGGCTTCCGATCGCTGATGCTCTAATCGATAAATGGTAAATAAAAATTTACGATATAAAAATTACAAAAACCTTTATTGATTTTTAATTTCTCAAACCCCACAAATTTTGTTTCACCATTTGGCATCATACCATCTCGCTCATCCCCAAACTTATGAACCGCAAATTCAAATTTACGAATATTTCACTGCACAATTAAGTTTGCAGAGTCAAATGCAGTAACATTTTTTCCCAATTAGAAATCGTAAATTTTAATTTGAAGTATAAAATATTTTGAATCTCCCCCCCCCCCCCCCCCCAAAAAAAAATAATGTCAAAGCTCACTGTCTCCTTATCAGGATTCCTTCCATTCACAATAACAATAATTTTTTCATGGAAGAACCCTGTTACACAAACATGTTATCTAAACCTGCTCCGTAACTACTTCTCGAAACATGAAGACTATGATGAAAACTGTCAAAGAATACAAGATTTTGTCATCTCAACAATCATGGTAGAAGTATACGTTTGGAGCAGTAAAAAAGTTTTGAGTATTTTTTTGGGGTTTACTTATTTTTATGAGGCAATATTTTTCTTAAAGGAACTCAAAATTTTTTAAAGATTTTTTTTTCAAAATTCGACGCCTTGTTCAAGCGAGGGTCATAGTCGTTTGAACGAGATTTAACGAGGTACCAAAGTGTTTCATACTATAATCTCATTAAATGATGTTGTTCAAATTCGTTCAAACGAAATAAGGTAGTTGTTCGAATGACATACCTTTTTGTTTGAACGACTGGGCGCATATTTTGTTTTTTTAATGAATCTATTCCTATTATCTTTGGTTTTAACTTTTTTATTTTCCTTTATTATAAAAAGGCTGAACGAGATTAGATATTCTAAAAACTCTATTGTGAAAAGAAAAACACCTTTTGAGTTCTCTTTCTTGATAAAAAATCCTCAGAATCATATTCCTCACCCCTAGAATATATTCAAGATCACTTTTTCTAACATCAAGAAGGTTTCTTATGATACACTATTGTAGAAACTTTTGTCTCCAACTGATTTTATGAAACGAGGTTTCACTATTGAAGAAGGAAGAAGGCTGAATCGATGGATACTGAGGCTAGACCCCTACCTGTGGACGACTCTGGAGCTGGGTCATATATGTTACCGTTTTGAAGAGTCTGCGCATCTAACTTAGTATTGGTAAGTTTTTTATAAGTTAACTGTATTCAAAACTGTGAATTGCGCTCAATAAAAGGTTTTGCCATGCAAAATGATTTTTCCTCATCTCGTGTGTTTTTTGCATGTTTGGTTTGAAAATTGTAAACAGATATTTGAACACAATTCACATGCATACCATAATTAGTTAAAGATGTGTTGGGGGTATTTAATTAAATAAATTGATCCATTAGTTCTTGCGCATTCTCAAATTGGTATCAGAGTAGGTTACACCAAATTGTCGTGTGATCCCTTTTCAGCAATTTTTTTTTAATATCATTTTTTTTTGAAAAATTGTTGATATTTATAAAGCCGAAATATAATGGATAATCTGTATAATCGAATGCCCATTTTTATGTTTCAAATTATGTTTATTGGAAAACTAGGATGAGGTTAGCCTTAAAAGAAATTGATGAATGTGTATGGTTGGTTTGTGAAAGAGGATGGCACTACCCACTGTGACTGCCGAAAATGTCAAAAGTCCTAAACTTATTGCTTCAAGGACTGAAGGTGAATGTAGATGCATTACTTACAACTCTCGTGGCTTAAGTGAAATTTTGGGAGCCGTCACCCTTGACGAGTTCTGTCGCATTTTGACGTGCACCACGTCTAAAGAAGCATGGGAAACCCTCTAGCTCATACAAAAGGGTACCAACGCTGTAAAGGCATATGAGTTTCAAAAATTTAAATACCAAATTTGAGACCATTAACATGCTAGAGTTCAAGTATTTCGATGAGTTTTATGCACGTTTATCAGACATAGTTAATTGTAGTTTTGATTTGGGTGAGAAAATTCTTGAGACAAGAGTCATTAAGAAAATTTTGAGATCCATTCCAACCTTTTCATTCCTAAGTTCACCGTGCTTAATTCATTGGGGATATTAGATACTCTTTGTTTAGATGAACTTGTAGGAGATGTTCAAACGTATGAGATAGATATGTTTCCCAAAACTATTAAACCTAAGGAAAAAGTGGTTGCTTTGAAAACTTAGACTAAGAAAAAGAATAAAGAGAAAGTTTGTGAGTTCGAGTCTGACTTTGACTTTGAACCGAATGACTTAGCGTGTTAGATTTGGAGTACTCTAATAAGCTTTTAGTGATCTTTAAATCGAGACTTTAAAAATGAAAAAGCTTGATAACAACTTGTCTCTTAGTGTGTTAGATTTGGAGAAGGAAGTTAAAGTATTGAAAGAGCGTGAGGCGTTGGTAAGTCAACTTGAGAAGGTAAAAGTTTCTTTGTGTGAGAAACTGATTATTTTAGGTAGGAAAAAGACCGATTTGACCAACACCGTGGCTAATCTTACAAGAGATCTTCAATATTCATTGGAGACTCGTGAGAAATTTGAAGCCCATGTATCCCAATTTGAGATTGACTCGAACGTGCTTAAGAGGTCAAGGTCACTTTAAAGGACACATTTAGGAAGGTTGGAAAGATGCTCCTCGGTCTGTGTTAGGTAATGTTGAGAGGCAAAGATTAGGTTATGACAGTGCATCCACTTCTAAAGATGAAACTGAGATGATTACTGAGTTTGTGATGGATCCTTATGGTCCTCTTCCTAACTCACCTAAGAAACCAAACCTACCAAGGAGAGCTTCTCCTAGACGTTTAGATAAAGGTAGACCCAAGCCCATTTATGTATGTAACCATTTCAAATAAACAGGTCACCTTAGAGAGTTTTGTTTTAAGCTAGGGAGAGTTTCTCATATGCGCGTTCCCCTATATATTTCCACACAAGTTCCTACACATGTTGTCGCACGCACTCCCACATGTGTTACTCCGCACACTCCCTAACATCACCATAGAGATTTTGAGATTTTTCGAGAGCAAGTAGAGTATTTAGTTAAGACTTCATAAAATTTGATGGAGGAATTTCATAGGATGTCATCTCCTTTTGAGAACTCCTCCAATCCTAATGATCGGGGTTGATACTTGCTTATAGAATATGATGATTATCATTACATCTCTTATTCTTATTTATAGACTATATGATATTTATGTTATCATCCTATCTATATTTTTCATTTTAATATTTTTAGAAAAATCCAAAAAGAGTTTTGTTTTTCTAGAATTTTTTTAAAAATACAAAAAGATTTTCAATTTTTAAGAAAAAAGTGAAAAAGGCAAAAAGATTTTATTTTAATAAAATTTTGAAAAATTAAAAAAGAGTTTTCTATTTTTTTTCCACTATATATGGATGAACATTTAAGATGTCTGGATTATCCATTCATTTCATATTTTCACGTGACTCTTTCATAGTATTTTGAAACATGACATCAATTCTACAGTGTGCTTAATAATGTTTTGATTCGTTATGTTGCTATTTGATGACTACTTTCTATATGCTTAACTCCTAGTCACCTTTAATACACACATGCATGCTCTTACTTGTTACTTATCGAATACAATGTTCTCATCTCAATTTTTCTTTATAACGAACCAAATGTAAGAAGAGAAAAAGTTGCATATGTAAGAACCATTGCCCGGATTTAAATCATTTTTTCAAAAAATACTTATAAATGTTAAACAACGGAAAGGGATACAAAAGAAAAAAATATTATTTGTGTGAAAAGACACCATTTGTATTAAAGAGCCAAAAAATATTAGAGGCACAAATAACAGAAGTGCCAGGCCAATTTTTGATACATTGATGCTACACAGCATATAAGCATGAATTTCTTCAAAAATCATTGAGAGTTTATCATCATATATGTGAGATTTTGAGGTAAATAAAGTCGAATATTAATGGGTTTGCACAACTAAAATGTATCGAAAAAATATTACATACTCTGATGCCATTAGTGTGAGAATCATTTATGTTCGTGATATGTTGATTAAGTTGAATCAATTTCACTTGAGTTTACCAATTTTATGTAACAACCCCCATTTTCTCACGTAAATGTCGGCTAGGCATGATACGACGAAGATGGGGATTGTATTTTAATTAATATCATTCTCAGTATCAGTATCAATATAATATAAATGATGTATTAAAGGCCCAAGATTAAGGTTCAATAAATACTTCCATAACAATAAATAAATCCAAACGAATACCAAGTGAATAATAAATCTTTCATGAAAGTAAGTATCTCAACCCAACATATTGTAAATAAATCTCGAGCTTATGCCCTTACAAATGTCTCAAAAGAAATAAGTAACTGTAGCTGAGAAGCACCTATGCTAGAGCCAATGAATCTGAAAGTCTGATAAGAAAATGAGATCGCAAGACTAATACCACAACAATCCCGCTATCCTCGTCTAAAAGCACCCGGGGGAGAAAACAATTAATCAATTAATGATACAATAAATACAATCGATGCAAAGTAAATATTCCCCATCGTCACTCACATATGATTAATATGTCACCCCTCAACTAAGTGTATATTACCCGCATCTCGATAAAATCCCAAATAATAAATATGATGATCATGCCAGATTAATATTTATTGGATTGATTATACTCAACTATTACAACTGAGCCGACTATGTTTAATTACTCAATCCCAAGGTATCACAGTCTTATATTTATCATAAAAATGGCATAAACATCTATTATGCACAACATAGTAAAAGTCTGTGATTTATGTCTACTTCCTTAGACAATTTAATTAATCTCATTTAGTCCGGGTAATTTATATATAAGTCCTTTCATGTATGCGACATACAAAGGCATCTACCGTTGGTGTCTCGTTCATACTCTATTGGCATATCCGAAGGAAACTCTTATCCAATACGAACATAAAAAACACACATAAGTTAGAGTGGTCCCTATGTAGTACACCAGTTTACGGCCTATACCTAGCGGTGGCAAAGGATCCCAGTATCAACACGTACTTCTCATAGATGGAATTTGTATGTAGAACCTAAATGACTTACACAATGTCTAGCCCACCTATGCCGACGGGTGATATGCAGTCCCGAATGCACGAAACCCCAAGCCGATAGGACCATCCAAGAACATTGGTATGTCCTCATAGATACACATACATATATATTATTTATCCCTTATATTATGTGTAGGTAACTACTATACAATTACCTTAAATAAAATCCACGTATTGTTTACCATTATCCATTCATTAATAATTAACCATCTCGTAAATTGTTAGTTCTATTTCCCTTAGCAATTATTTAACCATCTAATTAAATGTGACTTTCCAATTAAATGTAGGTACATTTATATTTTTAATAAATTCCTCGTTGGCCTAAACATCGTCGCGCTAGCTCATACGGACAACTAAAAATATCCCGGACTAAACCCTAGGCATAACTTACTCAGCCCCCAGCACCAAATTGATTCGGTTCTTGGCCGAATCGATTCGCTGCCAAACCGAATCGATTCTCTCCAAGGCCAAATCGATTTGGAATTTTGCAGAAGCCCATATTTGCTTGTTATTTCTAATACAATATTTATTCTTTCATTATCAAGATCAATTATAATAGTTCATTACATTGTATACACATATAATTAAGTCTCTAACACGTAGTTAGCCATCTTAGAATGATTAATTTCGTATGTTAACCCCAATTTCATTCCCATTTTTCCCGAATTTATGAACATGGATAAAGAATCTAAGTTCGGATTTCTTCCAAACTCTTAACAATGTATAATTCAGTTTATGGAGTATCTAGTATGGAATTTACATCATATATGAAGATCATAAGAATGTGTTAAAGTTCTATACATATGATTTCCAAGAATTCCCAATTTTATCTTAAGAACCCTAAGGTTTCTGATATCAAAATTCAAGAATCAATTCCTAGATTTCTGGATTATCAATCTATGTTTTAATTAATCCTCTACATGCATGAGATTATTTCCTAAGATTTAATCATCAAAATCCAACCTAAACCCATAAATCATATAGGGTCATTACAATGCATCAAGAAGTAAATTGGAAATCAAATTGAGCAAGAAAATTCTTGCTTGAATACATAGTTGATGAAACCCCCATAAAATTCCTTGAAATCTCCTTTGAATTCTTTAAAATCTCCTTACTATGGTTTCTTCCTCTCTCTTTCTCTCCGTGGTGTGGCTAGGGTTCTAAGATATAACTTACTGGGAGTTAATTAACTTCTTAATTAAGTGATTAACTCCTAAATCCCGAGTTGGGTTGAAAGTCCAAGTTTTGGACATCCACATGGGCCCGAATCCTCAACCAGACTAGCCTAAAACTCTCCCAACTTATATACCTATGCCTCGGGACCATTTCTAAAGATTTAAAACACCTAAACGAGCCCATATACTCCCCGATATACATTCCGATTATTTTTATCCCAACATTATATTTTATACTTGTGTCACACTTCATTTATGAATTTTCTACCACAAATGCAATTATTATAACATTAATATAACATAAATCCATCACACGTAAATACAACATAACAATAATTTATTTGTTCACATTTAATAATTTTAATTCACCGATATAATTCGATTTCCATAATTTTTTATTTTATTTTAAAACTGTAATTCTATTATTTGTCTTAGAATAATATGGGGTATTACATTCTTCCCCATAATAACGAAATTCCATTCTTGAAATCAAGAAAAGTACATACCTAGATAGAAGAGTTCAGGATACTTAATGCGCATGTCATCCTCCCTCTCCCAAGTCGACTCGTCCTCTCGATGGTGTCCCCACTACACCCGAACTAAAGGAACAACCTTGGTTCGAAGACGGCGCTCCCGACGGTCCAGAATGGATACCGATATTTCCTTATTAATAGCTTCTAGATGGATATCTATCTCGTCAATATCAATGTGCTCGTATGCTATCTCATTTCTAAAGAACCTCCGTAATGCGAACTAAGGAAAATGTCATGCATCCGCAGCAAGTGGTCCGATAATCCCAACACATATGCCACAGGCCCAATCCTCTCCAGAATAGGGAACAGTCCCACGTATCAAGGAACAAGCTTTCCTTCATGAATTTATTCAACACCTGATCCCCAAAAACAAAGTCTAAGTGTTTTCGGCCTGCATCCACATAGCTTTTTTGGCTATCCTGGCAATCTGAATCCTGGACCGAATCATTTCTACCTTATTCGAGGTGTCCTGAATGAAATCTTGCCCAAGTAACTTGTTCTTCCCCACCTCCAACCAGCATGAGGGTGAATGCCAAGGTCTCCCACAGAGTGCCTCAAACGGTGCCATCCCTATCGTGAACTGGTAGCTGTTGTTGTACGGAAACTTGACTAAAGGAAAATACTACACCCAGTTCCCCTTAAAATACAAAATGAAAATTCGTAACATTCCCTCCAACATCATGTTTACCCTTTTCATTTTCCCGTCAGTATGAGGATGATATGACGTGATCAATCTCAACTCTGACCCCAAGGCCTGCTGAAAGCTCCTCCAAAAGTGGGACACAAATATCTTATCCCTGTATGACATGATGTTGAGTGGTACCCCATTCATCTTAATAATCTCTGCAAGGAAAAGTCTGGCATATTGCTCAGAGTTGAAATCTGTCCGGACCGGTAAGAAATGAGTGACCTTCATAAATATATCGACGATCACCCAAATGGAATCATGCCCCCTTTGCGATGTAGGTATCCAAGTAACGAAGTCCATGGGGATGCTTAATCATTTCCACACCAGTATCTCCAAAGGTTGCAAAGCACCCGCAGGAAGCTGAAGATCCACCTTCATTAGCTGACACATAGCACACTTGGACACAAAATCTTCTATATCCCCTTTTATCCCGACCCACCAATACTGATGTCTCATGTCATAGTACATCTTATCCCCTTAGGGATGTACCGTAAAGCATGATCCATGAGCCTCAGACATAACGACTCACCTCAAATCCCCATCATCCGGGGCAACCCGTCTCCTCTGGAATCTCAAACCACCATTCGACCCAATGGAATAGTGTTCCACCCCCTTGGCTAACAACTATCTCACTCACTCTGGGCAAAGATAATCTCTTGCTTCTGCCTTCATCACCCGAATAATGATCTCGGGGGTGATGGTGAGAATTGCCATAAATGCACAGTTAGGTCATCATCCCCACTAAGTGACCTCCACTTTGCCTTCCACACTGCCGCTAACTCTAAAATTGACTTTTGACTCAAAGCATCCGCTATGACATTTGTCTTCCTTGGGTGGTACTGAATGTCGAACTAATAATCTTTCAAACTCTAGACACCTCCTCTTACTCATGTTCATCTCGCGATGTGTGTAAAATTACTGTAGGCTCTTATGGTTTGTGATAAGATGAAATTTCTCCCCAAAGAGATAATGCCTCCACACTCGCAATGCAAAAACTACGGCTACTAACTCCTAGTCGTGGGTGGAGTACTGTCCCTCTTGAGGCTTAAGCTTTCAGGAAGCATAAGCTATCGGCCTCTCCTCCTGCATCAAAGCACCTCCAAGTCCCCTCAAGGATGCATATGTGAAGACTTTATATTATATTCCTACCCGAGGTAATGCTAAAACTGATGCTGTAGTCAATCTAGCCTTCAACTCCTCAAATGCTCGCTGACACGCATCATCCCACATAAATGGTACCCCCTTTTTTCGTCAAATTAGTTAAGGGTTCGACGATCTTGGACAACCCCTTAATGAATCAACGGTTCTAATTGGCCAGTCTAAAAAAGATGCAAACCTCGGTGGGTGTAGTGGGCTATCCCCACTCATTACTGTAGAAACTTTCCCCGGGTCTAAGGATATATCTCCCATTTAGACATAATGTAGCCTAAGAAATGTACCTCTCTCAGCCAGAAATCTCATTTCTCGAACTTCGTATAAAACTGGTGATCTCATAGCGTCTATAAGTCCACCTATAAATGCTCAACGCGTTCCTCTGCATCTCAAGAATAAATCAGGATATCTTCTATAAATACAACGATGAACCAATCCAAGTAATTTCTGAACACTCGATTCATAAAGTTCAAAAATACTGTAGGCGCATTGGTTAGCCCAAATAGCATCACTAAAAACTCGTACGACCCATATCTCATAAGGAAAGCTGTCTTTGAGATGTCCCGCTCCCAAAATCTCAATTGGTGGTAACTCGATGTCAAGTCAATCTTTGAGAAAAACACATCCCCCTTAGCTGATCAAACAAATCGTCAATATGTGGCGATGGGTATTTATTCCGTATAGTGACTTTGTTCAACTCCCGGTAATAGATAAAAAGTCGCAGATATCCATCCTTTTTCTTAACTAGAGCACCCCACGGTGAAGTAATCCTACTGATAAATCCCTACCCCAACAACTTTTTAATCTGATCCCGTAGCTCCCTCATCCCCAGAGAAGTCATCCGATATGATTTACGGGCAATGGGTCTCATGCCCAGAATCAAGTCGATTACGAAGTCTATCTCCCAACTAGATGGCTATCTTAGGATCTCCCTAAAAACATTAGAAAACTCACTCACCACCGGGATGCAATATAGTGTCACTACAATCTTCGAATAAGCATCCTCCTCGATATAGTATAAATGCATGCTTGACCAACCCCTAGGGTGCATCATTGTGCCTAAGTACATCTCTTGCCCTGGAATGGGAGAGATGATGGACCTCCCATAACAATCCAGACATGATCTATACGTAGCTATCCACCTCATCCCCAAAATGATGTTAAACTCGTGCATATCGATTACTAATAAGTCGATTAAAAAAGTGAGTCACCTTATCTCGATCTCGATGCCCCGATATACTAAACGTATGGGTGCCCCTCTACCATCGGTGAATCTATGTTTAGGAAAATATCGAAAGAATAATCTACCAGCCCAGTCTCCCGTGTAAAATCAATGTTAAAAAAAAGTGAGATGCACCCGTGTCGAATAAAATGCGACCTATGTGACCAAAGATGGGAAACATACCCTCAACTACCTGTGTTGGTGCTGGCCTCTCTGTGGGCGAAATATGGTAAACTTGTCCATACTGTAGTGGATACTGTCCCTGTGGTGGGGAGACGGGTGCTGGAGAGATTGGTGCAGGAACTCTCGAAGGTAGAAATAGTGGGCGCTGTCCCTGTTGTGCTTGTTGTCCCCTCTGACATCCTTACTCCTGGGCTGTCTGGCAAGGACACCGCCTCAAAGTATGACCCCTCTCTACGTGTAAAAAAAATTCTCTTGGAATGGGCACCACTCAATCTGTCATCCCTTCTGGCCTCTACCTTGCTATCCTTGGCCCTGATGGCCTTTGTACTGCTGGCCCTATCTCGACGGCCCCTGGCCCTGTCCGTTTGATCATTTGAACCCTCGAACTTCTTATTCTGATTGGCAAATGAGGTTCCCCTAAACTACTGGGTCCCGAATCCGCTCCCCCAACTTGCCTCACTACACCAAAATGGGTAAATTGTCACCCTTCCAGCGCTTAGCCTTGTCAAGGTCAATGACCATGACACAAAATACGCGTTTTGTGTCACGGTCATTGACCGTGATAAGGCCGTGACAAAGTATTGTAATGGTGTCCTTGACCATGACAATTCTTATAATGTTGTTACGGTCAATGACCGTGACACGACCATGATAAATGTCGCTGTAAAAAACCCTTTCCCTTCTTTTTTCCCCGCCATTCTTCCCTCTCTCTCTCTCTCTCTCTCTCTCTCTCTCTCTCTCTTCCATTTATATATATATATATATATGTGTGTGTGTGTGTGTGTGTGTGTGTGTGTGCGTGCGTGCGTGTGTGTGTGTGTGCGTGCGTGCGTGTGTGGTGGGTGGGGGTGGGGTGGGGTGGGGGTGGGGAGGGGGTGGGGCTGGGTGGGGGTAGGGGTGGGGCAGGGTTGGGGGTTGGGGAGGGGCAGGGTGGGGGGTGGGTATTAAATAATAACTATCTAATGTTGTTGTTGTTGTTGTTGTTGTTGTTGTTGTTGTTGTCTAAGACCTGAAGGTGTGCTAGAGGGTTGTTGTTGTTGTTATTTAAGACATGAAGGTGTGTTAGATTGACTTCAATATTATTATTTTTATTATTCAATACCCATATAGTCCGAGAGATGCTAATTAATTATAAATATGAATTTGAAATTTGAAAAAATATCTATTTTAATTGTAATAAAATTAAAATATGAAAAAATGTCATTAAAATTACATTAGATAGTGATTTATGTAAAACTGTCCCCTAAAGTTGGTTTAGTCTTAATTAGGTTCCTAATGTGAGTGACATGTGCCAAGTTCATTAGAGGAGTTAATTTTATGTTAAAATTTGGACAAAATTAAAACAATATGATAATTGGAGGGCTCGATTGGGAAAATTAAAACATCAGGGACCCACCACCAAACTTAAGGGACACATATTTTATTAACCCTAAAAATAAATATTCCTTTTGCATAACTTTACATACACTCTTAATGATTCCGACACTATCTAAAATTACATTAGATAGTGATTTATGTAAAACTGTCCCCTAAAGTTGGTTCAGTCTTAATTAGGTTCCTAACGTGAGTGACATGTGCCAAGTTCATTAGAGGAGTTAATTTTATGTTAAAATTTGGACAAAATTAAAATAATATGATAATTGGAGAGCTCGATTGGGAAAATTAAAACATCAGGGACCCACCACCAAAGTTAAGGGACACATATTTTATTAACCCTAAAAATAAATATTCCTTTTGCATAACTTTACATACACACTTAAGGATTCCGATTATGGTTATAACTCATGTAAGATGTTAATTATGGAGAAAATATACTCTGCTCTATATTATCATTAGACATGTATACATTGTGCATCAATAAGTACAAGACAAATATGAAAGAAGTGACCTGTTAGTCTTAATAATAACCAATAATGATTCACTATTACTTCACATTACTTGCAGTTTTTGGAGGGTTAAGAAACTTTATCCATCCGGATCGAGCTTATGCTCATCTCAAACTATTCCCTCCATCCCAAACAAGTCTTGCAAAATAGAGATTGATCTTTACGGTCGGTAACCCCAAGTTTATGTTCAAGGGGAAAACATCTTCCAAAAGGACAAGTCATAATTAACCTTGTTTCAACAATGCAAACTAGATCAGGTTTGTATTGATGAATCCAAGAAGTGAGCACATTTTTTGAATCAAGATTTCCCAACCTGTTTGTTACTATTTGTGTGACTTTGGTGGTGTATTGTTGGGTTTAACCACCACACATGTTACCTTGCATTCTTTACATAAAATTAATTGTGCAGATGCTTGCAATATATGAGGTATATTTCTATAATATTGAGTATCTTGTTGTAAGAATTAGTAATGACATTGGTACAATATATGAGGTGATTGTTTGAAGTTAGTGGTGGGTGGGGGGTGGGGTGGGGGTGGGGAGGGGGTGGGGGTAGGGGGTGGGCGGGGAGGGGGCAGGGATGGGTGGGTAGGGGGGAGGTGTTTAACAATTCAATTCATTTTTATTTATAGTAATTGTACATATTTGCATGTCTTATTTTAATTCATTTTTATTTATAGTAATTGTACATATTTGCATGTCTTATTTTAATTCATTTTGATATGTGCTAATAATTTTTTTTTACAGAAAATGCCACCTTCAGGTATTAAGGCGAGGCTGATGATGCTAGTTATGACGATGTCGGCTGGGCTCGGTGGTAGCGGAGGCGACGAGGGATCCTCGGCCCCTAGTCTCCCCAAATATCGCAAATTAGGGATGCCCATCGAGAACAAGTCGGGGCTATTAGCGAGATCCCTCGAGCTGGTAAAGACGATCATCGGCCCGAGGTACATTAGTTGGAAGGAGGTGCCATATGAGATCAAGTTAGATGTTTGGGTGGCACTACAGGTAATATATTTATATTTATATTTATATGAATATTTCAATTTCAATTTCAATTTCGATTTCAATTTCATTTTATATTTATATTTATATTTATTTGCAACTAATATTGTATTTGTTGGACATAAACAATTCAACCTCGATCCAAAGCTAAGCGATTCCGTCTTGGAGCAGTTAAGGGAGCAATACAAGACGTGGAAGAAAAATATGCAGACCCGGTACTTTGGGAAGACACGAGAGTCCATTATCCAATGACGTGAATCCGTTCCACCGAACAGGCCGATCTCATTGGCACAATGGTAAAGGTTCATTGAAAATGAGATCGGGAGTTCATTGACAATGAGCCGCCCTTCTCCATTGCCATGCTGGCTCGAAGACTCTGCTTTATGGAGTTTCTCACTCTTGTTTATCTGGAATTCTATGTGATCTTGGCAATGCAGAAGGTCGACATTCACGAACTGATTATAAGTTATGAAGGCCGTATTTCCCAGAAGAGCCTTCTTGATGTGCCAAGATGATCCCACTATGAACTTGTCCATCCTCCTCTGCTCAGTGCTAACATCCTCCTTTGCAAAGTACTAAAGGGAGATAAACTCCTCTTCATACTTGGCCACGGTACGCCTATCCTACTTAAGCTCCATAAACCCGCGCCTTATCTCAGACTTCATGGCTAGGGGAAAGTATTTACCCTAAAATCTGTCCCATAACTCATTGATAGTCAGGGTGTCTCTCTCTGCAACTGATATCACTGACTCCCACCACTGGAGTGCACCCTCCGCTAGACGAAACGAAGATAGGATCTGCTTTTGCACTGGTGTGCACTCTACCATCCGTAAATGTCTCTTTATATCTTTCTTCCACCTACTCTCCACCAATATATTTGGACTGCCTGAAAACTCTGGAGGTTAGACCTTAATGAAGGCCTCCCTCGCCCTATCCCAAATCAACCCTGGAGCCTGGGATGGTTCAACCACCTGCGGTGGTAGTGGTGGTGGCTGCTACCGAGCCTGCGACGATGAAAAATGCTGAAGCATGGACGCTATGGCTGTGGAAACCGCTTGTGACACAATGGTGGCGATCTCCACTGGTGTAATAAATTATGGGGATGGTGGGGCCTGTGGTTGCTGCTGTCCTCCTCAGAAGTAGGTGCGACTACATGCGTTAGCCAACCTCTTCGTTCTTTTTCCATCTGAAAGAAAACTCGGTTCGAGTTAGTACAAACATAAGAATTCAATGGATCCTAAGCATAGGCTCTAAATATCAAAGGACGCAACGGAGAACGTAATGAACGCAACACAGATCCTAAGGACACTAGAACCTAGATGCTATGATACCAACTGTAACAAACCCTATTTTCTCACGTAACAGCGACCACGAACCATACGGCGAGGATGGGGCTTGTCTATTAACTGATACCATTCTCAGCATCAACATAATATAAATGACATACTAAAGGCCCAAAATTGAGGTTCAATAAATATTTCCATAATAATAAATAAATTCAAACCAATACCAAGTGAATAATAAATCTAGCATGAAAGTAAATATCTTAACCTAACATAATGTAAATAAATCTCGGGCTTATGACCTTACAAACATCTCAAATGAAATAAGTACCCATAATTGAAAAGAACCTATGTTAGAGTCAATGAATTTGAAATTTTGACAAGCAAAAGAAATCGCAAGACTGATACAGTAACAATCCCACTATTCATGTCTAGGAGCACTTGGGGGGAAAAAGCATTTAAATTTGGGTCAGAGCCCTATATGTGCAAGAATTAACTTAATCAATTTAAGAATGCAACAAATACAATCGATGCAAAGTAAATATTCCCCATAGTCACTCACATGTGATTAGCATCTCACCCCTCGTCTAAGTGTGTAGTACCCGCATCTCGACAAAATCCAAAATAATAAATATGACCATCCTTCCAGATTAATATTTATTGGATTGATTTTACTCAATTGTTACAACAGAGCCGACTATATTTAATTACCCAATACCATGGTATCCCAGTCTTATATTTCTCATAAAAATGGCATAAACATCTATTATGCACAGCATAGTAAAAGTCTGTGATTTATGTCTACATCCTTAGACAATTTAATAAATCTCATTTAGTCCGGGTAATTTATATATAAGTCCTTTCATATATATGACACATAAAGGCATCTACCGTTGGTGTCTCATTTTTACTCTATCGGCATATTCAGAGGAAATGTTTATCTAATACGGGCATAAAAAAAACACATAAGTTGGGAAAGTCTCTACGCAGTACACCAGTTCAAGACCCATACCTAGTGGTGATAAAGGATCCCAGCATCAACACCTACTTCTCGTAGATGGTGCTAATACGTATTACCTAAATAACCTACACAATGTCTCTCCCACCTGTGCCGATGTGGGATACGTAGTCCCGACTACACAAAACCTCAAGACGATGGTACCGTCCACAAAAATTGATATTCCCTTAAAGATACATATAAATACATAATATTTATCCCATATAATATATGTAGGTTATTACTCTATAATTGCCTTAAAGAACCCCCACGTATTGTCCACCATTATCCGTTCATTAATAATTAACCATCTCCTAAATTATTAATCCCATTCCCGTTAGCAATTATTTAACCATCTAGTTAAATGTGACTTTCCAATTAAATGTAGGTACACTTACATTTTTAATAAATTCCTTATTGGCCCAAATATCATCCCACCAACTCGTAGGAGTAAATCCTAGGCCCAACTCACTCATCCCCCAGGGCTGAATCAATTTGGTTCTTAGCCGAATCGATTCGCTTCCAAACCGAATCGATTCGCTTCCAAACCGAATCGATTCGCTCCAAGGCCGAATCGATTTGTAATTATGAAGAATCCCAGATTTGGTTGTTATTTCTAATATGAGATTTCTTTTTTCATTCACAAAATCACTTCTAATGGTTCATTCCATTATATAAGAATATAATTATGTCCCTAACACTTAGTTACCCATCTTAGAATGAATAATTTCATATGTTAACCCTAATTTCATTCCCAATTTTCAGAATTTATGAACATTGATAAAGAATCTAAGCCCAAATTTCTTCCAAACTCTCAACAATATATAATTTAGTTTATGAGCTATCTAGTATGGAATTTACATCAGATATGAAGATCATAATCATGTATTAAAGTCCTTTACATATGATTTCCAAGAGTTACCAATTTCATCTCAAGAACCCTAAGGTTTCTATTATTAAAATTCAAGAATTGGTTCCTAGATTTCTAGATTAACAATCTATGTTATAATTAATCCTCTATTTGCATGAGATTAGTTCCTAACATTTAATCATCAAAATCTAACCTAAACTCATAAATCACATAGGGTCATTACAATGCAACAAGAAGAAAATTGGAAATCAAATTGAGTAAGAAAATTCTTGCCTGGATACGTAGTTGATGAAACCCCCATAGAATTCCTTGAAACCTCCTTTGAATTCTTTGAAATCACCTTGCAATGGTTTCTTCCTCTCTCTTTCTCTGTGTGGTGTGGTTAGGGTGGGATGAAAGATCAAATTTTGAACCTCTAAATGGTCCCGAATCCCGAACCAAGCTAGCCCAAAAGCCTCCCAACTTATATACCTATGCCCCAATACCCTTTCGAAAGGTTTAAAATACCTAAATGAGTCTGTATACTTCCCGAAATATGTCCTATTTATTTTTATCCCAATATTATATTTTATACTTGTGTCGAACTTCATTTATGAATTTTCTACTACACATGCAATTATTACAAAATTAATATAACACAAATCCATCACACGTAAATACAACATAACAACAATTTATTTTTTCGCATTTAATAATTTTAATTATCCGATTTAATTCGATTTCCATAAATTTTATTTTATCCAAAAATTATAATTATATTATTTGTCTTAGAAAAATACGGGGTGTTACACGTTACACATAAGTTTGACTTTGAGATCTTTCGATAGAAGTATCTCTAAACTTCATGCAGATATTTTATGACTATATATGTTGATTAACCTATGTCAAATGTTCTCAGCCGTACATTTCCTATTCATAGTCCGGATATTTTAGTGTTATTCCATGGTGTGTTTTATTTGTTCATTTCATACTTAATATTTATAAGAAAAAGAAAATTTTCAAAAATAGTTGGTTGATACATGCCTTTGAGATTATCATCACATATGCTTACTTGATTATATTTGTGTTGATATCTTACTTCTTCGTATCATGTCGATATTTCATGCTTAGTTTTGGCTCCTTTCTGCGTTACGGACAAAAAGGGAGAGAACAAATTGAGGGGAAGTTTTTATTTTCTGTTTAAAACTCTAAGAATTACGGTATCTTTATTTGCCTCATGTGTCACGTTCCTCTTAGATGATGATAATTTGGACCCACACAGGATGAAGACAATGTTTACCAAAAGAAAGATCCATTTTCATGATTTAAGACTTGGACATATTCTACGTTCTATTTTTATTTATATTTTGGGAAGGTAGATTATTTTATTAAGTCATAGGATTCAATTTTTCTTAAGATGGTGTTTTGTACCGGAATAGACAAAGGAGGAGATTTGCAAGAGCTCGATTTATGATTGCTCACATTTTTATTTATTTTAGTTTGGCGTATCCCGTTACCTAAACACAACACCTAAACACGTCACTGTCACTACTTCTTGAAAAACTGCTACTAAAGCCGTTTAATACAAGATTAAACTATTTAAGTAACTCCAAATTATTTTTTGAGGAAGCTCTTTTCTTTAAATCAAATCAGGTTAATCACAAGATGTGTTTAATAAAACATGCACGAGATCAGTTCATGATTTGTTAACAAGTTTTAAAAACAAAGACTGAAAAGATTAAATCAGCACACCAGCAAGAATGAGATGAGGAGATGCAGAAAGATTAATGACAAGAGATTTTTAATGTGGTAAAAACTCACCCAACTGAGGAAACATCCACGACTCCCTCTACGGAGTAAAAGAAAAAAAATCCACTAAAATAAAATATATCAATTACAAATCTTATAACACACATGCACACAAATCAATCCTATACAATTTTAGGAATGTACCCACTGGTTTCCTTCTAACTTCTCTGCAGTTCTGATTGTTGATGTGGTTGTCTCAGTTTGCTTACTTCCACTTTGTTCCAGTCTTTACGTCGACTCTTGTTTTAAGATCTTATTACCAACACTTTCAGTGTTGTAGTGTGTAAGTGTTTGTGATGGTCCTTTAACACATACATGCACACACTCACACTTATTTATACAAACAGTCCTATCAAATTACAAATCAGATCTATATGCTATGATTTTTAGTTTCTCTCTTCTTAGAAAACTAAAACCTTATTTGACCTTTTAAAATGATCCCGGAATCCATTGCTATCTTGCTCGGAAGACGATTCAAGATCTTAATCAATTTCAGGGTTTTGAAAATACTTTTGAAATTGAAAATCGCCAAGTGCGATTCCAACTAGGTCAAAGGTCTTGTTTCAAAAGAACTAGAAACAGAAAATGATTTTGTTGATTTTGAAGTTAAAAACATTTACAGCAAATAATCAACAAAAGATTTTTCAAGACGAGAAACTAAGAATGCAGATCTAAGTGTAATATAACATAAAATGACCAGATCTATGATTTATATGAAGCAGAAATACAGATCTAACCAAATGTTTAAGTTTGACACAAGATCTTAAAACGAAGAGGTTAAACCATGAAACAACTTTCAAACCAACACTAAAAAACTCTCAAACAGTCAGGGTTGGTGTTTGGTGTAAACTGGTTTTTAGAAAAGGGTTAGGGTTTGAAATGTTTGAATGAATTAGGGTTTCTAATTATCTCTCTAGTTTCTCTCTCTTTTCTCTCTCTTCTCTCTTCTCACTCGAATTAAACGATGTGGAAAAAGTCTCTCAAAGGCTAAGGGTTAGCCTCCTTTTATAGTGGGCTGAGAAGGATAGAGAAGGCTGAGATGAATCTAAAGGCTGAGATTTAGTCTTGGCCTTTTGACTTTCATCCAACGGTTTAAGAGAAGTGGTGAGCTAACGATTTCTAATTGGCTAAGAGAGGTTAATAGGGATTGGGTTTGGATGCATGCAAGACGTTGATAACATCAATCCAAGGGATAAGATTGAGAAAAGTAAACAAGTCTACCCATAAACACAATCTGAACCGATATCAGGTTGACAGGTGTAGGGCTAGGATGGACTCTCATATGCGTGTCTCAAACTTAATTACACAAGCACCCTGTTGTCTCTATCGCTTTCGGTTTATACCCAAGTGAACTTATAGGAATAAAACCAACAACCAGAATTTACAGATTGACCCGAAAAGCTTTTTAATCCACTTTTAATTATGAAAAATTCTTATAAAAATTATTAAAAATAGTTTTAAGGGAAATTAACATACACAACACACACACAAATAAATTAAGCAATCTATGGCCCATGTATGCATTCCTAAATCATGTGAGTTTTTGTGAATATACCTTTGATCAATCAAACAAGAGGAATGAATTGAATAGAAGAGTGTGAGCTTTTTGGTATCTAGGGGAGGGACTCAATTTTGTCACTATTTCCAAACTAAAAGAGCACTTATACAATGTAGACTCAAGTGAGTCAAGAGTATAAGGTGCTTCAATCTCCCCCTTTGGAAATATGAGACAAAATCTCCTTTGAGTCATCTTGGACTCATAGGGTTACAAAGAAATAAGGAAAAAACCTATTCCTATACAAAAATTCTATATACCCATTTCCTAGAAACGAAAATTACATAACTAAACTAATTAGAATTAAATACCCTATTACATCTGTTGAGAATAATTGTACAGAATCCTGCAATTAATCACTAAGATCAAGTTTATTAGAATATGTAAAAAAATAAATGAACTCATAAGACTCAAATTTCTCCCCCATTTTGTTTCAAATGGACAAAGGGAAAAACTATGCAAGTCAAAGAGTTTATTCAGCACAAACCATTTCTATCGATTTATGCAAATAAATAAATCTATTGTAATCCAAAGGTTTGGTATACATATCTGCGAGTTGCAAATCAGTAAAAAGATAATTGATTTCTAATTCCTTAGTCTCAACTAATTCGCGTATAAAGTGATGTCTAATTTTTATGTGTTTTGTTCGCGAGTGTTGAACATAATTTTTAGAGATAATGATCGCGCTTTGATTATCACAATAGAGATGTAGTTGTTCCTCTTTAATATCATAATCACTTAGCATTTGATTAAGCAAAAGTAATTGTGCACAAAAGCTTCCGGTGGCTATGTATTTAGATTCAACTGTTGATAAAGAAGTGCAGTTTTATTTCTTACTACTCCAACCTACCAAATTATTACCAATATAGTAACATGCTCCTGATGTTCTCTTACTATCATAATTACACCCTCCCCAATCAACATCAGTGTATCCTATTATAGTGCTAGGAGTATCATTGGTGTACTAAAGTACTAAATTTAGAGGGCCTTTTATGTACTTTATGATTCTTTTAACACAAACTAAATGGCTCTCTTTAGGATTGTTTTGATAATGGGCACACACGCAAACATCGTACATAATATCAGGATGCGAGGCGGTAAGGTATAACAAGGTTCCTATCATACTTCGATATAATGTTGGATCTATGAATTTACCAGTTTCATCCTTAGACAATTTAACCGTAGTACTCATGGGAGTTTTAGCATCTTTTGCACTCTCAAGGCTGAATTTCTTAACAATCTCTAAAGCATATTTTAACTGCGAAACATATAATCCTTTTGAATTTTGTTTGACTTAAAGACCCAAGAAAAATTGTAACTCCCCCATAAGAGACATTTGAAATTCTTTATGCATAATTTCATAAAATAATTTCACTTCTGAAGGGGAAGGTGATCCAAAAATGATATCGTCAACATAATCTTGAGCTATAATGATATGTTTGTCAAAATGTTTGACAAAAAGGGTTTGATCATTTCCACCTCTCTTAAAACCTTTATCTAAGAGAAAATTGGAAAGGCGCTCATACCAGGCCCTTGGCGCTTGTTTTAGGACATACAAAGCCTTTATAAAATGAAAGACATGATTTGGATATTTAGGGTCAATGAACCCTTTTGGTTGTTCTACATAGGTCTCCTCAATAAATATTCCATTAAGGAAGGCAGATTTGACATCCATTTGGTAAAGTGTAAAATATAAGTAGCAAGCTATGGAAAAGAGAAGACGAACAGATTCGAAGCGAGTAACAGGAGCAAAAGTCTCATTAAAATCTATTCCTTAAATTTGAGAGTATCCTTGAGAAACTAATCTGGCTTTGTTTCTAATTATTATCCCACTTTCATCAGATTTATTTTTAAATATCCAACGTGTGCCAATAACCTTTTTGTGATTAGGCCTAGGTACAAGATACCAAAAATCATGAATGACAAATTGAAGAAGTTCTTCCTTCATTGCAGAAATCCAATGAGGATCATTCAATGCATCATTTACATTCTTCAGTTCCACAAGGGAAACAAAACATGCATAATGAGCATAGTTTCTTAATTGAGATCTTGTCCGTAGAGGATCACTAGGGTTACCAACAATGTTATTTATGGGATGTTCATTAGAAACCCAATTAGGTACTTCAGGTGGCTTAATTGGTAAAGAATCATCTATTTCTGGAGAGTCATTTTCCAAAACATTTTAAAACTCTTCCACAATAGTTGGTTCTCCAGTCTTACTCTCTATAGTAGTGTCACTCACAATAAAGTTTATGGATTTCATCAAGGTCTTAGTGCGAAGGTTATAGACACGGTATGCTCTACTGTTAGGAGAATATCCTAGAAAGATGTCTTTATCTCCAGAGTCTCAAATTTGGATAAGTGTTCTCTGTCTTTGCAGACATAACACGTATTACCAAAGGTTCTAAGGTACTTAAGATTAGGCTTTTTCCCATACCATAGTTCGTAAGGATTTTGTTTAAAATTCTTTTTAAGATAGACCCTATTGATAATGTGACACGCAGTACGAATAGATTCTACCCAAAAATACTTAGGTAAAGTCTTGGCATGAATCATAACACGTGCCATCTCTTAAAGGGTACGATTATTTCTCTCAGTAATACCGTTTTGTTGAGGAGTCTTAGGAGCACTAAATTCATGTTTGTAACCATTATAGTCACAGTACTCTATAACACCAGTATCTAATAATTCTCTACCTCTATTACTACGAATTCTATTTACTTGAGTGTCTTTCTCATTTTCAATTCGAAGTAAAATCTTTAAAAAGGTTTAGAAAGTGTCAGACTTTTGTTTCAAGAAAGCTACCCAAGTAAATTTGGTGAAGTCATTAACCATAACAAGAATGTAACTGTGTCCATAGAGACTAACAGTCCGAGAAGGACCCATTAGGTCCATATGGATGAGCTCCAAGGGTTTAGAGGTAAGGATATCTCTAACTTTCTTATGAGGAGCCTTAACAATTTTTCCTTCCTGACATGATCCACATACAATATTAGAAATAGGTTTGATCTTGGGAATACCTCTAACTATTTCTTGTGAGGATAATCTACAAAGATTTTCGTAATTTATGTGACCCATTCGATTATGCCATATCTCATTGTTATCCATTCTGGCAATGTTACAGACCTCAGTACTGTTCTGGATAGTATAAAAATTGTCAAGAGTCCTGAGTCCTGTAATTATGCACTCACCTTTTTCATTTAAACTTTTGCAATTATTCTTTAAAAAGGTGACAGTATGATTTGAGTCACAAAATTGCGAGATACTAAGTAAATTAGCCTTAAGAGCTTTTACAAGAAGAACATTTTCGAGTAAAGGTAATCCTTCTTCTTGGAGTGTTCCTTTACCAATGATTTGAGATGATACTCCATCACCAAACATAACTTTTCCTCCAGCAAAGCTGATTTTGTTTAAAAGTTTGGTATCATCCCCAGTCATGTGCTTTGAACATCTAGAGTCTAAATACCAACCAAAGGGAGTGTGCTAAGCTTTTAAAGAAGTAATCACAATATTACACTTTATCTAGGGTAATAGTTCATCTTTTCTAACCCAAACAGCTCTTGTTTTCATTTTGCACTTATTTTCTCTCATTTGATAACATTTGTGAGCATTAGATTTCTGTTGAAAAATGTTTTGCGCATGAGGTTGAATTTTATGAACAATGTGAGCATTTGGTTTAGGAAAGTGTCTAGGAATCCTTATTGGAAACTATCTTTTAGGTTTGGTCTTTCTCTTTGTATAGTTAGTGTTTTTATCTGGTTGTCTAGGGAAAACATAATTGTTACGGCTTCTCCTAGAATAGTTAAAGTTTTGGTACACAGGGGTATTATAGACAGGGTTGACTAAACGTCTTGAGTAGAAACTTTCAAAGGAATGACCATATAAGTCACAGTAAGATCAATATAAATGGCTCGAGGTTGGTATCTCCTTGGGAAAGTCTATAAACATAGGCTTCATGGTATTTTGGGGTTGAACCTTATTCCTTGGGAGTAAAGTTTGAAAGGAAGAATCAGTCTTCCTAATCGGAGGGTAGACATATTTAGCCTTAGGTGGACTTTCACACTAAGAGCAACTTGATTCTCCAATATCAAACTTTGATGGTTTTTCATCAAACTCATTAAAAATAATTAAATATCGGGTGATCAGTCCTTTATAAAATTTAAAATAGAATGTTCAGTTGGTTCATTCTTAGCATCACTCTAAAAAACATAAAAACCTTATTAACCACCTAATAATTAATTAAGCTAGTGTAAAAAAAATTCTCCTTTTTAAATAAAATCATTTAATTACCAAACCAAGAAATTAAATATAATCCATCCACGCATAATTAATTAATATAATCACTGAATCAGAATCACATGCTGAATTAACTAAGACTAGATAAAACATTCCAGTTCAAAACTCTAAACCAAAAACCATAGTAACCAGAAGTCCAAATGAAAATAAACGGAGAGTAAACTGAATCTAATCTTTGAAAAGCAGTCTAAATAATGGACGACACATGCCCTAAATAAAGAGGCTATAAAGGACGGAAATTAAATGATGGAGGCGTCTAATGCGAAGACCTACAACTTCCATAAAAGCTGCAACACGCCAAGCAATCCAAAACTCTAAGTCTGGTGTCCCTATGGCTGAGCACCTGATATAATACATATATATATAGTAAAAGAGAAAAGAGATGCAAGAAACGGGTTAGAGACCGATGTGTAAAAATATTAGTTTTAGCAAGTATTTAAAATTTGCAGTAAAGCAAGTATCAATTGCATGTTAGTTCGAACTCTCACATGAGATTCTCACCTCTCATCTATTGTGCACGCCTAACGTACATCTATTCCCACCTAGCCATTCGTAACACTTCTAACCAGATAAAGACTTGAACTTCTTGTTATTACTCATAGCAGCATTTCTTAATTCCCAATTTCCCACATTATTAATATCAGCGTTTATTAATAAATTCGGTTAAGCATTATCACACTAAGTTAAGTATTCACAACCTACGTTACTTAAGATTATACTATCCCAATATCCTACGTTTACCTCACAATAGGAATAACACAAGTATATATATATATATATATATATATTCACCACGATAATATACATATACTAATACAGCACCCCAAGGCTAAACCTGTAGTGCATTGCATACTCTGCTATCATGTCCCGGTACATCTCGTACTCTAATAAGGACTATCGGTTTGGAAGATTCCCACGAACCATATATACAAAACACACATAGTGGAGGCGAACATAGTTCACATATCTATGGGTCACGCACATACCTACGCTCCCATAGTTAGCTGGCTTATCAACTCACCAATAAGCCTTCACAGTCCTATGTTCTGAGATACATGTCAATAATCCCCCCGAAGGTCACCCAGGATAAGACTGTCTCTATACCAACTCCCATGATAGCAAATAGCTAGGTATGTCATACACATAATACTAGCAAGTAATAGGTATTCACACATCCTATTAATAATTTTTGGGTATTCTCCCAGCCTTCTCATATATTTATCATACGTATTTCATTCTCATTATTACGTATTTTATAGTATTAATAAATTACCACAACTCTTTAGTAATTTCCAAAGTAACTCTTCTTTTCGGATTAATTAAAGTATAAAACTCACGAATACTCGTAGACCTGCCTCGATATAAATTTGTTAGCTGGTAAATTTCTCTCTCTCGTAAAGACTGAAAAATTCCGAAACCGCCTCTAAGAAAATTCTTAAAAATTTCCCTATCGCTCAAACCAGATGGCATGTTGTTCGAACGACTGCCACATGTCGATCAAGCGACTTCGCGCGAGATGCAATCTCGCTCGAACGACCTCAAGCGACTTCGCGCAAGATTTCACTGTTCATCTTCCTGCCCATATTTTCAGCGTTTTCCCTCCATTCTCAACCCTAAAACCTCTAAAACAACATTCCAAACTCCAAATAAACAGTTCCAATTCAAATCCTATCAATTATGTATGAATTCTAACATCATATAATCATCAAATCAATACGAATCATCAATAAAACATGGAATCCCCAAATTAATTTACCAAAACCCTAGTTCTTCAAATTCTTATTCAAGAACACATAATTTCCAGATTCGTTCTTCATATAAGTTCATCCAAACGTGATTTCTAGTCTACATACATGGAGGGTTTCAATTTAACAGATCTGAGATTTAATTTACATATCCTAGTTCCCAATTTTCATCACTTTTATGAACTAAAACATGTTTATAATAACCCTATACTAACATGAGTATGACAAATGCTAACGTACAACAAGTTATAAACACTTGCCCTGAATTTTTCGTCTAATTCGTTGATGTTGTTGGTATGGGTGTATTCCCCTTGTCCCGATCTACACGGTGGTGGTGGTGGTTGTGCAAGGTGGTGTTAACTTGGGCCTTTTCTCTTGGAATTAGTTCTCCCTCATGCCTTCTATGGCCGTTCTTAACTTTCTGTAACTTTTTAACCCTAATGGACTTTCCTTGGCTAATATAATAACTCTTAATTTTCGTCCATTATTTTGGCCCAAAAATCCAATATACCATAATGCCCTCTCGGGGTGCCGGTTAGGCCTAAAATTGTCCCGGGACCCAAACTAAACACCCGGGTATACTATTTTGACGATCTCGACCCTTCTGAACTCAACGGTGCATTCGAAATGATCATACGAGTTACTAAAAATAATTACTATATTGATTCCATTAAATTAGTCCTGACACGACTCACACACGCGTCTGACTTAATTTACTAAACTGTCATATTTCTTATTCTTGACAATTTACCGAAGTGTATAGTTCCATATTACATATCACACAATAATATTCAATCATTAAGTATTAACCTTTAGCTCGTTAGTTAATATTTGTTTGAATCCGGATTAATCAACAATTAATTTATCACATTTTAATTTAATTAATCCCACAATAATAATTAATCCCATAATTATTTAAATCATACAAATATGGGGTATTACATCCTTCCCCCTATTAACGGAATTTCATCCCGAAATTTGGAAAATAAGGTATACCTGGGACAAATAAGTCTGGATATTTCTCTCACATATCTGCCTCCCGCTCCCAAGTAGACTCATCCACATTGTGATGCTTCCACTGCACCCGAACAAGTGGAACTACCTTCGACCTTAGCCTCCTCTCACTATGATCTAGGATTGCCACCGGTATCTCCTCATATGAACTATCTGGCTATAACTCAATCTCCTCAATCACAATGTGAGTGTGTGTTAACTCATCCCGAAGGTACTGCCTTAGTGACGAGATGTGGAACACATCATGTATACGATGCAAGTGCTCCGGTAACCGATGTCTATAAGAGACTGGTCCGACCTTCTGTATAATAAGGAATGGTCCTACATATCTCGGAGCCAACTTTCCTTTCTCCCCAAATATTATTAATCCTTTCATCGAAGATACTCTAAAAAAACCTAGTCCCTCACTACAAACTCTCGAATAGACCTGTTAGCATCGGCGTAGCTTTTCTATCTGACCCGAGCTACCCGTATGCGATCCCGAATCATCTCGATCCTGCTCGACGTATCCTGAATTACCTTTAGCTTGAGTTGATTGTTGTCTTCCATCTCTATCCAATAAGCTAGGGAATGACAAGGTCGTCCATACAATGCCTCGAACGGGGCCATGCCTATCATAAACTGATAGGAGTTGTTATAAGAAAACTCCACCAGTGGAAGATACTGCTCCCAACCTCCCCAAAAATCAAGGATACACATGCACATCATGTCCTCGAGCATCTGATTAGTGCTCTCAGTCTGCCCATCGGTCTGCGGGTGATACGTTGTACTCAACCAAAACTCGGTACCCATAGCCTCCTGGAAGCTCTCCTAAAAACGAGATACAAATGTCTTGTCTCTATCCGACATGATATTAATAGGCACACCTTGCAATCTCACTATTTATGCCATAAATAGCTGAGCATACTGACCCGCTCTATAGTCAGTCCTGACGGGTAAGAGGTGGGCTACTTTCGTCAACCGATCCATAATAACCCATATAGAATTGTGCCCCCTCTGCGAAATGGGCCACCCGATAATAAAATCCATGGAAATGCCTTCCCATTTTCGTGTAGGAATCTCCAACGGTTGAAGCAAACCTGGTGGTCTCTGATGGTCCACTTTCACTAACTGGCAAGTGGTACACTTGGATACAAACTTTACGATATCCCTTTTCATTTCACTCCACCAATACCGCCGCCTCATATCCTAGTACATTTTGTCCTCACCGGGATATACCACAAATCGGAACCCATGCAACTCCGTCATCACTGCATGTCGAAGGTCCTCCTCATCCAAAATAAAGAGTCTCCTATTAAAGTGAAAACTGCCCTCGGAACTCACTGAATAAGACTCAGCCCCACCGGCTAAAAGTTGCCTAATTCGATCTTGACAGAATGAATCTGTTGCCTGTGCCTGTACTGCTCGCGTAACAATCTGAGGCGTAACCGTCAACGCATATATAAATGAACGGGCCACGACCTCCTGATGTCCCAATTCTTTCCACTTTGCTTTCCACACCTCGAACCTCTTATCCACTGGCCTGCGACTCAACGGGTTCGCTACCACGTTAGCCTTTCTTGGGTGGTATTGGATTTCGAACTGATAATCCTTTACTAATTCGAGCCACCAACATTGATGCATATTCAGCTCTTTCTACATAAAGAGGTACTGTAGTGTCTTATGATTTGTGAATAAGCAAAATTTCTCCCCCAAGGGATAGTGCCTCCATATCCGAAGTGCAAACACGATTGTCGCTAACTCCAAATCGTGGGTGGGGTAATTCTTCTCATGAGGCTTAAGCTTACGAAAAGAATAAGCTATGACCTGATCCTCCTGCTTAAGCACCCCCAAGTCCTAGTAAGGACGCATTGGTATAGACTAGATACTCCACTCCCGGCCTTGGCAGTGCTAAAACTGGTGCTGAGGTCAACTTGTCTTTCAGCTCATTAAAAGACAACTGTCAGTCATCGTCCCAGATAAATGGTACCATTTTCGAGTCAAATGAGTCAATGAACCCTCTATTTTGGAGAATCTCCGGATGAACCTCCTGTAGTATCCTGTTAGGCCCAAGAAACTACGTATCTTTTTCGGCATCGTGGGCTGTCCCCACTCCCTAACCGCTGACACTTTCCCTGGGTCCACGGATATCCCTCTATCCGAAAATAATGTGCCCCAAAAATTGAACCCCTTTCAGCTAAAATCCACATCTCTCACATTTTTCATACAACTAGTGCTGGCGCAGTGTCTGCAAAACTCGTCTTAAATGTTCGAAATGCTCCTCCTCAGTCTGGGAGTAAATATGTATGTCATCTATGAAGACAATGACAAACTGATCCAAGAGCTATCTGAATACTCTATTCATCAAGTCCATAAATATGGCTGGGGCGTTGGTTAGCCCAAAAGGCATAACCCTAAGCTCATAGGAACCATACCTCGAGAAGAAAGATGTCCTCGACACATCCTGCTCCCTGATACTGACGGTATCCTGACCTTAAGTCAATCTTTGAGAAGAAGGCAGCTCCTCTCTACTGGTCGAATGGGTCATCGATTCGAGCAACGGATACTTATTCCGTGTCATGACCTTATTCAACTCTCGATAATCAATACACAGGTAACGATCCATATCTCTTTTTAATGAACAACACAGGGGCACTCCAAAGTGAAGTACTCCTATGAATAAACCCCTGGCGCAACAACTACTCTACTTGATCTTATAACTTCAAAGGTTCGATAGGGTTAGGCTCAATTAGTCTAATAATTGCAGCTAAATTAGGCCCTCGTCGCTCTGATTTATGTACGAGGTAAGATGTTTGACATCGCTTAAGCGATCGTTCCCTTGACGGATGACAATTAGGGTACCAATCCGTGTACTAAAGGTCAAATGCTCCCAGCTCCAAAAGTTTGCTAGGTTTCATGCGTGGGGTGTTTCGCAAAGCAAAATCCAAACAAGGAACCCCTCGATACACTATTATCTAACAATATCGGTCAAGGAGATTTGGGTCCATCGGTATCTGACTACCACCCCTCATCCTTACTTCTTTCTAAGGAATTATCTTACCTATTCTCATGATACGTGAGGCTACACTCAACACATTCCTCCTACTAACTTGGCATTAGACTCTAGAATACACTATAGGAAATCCCCATGCTTGGAAACATTTCATCAAATCTTAAATTTCTTTAATAGACATCCCTACCCACCGGGATTAGATATAACCAGATGATGTACTTTATGAAGTCTTTATACGCTACCATATAAAAAATATATATATAGCCCTGCCTCTTCTCAAGTGACGCTTAGTGTAATTTTTTTTAACGAACACAAAAATACTAATGTAATGGTCTATAATCACTTAAACCGTCATTAGCGAATGTGAAAATCAAGATAATACTGCATTCTACGCTAATGTTTCTCAGAGTATTAGTACTAAACTGTAAAACATCTAAGTTATTCGAGATTTCCCTTTTATCTTAAAAGACACTATAATTAATGAAGTACCGTACCTTCAAACGCAGGTGATAGTTGAGGTATCACTGGCATAACCGCATATCGGGCATTATAGATACATCCATACTGTACTCCTTAATGTTGTGGTGGTGCCTGTGATATTGGGGTAACTATCCATGCTTCCTCATGTGGGGCATCTTGTCCTATTACCATATCTTATTGCGGCGAATCCCTCCACCGATGACTTTACTTTTCGCACTTATGACATTTACCCTAAAACCCTTTCCTTCTTATGCCTTGTTGTCCATGTCGATTGGGAGGAGGTTCCTCACCAGCCGAATCTGGGTAGTCCCGACGGGTATGGCCAATTTTCCCACATTTAAAACACCTCTTGGTTGTGGCCCTCCTCTCTAGGCTTTGTTGGCTCTGGCGGGTTTGGCTCTTCCCTCCATTTCTATTATCCTCCCGTTCTTGACGACTCTGAGGCACTTGTCGCTGCTGCGACGGTATTTTCCCTTTGTTGCTAACTTTAGCAATGCCATATTGATCAACTTCTATTGTTCGTTTTCCCCATGCTAGTTGTACAGTGCTATTTTGGTACTGCAATATTGCTGTAGTCACTGCTTGTGCCACAATATTCGCTATCTCAGTGATTTCCGCTCTTTCTTGGTGTACCTGAGGTACTTGTTGGTCTTGTCTCGCATTTGCTCCTTCAGCAGTGTTAGTTTGTATCTTCATCGTGAGTGACATCTAAAATTCAAATGAATTACATAAGTCCATTGACTATACACATCATTGTAGCAGAAGAACTTAGTTTACAAAACGAAATTAAGGAGTGCAACAGTCCTAATAACAGGGCTCTATATAAAAAAAAAAGCTAAGCTGAAAGCATGATAAACCGTACAGAACCTAAAGGACTCTAGAACCTGATGCTCTGATACCACCTGTGACACCCTGCCCAATTAAATATCGAATGATCAGTCCTTTATAAAATTTAAAATAGAATATTCGGTTAGTTCATTCATAGCATCACTGTCGAAAACATAAAAACCTTATTAACCACCTAATAATTAATTAAACTAGTGTCAAAAAAATTCTCCTTTTTAACTAAAATCATTTAATTACCAAACCAAGAAATTAAATATAATCCATCCACGCATAATTAATTAATAAAATCATTGAATCAGAATCACATGCTGAATTAACTAAGACTGGATAAAACATTCCAGTTTAAAACTCTAAACCAAAAACCATAGTAACCAGAAATCCAAATGAAAATAAACGGAGAGTAAACTGAACATAATCTATGAAAAGATGTCTAAAAAAAGGGCGAAACATGCCCTAAATAGAGAGGCTATAAAGAACGAAAATGAAATGATGGAGGCGTCTAATGCGAAGACCTACAACTTCCACAACAGCTGCAGCACGCCAAGCAATCTAAAACTCTAAGTCTGGTGTCCATATGGCTGAGCACCTGATATAATACATATATATATATAGCAAGAGAGAAAAGAGATGCAAGAAACGGGTCAGAGCCCGATGTGTAAAAATATTTTTTAGCAACTATTTAAAATTTGCAGTAAAGCAAGTATCAATTGCATGTTAGTTCGAACTCTCACATGAGATTCTCACCTCTCATCTATTGTGCACGCCTAACGTACATCTATTCCCACCTAGCCATTCGTAACACTTCTAACTAGATAAATACTTGCACTTCTTGTTATGACTCATAGTAGCATTTCTTAATTCCCAATTCCCCACATTATTAATATCAACATTTATTAATAAATACGGTTAAGCGTTATCACACTAAGTTCAGTATTCACAACCTACGTTACCTAAGATTATACTATCCCAATATCCTACGTTTATCTCACAATAGGAATAACACAAGTTTATATATTCACCACGATAATATACAGATACTAATACAGCACCCCAAGGCTAAACCTGTAGTGCATTGCATACTCTGCTATCATGTCCCGGTACATCACGTACTCTAATAAGGACTATCGGTTCAGAAGTTTCCCACGAACCATATATACAAAACGTACATAGTGGAGGGGAACATAGTTCACATATCTATGGGTCACGCACGTACCTACATTTCCATAGTCAGCTGGCCAATAAGCCTTCATAGTCCTATGTTCTGAGATACAAGTCAATAATCCCCCCGAAGGTCACCCAGGATAAGACTGTCTCTACACCACCTCCCATGATAGCAAGCATCTAGGTATGTCATACTCATAATATTAGAAAGTAATAGGTATCAATAATTCTTGTGTATTCTCCCAGCCTTCTTTTATATTTATCATACGTATTTCATTCCCATTATTACATATTTTATAGTATTACTAAATTACCACAACTCTTTAGTAATTTCCAAAGTAACTCTTCTTTTCGGATTAATTAAAGTATAAAACTCACGTCATACTCGTAGACCTGCCTCGATATAAATCTGTTAGATGGTAAATTTCTCTCACTCGCAAAGACTGGAAAATTCCGAAACTGCCCCTAAGAGAATTCCTAAAAATTTCCCCGTCGCTCGACCCAGATGGCATGTCGTTCAAACGATTGCCACGTGTCGCTCGAGCGACTTCGCGTGAGGTGCAATCTCGTTCGAATGACCTCAAGTGACTTCGCGCGAGATTTCACTGTTCGTCTTCCTGCCCAGATTTTCAGCGTTTTCCCTCCATTTTAACCGTAAAACCTCTAAATCAACCTCCCAAACTCCAAATAAACAGTTCCAATTCGAATCCTATGAATTATATATGAATTCTAACATCCTATAATCATCAAATCATTACGAATCAACAATAAAACATGGAATCCCCAAATTAATTTACCAAAACCCTAGTTCTTCAAATTCTTATTCAAGAACACATAATTACCAGATTCGTTCTTCATATAAGTTCATCCAAACGTGATTTCTAGTCTACATACATGGAGGATTTCAATTTAGCAGATCTGAGATTTAATTTACATATCCTAGTTCCCAATTTTCATCACTTTTATGAACTAAAACATGTTTATAATAACCCTATACTAACATGAGTATGATAAATGCTAAGGTACATCAAGTTATAAACACTTGCTTTGAATTTGTCATCTGATTTTTTGACGTTTTAGGTATGGGTGTGTTCCCCTTGTCCCGATCTACACAGTAGTGGTGGTGGTTGTGCAAGATGGTGTTAACTTGGGCCCTTTCTCTTGGAATTAGCTCTCCCTCACGCCTTCTATGGTCGTTCTTAACTTCCTGTTACTTTTTAAACCTAATGGACTTTCCTTGGCTAATATAATAACTCTTAATTTTCGTCCATTAATTTGGCCCAAAAGTCCAATTAACCATAATGCCCTCTCGGGGTGCCGGTTAGGCCTAAAATTATCCCGGAACCCAAACTAAACACCCGGGTCTACTATTTTGACTATCTCGACCCTTCCGGAATCAACGGTGAACTCTAAATGACCATACGAGTTACTAAAAATAATTAATATAATTATTCCATTAAATTAGTCCCGACACGACTCACACGCACGTCTGACTTAATTTACGAAACTGTTGTATTTCTTATTCTTGATAATTTACCGAAGTGTATTGTTCCATATTTCATATCACACAGTAATATTAAATCAATAAGTATTAACCCTTGGCTCGTTAGTTAATATTTGTTTAAATTTGGATTAATCAACAATTAATTTCTCACATTTTAATTCAATTAATCCTATAATAATAATTAACCCCATAATTATTTAAATCATAAAAATATGGGGTATTACAACACACCCTGTGGTAGAACTAGCAATATTCTCAGAAATTAAAGCATCTAAACCAGTAGCAGCATAATTCATAACATCATAAGTAGAGTTACTAACATCATTCTCATACATGGGCACATGCATATCGTCATTATAGATTATCTTGGCAAAGAAAGACATGCAAGGATAAAAAATATCAGAAGATTAAGGTTCCTCATTTTTGGAATCACTTGAATCATCCCATGTTTTGCAAATGTTGGCCCTAGTATGTTTATTGGTAGTGTTCAATTTCATTCTACAATCTTGTGCTATGTGTCCTAGTTTCCACATGCAAAACATTCAATGTTCTTGAAGTCTTTTTTGGGTCTCATGTCCTTGTGATGTTTATCTTGAACTTTCTCATGAGATTTGTAGTTAGATTGAGTATAATTATTTGGCTTGCCTTGTCTGTTTGCCAATTTATTTCTAAATTTGATAATTTTTTTAAACTGTTTTGACATCAAGTCAATTTGATTATCCAAACTATCTATATCACATTCCTCACCAGAGTCATCAGTACGAATAGTAAACTCAGGTTTCATCAGCTTAGAGGAAAAACTTAAGTTGGAACTAGTCTGTTTCCTATGGGACTGGGTCATTTGTTTCTTAAATTATAATTCCATTTCCACAGCTCTTAGTTTACTACTGAGTAATTTAGGAGTGAGATTTTGATCAAACATTTCCTCAATATCATATCTTTTGTTGTTAAATTTCTGTGGCAATGATCTTAGAATTTTAGATACAATTTCATGTCTGTCGTATGTTATCCCATTGGCATGCAGTTTGGTCACAATATCGATCAATTTCATGTAAAAGTCATAAAGGATTTAGAATCTGACATAATTAGAGAGTTATACTCCTGTATAAGCATTTGAGTTTTAACAACCTTAACTTTAGTGTCACCTTCATGTGGAGTGATCAGTGTATCCCAAGCTTCCTTAGAAGTGGCACAAGATGAGATCCTTTTGAGCTCATGTTCATTTATGGACATAAAGATGGCATTCTTGCCTTTGTTGTTGTTTCGAGAAGTTTGCTTTTCTTCTCGAGTGAATTCACTTAATGCTTTCTTAATCCTCTCATTACTTCCTTCAGTGGCTGGTTTAGTAGGATAAGTGTATCCATTTTCAACAATATCCCAGACATCATCTCCCAAGGTTCCTTGAATGAAAGCAACCATTCTTACCTTCCAGTAAGCAAAGTTGTTTCCATAAAAAAGAGGGGGTCTGGTCAAGTTACCAAATCTTTCATTTTTCTCGTCCATTTTTTTGATTTCAAACAAATATTTTCAGAAACACAGAATCTTTTAAAAAGATTTCCAAAGCTCTGATACCAATTGAAAAACTGTTACTAAAGCCGTTTAATACAAGATTAAACTATTTAAGTAACTCTGAACTGTTTTTTGAGGAAACTCTTTTCTTTAAATCAAATCAGGTAAATCAAAAGATGTGTTTAATAAAACATGCACGAGATCAGTTCAAGATTTGTTAACAGGTTTTAAAAAACAAAACTGAAAAGTTTAAATCAGTACACCAGGAAGAATGAGATGACACTACCCCAAAATCAGCAATTTGGCACACCCTGATATTAAAAATTTGGCACAGTTTAAAACTGTGCCAAATTTTAGCACGGTTTAATGACAATCTGGCACACTTTAAAACAGTGGCGAAATTTGGCACTGTTTTAAAGTGTGCCAAAATTGAGTACACTTGGTAAAATATAAAATACCCTAAGAAAAAACATTAACAAAACTTTCTTTCATTCCCGCTCAAGGCTCGCTCTTTCCTGTTCACTTTCTCGGCCAGCTCTCTCTCTCTCTCTCTCTCTCTCTCTCTCTCCGGTGTGCGCCGTCGGCCAGCTCTACATCTCTCTCCACTGAAATCGCTCTCTCCGTTGCCGATTTAACATGTCAAGTTTTCCTCCCATCATCTAAATAAGAGAGGACATTCGAGGTCTGTCTTCTTTTTATAGACTATACCTCTATTTTCCATCAGATATTGGTTAAAGTTATGTCTTTGAACTGATACAGAGAATCTGGTAACTGCATTAGAAACTAAGTTTGCAAAGTTTGGATCATTTTCAACACTGTACTATTTTAAATTGGATAGTTTGGATCATTTTCAACACTGTACTATTTTAAATTCCATATTTGAATCATTTTGATTCGGTGAGATTCCTTAGGATGACATCTACTATATATTTTATAAAGTTATGCAGTTGAAGTTTTGAGTAGTTGAAATACTATTTTATACAGTATATTTCCATTATTCTTTAGTTGATTATTGGCGTTTGAAGAGGGAAAAATAGTTCATGGACTGGAAGAAAAGATTGGAATTAAGGGATATATAATTTTATTAATTAGCTAATATATGATGATACAGTCTTCAATTTTAAGAAATTTTGATCTTTTAATTAACTACTAGTTGTGGTAAAATTTGTGTCTAAACCCCTAAAATGAGACTGTACCGATTTAATAATTAAATGGTTTTAAGTTATAATTGTGACTTGTTACACACATTATCAAACATAGGGAATATAAATTTATCATACCCGACTATACACAATTGTAGTTGTGTCTATATTTTATGTCAATTTCATCATTATTCTGTTGTGTCTATATGTTAATTATGTCGAAGTAAACTCACCACCAATTCGTATTAGTAAAACAATGAAGAATTATCTTAGATACTAAAGGGTCTGCAAGAAAAATATTATCAAATCTAAAATTTCCAATTGGTATTAGTACAAGTTTAATTCATAACTTGCTCATGTTTTAGGATTCCTAGGGTTACGAGGATTCAAGAAAGATACAATCATGGATGCTGGAGGTCACCATTACTGCATTTGAGGCCCAACTTGATGTTGACTTTGCAAAACTTTATGCCAACTCTGACCTCTATTGGTAAGTAATAGACGACACTCTAAATTTTATTATTTCCATTAGTTTATGTTCCGTGCATCATTTGAGTATCGTTTTGGTGTTTGAAAACACAATTACGCCACGTACATGTATTTTGTTTGATAGAAAATTGTATTTCACAGTCACCAACATACTCACTAAAGGGGTGGCACGAGAACACAATTGTTGCTTAAGTTGTGAAATTCATTTATTTCATTTATTGTTGAAATGTTGCTGAAATGGATTATTAGATTATTTTAGTTTATCACTATAAGTTGTGAAATTTGTGTAGCAGGTGCAATTTCAAGTATGTGATTAAAGTTACGATACCCTCAATAAACAAAACTTTATTTTGGGTGAACTTCAGGTACTAAATCATTATTCCCCCAACGATGAGCTTAGTTTAACATGTTATAGTTTGAAAATATATGCATGTATTTATTAAATTGAAGCATTTGATATCTGGTAATCATTTGGATTTGACGTGGTATAAGTTTTGAGTTTTCTCAAGTATGATTTTGTTTGTTGTATTGGGTATGGGTAGTCACTGGTGAAAGAAAAGCAGGGGAACTCATCTAACGCAGACGGGGACGCCTCTGATGCCATTGCTGCACAGGTATGTTGAAGGTAAATAAGTTATACAATTTGTTTTCTCTTATGTTAATTGACTTTAATTATATTTGGACTTATCCCACATATTTTATATTACAAATTTTGAGGGTGAAAGGATGTGCTGAACCAATTTAGTTCTTAAGGTTTGCGACGAAGATTCATCCAAAGGGAATAAAACAGAAAGTTAACTCTGTCTGGAACAGACACTCCTTTCAAATTTTCATCCAAATTGGTCTTAAATTTCAAATTAACATCTGCCCCAGCCCCAATTAGGGGCATTTTGTTGGCGCAGTGGTTTCCCTCCTGTAATACGTGCGCCACCGAAGCTTTAGTCTGACATTTCATTCAAATGCAATCCTCAATTATCACACTATATGAGTGGTTTTCCGTGCTTTCCGTTGGGTTGTTAATCATTTGAACAACGCAAAACAAATCTGATTCGATGATGGCATATTCTTGGCCCCTTTCAATGCATAATTTAAGGCTGTGGTAAATTCCATCCATTTCAGCTTCCAATCTAGTAAGTTTTTCTGTGATCTTTCTTGCAAAACCGGACACCCAAATGCCTTAATCATTCCAAATCATCCCTCCTAAACCTCCACACTTGGAGTTTGTATCACACCTTCCATTTATGTTTATTTTAAGTTTACCTGTAGGTGGAAATTTCCAATTAACCAGTCTTCAACAGACAATAAAAAATAGAAAAGGATGGAGCCGGGTGGAGCTGTTGAATCAGAACGAACTTAGATAATGGTAGGAGTAAACGAATCGATGATCAAAGGCTATCCCCACGCTTCTATCAGCAGCAAAGGAGCTTTCGACGATCAAGGTTATTTCTCTCTTTTGTGTGCATAATTAATAACATTTAACTTCATAAATCTATCTTCAACTTCCTACTTTATTATTTTGGGCCTTTTAACTCTGTTTTGACCTAATTCTTCCTTCTTTATCATCGCTTGAATCAATCACGTTGATCTAATTCTAGCGGTGGGCATTGTAGGCTTCTACCTAATCAATTGAATCTGTGTAGATCATTATAGGGTCATTTGACTTTTTAACCCCCAAAATTTTGATCGTTTGGGAATTGACCCCCCAAAACTAATTGGGATTTGACTTTTTATTTGTGACTTTTGACTTTTTATTTGTGATCGTTTGTACATATGCAACATGTATATATGTGTGTGAGTTGATGTGTATATGTTTTTCCTTTGTTGATTGAGCTATAAAATGTCAATGCATATTTCATGAACTTGATGAAAATGTGAAGGATAAACTCTCCTGATTTTGCCGTTTATTTGAAGGCAAGAGTCGAGATGGTTGGCAAGTATACAGGCTTTTCTTATTCTTACTTATTAGTACTAAAGGTGAACTTTTCTTTGACTGGTTTGCAATTAAATTATATATTTATCTAGAAGTTCTGAGCACATGAAAAACACAACCTATATATATCTTTGTATAATAGTTGCGGACTTATATATCTATCCACAATTTTTATACTACATAGGATTGAGACTTTTCTTTAGACAATGTCAAGGACATAATATATTTGATACCATTGCTGTTAATGTCTTCGACCATATATATAATTTTAACCCTGGATAACATGTCATACCTTTTGGATCAAGCTAGAATTGGAAATTTTTTTACCCCCCACTCACTAAGAAATAAACTTGTACAAAAGATAAATTATCTAGTGACTAGGATTGTTAGGTTTTTCAACAACTTTCATAGTTTCAGGCTAGATTACCAATTAACAAGTAGGGTACGAACACGTCACACGGGACCAATGTAACTTGTACAATCTGACAGCGTAGTCACGGGTCTCTCGAATTGAGAATATGACGATAATTTCAAAATATATCGATTAGTCTTAAAAACAAGCCCTTGAAGGGTGAAAACCCAAACCAGCCCCCAAACGGCCCCGTAAGAGGCACGAACACCTTGCATGGGACCAATGTAACTTGTACGAACTGACCGCATAGTCCCGGATCTCTCGGTTTGTGAATATGACGATAATTTGCAAAAATCAACACTTAGACTTAAAAACAAGCCGTTGAAGGGTGAAAACCCAAACCAGCTCCCAAACGACCCCGTAAGAGGCAAGAACACCTCGTACGGGACCAATGTAACTTGTAGGAACTAACCGCGTAGTCCCGTGTCTCCCGGTTTGAGAATATGATGATAATTTTCAAAAATCAATACTTAGACTTAAAAATAAGCCGTTAAAGGGTGAAAACTCAAACCAGCACCCAAACGACCCCGTAAGAGGCACGAACACCTCTCACGGGACCAATGTAACTTGTAGGAACTAACCGCGTAGTCTCGGGACTTTTGGTTTGTGAATATGACGATAATTTATAAAAATTAACACATAAACTTAAAAACAAGCCGTTAAAGGGTGAAAACCGAAACCAGCCCCCAATAACCCCGTAAGAAGCACAAATACCTCGCACGGGACCAATGTAACTTGAAGGAACTTATCGCGTAGTCCCGGGTCTCTCGATTTGAAAATATGATGATAATTTACAAAAATCAACACATAAACTTAAAAACAAGCCATTAAAGGGAGAAAACCCAAACCAGCCCCCAAACGACCCCGTAAGCGGCACGAACACCTCGCACGGGACCAATATAACTTGTAAGAACTGACCGCGTAGTTTCGGGTCTCCCGATTTGTGAATATGACGATAATTTGAAAAAATCAACAGTTAAACTTAAAAACAAGCCGTTAAAGGGTGAAAACCCAAACCAGCCACCAAACGATCCCGTAAAAGGCACGAACACCTCACACGGGACCAATGTAACTTGTAGGAATGGACCGCGTAGTCTCGGGTCTCCCAGTTTGAGAATATGATGATAATTTGTAAAAATCAACACTTAGACTTAAAAACAAGTCGTTAAAGGGTGAAAACCCATACCAGCCGTAGGAGGCACGGACACCTCGCACGGGACCAATGTTACTTGTATGAACTGACCGCGTAGTCTCGAGTCTTCCGATATGTAAATATGATGATAATTTACAAAAATCAACACTTAGACTTAAAAATAAGCCATTAAAGGGTGAAAACCCAAACTAGCCCCCAAACGTTCGCGTATGGGCACGAACACCTCGTACGGAACCAATATAACTTGTAGAAACTGACCGCATAGTCCCGGGTCTCCCGACTTGTTAATATGACGATAATTTGCAAAAATCAACACTTAAATAGAAAAATAAGCCGTTAAAGGGTGAAAATCCAAAGTAGCCCCCAAAAGACCCCGTAGGACGCACAGACACCTCGCAGGGGACCAATGTAACTTGTAGGAAATGATCGCAGAGTCCCGGATCTCCCGATTTGAGAGTATGACGATAATTTTCAAAAATCAACACTTAGACATAAAAATAACCCGTTAATGGGTGAAAACCCAAACCCACCCCCAAATGACTCCGTAGGAGGCACGAACACCTCGAACGGTACCAATGTAACTTGTAGGAACTGATCGCGTAGTATCGGGTCTTCCAATTTGTGAATATGATGATAATTTGAAAAAATCAACACTAAAAATTAAAAACAATCCGTTAAAGGGTGAAAACCCAAACTAGTCGCCAAACGATCCCGTAAGAGGCACGAACACCTTGCACGAAACGAATGTAAGTTGTAAGAACTTACCGCATAGTCCTGGGTCTCCCGATTTGAGAATATGAGGATAATTTGCAAAATTCAACACTTAGACTTAAAAACAAGACGTTAAAGGGTGAAAACCCAAACCAGTTCCCAACCGACCCCGTAAGAGGTACGAACAACTCGCACGGGTCCAATATAACTTGTAGGAACTGAATGCGTAGTTCTGAGTCTCCCAATTTGTGACTATGACGATAATTTGCAAAAATCAACACTAAAACTTAAAAATAAGCCGTTAAAGAGTGAAAACCCAAACCTGCCCCCAAACGATCCCGTAAGAGGCACGGACACCTCGCACGGGGCCAATGTAACTTGTAACAACTGATCGTGTAGTATCGAGTCTTTCAGTTTGTGAATATGATGATAATTTGCAAAAATCAACACTTAGACTTAAAAACAAGTCATTAATGGGTGAAAACCCGAACCAATCCCCAATCGATCCCATAAGAGGCACGGACACCTCGCACAAAACCAAGTAACATATAGGAACTGACCGCGTAGTCCTGGGTCTCCCGGTTTGAGAATATGATGATAATTTGTAAAAATCAACACTTAGACTTAAAACACAAGTCGTTAAAGGGACCAATGTAACTTGTTGGAACTTATCGCGTAGTCCCGGGTCTCCCAGTTTGAGAATATGACGATTATTTGCAATAATCAACAGTTAAACTTAAAAACAAGATGTTAAAGGGTGAAAACCCAAACCAGCCCCCAAACAATCCCGTACGAGGCACGAACACCTCGCACGGGACCAATATAACTTGTAGGAAGTGATCGCGTAGTCTTGGGTCTTCCGGTATGTAAATATGATGATAATTTGAAAAAATCAATACTTAAACTTAAAAATAAGTCGCTAAAGGGTGAAATCCAAACTAACCCCCAAACGATCCCGTATGGGCATGAACACCTCACACGGAACCAATATAACTTGTAGGAACTGACCGCATAGTCCTGGGTCTCCCGGTTTGTGAATATGATGATAATTTGCAAAAATCAACACTTAAATAGTAAAATAAGGCGTTAAAGGGTGAAAACTCAAACTAGCCCCCAGACGACCCCGTAAGAGGCACGGAAACCTCGCACCGGACCAATGTAACTTGTAGGAACTGGCCGCGTAGTCCCGGGTCTCCCGGTTTGAGAATATGATGATAATTTTCAAAAATCAACACCTAGACTTAAAAATAAGCCGTTAATGGATGAAAACCCAAACCAGACCCGCAAACGATCCCGTAAGAGGCACGAACACCTCGCACGGAACCAACATAACTTGTTGGAACTAATGGCGTATTCCCGGGTCTCCCGGCTTTCGAATATGACGATAATTTGCAAAAATCAACACTTAAGCTTAAAAAAAAGCCGTCAAAGGGTGAAAACCTAACCAGCCCCCAAACGACCCTGTAAGAGGCACGAACGCCTCGCACGGGACCAATGTAACTTGTAGGAACTGACCGCGGAGTCCCGGGTCTCCCAGTTTGAGAATATGACGATAATTTTAAAAAATTAACACTTAGACTTAAAAAAAAGCTGTTAAAGGGGGAAAACCGAAACCAGGCCCCAAACGACCCCGTAAGAGGCACGAACACCTCGCACGGGACCAATATAACTTGTAGGAACTGATCGCATAGTCTCGGCTCTTTCGATTTGTGAATATGATGATAATTTGCAAAAATCAACACTTAAACTTAAAAAAAGTCGTTAATGGGTGAAAACCCAAACCAGCCCCCAAACGATCCCATAAGAGGCACAAACACCTTGCACGGAACCAATATAACTTGTTGGAACTGACCGCGTAGTCTCGGGTCTCCCGATTTGAGAATATGAAGATAATTTGAAAAAATCAACACTTAGACTAAAAACAAGCCGTTAAAGGGTGAAAACCCAAACGAGCCCCTAAACGACCTCGTAAGAGGCACGAACACCTCGCACGGGATCAATGTAACTTGTAGAAACTGACCGCGTAGTCTCAAGTCTTCCGATTTGAGAATATAATGATAATTTGAAAAAATCAACACTTAGACTTAAAAACAAGCCGTTCAAGGGTGAAAACCCAAATTAGCCCCCAAACGATCCCGTAAGAGGCACGAAGACCTTGTATGGGACCAATGTAAGTTATAGGAACTTATCGCGTAGTCCCAGGTCTCCCGATTTGAGAATATGAGGATACTTTGCAAAAATCAACACTTAGACTTAAAAATAAGCCGTTAAAGGGTGAAAACTCAAACCAGCCGTAGGAGGTACGGACACCTCGCACGGGACCAATGTAACTTGTATGAACAGACCGCGTAGTCTTGGGACTTTCGATATGTAAATATGATGATAATTTGCAAAAATCAACACTTAGACTTAAAAATAAGCCGTTAAAGGGTGAAAACCCAAACCAGCCCCCAAACGACCCCATATGGGCACGAACACCTCACACGGAACCAATATAACTTGTAGGAACTGATCGCATAGTCTCGGGTCTCCGGTTTCTGAATATGAGGATAATTTGAAAAAATCAACACTTAGACTTAAAACAAGCCGTTAAAGGGTGAAAACTTAAAACAGCGCCCAACCGACCCCGTAAGAGGCTCGAACACCTCGTACGGGTCCAATATAACTTATAGGAACTGAACGCGTAGTTTCGGGTCTCTCGATTTATGACAATGATGATAATTTGCTAAAATCAACACTTAGACTTAAAAACAAGCCGTTAATGGGTGAAAACACAAATCGCCCCCAAACAACCCCGTAGGGGGCACGGACACCTCGCACGGGACCAATGTAACTTGTAGGAACTGATCGCGTAGTCTCGGGTCTTTCGGTTTGTGAATATGACGATAATTTGTAAAAATCAACACTTAAACTTAAAAACAAGTCATTAAAGGGTGAAAACCAAAACCAGCCCCCAAACGATCCCGTAAGAGGCACGAACACCTTGCACGGGACCAATGTAAGTTATAGGAACTTACCGCGTAGTCCCGGGTCTCCCGATTTGAGAATGTGTGGATAATTTGAAAAAATCAACACTTAGACTTAAAAACAAACTGTTAAAGGGTGAAAACTCAAACCAGCGCCCAACCGACCCCGTAAGAGGTACAAACACCCCGCACGGGACCAATATAACTTGTAGGAACTGAACGCGTAGTTTCGAGTCTCTCGATTTGTGACTATGAAGATAATTTGAAAAAATCAAAACGAAAACTTAAAAATAAGCCGTTAATGGGTGAAAACCCAAACTAGCCCCCAAACGACCCCGTAAGAGGCACGGACACCTCGCACGGGACCAATGTAACTTGTAGGAACTGATCGCGTAGTCTCAGGTCTCTCAATTTGAGAATATGATGATAATTTGCAAGAATCAACACTTAGACTTAAAACACAAGCCGTTAAAGGGACCAATGTAACGTGTAGGAACTTATCGCGTAGTCTCGAGTCTCTCGGTTTGAGAATATTACGATAATTTGAAAAAATCAACACTTAGACTTAGAAACACGACGTTAAACGGTGAAAACCCAAACCAGCCCCCAAACGACCCAGTAAGAGGCACGAACACCTCGCACGGGACCAATATAACTTGTAGGAGCTGATCGCATAGTCTCGGGTCTTCCGGTATGTAAATATGATGATAATTTGAAAAAAATCAATACTTAGACTTAAAAATAAGTCGTTAAAGGGTGGAAACCCAAACCAGACACCAAACGATCCTGTATGGGCACGAACACCTCGCACGAAACAAATATAGGTTGTAGGAACTGACCGCATAGTCCCGGGTCTCCCGGTTTGTTAATATGACAATAATTTGCAAAAATCAACACTTAATTTGAAAAATTAGCCATTAAAGGGTGAAAACCCAAACTAGCCCAAAAACGACCCCGTAAGAGGCACGGACACCTCGCACGGGACCAATGTAACTTGTACGAACTGATCGAGTAGTCTCGGGTCTCCCGGTTTGAGAATATGACGATAATTATCAAAAATCAACACTTATGCTTAAAAACAAGCCGTTAATGTGTGAAAATCCAAACCAACCCCCAAACGACCCCATAAGAGGCACGAACACCTCGCATGGGACCAATGTAACTTGTAGGAATTGACCGCATAGTCTTGATTCTCCCGATTTGAGAATATGATGATAATTTTAAAAAATCAACACTTAGACTTAAAAACAAGCCGTTAACGTGTGAAAACCCAAATCATCCACCAAACGACCCCGTAGGAGGCACGAACACCTCGTACGGGAACAATGTAACTTGTAGGAACTGATCGCGTAGTCTCGGCTCTTCCGATTTGTGAATATGACGATAATTAGTAAAAATCAACACTTAAACTTAAAAACGAGCCGTTAATGGGTGAAAACCCAAACCAACCCCCAAACGATCCCATAAGAGGCACGAACACCTTGCACGGAACCAATATAACTTGTTGGAACTGACCGCGTAGTCTCGGGTCTCCCGATTTGAGAATATGAAGATAATTTGAAAAAATCAACACTTAGACTAAAAATAAGCCGTTAAAGGGTGAAAACCCAAATGAGCCCCTAAACGACCTCGTAAGAGGCACGAACACCTCGCACGGGATCAATGTAACTTGTAGGAACTGACCGCGTAGTCTCAAGTCTTCCGATTTGAGAATATAATGATAATTTGCAAAAATCAACACTTAGACTTAAAAACAAGCCGTTCAAGGGTGAAAACCCAAATTAGCCCCCAAACGATCCCGTAAGAGGCACGAAGACCTTGTATGGGGCCAATGTAAGTTATAGGAACTTATCGCGTAGTCCCAGGTCTCCCGATTTGAGAATATGAGGATACTTTGCAAAAATCAACACTTAGACTTAAAAACAAGCCGTTAAAGGGTGAAAACTCAAACCAGCGCCCAACCGACCCCCTAAGAGGTACGAACACCTCGCACTGGACCAATATAACTTGTAGGAACTGAACGCGTAATTTTGGGTCTCCCTAATTGTGACTATGATGATAATTTGCAAAAATCAACACCATAACTTAAAAATAAGCCGTTAAAGAGTGAAAACCCAAACCTGCCCCCAAACGACCCCGTAAGAAGCACGGACACCTCGCAAGGGACCAATGTAACTTGTAGGAACTAATCGTGTAATCTTGGGTCTTTCAGTTTGTGAATATGATGATAATTTGAAAAAATCAACACTTAGACTTAAAAACAAGTCGTTAATGTGTGAAAACCCAAACCATCCCCCAAACGACCCCGTACGAGGCATGAACACCTCGCACGGGAACAATGTAACTTGTAGGAACTGATCGCGTAGTCTCGGCTCTTCTGATTTGTGAATATGACAATAATTTATAAAAATCAACAGTTAAACTAAAAAACAAGCCGTTAATGGGTGAAAACCCAAACCATCCCCCAAACGATCCCGTAAGAGGCACGAACACCTTGCACGGAACCAATATAACTTGCTGGAACTTACCGCGTATTCCCGGGTCTCTCGATTTATGAATATGATGATAATTTGCAAAAATCAAGAATTAAACATAAAAATAAGCCCTTAAAGGGTGAAAACCCAGACCATCCCCCAAACGACCTCGTAAGAGGCACGCACACCTTACACGGGACCAATATAACTTGTAGGAACTGACCGCGTAGTCCCGGGTCTCTCGGTTTGAGAATATGATGATAAGTTTTAAAAATCAACACTTAGACTTAAAAATAAGTCGTTAAAGGGTGAAAATCTGAACCATCCCCCAAACGACCCGGTAGGAGGCAAGAACACCTCGCACGAGAACACTGTAACTTGTAGGAACTGACCGTGTAGTCTCGAATCTTCCGGTTTGTGAATATGACGATAATTTTCCAAAATCAACACTTATACTTAAAAACAAGCCATTAAAGGGTGAAAATTTAACCAACCCCCAAACGACCTCGTAAGAGGCACGAACAGTTCGCACGTGTCCAATGTAACTTGTAGGAACTGACCGCGTAGTCCCGGGTCTCTCGGTTTGAGAATATGACGATAATTTTCAAAAATAAACACTTAGACTTAAAAAAAGTCGTTAAAGGGTGAAAACCCAAACCAGCCGAGGAGGCACGGACACCTCGCACGGGACCAATGTAACTTGTATGAACTGATCGCGTAGTCTCGGGCCTTCCGATATGTAAATATGATGATAATTTGCAAAAATCAACACTTAGACATAAAAATAAGCCGTTAAAGGGTGAAAACCCAAACCAGCCCCAAACGATCCCATATGGGCACGAACACCTCGTACGGAACCAATATAACTTGTAGGAACTGACCGCATAGTCTCGGGTCTCCCGGTTTCTGAATATGAGGATAATTTGCAAAAATCAACACTTAGACTTAAAAACAAGCCGTTAAAGGGTGAAAACTCAAACCAGCGCCCAACCGACCCCGTAAGAGGCTCGAACACCTCCTACGGGTCCAATGTAACTTGTAGGAACTGAACGCGTAGTTCGGGTCTCCCGATTTATGACTATGATGATGAGTTACAAAAATCAACACTTAGACTTAAAAACAAGCCGTTAATGGGTGAAAACCCAAACCCGTCCCCAAACGACCCCGTAGGAGGCACGGACACCTTGCACGGGACCAATGTAACTTGTAGGAACTGATCGCGTAGTCTCGGGTCTTTCGATTTGTGAATATGACGATAATTTGCAAAAATCAACACTTAAACTTAAAAACAAGCCCTTAAAGGGTGAAAACCCAAACCAGCCCCCAAACGATCCCGTAAAAGGCACAAACACCTTGGACGGGACCAATGTAAGTTATAGGAACTTACCGCGTAGTCCCGGGTCTCCCGATTTGAGAATATGTGGATAATTTGCAAAAATCAACACTTAGACTTAAAAACAAGCCGTTAAAGGGTGAAAACTCAAACCAGTGCCCAACCGACCCCGTAAGAGGTACAAACACCTCGCACGGGACCAATATCACTTGTAGGAACTGAACGTGTAGTTTCGAGTCTCCCAATTTGTGACTATGACGATAATTTGAAAAAAATTTAAACTAAAACTTAAAAATAAGCCGTTAATGGGTGAAAACCCAAACTTGCCCCCAAACGACCCCGTAAGAGGCAGAGACACCTCGCACGGGACCAATTAAACTTATAGGAACTGATCGCGTAGTCTCGGGTCTCTCGATTTGAGAATATGATGATAATTTACAAAAATCAACACTTAGACTTAAAACACAAGCTGTTAAAGGGACCAATGTAACTTGTAGGAACTTATCGCGTAGTCCCGAGTCTCTCGGTTTGAGAATATGATGATAATTTGAAAAAATCAACACTTAGACTTAAAAACATGACGTTAAACGGTGAAAACCCAAACCAACCCCCAAACGACCCTGTAAGAGGCACGAACACCTCACACGGTACCAATATAACTTGTAGGAGCTGATCGCGTAGTCTCGGGTCTTCCGGTATGTAAATATGATGATAATTTGAAAAAAATCAATACTTAGACTTAAAAATAAGTCGTTAAAGGGTGGAAACCCAAACCAGACCCCAAACGATCCCGTATGGGCACGAACCTTGCACGTAACAAATATAGCTTGTAGGAACTGAACGCATAGTCCCAGGTCTCCCGGCTTGTTAATATGACGATAATTTGCAAAAATCAACACTTAATTAGAAAAATTAGCCATTAAAGGGTGAAAACCCAAACTAGCCCACAAACGAACCCATAAGAGGCACGAACATCTCGCACGGGACCAATGTAACTTGTACGAACTGATCGTGTAGTCTCGGGTCTCCCGATTTGAGAATATGACGATAATTATCAAAAATCAACACTTATACTTAAAAATAAGCCGTTAATGTGTGAAAATCCAAACCAGCCCCCAAACAACCCCGTAAGAGGCACGAACACCTCGCATGGGACCAATGTAACTTGTAGGAACTGACCACGTAGTCTTGATTCTCTCGGTTTGAGAATATGACGATAATTTTAAAAAATCAGCACTTAGACTTAAAAACAAGCCGTTAATGTGTGAAAACCCAAACCATCCCCCAAACGACCCCGTACGAGGCACGAACACCTCGCACAGGAACAATGTAACTTGTAGGAACTAATCGCGTAGTCTCGGCTCTTTCGATTTGTGAATATGATGATATTTTGTAAAAATCAACACTTAAACTGAAAAACAAGCCGATAATGGGTGAAAACCCAAACGATCCCGTAAGAGGCACGAACACCTTGCACGGAACCAATATAACTTGTTGGAACTAACCGCGTATTCTCGGGTCTCTCGGTTTGTGAATATGATGATAATTTTCAAAAATCAACACTTAAATAGTAAAATAAGGCGTTAAAGGGTGAAAACTCAAACTAGCCCCCAGACGACCCCGTAAGAGGCACGGACACCTCGCACGGGGCCAATGTAACTTGTAACAACTGATCGTGTAGTATCGAGTCTTTCAGTTTGTGAATATGATGATAATTTGCAAAAATCAACACTTAGACTTAAAAACAAGCCATTAATGGGTGAAAACCCAAACCAACCCCCAATCGATCCCATAAGAGGCACGAACACCTCGCACAAAACCAAGTAACATATAGGAACTGACCGCGTAGTCCTGGGTCTCCCGGTTTGAGAATATGATGATAATTTGCAAAAATCAACACTTAGACTTAAAACACAAGCCGTTAAAGGGACCAATGTAACTTGTTAGAACTTATCGCGTAGTCCCGGGTCTCCCAGTTTGAGAATATGACGATTATTTGCAATAATCAACAGTTAGACTTAAAAACAAGATGTTAAAGGGTGAAAACCCAAACCAGCCCCCAAAAAATCCCATACGAGGCACGAACACCTTGCACGGGACCAATATAACTTGTAGGAAGTGATCGCGTAGTCTCGGGTCTTCCGGTATGTAAATATGATGATAATTTGAAAAAATCAATACTTAGACTTAAAAATAAGTCGCTAAAGGGTGAAATCCAAACTAGCCCCCAAACGATCCCGTATGGGCATGAACACCTCACACGGAACCAATATAACTTGTAGGAACTGACCGCATAGTTCTGGGTCTCCCGGTTTGTGAATATGACGATAATTTGCAAAAATCAACACTTAAATAGTAAAATAAGGCGTTAAAGGGTGAAAACTCAAACTAGCCCCCAGACGACCCCGTAAGAGGCACGGAAACCTCGCACGGGACCAATGTAACTTGTAGGAACTGGTCGCGTAGTCCCGGGTCTCCCGGTTTGAGAATATGATGATAATTTACAAAAATCAACACCTAGACTTAAAAATAAGCCGTTAATGGGTGAAAATCCAAACCAGACCCCCAAACGATCCCGTAAGAGGCACGAACACCTCGCACGGAACCAACATAACTTGTTGGAACTAATGGCTTATTCCCGGGTCTCCCGGCTTTCGAATATGACGATAATTTGCAAAAATCAACACTTAAACTTAAAAAAAAGCCGTCAAAGGGTGAAAACCTAACCAACCCCCAAGCGACCCTGTAAGAGGCACGAACGCCTCGCACGGGACCAATGTAACTTGTAGGAACTGACCGCGGAGTCCCGGGTCTCCCAGTTTGAGAATATGATGATAATTTTAAAAAATTAACCCGTAGACTTAAAAAAAAGCTGTTAAAGGGAGAAAACCGAAACCAGCACCCAAACGACCCCGTAAGAAGCACGAACACCTCGCACGGGACCAATATAACTTGTAGGAACTGATCGCATAGTCTCGGCTCTTTCGATTTGTGAATATGATGATAATTTGCAAAAATCAACACTTAAACTTAAAAACAAGCCGTTAATGGGTGAAAACCCAAACCAACCCCCAAACGATCCCATAAGAGGCACGAACACCTTGCACGGAACCAATATAACTTGTTGGAACTGACCGCGTAGTCTCGGGTCTCCCGATTTGAGAATATGAATATAATTTGAAAAAATCAACACTTAGACTAAAAACAAGCCGTTAAAGGGTGAAAACCCAAACGAGCCCCTAAACGACCTTGTAAGAGGCACGAACACCTTGTACGGGATCAATGTAACTTGTAGGAACTGACCGCGTAGTCTCAAGTCTTCCGATTTGAGAATATAATGATAATTTGCAAAAATTGACACTTAGACATAAAAATAAGCCGTTAAAGGGTGAAAACCCAAACTAGCCCCCAAATGATGTCATAAGAGGCACGAACACCTTACACGGGACCAATGTAACTGGTAGGAATGGACCGCGTAGTCTCGGGTCTCCCGGTTTGAGAATATGATGATTATTTGCAAAAATCAACACTTAGACTTAAAAACAAGTCGTTAAAGGGTGAAAACCCAAATCAGCCGTAGGAGGCACGGACACCTCGCACGGGACCATTGTAACTTGTATGAAGTGACCGCGTAGTCTCGGGTCTTTCGATATGTAAATATGATGAGAATTTGTAAAAATCAGTATTTAGACTGAAAAATAAGCCGTTAAAGGGTGAAAATCCAAACCAGCCCCCAAACGATGCCGTATGGGCACGAACACCTCGCACGGAACCAATATAACTTGTAGGAACTGACCGCATAGTCTCGGGCCTCCCGATTTGTGAATATGACGATAATTTTCAAATATCAACACTTAAATAGAAAAATAAGCTGTTAAAGGGCGAAAACCCAAATTAGCCCCCAAATGACCCCGTAAGAGGCACGGACAACTCGCATGGGACCAATGTAACTTGTAGGAACTGATCATGTAGTCCCGGGTCTCCCAATTTGAGAATATAATGATAATTTTCAAAAATCAACACTTAGACTTAAAAACAAGCAGTTAATGGGTGAAAACCCAATCCCTCCCCCAAACGACCCCGTAGGAGGCACGAACACCTCGCACGGGACCAATGTAACTTGTAGGAACTGATCGCTTAGTCTCGGGTCTTCCGATTTGTGAATAGGATGATAATTTGAAAAATCAACACTTAAACTTAAAAACAAGTCGTTAAAGGGTGAAAACCCAAACTAGCCCCCAAACGATCCCGTAAGAGGCACGAACACCTTGCAAGGGACCAATGTAAGTTATACGACCTTACCGCGTAGTCCCGGGTCTCTCGGTTTGAGAATAAGAGGATAATTTGCAAAAATCAACACTTAGACTTAAAAACAAGCCGTTAAACGGTGAAAACTCAAACCAGCGCCCAACCGACCCCGTAAGAGGTACAAACAACTCGCACGGGACCAATATAACTTATAGGAACTGAATGCGTAGTTCCGGGTCTCCCGATTTGTGACTATGACGATAATTTGCAAAAATCAACACTAAAACTTAAAAACAAGCCGTTAAAGGGTGAAAACCCAAACCAGTCCCCAAAAGACCCCGTAAGAGGCACGGACACCTCGCATGGGACCAATGTAACTTGTAGGAACTGATCGCGTAGTCTCATATCTTTTGATTTGTGAATATGACGATAATTTGCAAAAATCAACACTTAGACTTAAAAACAAGCCATTAAAGGGTGAAAACCCAAACCAACCCCCCATAGATACCGTAAGAGGCACGAACACCTCGCACGTAACCAAGTAACATATAGGAACTAATCGCGTTGTCCTGGGTCTCCCGATTCTCAAATATGATGATAATTTGCAAAAATCAACACTTAGACTTAAAACACAAGCCGTTAAAGGGACCAATTTAACTTGTAGGAGCTTATCGCGTAGTCTCGGGTCTCCCGGTTTAGAATATGACGATAATTTACAAAAATCAACACTTAGACTTAAAAAGAAGATGTTAAAGGGTGAAAACCCAAACCAGCCCCAAACGACCCCGTAAGAGGCACGAACACCTCGCATGGGACCAATATAACTTGTAGGAACAGATCGCGTAGTCTCGGGTCTTCCGATATGTAAATATGATGATCATTTCAAAAAATCCATGCTTAGACTTAAAAATAAGTCGTTAAAGGGTGAAAACCCAAACCAACCCCCAAACGATCCCGTATGGGCACGAACACCTCGCACGGAATCGATATAACTTGTAGTAACTAACTGCATATTCCCAGGTCTCCCGATTTGTGAATATGATGATAATTTGCAAAAATCAACCCTTAAATAGAAAAATAAGCAGTTAAAGGGTGAAAACCCAAACTAGCCCCCAAACGACCCCGTAAAAGGCACGGACACCTCGCACGGGACCAATGTAACTTGTTGGAATTGACCGTATAGTCTCGGGTCTCCCGGTTTGAGAATATGACGATAATTTTCAAAAATCAACACTTAGACTTAAAAACAAGCCGTTAAAGGGTGAAAACCCAAACGATCCCGTAAGAGGCACGAACACCTCGTACGGAACCAATATAACTTGTTGGAACTAACGGTGTATGATCGGGTCTCCCGATTTTTGAATATGACGATAATTTGCAAAAATCAACACTTAAACATAAAAACAAGCCGTTAAAGGGTGAAAACCCAAACCATCCCCCAAACGACCCCGTAAGAGGCACGGACACCTCGCACGGGACCAATGTAACTTGTAGGAACTCATTGCGTAGTCCCGAGTCTCCCATTTTGAGAATATGAAGATAATTTTAAAAAATCAACACTTATACTTAAAAACAAGCTGTTAAAGGGTGAAAACCCAAACCATCCCCAAAATGACCCCGTAGGAGGCATGGACACCTAGCACGGGAATAATGTAACTTGTAGGAACTGACCGCGTAGTCTCGGGTCTTTCGATTTGTGAATATGATTATAATTTGCAAAAATCAACACTTAAACTTAAAAACAAGTCGTTAAAGGGTGAAAACCCAAACCTGCCCCAAAATGACCCCATAAGAGGCACGAACACCTCGCACGGGACCAATGTAACCTGTAGGAACTGACCGCGTAGTCCCAGGTCTCCCGTTTTGAGAATATGAAGATATTTTTAAAAAATCAACACTTAGACTTAAAAACAAGCTGTTAAACGGTGAAAACCCAAACCAACCCCCAAACGACCCCGGAGGAGGCATGAACACCTCGCACGGGAATAATTTAACTTGTAGGAACTGACCGCGTAGTCTCGGGTCTTTCGGTTTGTGAATATGATGATAATTTGCAAAAATCAACACTTAAACTTAAAAACAAGCCGTTAAAGGGTGAAAACCCAAACCAGCCCCCAAACGACCCCGTAAGAGGCATGAACACTTCGCACGGGACTAATGTAACTTGTATGAATTGACCGCGTAGTCTCGGGTCTCTCGGTTTGAGAATATGTCGATAATTTGCAAAACTCAACACTTAAACTTAAAAATAAGTCGTTAAAGGGTGAAAACCCAAACCAGCTGTAGGAGGCACGAAAACCTTGCGCTGGACCAATATAATTTGTAGGAACCGATCGCATAGTCTCGGGTCTTTCGATTTTGATAATATGTGTATATTTTTAAAAAATTAACACTTAGACTTAAAAATAAGCCGTTAAAGGGTGAAGACCCAAACCAACCCCCAAATGATACCGTTAGAGGCACGAACACCTCGCACGAAACCAATATAACTTGTAGGAACTAACCGCATATTTCCGGGTCTCCCGATTTGTGAATATGATGATAATTTGTAAAAATCAACATTTAAACATAAAAACAAGGCATTAAAGTGTGAAAAGCCAAACCAACCCCCAAACAACCCCGTAAGAGGCACGAACACCTAGCACGGGACCAATGTAACTTGTAGGAACTGACCGCGTAGTCTCGATTCTCCCGGTTTGAGAATATCACGATAATGTTTAAAAATCAACACTTACACTTAAAAATAAGCCGTTAATGGGAGAAAACCCAAACCAACCCCCAAACAACCCCGTAGGAGTAACAAACACCTCGCACGGGAAAAATGTAACTTGTAGGAACTGATCGCGTAGTATCAACTCTTCCGATTTGTGAATATGACGATAATTTGCAAAAATTAACACTTAAACTTAAAAACAATCCGATAATGGGTGAAAACCCAAACCAGCCCCCAAACGATCTCGTAAGAGGCACGAACACCTCGCACGGAACCAATATAACTTGTTGGAACTAACCGCGTATTCCCGATTCTCCCGGTTTGTGAATATGATGATAATTTGCAAAAATCAACACTTAAACATAAAAACAAGCCCTTAAAGGGTGAAAACCCACACCATCCCCCAAACGACCCCGTAAGAGGTACGGACACCTTGCACGGGACCAATGTAACTTATAGGAACTGACCGCGTAGTCCTGGGTCTCCCGGTTTGAGAATATGACGATAATTTTTAAAATCAACACTTAGACTTAAAAATAAGCCGTTAAAGGGTGAAAACCCGGACCATCCCCCAAACGACCCCGTAGGAGGCACGAACACCTCACATGGGAACAATGTAACTTGTAGGAACTGATCGCGCAGTCTCGGGTCTCCCGGTTTGAGAATATGACTCTAATTTGCAAAAATCAACACTTAAACTTAAAAATAAGCCGTTAATGGGTGAAAACCCAACCCAGCCCCCAAACGATCCCGTAAGAGGCACGAACACCTTGCACAAAACCAATATAACTTGTTGGAACTAACTGCGTATTCCCGGGTCTCCCGATTTCTGAATATGATGATAATTTGCAAAAATCAACACTTAAACATAAAAACAAGCCCTTAAAGGGTGAAAACCCAAACCATCCCCCAAACGACCCCGTAAGAGGCACGGACACCTTGCACGGGACCAATGTAACTTGTAAGAACTGATCGCGTAGTCCTGGGTCCCTCGGTTTGAGAATATGATGATAATTTTTAAAAATCATCACTTAGACTTAAAAACAAGCCTTTAAAGGGTGAAAACCCAAACCATCCCCTAAACAACCCCGCAAGAGGCACGAACACCTCGCGCGGGACCAACGTAACTTCTAGGAACTGACCGCGTAGTCTCGGCTCTCCCAGTTTGAGAATATGACGATAATTTGCAAAAATCAACACTTAGACTTAAAAATGAACCGTTAAGGGGTGAAAACCCAAACCATCCCCAACCGACCCCGTAAGAGGTACGAACACCTTGCACGAAACCAATATAACTTGTTGGAACTAACCGCGTATTCCCGGGTCTCCCGATTTGTGAATATGATGATAATTTGCAAAAATCAACAATTAAACATAAAAACAAGCCCTTAAAGGGTAATATCCCAAACCATCCCCCAAACGACCCCGTAAGAGGCACGGACACCTTGCACGGGACCAATGTAACTTGTAGGAACTAACCGCGTAGTCCCGGGTCTCCCAGTTTGAGAATATGATGATAAGTTTTAAAAATCAACACTTAGACTTAAAAATAAGTCGTTAAAGGGTGAAAACCCAACCATCCCCCAAACGACCCGGTAAGAGGCACGAACACCTCGCACGAGAACACTGTAACTTGTAGGAACTGACCGCGTAGCCTCAGATCTTCCGGTTTGTGAATATGACGATAATTTGCCAGAATCAACACTTATACTTTAAAATAAGCTGTTAAAGGGTGAAAACTTAACCAACCCCCAAACGACCTCGTAAGAGGCACGAACAGCTCGCACGGGACCAATGTAACTTGTAGGCACTGACCGCGTAGTCCCGGGTCTCTCGGTTTGAGAATATGATGATAATTTGCAAAAATCAACACTTAGACTTAAAAACAAGCCGTTAAACGGTGAAAACCCAAACCAGCCCCTAAATGACCCTTTAAGAGGCACGAACACCTTGAACGGGATCAATGTAACTTGTAGGAACTAACCGCGTAGTCTCGGGTCTCCTGATTTTAGAATATGAAGATAAATTGAAAAAATAAACCCTTAGACTTAAAAACAAGCCGTTAAAGGGTGAAAACCGAAACCAACCCCTAAACGACCTCGTAAGAGGCACGAACACCTCGTACGGGATCAATGTAACTTTTAGGAACTGATCGCGTAGTCTCGGATCTCCCGATTTGAGAATATAATGATAATTTGCAAAAATTGACACTTAGACATAACAACAAGCCGTTAAAGGGTGAAAACATAAACTAGCCCCCAAACGATGTCGTAAGAGGCACGAACACCTCGCACGGGACCAATGTAACTGGTAGGAATGGACCACTTAGTCTCAGGTCTCCCGGTTTGAGAATATGATGATAATTTGCAAAAATCAACACTTAGACTTAAAAACAAGTCGTTAAAGGGTGAAAACCCAAACCAGCCGTAGGAGGCACGAACACCTCGCACGGCACCAAAGTAACTTGTATGAACTGACTGCGTAGTCTCGAGTCTTTCGATATGTAAATATGATGAGAATTTGTAAAAATCAGCATTTAGACTGAAAAATAAGTCGTTAAAGGGTGAAAATCCAAACCAGCCCCCAAACGATCCCGTATGGGCACAAACACCTCGCACGGAACCAATATAACTTGTAGGAACTGACTGCATAGTCTCGGGTCTCCCGATTTGTGAATAGGACAACAATTTGCACAAATCAACACTTAAATAGAAAAATAAGTCGTTAAAGGGCGAAAACCCAAACTAGCCCCCAAACGACCCCGTAAGAGGCACGGACAGCTCGCATGGGACCAATGTAACTTGTAGGAACTGGTCGCGTAGTCCCGGGTCTCCCGGTTTGAGAATATGATGATAATTTTCAAAAATCAACACTTAGACTTAAAAACAAGCAGTTAATGGGTGAAAAACCAATCCCGCCCCCAAACGACCCCGTAGGAGGCACGAAAACCTCGCACGGGACCAATGTAACTTGTAGGAACTGATCGCTTAGTCTCGGGTCTTTCGATTTGTGAATAGGATGATAATTTGCAAAAATCAACACTTAAACTTAAAAACAAGTCGTTAAAGGGTGAAAACCCAAACTAGCCCCCAAACGATCCCGTAAGAGGCACGAACACCTTGCAAGGGAGCAATGTAAGTTATACGACCTTACCGCGTAGTCCCGGGTCTCTCGGTTTGAGAATATGAGGATAATTTGCAAAAATCAGCACTTAGACTTAAAAACAAGCCGTTAAAGGGTGAAAACTCAAACCAGCGCCCAACTGACCCCGTAAGAGGTACGAACAACTCGCACGGGACCAATATAACTTGTAGGAACTGAATGCGTAGTTTCGGGTCTCCCGATTTGTGACTATGACGATAATTTGCAAAAATCAACACTAAAACTTAAAAACAAGCCGTTAAAGGGTGAAAACCAAAATCAGTCCCCAAAAGACCTCGTAAGAGGCACGGACACCTCGCACGGGACCAATGTAACTTGTAGGAACTGATCGCGTAGTCTCGAATCTTTCGATTTGTGAATATGCCGATAATTTGCAAAAATCAATTAGACTTAAAAACAAGCCATTAAAGGGTGAAAACCCAAACAAACCCCCCATAGATCTCGTAAGAGGCACGAACACCTCGCACAGAACCAAGTAACATATAGGAACTGACCGCGTTGTCCTGGGTCTCCCGATTCTCGAATATGATGATAATTTGCAAAAATCAACACTTAGACTTAAAACACAAGCCGTTAAAGGGACCAATTTAACTTGTAGGAGCTTATCGCGTAGTTCCGGGTCTCCCGGTTTAGAATATGATGATAATTCGCAAAAATCAACACTTAGACTTAAAAACAAGATGTTAAAGGGTGAAAATCCAAACCAGCCCCAAACGACCCCGTAAGAGGCATGGACACCTCGCATGGGACCAATATAACTTGTAGGAACTGATCGCGTAGTCTCGGGTCTTCCGATATGTAAATATGATGATAATTTTAAAAAATCCATGCTTAGACTTAAAAATAAGTCGTTAAAGGGTGAAAACCCAAACCAACCCCCAAACGATCCCGTATGGGCACGAACACCTCGCACGGAATCGATATAACTTGTAGGAACTAACCGCATATTCTCAGGTCTCCTGATTTGTGAATATGACGATAATTTGCAAAAATCAACACTTAAATAGAAAAATAAGCCGTTAAAGGGTGAAAATTTAAACTAGCCCCCAAACGACCCCGTAAGAGGCACGGACACCTCGCACGGGAACAATGTAACATGTTGGAATTGACCGCATAGTCTCGGGTCTCCCGGTTTGAGAATATGACGATAATTTTCAAAAATCAACACTTAGACTTAAAAACAAGCCGTTAAAGGGTGAAAACCCAAACGATCCCGTAAGAGGCACGAACACTCGCACGGAACCAATATAACTTGTTGGAACTAACGGTGTATGATCGGGTCTCCCGGTTTTTGAATATGACAATAATTTGCAAAAATCAACACTTAAACATAAAAACAAGTCGTTAAAGGGTTAAAACCCAAACCATCCCCCAAACGACCCCGTATGAGGCACAAACACCTCGCACGGGACCAATGTAACGTGTAGGAACTCATCGCGTAGTCCCGAGTCTCTCATTTTGAGAATATGAAGATAATTTCAAAAAATCAACACCTAGACTTAAAAAAAACTGTTAAAGGGTGAAAACCCAAACCAGCCCCAAAATGACCCCATAAGAGGCACGAACACCTCGCAGGGGAACATTGTAACTTGTAGGAACTGACCCCGTAGTCTCGGGTCTTCCGATTTGTGAATATGATGATAATTTGCAAAAATCAACACTTAAACTTAAAAATAAGCCGTTAAAGGGTGAAAACCCAAACCAGCCCCAAAATAACCCCATAAGAGGCACGAATACCTCGCACGGGACCAATGTTACCTGTAGGAACTGATCGCATAGTCCCAGGTCTCCTATTTTGAGAATATGAAGATATATTTAAAAAATCAACACTTAAACTTAAAAATAAGCTGTTAAACGGTGAAAACCTAAACCAACCCCCAAATGACCCCGTAGGAGGCATGAACACCTCGCACGGGAACAATGTAACTTGTAGGAACTGACCGCGTAGTCTCGGGTCTTCCGGTTTGTGAATATGATGATAATTTTCAAAAATCAACACTTAAACTTAAAAACAAGCCGTTAAAGGGTGAAAACCCAAACCAGCCCCCAAACGACCCCGTAAGAGGCATGAACAATTCGCACGGGACCAATGTAACTTGTATGAATTGACCGCGTAGTATCGGGTCTCTCGGTTTGAGAATATGTCGATAATTTGCAAAACTCAACACTTAAACTTGAAAATAAGTCGTTAAAGGGTGAAAACCCAAACCAGCTGTAGGAGGCACGAACACCTTGCGTTGGACCAATGTAATTTGTAGGAACCGATCGCATAGTCTCGGGTCTTCCGGTTTGTGAATATGACTATATTTTTAAAATATTAATAGTTAGACTTAAAAATAAGCTGTTAAAGGGTGAGGACCCAAACCAACCCCCAAATGATCCGTTAGAGGCACGAATACCTCGCACGAAACCAATATAACTTGTAGGAACTAACCGCATATTCCCGGGTCTCCCGATTTGTGAATATGACGATAATTTGTAAAAATCAACATTTAAACATAAAAACAAGGCATTAAAGTTTAAAAAGCCAAACGAACCCCCAAACGACCCCATAAGAGGCACGAACACCTCGCACGGGACCAATGTAACTTGTAGGAACTGACCGCGTAGTCTCGATTCTCCCGGTTTGAGAATATCACGATAATTTTTAAAAATCAACACTTACACTTAAAAACAAGCCGTTAATGGGAGAAAACCCAAACAAACCCCCAAACAACCCCGTAGGAGTAACGAACACCTCGCACGGGAACAATGTAACTTGTAGGAACTGATCGCGTAGTATCAACTCTTCCGACTTGTGAATATGATGATAATTTGCAAAAATTAACACTTAAACTTTAAAATAATCCGTTAATGTGTGAAAACCCAAACCAGCCCCCAAACGATCTCGTAAGAGGCACGAACACCTCGCACGGAACCAATATAACTTGTTGGAACTAACCGCGCATTCCCAGGTCTCCCGGTTTGTGAATATGATGATAATTTGCAAAAATCAACACTTAAACATAAAAATAAGCCCTTAAAGGGTGAAAACCCAAACCATCCCCCAAACGGCCCCGTAAGAGGCACGAACACCTTGCAAGGGACCAATGTAACTTGTAGGAACTGACCGGGTAGTCCCGGGTCTCCCGGTTTGAGAATATGACGATAATGTTTAAAATCAACACTTAGACTTAAAAACAAGCCGTTAAAGGGTGAAAACCCGGACCATCCCCCAAACGACCCCGTAGGAGGCACGGACACCTCACACGGGAACAATGTAACTTGTAGGAACTGATCGCGTAGTCTCGGGCATCCCGGTTTGAGAATATGACAATAATTTGCAAAAATCAACACTAAAACTTAAAAATAAGCCATTAATGGGTGAAAATCCAAACCAGCCCCCAAATGATCCCGTAAGAGGCACGAACACCTTGCATGAAACCAATATAACTTGTTGGAACTAATCGCGTATTCCCGGGTCTCCTGATTTCTGAATATGATGATAATTTGCAAAAATCAACACTTAAACATAAAAACAAACCCTTAAAGGGTGAAAACCCAAACCATCCCCCAAACGACCCCGTAAGAGGCACGGACAACTTGCACGGGACCAATGTAACTTGTAAGAACTGACCGCGTAGTCCCGGGTCTCCCGGTTTGAGAATATGACAATAATTTTTAAAAATCATCACTTTGACTTAAAAATAAGCCGTTAAAGGGTGAAAACCCAAACCATCCCCTAAACGACCCCGTAAGAGGCACGGATACCTCGCGCGGGACCAATGTAACTTCTAGGAACTGACCGCGTAGTCTCGGCTCTCCCGATTTGAGAATATGACGATAATTTGCAAAAGTCAACACTTAGACTTAAAAATGAACCGTTAAGGGGTGAAAACCCAAACCAGCCCCAACCGACCCCGTAAGAGGTACGAACACCTCGCAAGGGACCAATGTAACTTATAGGAACTGACCGCGTAGTCTCGAGTCTTTCGATTTATGAATATGATGATAGTTTACAAAAATCAACACTTAGACTTAAAAACAAGCCGTTAAAGGGTGAAAACCCAAACTAGCCCCCAAACGATGTCGTAAGAGGCACGAACACCTCGCACGGGACCAATGTAACTGGTAGGAATGGACCACGTAGTCTCAGGTCTCCCGGTTTGAGAATATGATGATAATTTTTAAAAATCATCACTTAGACTTAAAAACAAGCCGTTAAAGGATGAAAACCCAAACCATCCCCTAAACGACCCCGTAAGAGAAACGGATACCTCGCGCGGGATCAATGTAACTTCTAGGAACTGACCGCGTAGTCTCGGCTCTCCCGATTTGAGAATATGACGATAATTTGCAAAAATCAACACTTAAACTTAAAAATGAACCGTTAAGGGGTGAAAACCCAAACCAGCCCCAACCGACCCCGTAAGAGGTACGAACACCTCGCAAGGGACCAATGTAACTTATAGGAACTGACCGCGTAGTCTCGAGTCTTTTGATTTATGAATATGACGATAGTTTACAAAAATCAACACTTAGACTTAAAAACAAGCCGTTAAAGGGTGAAAACCCAAACCAACCCCCAAACGACCTCGTTAGAAGCACGGACACCTCGCACGGGACCAATGTAACTTGTAGGAACTGACCGCGTAGTTTCGGATCTCCCGGTTTGAGAATATGATTATAATTTTATAAAATCAACACTTAGACTTAGAAAGAAGCCATAAAAGGGTGAAAACCCAAACCAGCCCCCAAACAACCCCGTTGGAGGCACGAACACCTTGTAGGGGGAAAATGTAACTTGTAAGAACTGACTGCGTAGTCTCGGGTCTTTCGATTTATGAATATGATGATAATTTGCAAAAATCAACACTTAAACTTAAAAACAAGCCGTTAAAGGATGAAAACCCAAACCAGCCCCCAAACTACCCCGTAAGAGGCACGAACACCTCGCACGGGACCAATATAACTTGTAGGAACTGACCGCGTAGTCCCGGGTCTCCCGAGTACTGAATATGACGATAATATGCAAAAATCAACCAGTAAACTTAAAAATAAGCCGTTAAAGGGAGAAAAACCATACCAACCCCCAAACGACCCCGTAAGAGGCACGGACACCTCGCACGGGACCAATGAAACTTGTAGGAACTCATCGCGTAGTAACGGGTCTCCCGATTTCAGAATAAGATGATAATGTGAAAAAATCAACACTTGGACTTAAAAGCAGGCCGTTAAAGGGTGAAAACCCAAACCAACCCCTAAACGACCCCGTAAGAGGCACGAACACCTCCTGCGGGACCAATGTAACTTGTAGGAACGAACCGCATAGTCTCAGGTCTCTCGGTTTGAGAATGTGATGATAATTTGCAAAAATAAACACTTGGACTTAAAAACAAGCCGTTAACGGGTGAAAACCCAAACCAGCCCCCAAACGACCCCGTAAGAGGCACGAACACCTCGCACGGGACCAATGTAACTTGTAGGAATGGACCGCATAGTCTCGGGTCTCCCGATTTGAGAATATGTCGATAATTTGCAAAAATCAACACTTAGACTTAAAAACAAGCCGTTAAAGGGTGAAAATCCAAACCAGCCCCCAAACGATGTCGTATGGGCACGAACACCTCGCACGGGATCAATGTAACTTGTAGGAACTGATCGCGTAGTCTCGGATCTCCCGATTTGAGAATATAATGATAATTTGCAAAAATTGACACTTACACATAGAAACAAGTCGTTAAAGGGTGAAAACCCAAACTAGCCCCCAAACGATGTCGTAAGAGGCACGAACACCTCGCACGGGACCAATGTAACTGGTAGGAATGGACCACGTAGTCTCAGGTCTCCCGGTTTGAGAATATGATGATAATTTTTAAAAATCATCACTTAGACTTAAAAACAAGCCGTTAAAGGCTGAAAACCCAAACCATCCCCTAAACGACCCCGTAAGAGAAACGGATACCTCGCGCGGGACCAATGTAACTTCTAGGAACTGACCGCGTAGTCTCGGCTCTCCCGATTTGAGAATATGACGATAATTTGCAAAAATCAACACTTAGACTTAATAATGAACCGTTAAGGGGTGAAAACCCAAACTAGCCCCAACCGACCCCGTAAGAGGTTCGAACACCTCGCAAGGGACCAATGTAACTTATAGGAACTGACCGCGTAGTCTCGAGTCTTTCGATTTATGAATATGACGATAGTTTACAAAAATCAACACTTAGACTTAAAAACAAGCCGTTAAAGGGTGAAAACCCAAACCAACCCCCAAACGACCTCGTTAGAAGCACGAACACCTCGCACGGGACCAATGTAACTTGTAGGAACTGACCGCGTAGTTTCGGATCTCCCGGTTTGAGAATATGATTATAATTTTATAAAATCAACACTTAGACTTAGAAAGAAGCCATAAAAGGGTGAAAACCCAAACCAGCCCCCAAACAACCCCGTTGGAGGCACGAACACCTCGTAGGGGGAAAATGTAACTTGTAAGAACTGACCGCGTAGTCTCGGGTCTTTCGATTTATGAATATGATGATAATTTGCAAAAATCAACACTTAAACTTAAAAACAAGCCATTAAAGGATGAAAACCCAAACCAGCCCCCAAACTACCCCGTAAGAGGCACGAACACCTCGCACGGGACCAATATAACTTATAGGAACTGACCGCGTAGTCCCGGGTCTCCCGAGTACTGAATATGACGATAATATGCAAAAATCAACCAGTAAACTTAAAAATAAGCCGTTAAAGGGAGAAAAACCATACCAACCCCCAAACGACCCCGTAAGAGGCACGAACACCTCGCACGGGACCAATGAAACTTGTAGGAACTGATCGCGTAGTAACGGGTCTCCCGGTTTCAGAATAAGATGATAATGTGAAAAAATCAACACTTGGACTTAAAAGCAGGCCGTTAAAGGGTGAAAACCCAAACCAACCCCTAAACGACCCCGTAAGAGGCACGAACACCTCGTGCGGGACCAATGTAACTTGAAGGAACGAACCGCATAGTCTCAGGTCTCTCGGTTTGAGAATGTGATGATAATTTGCAAAAATAAACACTTGGACTTAAAAACAAGCCGTTAACGGGTGAAAACCCAAACCAGCCCCCAAACGACCCCGTAAGAGGCACGAACACCTCGCACGGGACCAATGTAACTTGTAGGAACGGACCGCATAGTCTCGGGTCTCCCGATTTGAGAATATGTCGATAATTTGCAAAAATCAACACTTAGACTTAAAAACAAGCCGTTAAAGGGTGAAAATCCAAACCAGCCCCCAAACGATGTCGTATGGGCACGAACACCTCGCACGGGATCAATGTAACTTGTAGGAACTGATCGCGTAGTCTCGGATCTCCCGATTTGAGAATATAATGATAATTTGCAAAAATTGACACTTAGACATAAAAACAAGCCGTTAAAGGGTGAAAACCCAAACTAGCCCCCAAACGATGTCGTAAGAGGCACGAACACCTCGCACGGGACCAATGTAACTGGTAGGAATGGACCACGTAGTCTCAGGTCTCCCGGTTTGAGAATATGATGATAATTTTTAAAAATCATCACTTAGACTTAAAAACAAGCCGTTAAAGGCTGAAAACCCAAACCATCCCCTAAACGACCCCGTAAGAGAAACGGATACCTCGCGCGGGACCAATGTAACTTCTAGGAACTGACCGCGTAGTCTCGGCTCTCCCGATTTGAGAATATGACGATAATTTGCAAAAATCAACACTTAGACTTAATAATGAACCGTTAAGGGGTGAAAACCCAAACTAGCCCCAACCGACCCCGTAAGAGGTTCGAACACCTCGCAAGGGACCAATGTAACTTATAGGAACTGACCGCGTAGTCTCGAGTCTTTCGATTTATGAATATGACGATAGTTTACAAAAATCAACACTTAGACTTAAAAACAAGCCGTTAAAGGGTGAAAACCCAAACCAACCCCCAAACGACCTCGTTAGAAGCACGAACACCTCGCACGGGACCAATGTAACTTGTAGGAACTGACCGCGTAGTTTCGGATCTCCCGGTTTGAGAATATGATTATAATTTTATAAAATCAACACTTAGACTTAGAAAGAAGCCATAAAAGGGTGAAAACCCAAACCAGCCCCCAAACAACCCCGTTGGAGGCACGAACACCTCGTAGGGGGAAAATGTAACTTGTAAGAACTGACCGCGTAGTCTCGGGTCTTTCGATTTATGAATATGATGATAATTTGCAAAAATCAACACTTAAACTTAAAAACAAGCCATTAAAGGATGAAAACCCAAACCAGCCCCCAAACTACCCCGTAAGAGGCACGAACACCTCGCACGGGACCAATATAACTTATAGGAACTGACCGCGTAGTCCCGGGTCTCCCGAGTACTGAATATGACGATAATATGCAAAAATCAACCAGTAAACTTAAAAATAAGCCGTTAAAGGGAGAAAAACCATACCAACCCCCAAACGACCCCGTAAGAGGCACGAACACCTCGCACGGGACCAATGAAACTTGTAGGAACTGATCGCGTAGTAACGGGTCTCCCGGTTTCAGAATAAGATGATAATGTGAAAAAATCAACACTTGGACTTAAAAGCAGGCCGTTAAAGGGTGAAAACCCAAACCAACCCCTAAACGACCCCGTAAGAGGCACGAACACCTCGTGCGGGACCAATGTAACTTGAAGGAACGAACCGCATAGTCTCAGGTCTCTCGGTTTGAGAATGTGATGATAATTTGCAAAAATAAACACTTGGACTTAAAAACAAGCCGTTAACGGGTGAAAACCCAAACCAGCCCCCAAACGACCCCGTAAGAGGCACGAACACCTCGCACGGGACCAATGTAACTTGTAGGAACGGACCGCATAGTCTCGGGTCTCCCGATTTGAGAATATGTCGATAATTTGCAAAAATCAACACTTAGACTTAAAAACAAGCCGTTAAAGGGTGAAAATCCAAACCAGCCCCCAAACGATGTCGTATGGGCACGAACACCTCGCACGGGATCAATGTAACTTGTAGGAACTGATCGCGTAGTCTCGGATCTCCCGATTTGAGAATATAATGATAATTTGCAAAAATTGACACTTAGACATAAAAACAAGCCGTTAAAGGGTGAAAACCCAAACTAGCCCCCAAACGATGTCGTAAGAGGCACGAACACCTCGCACGGGACCAATGTAACTGGTAGGAATGGACCACGTAGTCTCAGGTCTCCCGGTTTGAGAATATGATGATAATTTTTAAAAATCATCACTTAGACTTAAAAACAAGCCGTTAAAGGCTGAAAACCCAAACCATCCCCTAAACGACCCCGTAAGAGAAACGGATACCTCGCACGGGACCAATGTAACTTCTAGGAACTGACCGCGTAGTCTCGGCCCTCCCGATTTGAGAATATGACGATAATTTGCAAAAATCAACACTTAGACTTAAAAATGAACCGTTAAAGGGTGAAAACCCAAACCAGCCCCAACCGACCCCGTAAGAGGTACGAACACCTCGCAAGGGACCAATGTAACTTATAGGAACTGACCGCGTAGTCTCGAGTCTTTCGATTTATGAATATGACGATAGTTTACAAAAATCAACACTTAGACTTAAAAACAAGCCGTTAAAGGGTGAAAACCCAATCCAACCCCCAAACGACCTCGTTAGAAGCACGAACACCTCGCACGGGACCAATGTAACTTGTAGGAACTGACCGCGTAGTTTCGGATCTCCCGGTTTGAGAATATGATTATAATTTTATAAAATCAACACTTAGACTTAGAAAGAAGCCATAAAAGGGTGAAAACCCAAACCAACCCCCAAACAACCTCGTTGGAGGCACGAACACTTCGTAGGGGGAAAATGTAACTTGTAAGAACTGACCGCGTAGTCTCGGGTCTTTCGATTTATGAATATGATGATAATTTGCAAAAATCAATACTTAAACTTAAAAACAAGCCGTTAAAGGATGAAAACCCAAACCAACCCCCAAACTACCCCGTAAGAGGCACAAACACCTCGCACGGGACCAATATAACTTGTAGGAACTGACCGCGTAGTCCCGGGTCTCCCGAGTACTGAATATGACGATAATATGCAAAAATCAACCAGTAAACTTAAAAATAAGCCGTTAAAGGGAGAAAACCCATACCAACCCCCAAACGACCCCGTAAGAGGCACGAACACCTCGCACGGGACCAATGAAACTTGTAGGAACTGATCGCGTAGTAACGGGTCTCCCGGTTTCAGAATAAGATGATAATGTGAAAAAATCAACACTTGGACTTAAAAGTAGGCCGTTAAAGGGTGAAAACCCAAACCAACCCCTAAACGACCCCGTAAGAGGCACGAACACCTCGTGCGGGACCAATGTAACTTGTAGGAACGAACCGCATAGTCTCAGGTCTCTCGGTTTGAGAATGTGATGATAATTTGCAAAAATAAACACTTGGACTTAAAAACAAGCCGTTAACGGGTGAAAACCCAAACCAGCCCCCAAACGACCCCGTAAGAGGCACGAACACCTCGCACGGGACCAATGTAACTTGTAGGAACGAACCGCATAGTCTCGGGTCTCCCGATTTGAGAATATGTCGATAATTTGCAAAAATCAACACTTAGACTTAAAAACAAGCCGTTAAAAGGTGAAAATCCAAACCAGCCCCCAAACGTTGCCATATGGGCACGAACACCTCGCACGGGATCAATGTAACTTGTAGGAACTGATCGCGTAGTCTCGGACCTCCCGATTTGAGAATATAATGATAATTTGCAAAAATTGACACTTAGACATAAAAACAGGCCGTTAAAGGGTGAAAACCCAAACTAGCCCCCAAACGATGTCGTAAGAGGCACGAACACCTCGCACGGGACCAATGTAACTGGTAGGAATGGACCACGTAGTCTCAGGTCTCCCGGTTTGAGAATATGATGATAATTTGCAAAAATCAACACTTAGACTTAAAAACAAGTCGTTAAAGGGTGAAAACCCAAACCAGCCGTAGGAGGCACGAACACCTCGCACGGCACCAATGTAACTTGTAGGAATTGACGGCATAGTCTCGGGTCTTCCGAATTGTGAATATGATGATAATTTTAAAAAATTAATACTTAGAGTTAAAAATAAGCCGTTAAAGGGTGAAAACCCAAACCAGCCCCCAAACGATCCCGTGAGAGGCACGAACACCTCGCTAGGGACCAATATAACTTGTAGGAACTGATCGCGTATTCCCGGGTCTCTTAGTTTGTGAATATGACGATAATTTGAAAAAATCAACACTTAAACGTAAAAACAAGCCATTAAAGGGTGAAAACCCAAACAAGCCCCCAAACGACCCCGTTAGAGGCACGAACATCTCGCACAGGACCAATGTAACCTGTAGGAACTGACCGCGTAGTCCCGGGTCTCCCAGTTTGAGAATATGATGATAATTTTAAAAAATCAACACTTAGACTTAAAAAGAAGCCATTAAACGGTGAAAACCCAAATGAGTCCCCAAACGACCCCATAAGAGGCACAAACACATTGTACGGGATCAATATAACTTGTAGGAACTGACCGCGAAGTCCCGGGTCTCCCAGTTTGTGATTATGACGATAATTTACAAAAATCAACACTTAAAATTAAAAACAAGTCGTTAGAGGGTGAAACCCCAAACCAGCCCCCAAACGACCCCATAGGAGGCATGAACACCTTGCATGGGAACAATGTAACTTGTAGGAACTAAACGTGTAGTCTCGGGTCTCTCGGTTTTAAAATATGAGGATAATTTGCAAAGATCAACACTTAGACCTAAAAACAAGCCGTTAAAGGGTGAAAATCCAAACCAACCCCCAAAAGATCCCGTAAGAGGCACAAACACCACGTACGGGACCAATATTACTTGTAGGAACTAACCGCATAGTACCGGGTCTCCCGGTTTGTGAATATGATGATAATATGCAAAAATCAACACTAAAACTTAAAAACAAGTCGTTAAAGGGTGAAAACCCAAACTAGTCGCCATACGATCCGTAAGAGGCATGAACACCTCGGACGGGACCTATGTAACTTGTAGGAACTGATCGCGTAGTCTCGAGTCTTCTGGTTTGTGAATATGACGATAATTTGCAAAAATCAACACTTAGACTTAAAAATAAGCCGTTAAAGGGTGAAAACCCAAACTAGACCCCAAACAATCCCAAAAGAGGCACGAACACCTCGCACGGAATCAAGTAACTTGTTGGAACTGATCGCATAGTCCCGGGTCTCCCGATTTGAGAATATGATGATAATTTGCAAAAATCAACACTTATACTTAAAAACAAGCCGTTAAAGGGTGAAAACCCAAACCAGCCATAGGAGGCATGAACACCTCGCACGGGACCAATGTAACTTGTAAGGACTGATCGCGTAGTCTCGGGTCTTTCGATTTATGAATACGACGATAATTTGGAAAAATCAAGCTGTTAAAGGGTGAAAACCCAAAACAGCCCCAAAACGATCCTGTAAGAGGCACGGACACCTCGCACGAAATCAATACAACTTATAGGAACTAATCTCGTAGTCCGGGGTCTCCCGGTTTGTGAATATGACGATAATTTCCAAAAATCAACACTTAAATATAAAAACAAGCCGTTAAAGGGTGAGAACCCAAACCAGCCCTCAAACGACCCCGTAAGACACACGAACACCTGCCACGGGACCAAGTAACTTGTAGAAACTGACCGCGTAGTCCCGGGTCTCCCGATTTGAGAATGTGATGATAATTTTAAAAAATCAACACTTAGACTTAAAAATAAGCCGTTAAAGAGTGAAAACAAAAACCAGCACCCAAACGACCCCATAGGAGGCCCGAACACCTCGCACGGGACCAATGTAACTTGTAGGAATTGATCGCGTAGTCTCGGGTCTCTTGGTTTGAGAATATGATGATAATTTGCAAAAAATAAAACTTAAACTTAAAAACAAGCCGTTAAAGGGTGAAAACCCAAAGCAGCCCCCAAACGACCCCGTAAGAGGCATGAACACGTTGCACGGGACCAATGTAACTTGTAGGAACGGACCACAAAGTCTCGGGTCTCTCGGTTTGAGAATATGATGATAATTTGCAAAAATCAACACTTAGACTTAAAAATTAGTCGTTAAAGGGAGAAAACCCAAACCAGTCCCCAAACGACCCCGTAGGAGGCACGAACACCTCGCACGGGAACACTGTAACTTTTAGGAACTGACGGCGTAGCCTCGGGTTTTCCAGTTTGTGAAGATGATGATAATTTTAAAAAATCAACACTTAAACTTAAAAACAAGCCGTTAAAGGGTGAAAATCCAAACCCGCCCCCAAACGATCCAGTAAGAGGCACGAACACCTCGCACGGAACCAATATAACTTGTAGGAACTGATCGCATATTCCCGGGTCTCCCGGTCTGTGAGTATGATGATAATTTTCAAAAATCAACACTTAAACGTAAAAACAAGCCATTAAAGGGTGAAAACTCAAACAATCCCCCAAACGACCCCGTTAGAGGCATGAACATCTCGCACGAGAAAAATGTAACTTGTAGGAACTGACCGCGTAGTCCCGGGTCTCCGAGTTTGAGAATATGACGATAATTTTAAAAAATAAACACTTTAGAGTTAAAAAGAAGCCGTTAAAGTGTGAAAACCCAAACCAACCCCCAAACGATCCAGTAAGAGGCACGAACACCTCGCACGGAACCAATATAACTTGTAGGAACTGACCGCGTATTCTCGGGTCTCCCAGTTTGTGAATATGATGATAATTTGCAAAAATCAACACTTAAACGTAAAAACAAGCCATTAAAGGGTGAAAAACCAAAAAAGCCCCCAAACGACCTCGTTAGAGGCACGGACATCTCGCACGGGACCAAGGTAACTTGTAGGAACTGACCGCGTAGTCCGGGGTCTCCCAGTTTGAGAATATGACGATAATTTTAAAAAATCAAAACATAGACTTAAAAAGAAGACGTTAAAGAGTGAAAACCCAAACCAACCCCCAAACGACCCCGTAGGAGGCACGAACACCTCGCACGGGACCAATATAACTTATAGGAACTGACCGCGTAGTCCCGGGTCTCCCAATTTGTGAATTAGACGATAATTTGTAAAAATCAACACTTATACTTAAAAACAAGCCGTTAAAGGGTGAAAACCCAAACCAGCCCCCAAACGACCCCGTCAGAGGCACGAACACCTCGCACAGCACCAATGTAACTTGTAGGAACTGACCGTGTAGTCTCGGTCTTTTGGTTTTTGCATATGATGATTATTTGCAAAAATCAACACTTAGACTTAAAAATAAGCCGTTAAAGGGTGAAAACCCAAACTAGTCCCCAAACGATCCCATACGAGGCACGAACACCTCGCAGGGAATCAAGTAACTTGTTGGAACTGACCGCGTAGTCCCGGATCTCTCGGTTTGAGAATATGATGATAATTTGCAAAAATCAACACTTAGACTTAAAAACAAGCCGTTAAAGGGTGAAAACCCAAACCCGTCGTAAAAGGCATGAACACCTCGCACGAGACCAATGTAACTTGTAGAAACTGACGGCGTAGTCTCGCATCTTCCGATTTGTGAATATGATGATAATTTTAAAAAATCAAGACGTTAAAGGGTGAAAACCCAAACCAACCCAAAAAACGATCCCATAAGAGGCACGAACACCTCGCACGGAACCAATATAACTTGTAGGAACTGACCGCGTAGTCCCGGGTCTCTCAGTTTTTGAATATGACGATAATTTTGCAAAAATCAACACTTAAAAATAAAAATAAGCCATTAAAGGGTGAGAACCCAAACCAGCCCTCAAACGACCCCGTAAGAGGCACGAACACCTCGCACGGGACCAAGTAAGTTGTTGAAACTGTTCGCATAGTCTCGGGTCTCTCGGTTTGAGAATGTGACGAAAATTTTCAAAAATCAACACATAGACTTAAAAATAAGCCGTTAGAGGGTGAAAATCCAAACCAGCCCCCAAACGACCCCATAGGAGGCACGAACACCTCGCCTGGGACCAATGTAACTTGTAAGAATTGATCGCATAGTCTCGGGTCTCCCGGTTTGAGAATATGATTTTAATTTGCAAAAATCAACACTTAGACTTAAAAACAATCCGTTAAAGGGTGAAAACCCAATCCAGCCGCCAAACGACCCCGTAAGAGGCATAAACACCTCGCACGAGACAAATACAACTTGTAGGAACGGACCACGAAGTCTCGGGTCACTCGGTTTGAGAATATGATGTTATTTTGCAAAAATCAACACTTAGACTTAAAAATAAGTCGTTAAAGGGTGAAAACCCAAACCAGCCGTAGGAGGCACGAAAACCTCGCACGGGATCAATGTAACTTGTAGAAACTGACGGTGTAGTCTCGGGTCTTTTAGTTTGTGAATATGATGATAATTTTAAAAAATCATCACCTTGACTTAAAAACAAGCCGTTAAAGGGTGAAAATCCAAACCAGCCCCCTAACGATCCAGTAAGAGGCATGAACACCTCGCATGGAACCAATATAACTTGTAGAAACTACCCGCGTATTCTCGGGTCTCCTAGTTTGTGAATATGAAGATAATTTGCAAAAATCAACACTTAAACGTAAAAACAAGCCATTAAAGGGTGAAAACATAAATAAGCCCCCAAACGACCTCGTTAGAGGCACGAACATCTCGCACGGGACCAATGTAACTTTTAGGAACTGACCGCGTAGTACCGGGTCTCCTAGTTTGAGAATATGACGATAATTTTAAAAAATCAAAACATAGACTTAAAAAGAAGCCGTTAAAGGGTGAAAACCCAAACCAGCCCCCAAACGACCCCGTTGGAGGCACGAACACCTCGCACGGGAATACTATAACTTGTAGGAATTGACCGCATAGTCTCGGGTCTTCCAATTTGTGAATATTGTGATAATATGCAAAAATCAACACTTAAACTTTAAAACAAGCAGTTAAAGGGTGAAAACCCAAACCAGTCCCCAAACGACCCGTAAGAGGCACGAACACCAAGCACGGGACCAATGAAACTTGGAGAAACTGACCGCGTAGTCTCGGATCTCTCAATTTGATAATATGACGATAATTTGCAAAAATCAACACTTAGACTTAAAACCAAGCCGTTAAAGGGTGAACCCCCAAACGACCCTGTAAGAGGCACGAACACCTCGCACATGACCAATATAACTTGTAGGAAGTGACTGCGTAGTCCTGGGTCTCCCAGTTTGTGAATATGACGATAATTTACCAAAATCAACACTTAAACTTAAAAATAAGCCGTTACAAGGTGAAAACCCAAACCATCCCCCAAATGACCCCGTAAGAGGCACGAACACCTCGCACGAGACCAATGTAACTTGTAGGAACTAATGGTGTGGTCTCAGGTCTTTCGGTTGGTGAATATGACGGTAATTTGCAAAAATCAACACTTAGACTTAAAAATAAGCTGTTAAAGGGTGAAAACCCAAACTAGCCCCCAAACGATCCCATAAGAGTCACGAACACCTCGCACGGAATCAAGTAACTTGTAGTACTGACCGCATAGTCTCGGGTCTCCCGATCTGAGAATATCATGATAATTTGTAAAAATCAACACTTAGATTTAAAAACAAGCCGTTAAAGTGTGGAAACCCAAACCAGTCGTAAGAGGTAGGAACACCTTGCACGGGACTAACGTAACTTGTAGGAACAAACCGCGTAGTCTCTGGTCTTTCGGTTTGTGAATATGACAATAATTTGCAAAAATCAAGCCGTTAAAGGGTGAAAACCCAAACCAGCCCCCAAACGATCCCGTAAGAGGCACGAATACCTTGCATGAAACCAATATAACTTGTAGGAACTAACCGCGTAGTCTCGGGTCTCCCGCTATGTCAATAAGACGATAATTTGCAAAAATCAACACTTAAACATAAAAATAAGCCCATTAAAGAGTGAGAACCCAAACCAGCCCTCAAACGACTCTATAAGAGGCACGAACACCTCGCACGGGACCAAGTAACTTATAGGAACTGACCGCGTAATCTCGGGTCTCCCGGTTTGAGAATATGACGATAATTTAGAAAAATCAGCACTTAGACTTAAAAACAAGCCGTTAAAGGGTGAAAACCCAAACCCGCCCCCAAATAACCCCGTATGAGGCACGAACACCTCGTACGGGACCAATGTAACTTGTAGGAATTGATCGCTTAGTCTCGAGTCTCCCGATTTGAGAGTATGATGATAATTTGCAAAAATCAACACTTAAACTTAAAAACAAGCCGTTAAAGGGTGAAAACCCAAACCAGCCCCCAAACGACCACGTTAGAGGCACGAACACCTCGCACGGGACCAATGTAACTTGTAGGAATGGATCACGAAGTCTCAGGTCTCTAGATTTGAGAATATGATGATAATTTGCAAAAATCAACACATAGACTTAAAAATAAGTCGTTAAAGGGTGAAAACCCAAACCAGCCGTAGGTTGCACGAAAACCTCGCACGGGACCAATGTAACTTGTAGGAACTGACCGCGTAGTCTCGGGTCTTTCGGTTTGTGAATATGATGATAATTTTAAAAAATCAACACTTTGACTTAAAAATAAGTCGTTAAAGGGTGAAAACCCTAACCATCCCCAAAACGATCTCGTAGGAGGCACGAACACTTCGCACGGAACCAATATAACTTGTAGGAACTGGCCGCGTATTCCCGGGTCTCCCGGTTTGTGAATATGATGATAATTTTCAAAAATCAACACTTAAACGTAAAAATAAGCCATTAAAGGGTGAAAACCCAAACCATCCCCCAAACGACCCCGTTAGAGGCACGAACACCTCACACGAGACCAATGTAACCTGTAGGAACTGACCTCATAGTCCCATGTCTCTCGGTTTGAGAATATGATGATAATTTACAAAAATCAACACTTAGACTTAAAAAGAAGCCGTTAAAGGGTGAAAACCCAAACCCTCCCCCAAACAACCCCGTAGGAGGCATGAACACCTCGCACGGGAACAATGTAACTTGTAGGAACTGACCGCGTAGTCTTGGGTCATCCGGTTTGTGAATATGACGGTAATTTGCGAAAATCAATGCTTAAACTTTAAAACAAGCAGTTAAATGGTGAAAATCCAAACCAGTCCCCAAACGACCCCGTAAGAGGGATGAAGACCGCCCACACGACCAATGAAACTTGGAGGAACTTACCGCGTAGTCCCGGATCTACCGATTTGAAAATACGACGATAATTTCCAAAAATCAACACTTAGACTTAAAAAAAAGCCGTTAAAGGGTGAAAACCAAACCAACCCCCAAACGACCTTATAAGAGGCACGAACACCTCACACAGGACCAATGTAACTTGTAGGAACTGACCGTGTAGTCTCGGGTCTTTCGGTTTGTGAATATAATGATAATTTGCAAAAATCAACACTTAGACTTAAAAACAAGACGTTAATGGGTGAAAATCCAAACTAACCCCCAAACAATCCCGTAAGAGGCACGAACACCTCGCACGGAATCAAGTAACTTATAGGAACTGACCGCGTAGTCTCGGGTCTCTCGGTTTGAGAATATGATGATAATTTGCAAAAATTAACAGTTAGACTTAAAAATAAGTCGTTAAAGGCTGAAAACCCAAACCAGCCGTAGGTTGCACGAAAACCTCGCACGGGACCAATGTAACTTGTAGGAACTGACCGCGTAGTCTTGGGTCATCCGGTTTGTGAATATGATGATAATTTGCAAAAATCAATACTTAAACTTTAAAACAAGCAGTTAAAGGGTGAAAATCCAAACTAGTCCCCAAACGACCCCGTAAGAGGGACGAAGACCGCCCACAGGACCAATGAAACTTGGAGGAACTTACCGCGTAGTCCCGGATCTCCCGATTTGAAAATATGACGATAATTTCCAAAAATCAACACTTAGACTTAAAAACAAGCCGTTAAAGGGTGAAAACCAAACCAACCCCCAAACGACCTTATAAGAGGCACGAACACCTCGCACGGGACCAATGTAACTTGTAGGAACTGACCGTGTAGTCTCGGGTCTTTCGGTTTGTGAATATAATGATAATTTGCAAAAATCAACACTTAGACTTAAAAACAAGACGTTAATGGGTGAAAACCCAAACTAGCCCCAAAAAAATCCCGTAAGAGGCACGAACACCTCGCACGGAATCAAGTAACTTATAGGAACTGACCGCGTAGTCTCGGGTCTCTCGGTTTGAGAATATGATGATAATTTGCAGAAATTAACACTTAGACTTAAAAATAAGTCGTTAAAGGCTGAAAACCCAAACCAGCCGTAGGAGGCATGAACACCACGCACGAGACCAATGTCACTTGTAGGGACTAACCGCGTAGTCCCGGGTCTTCCGACTTATGAATATGATGATAATTTAAAAAAATCAAGCCGTTAAAGGGTGAACACCCAAACCAGCCCCCAAACGATCCCATAAGAGGCACGAACACCTCGCACGGAAGCAATATAACTTGTAGTAACTGACCGCGGAGTCCCGAGACTTCTAATTTTTAAATATGACGATAATTTGTAAAAATCAACACTTAAACATAATAATAAGCCGTTAAAGGGTGAGAACCCAAACTAGCCCTAAACGACCCCATAAGAGACGAACACCTCGCACGAGAACAGGTAACTTGTAAAAACTAACCGAGTAGTACCGGGTCTCCCGGTTTGAGAATGTGGCTATAATTTTCAAAAATTAACACTTAGACTTAAAAATAAGCCATTAATGGATGAAAACCCAAACTAGCCCGCAAACGACCCCATAGGAGGCATGAACACCTCGCACGGGACCAATGTAGCTTGTAGGAATTGACCACGTTGTCTCGGGTCTCCCGGTTTGAGAATATGATGATAATTTGCAAAAATCAACAATTAGACTTAAAAATAAGTCGTTAAAAGGTAAAAACCCAAACCAGCCCCCAAACGACCCCGTAAGAGGCATGGACACCTCGCACGGGGACCAATGTAACTTGTAGGAACGGACCTCGAAGTCTCAGGTCTCTCGGTTTAAGAATATGATGATAATTTGGAAAAATCAACACTTAGACTTAAAAATAAGTAGTTAAAGGGTGAAAACCCAAACTAGCCGTAGGAGGCACGAACACCTCGCACGGGACCAATGTAACTTGTAGGAACTGACGGCGTAGTCTCGGGTCTTCCGATTTGTGAATATGATGACAATTTGCAAAAATCAACACTTAAACGTAAAAACAAGCCATTAAAGGGTGAAAACCCAAACCAAACCCCAAATGATCCTGTTAGAGGGACGAGCATCTCGCACGGAACCAATGTAACTTGTAGGAACTGACCGCGTAGTCCCAGGTCTCCCAGTTTCAGAATATGATAATAATTTTAAAAAATCAACACTTAGACTTAAAAAGAAGCCGTTAAAGGGTGAAAACCCAAACCAGCCCCCAAACGACCCCATTAGAGGCACGAACACCTCGCATGAGAAAAATGTAACTTGTAGGAACTGACCGCGTAGTCTCGGGTCTTCCGGTTTGTGAATATGACAATAATTTGCAAAAATCAACACTTAAAATTTAAAACAAGTAGTTAAAGGGTGAAAACCCAAACCAGTCCCCAAACGACCCCGTAAGAGGCACGTACACCTCGCACGGGACCAATGACACTTGGAGGAACTTATCGCGTAGTTCTGGATCTCCCGGTTTGATAATATGATGATAATTTGCAAAAATAAACACTTAGACTTAAAAATAAGACGTTAAAGGGTGAAAACCCAAACCAACCCCCAAACAACCCCGTAAGAGGCACGAACACCTCGCACAAAACCAATATAACTTATAGGAACTGACCGCGTAGTCCCAAGTCTCCCAGTTTGTGAATATGACGATAATTTACAAAAATCCACATACTTAAACTTAAAAACAAGCCGTTAAAGGGTGCAAACCCAAACCATCCCCCAAATGACCCCGTAAGAGGCATAAACACCTCGCACGGTACCAATGTAACTTGTAGGAACTGACCGCGTAATCCTAGGTCTCCCAGTTTGTGAATATGATGATAATTTACAAAAATCAACATACTTAAACTTAAAAAAAAGTCGTTAAAGGGTGCAAACCCAAGACAACCCCCAAATGACCCCGTAAGATGCATAAACACCTCGCACGGGACCAATGTAACTTGTAGGAACTCATCGTGTGGTCTCGGGTCTCCCGGTTTGAGAATATGATGATAATTTGTAAAAATCAACACTAATACTTAAAAACAAGCCGTTAAAGTGTGGAAACCCAAACCAGTCGTAAGAGGCATGAACACCTTGCACGGGACCAACGTAACTTGTTGGAATAGACCGCATAGTCTCTAGTCTTCCAGTTTGAGAATATGACGATAATTTGAAAAAATCAAGCCGTTAAAGGTTGAAAACTCAAACTAGCCCACAAACGATCCCGTAAGAGGCATGAACACCTTGCACGAAACCAATATAACTTGTAGGAACTGACCGCGTAGTCCCGGGTCTCCCTATTTGTGAATATGACGATAATTTGCAAAAATTAACACTTAAATATAAAAATATGCCGTTAAATGGCGAGAACCCAAACCAGGCGTGAAACGGCCCCGTGAGAGGCACGAACACCTCACACGGGACCAAGTAACTTGTAGGAACTGACCGCGTAGTCCCGGGTCTCCCTGTTTCACTTAGACTTAAAAACAAGCCGTTAAAGGGTGAAAACCCAAACCAGCCCCCAAACGACCCCGTAGGAGGCACGAACACCTCGCACGGAACCAATCTAACTTGTAGGAATTGATGGCGTAGTCTCGGGTCTCCCGATATGAGAATATGATGATAATTTTCAAAAATCAACACTTAGAATTAAAAACAAGCGGTTAAAGGGTGAAAACCGAAACCAGCCCCCAAACGACCCCGTAAGAGGCACGAAGACCTCGCACGGGACCAATGTAACTTTTAGGAATGGACCACAAAGTCTCGGGTCTATTGGTTTGAGAATATGATGATAATTTGCAAATATCAACACTTAGACTTAAAAATTTGTCGTTAAAGGGTGAAAACCCAAACCAGTCCCCAAACGACCCCGTAGGAGGCACGAACACCTCGCACGGGAACAATGTAACTTGTAGGAACTGATCGCGTAGTCCCGGGTCTCCCAATTTGTGAATAAGACGATAATTTGCAAAAATCAACACTTATACTTAAAAACAAGCCGTTAAAGGGTGAAAACCCAAACCAGCCCCCAAATGACCCCATAAGAGGCACGAACACCTCGCACGGTACCAATGTAACTTGGAGGAACTTACCGAGTAGTCCCAGATCTCCCGATTTGAGAATACGATGACAATTTGCAAAAATCAACACTTAGACTTAAAAAGAAGCCGTTAAAGGGTGAAAACCTAAACCAGTCCACAAACGACCCCGTAAGAGGCACGAACACCTCGTATGGGACCAATACAACTTGTAGGAACTGACCACGTAGTCCCGGGTCTCCCAGTTTGTGAATATGACGATTATTTACAAAAATCAACACTTAAACTTAAAAATAAGCCGTTAAAGGGTGGAAAACCAAACCAGCCCCCAAATGACCCCGTAAGAGGCACGAACACCTCGCTTGGGACCAATGTAACTTGTAGGAACTGACCGTGTAGTCTCGGGTCTTCCAGTTTGTGAGTATGACGATAATTTGCAAAAATCAACACTTAGACTTAAAAATAAGCCGTTAAAGGGTGAAAACCCAAACTAGCCTCCAAACGATCCCGTAAGAGGCACAGACTCCTCGCACGGAATCAAGTAACTTGTAGGAACTGACCGCGTAGTCCCTGGTCTCCCGATTTGAGAATATGATGATAATTTGGAAAAATCAACATTTAAACTTAAAAAAAAGCTGTTAAAGGGTGAAAACTCAAACCAGTCGAAGGAGGCATGAACAGCTCGCACGGGACCAATGAAACTTGTAGGAACTGACCGCGTAGTCTCGAGTCTTCCAGTTTGTGAATATGATGATAATTTGTAAAAATTAAGCCGTTAAAGTCTGAAAACCCAGACCAGCCCCCAAACGATCCCGTAAGAGGCACGAACACCTCGCACATAACCAATATAACATGTAGGAACTGACTACATAATCCCGAGTCTCTCGGTTTGTGAATATGACGATAATTTGCAAAAATTAACAATGAAACATAAAAACATGCCGTTAAAGTGTGAGAACCCAAACCAACCTCAAACGACCCCGTAAGAGGCACGAACACCTCGCACGGGACCAGGTAACTTGTAGGAACTGACCGCCTAGTCCCAGATCTCCCGATTTGAGAATATGATGATAATTTTCAAAAATTAACACTTAGACTTAAAAACAAGACATTAAAGGGTGAAAACCCAAACCAACCACCAAACGACCCCGTAGGAGGCACGAACACCTCGCGCGGGACCAATGTACCTTGTTGGAATTGATCGCGGTGGCTCGGGTCTCCCGATTTGAGAATATGATGATAATTTGCAAAAATCAACACTTAGACTTAAAAACAAGCCGTTAAAGGGTGAAAATCAAAACCAGCCCCCAAACGACCCCGTACGAGGCACGAAAACCCTCGCACGGGATGAATGTAACTTGTAGGAACTGACCGCGTAGTCTCAAGTCTTTCGGTTTGTGAAAATGACAAAAATTTGTAAAAATCAACACTTGGACTTAAAAACAAGCCATTAAAGGGGTAAAACTCAAACCAGCTCCCAAATGACCCAGTAAGAGGCACGAACACCTCACACTGGACCAATATAACTTGTAGGAACTGACCGTATAGTTCCGGGTCTCCCGGTTGGTAAATATGATGATAATTTGCAAAAATAAACTCTTAAACTTAAAAACAAGTCGTTAAAGGGTGAAAATCAAAACCAACCCCCAAACGACCCCGTAAGAGGCATGAACACCTCGCACGGGACCAATATAACTTGTAGGAACTGACCGTGTAGTCCCGGGTCTCCCGGTTTGTGAATATGATGATAATTTGAAAAAATCAACACTTAAACTTAAAAATAAGCCGTTAACAGGTAAAAACCTAATCCATCCCCCAAACGACCACGTAAGAGGCACGAACACCTCACACGGGACGAATGTAACTTGTAGTAACTAATCGCGTAGTCCCGGGTCTCCCGGTTTGAGCATATGATGATAATTTGCAAAAATCAACACTTAGACTTAAAAACAAGCCATTAAAGGGAGAAAACCCAAACCATCCCCTAAACGACCCCGTTAGAGGCACGAACACCTCGCATGGGACCAATGTAACTTGTAAGAACTGACCGCGTAGTCTCGGGTCTCTCGATTTGAGAATATGATGATAATTGGCAAAAATCAACACGTAGACTTAAAAATAAGCCGTTAAAGGGGGAAAACCTTAACCAGCCCCCAAACGACCCCGTAAGAGGCACGAACACCTCGCACGGGACCAATGTAACTTTCAGGAATGGACCGCATAGTCTCGGGTCTCTCGATTTGAGAATATGATGATAATTTATAAAAATCAACACTTAGACTTAAAAATAAGTCGTTAAAGAGTGAAAATGCAAACTAGCCGTAGGAGGCACGAACACCTCGCACTGGACCAATGTAACTTGTAGGAACTGACAGCGTAGTCTCGAGTCTTCTGGTTTGTGAATATGGCGATAATTTTAAAAAATCAACACTTAGACTTAATAATAAGCCGTTAAAGGGTGAAAACCCAAACCTGCCCCCAAACGATCCCGTGAGAGGCACGAACACCTCGCACGTAACCAATATAACTTATAGCAACTGACCGCGTATTCTCGGGTCTCTCGGTTTGTGAATATGATGATAATTTGCAAGAATCTACACTTAAACATAAAAACAAGCCGTTAAAGGGTGAAAACCCAAACTAGCCCCCAAAAGACCCCGTAAGAGGCACGGACACCTCGCACAGGACCAATGTAACTTGTAGGAACTGACCGCGTAGTCCCGGGTCTCCCGGTTTGAGAATATCATGATAATTTGAAAAAATTAACACTTAGACTTAAAAACAAGCCGTTAAAGGGTGAAAACCCAAACGAGCCCCCAAACGACCCCATAAGAGGCATGAACCCCTCGCACGGGATTTATATAACTTATTGGAACTGACCGCGTACTCCTGGGTCTCCCGATTTGTGAATATGATGAAAATTTGAAAAAATCAACACTTAAACTTAAAAACAAGCCGTTAAAGTGTGAAAACGTAAACCAGCCCCCAAACGATCCCGTAAGAGGCACGGACACCTCGCACGGGACCAATGTAACTTGTAGGAAATGATCGCGAAGTCTTGGGCCTCCCGATTTGAGAATATGATGATAATTTGCAAAAATTAACACTCAGACTTACAAATAAGCCGTTGAAGTGTGAAAACCCAAACCAACCCCTAAACGACCCCGTAAGAGGCACGAACACCTCGCACGGGACCAATGTAACTTGTAGGAACTGACCGCGTAGTTTCGGGTCTCCCGGTTAAAGAATATGATGATAATTTGCAAGAATCAACATGTAGACTTAAAAACTAGCCGTTAAATGGTGAAAACCCAAACCATCCCCCAAACGACCCCGTAGGAGGCACGGACACCTCGAACGGGATCAATGTAAGTTGGAGGAACGATCCGGGTAGTCTCGGGTCTCCTGGTTTGAGAATATGATGATAATTTGCAAAAATCAATACTTAAACTTAAAAACAAGCCATTAAAGGGTGAAAACCCAAACCAACCCCCAAACGGTCGTGTAAGGGCACGAACACCTCGCACGGAATGAATGTAACTTGTAGCAACTGATGGCATTGTCCCGAGTCTCTCGACTTGTGAATATGATGATAATTTGCAAAATTCAACACTTAAACATAAAAATAAGTCGTTAATGGGTGAAAACCCAAACTAGACCCGAAACGATCCGGTAAGAGGCACGAACACCTCGCACAGGACCAATGTAACTTGTAGGAACTGACCGCATAGTCCCGGGTCTCCCGGTTTGAGAATATGATGATAATTTTCAAAAATCAACACTTAGACTTATAAATAAGTCGTTAAAGGGTGAAAACCCGGACCATCCCCCAAACGACCCCGTAGGAGGCACGAACACCTCGCACGGGACCAATGTAACTTGTAGGAACTGATCGCCTAGTCTCGGGTCTTCCCGTTTGTGAATATGATGATAATTTGCAAAAATCAAAACTTAAACTTAAAAACAAGCCGTTAAATGGTGAAAACCCAAACCAGCCCCCAAACGATGCCGTAAGAGGCACGAACACCTCGCACGGGACCAATGTTACTTATAGGAACTTATCGCGTAGTCCCGGGTCTCCCAGCATGAGAATATGAGGATAATTTACAAAAATCAAAACTTAGACTTAAAAACAAGCCGTTAAACGGTGAAAACCCAAACGAGCCCCCAAACGACCCCATAAGAGGCACAAACACATTGCACGGGATCAATATAACTTGTAGGAACTGACCACGAAGTCCCGGGTCTCCCAGTTTGTGAATATGATGATAATTTACAAAAATCAACACTTAAAATTAAAAACAAGCCGTTAAAGGGTGAAAACCCAAACCAGCCCCAAACGACCCCATAAGAGGCTTGAACACCTCGCACGGGACCAATGTAACTTGTAGGAACTGATCGCGTAGTCTTGGGTCTTCCGATTTATGAATATGATGATAATTTGCAAAAATCAATACTTAGACTTAAAAACAAGCCATTAAAGTGTGAAAACCAAAACTAGCCCCCAAACGATCCCATAAGAGGCACGAACACCTCACATGGAACTAAGTAACTTATAGGAACTGACCGCGTAATCTCGGGTCTCTCGATTTGAGAATATGATGGTAATTTGCAAAAATTACTTAGACTGAAAAATAAGCCGTTAAAGAGTGAAAACCCAAACCAACCCCCAAATGACCCCAAAAGAGGCACAAACACCTTGTACGGGACCGATATAACTTGTAGGAACTGACCGCGTAGTCCCGGGTCTCCCAGTTTGTGAATATGACGATAATTTGCAAAAATCAACACTTAAAGTTAAAAACAAGTCGTTAAAGGGTGAAAACCCAAACCAGCTCCGAAACGACCCCGTAAGACTCACGAACACCTCGCACGGGACCAATGTAACTTGTAGGAACTGATTGCGTAGTCTTGGCTCTTTCGATTTATGAATATGATGATAATTTGCAAAAATCAATACTTACACTTAAAAATAATCCAATAAAGGGTGCAAACCCAAACCAGCTCCCAAACGATCCCATAAGAGGCACGAACACCTCGTACGAAATCATGTAAATTGTAAAAATTGACCGCGTAGTCCCGGGTCTCCCGATTTGAGAATATGATGATAATTTGCACAAATCAACACTTAGACTTAAAAAACAAGCCGTTAAAGGGACCAATGTAACTTGTAGGCACTTACCGCGTAGTCCCGGGACTTCCGGTTAGAGAATATGACGATAATTTGCAAAAATCAACACTTAGACTTAAAAATAAGCCGCTAAAGGGTGAAAACCAAAACCAGCCCCCAAACGACCCTGTAAGAGGCACGAACACCCCGCACGGGACTAATATAACTTGTAGGAACTGATCGCGTAGTACCGGGTCTCCCAATTTGTGAATAAGACGATAATTTGCAAAAATTAATACTTAAATTTAAAAACAAGCCGTTAACGGGTAAAAACCCAAACCAGCCCCCAAACGACCCCGTAAGAGGAACGGACACCTTGAACGGGACAAATGTAACTTGAAGGAACTGATCGCGTAGTCCCGGGTCTCCCGGTTTGAGAATATGAGGATAATTTACAAAAATAAACTCTTAGACTTAAAAATAAGCCATTAAAGGGAGAAAACCCAAACCTGCCCCTAAACGACCCCGTAAGAGGCACGAAGACCTCGCATGGGACCAATATAACTTGTAGGAACTGACCGCGTAGTCTCGGGTCTCTCCATTTAAGAATATGACGATAATTTGCAAAAATCAATACTTAGACTTCAAAACAAGCCGTTAAAGGGTGGAAACCCAAACCAGCCCCCAAACGACCCCTTAAGAGTCACAAACACCTCACACGAGAGTAATGTAACTTGTAGGAACAGACCATGATGTCTCGGGTCTCTCAATTTAAGAATATGATGATAATTTGCAAAAATCAACACTTAGACTTAAAAATAAGTCGTTAGAGGGTGAAAACCCAAACCAGCCGTAGGAGGCATGAACGCCTCGCACGGGATCAATGTAACTTGTAGGAACTGACTGCGTAGTCCCTGGTCTTCCGGTTTGTCAATATGATGATTATTTAAAAAATCAACACTTAGACTTAAAAATAAGCCGTTAAAGGGTGAAAACCCAAACCAGCCTGCAAACGATCCCGTATGAGGCACGAACACCTCGAATGGGACCAATGTAACTTATAGGAACTGACCGCGTAGTCTCAGGTCTCCCGGTTTGAGAATATGATGATAATTTTAAAAAATCAACACATAGACTTAAAAATAAGACGTTAAAGGGTGAAAACCCAAACCAACCCCCAAATGACCCCGTAGAAGGCACGAACACCTCGCATGAGAGTAATGTAACTTATAGGAACTGACCGCGTAGTCTCGGGTGTTCTGGTTTGTGAATACGATGATAATTTGCAAAAATGAACACTTAAACTTAAAACCAAGCAGCTAAAGGATGAAAGCCCATACCAGCCCCCAAACGACCCCGTAAAAGGCAGGAACTCCTCGCACGGGACCAATGTAACTTGGAGGAACTTATTGCGTAGTCCCGGATCTCCTGGTTTGAGAATATGATGATAATTTGCAAAAATCAACACTTAGACTTAAAAACAAGCCGTTAAAGGTTGAAAACCCAAACCAACCCCCAAATGACTCCATAAGAGGCACGAACACCTCGCACGGGACCAATATAACTTGTAGGAACTGACCGCATAGTCTCGGGTCTCCCAGTTTGTGAATATGATGATAGTTTGCAAAAATCAACACTTAAACTTAAAAATAATCCGTTAAAGGGTTAAAACACAAACCAGCCCCCAAACGACCCCGTAAGAGGAACGAACACGTCGCACGGGACCAATGTAACTTGTAGGAACTGACCGTGTAGTCTCAGTTCTTTCGGTTTGTGAATATGATGATAATTTGCAAAAATCAACACTTAGACTTAAAAATAAGCCATTGAAGGGTGAAAATCAAAACCAACCCCCAAACGATCCCGTAAGAGGCACGAACACCTCGCACGGAATCAAGTAACTTGTAGGAACTGACCGTGTAGTCCTGGGTCTCCCCGTTTGAGAATATGATGAGAATTTGCAAAAATCAACACTTAGACTTAAAAACAAGCCGTTAAAGGGTGAAATCCCAAACCAGCCGTAGGAGGCATGAACACCTCGCACACGGTCAATTTAACTTGTAGGAACTGATCGCTTAGTCTCGGGTCTTCTTATTTGTGAATATGACGATAATTTGTAAAAATCAAGCCGTTAAAGGGTGAAAACCCAAATCGGCCCCCAAATGATCCCGTAAGAGGCACGAACTCCTCGCACGAAACCAATATAACTTATAGGAACTGATCGCGTAGTCCTGGGTCTCCCGGTTTGTTAATATGATGATAATTTGCAAAAATCAACACTTAAACATAAAAACAAGCCGTTAAAGGGTGAGAACCCAAACCAACCCTCAAATGACCCCGTAAGAGGCACGAACACCTAGCACGGGACCAAGTTACTTGTAGGAACTGACCGCGTAGTCTCGAGTCTCCCGGTTTGAGAATATGATGATAATTTTCAAAAATTAACACTTAAACTTAAAAACTAGCCGTTAAAGGGTGAAAACCCAAATCAGCCCCTAAACGATTCCGTAGGAGGCACAAACACCTCGCATGGGACCAATGTAACTTGTAGGAATTGATCACGTAGTCTCGGGTCTCCCGGTTTGAGAATATGATGATAATTTGCAAAAATCAACACTTAGACTTAAAAACAAGCCGTTAAAGGGTGAAAACCCAAACCAGCCTCCAAAAGACCCCGTAGGAGGCACGGACACCTCGCACGGGACCAATGTAACTTGTAGGAACTAACCGCGTAGTCTCGGATCTTTCGGTTTGTGAATATGATGAAAATTTGCAAAAATCAACACTTAGACTTAAAATCAAGCCTTTAAAGGGTGAAAATGCAAACTGGCACCCAAACGACCCCATAAGAGGCACGAGCACCACGCACTGGACCACTATAACTTATAGGAACTGACCGCGTAGTCCCGGGTCTCCCGATTTGTAAATATGACGATAATTTGTAAAAATCAACACTTAAACTTAAAAATAAGATGTTAAAGAGTGAAAACCCACACCAACCCCCAAACGACCCTGTAAGACGCACGAACACCTCGCACGGGACCAATATAACTTGTAGGAACTGATCGTGTAGTCCGGGGTCTGCCGGTTTGTGAATATGACGATAATTTCCACTCCTATATGTAATTTTTTTTTGTGTAATTTTTTTTTGTAAATTATTGGGTTACTAATATTGTATCTTTTTTGTATCCTATTTTTTTTGCAGGATAACAGTTTATGGTTGTCATTGATTCATGTGGAACACACAGAGAACTCAATGGTTTACAACAAGGGGTTTATTCATGATTCCATTTTTTTTTTGTGTTATGGCTATGCGAGCTTTTGTAGTTTTATTTTTAACTTTTATGGCCGTGCTGGCTTTTGTAAGTTAATGTTATATTTTGTGGCCGTGCGGGCTTTATGTTAGGAAGGTTTATATTAGCAGTTTTTGGAATTTTCAGAAACTAGAGGAAACTCTGCCCAATTTTTTTTGGCCTGTGAACTAATAAAGATTTGTAATATTTTGAAGTTTGTATGTACATTAGTTTATCAACAAAGTGCAATATTTTTAATTTGTGAATTTTTGTGCTTTCAAAGAATTAATTTTTTTTCTTTTTATAAAACAATTTGGCACAGTTCAAAACCGTGGCTAAAGTGTATCATATTTTGGCACGGTTTTGAACTATGCCAAAAGTGTGCCAGAAATATCAAATTCTGGCACGGTTTAAAAGTGTACCAGAAGTGTTCCTATTTGGCAAAATTTGGCACACTTTTGAGCCATGCCAGAAAAAATGGCCATTTTGGAACACCTAATTCTGGCACAATTCAAAACCGTGCCAGATTTGATTTGACACAGTTTTAAACCGTGTCAGATTCCTGTTTTTGGTGTAGTGTGAGGAGATGTAGAAAGATTAATGATAAGAGATTTTTAACGTGGTAAAACCTCACCCAACTGAGGAAACAACCACGACTCCCTCTACGGAGTAAAAGAAACAAAAATCCAATAAAATAAAATATATCAGTTACAAACCATATAACACACATGCACACAAATCAGTCCTATACAAGTTTAGGAATGTACCCACTAGTTTCCTTCTAACTTCTTTACAGTTCTGATTGTTGATGTGATTCTCCCAGTCTTCTAACTTCCACTTTTTTCCAGTCCTTATGTCAACTCTTATTTCAAGATCTTATTACTAACACTTTCAGTGTTGTAGTGTGTAAGTGTTTGTGATGGTCCTCTAACACATGCATGCACACACTCACGCTTATTTATATAGACAGTCTTATCAAATTATTAATCAGATCTATATGCTATGATTTTCAATTTCTCTCTTCTTAGAAAACTAAAACCTTATTTGACCTTTTAAAAAGATCTCGAAATCCATGGCTATCTTGCTCGGAAGAACATTCAAGATCTTAATCAATTTCAGGGTTTTGAAAATACTTTTGAAATTAAAAACTGCCAAGTGTGATTCCAACTAGGTCAAAAGTCTTGTTTCAAAAGAACTAGAAACAGAAAATGATTTTGTTGATTTTGAAGTTAAAAACATTTACAGCAAATAATCAACAAAAGATTTCTCAAGACGAGAAACTAAGAATGCAGATCTAAGTGTAATATAACATAAAATGACCAGATCTATGATTTCTATGAAGCAGAAATACAGATCTAACCTAGTGTTTAAGTTGGACACAAGATCTTAAAACGAAGAGGTTAAACCACGAAACAACTTACAATCTAGCACTCAAAAACTTTCAAACACTCAGGGTTGATGTTTGGTGTAAACTGGTTTTCAGAAAAAGGTTAGGGTTTGAAACTTTTTGGACGAATTAGGGTTTTTAATTCTCTCTCTCTCTCTCTTCTCTCTTCTCTCTCTTCTCTCTTCTCACTCGAATTAAACGAAGTGGCAAAAAGTATCTCAAAGGCTAATAGTTAGTCTCCTTTTATAGTGGGTTGACAAGGATCGAGAAGGCTAAGATGAATCTAAAAGCTGAGATTTACTCTTGGCCTTTTGACTTTCATCCAACGGTTTAAGAGAAGTGGTGAGTTAAATGTTTTCTGATTGGCTAAGAGAGGTTCACATGGATTAGGTTTGGACACATGCAGGACGTTGATAACATTAATCCAAGGACTGAGATTGAACAAATCAAATGAGTATAATAACAAACACAATCTGAACTGATATCAGGTTGATAGGTGTAGGGCTAGGATGGACTCTCATACGCGTGTCTCAAACTTAATTACACAAGCACCCTGTTGTCTCTAACGCTTTTGGTTTCTACCCAAGTGAACTTCCAAGAATAAAACCAACAATCAAAATTTACAGATTGACCCAAAAATATTTTTAATCCACTTTTAATTATGGAAAAATTCTTTAAAAATTATTAAAAATAGTTTTAAGGGAAATTAACATACACAACACACACACAAACAAATTAAGCAATATATGACCCATGCATGCAATCCTAATGTGTGTGAGTGTTTATGAATATACCTTTGATCAATCAAACAAGAGGAATGAATTGAATAGAAGAGTGTGAGGCTCTTTGGTATCTAGGGGAGGGACTCAATTTTGTCACTATTTCCAAACGAGATGAGCACTTATACAATGTAGACTCAAGTGAGTCAAGAGTATAAGGTGCTTCACTTCTCGGTAGTTTAATACTATGTTGAAGACCCTCAAAGAATGCAATTTGGTTATATCAACAATCATTTTAAAAGTATGCATTTGGAATTGTAAAAGGGTTTTGAGTACTTTATGGGGTTTATTTATTTTTATGAGGTAATATATTTTTTTAAAGGAACTCAAAATTTTTTAAAGAATTTTTTTTCCAAAAGTCAAGTCTCGTTTGAATGAGGGTTATCGTCATTTGAATGCGATTTAATGAGGTATCAAAGTATTTCATAACGTAATCTCATTAGATGATATTGTTCGAATTCGTTTGAACGTAATAAGGTAGTCGTTTGAACAACATACCTTTTCATTTGAACGGATGGGTGCAGATTCAATTTTTTAATGAATATCTTCCCATTATCTTTTGTATTTATCATTCTTATCTCCCTTCTTATAAAAAGGCTGAACGGGATCATATATTCCAAGAACTCATTTTCAAAAAGAAAAAAGACCTTTTGAGTTCTCTTTTGGGATCAAAACTCCTGATAATAACATTCCCCACCCTCGGGATATATTTAAGATCACTTTTATGAACATATAAAAGGTTTCTTATGATACACTCTTGTAGAGACTTTTCTCTATGGCTGGTTTTGTAAGACGAGGTTTCACTGTTGAAGAAGAAAGAAGGCTGAATTAGTGGATAACGAGGTTGGACCGCTACTTGTGGATAAGTCTGGAGCTGTGTCGTATCTGTTGGACTTTTGAAAACTCTACGCATCTAACTTTATATAGGTAAGTATTTTGTAGTTTGATTGTATTCAAAACTGTCAACAATGTTGAATAACAGGTTTTGGCCTACAAAGGGATTTTTTCTCATCTCACGTGTTTTTGGCATGTTTAGTTTGAAAATTGCAAACCTATATTTGAAGATAATTTGCAGCACACCGCAATTAATTAAAGATTAAAATTTAGATTTTTGGGTTGGAGCATTTGATTAAATAAATTGACCGATTAGTTCATGCTCACATTTTTCACTTGAATGGTGCTACCGACTAAACTAAGTTATCAAATATAGATAATTGAAATAAATCCAAACAAAAAAAACTATTAGAAGTCCGGAATGAAAACTTTTCAGGTTCGCCAAATATTTGGGCATGAAACTTTTGATGTATTTTGTTCGTGGATAACGAGGAAGGTGTTGATCAGATGAACATATTTGTATGAATATTTACTAGGAAAAATATATGATATCTGCTTGTTAATGAGAAGGGGTTTTACATATTAAGTGATTCTGTGGAAGGGACGTGACTATGAGATTTTTCTAGTAGATTTGGAACATAGTTGGTTATAGATTTGAGTGAGGATGAGTCTCTAGTTTGGTTATGTTTAATTACCAAATTTTTGAAGCTTTATCAGATCTAATAGATCTGAAACTTCTCATTTGAAACTTTATTGGTGTTTTGTTATTTGAAATGAAGAGAGGTGGGGACAAAGAGGAGGTATTCGCCAGGGAGAATATATGTTGAAGGTTATTTCAACCGAGAGGCGGTGTCGTAGGTTGTCATCACAATAGGAATTGTTGCGGGTTACTGTCTCATGATTTTTTAAATTGAAGTTATATATGGGGTAATAGAAGGTATATGTTAGGAGGGTGATTAAAAAACAAGGGGATATTTTGGGGAGTGAAATATTTTAGTGATTATTTTTATAAAAATAATGTTGAGTGTCCTATTTGTATAATAGGGCTGTTGATATGTCATTTTTTTTACAAAAGCCATAAAAATATTTAAGTGTAAAACTTTCATTATGGTTTTAAGACTGTCAATTTTTCTTTTATGAAAGTTGTACGTATTTCTTTTGTTCTAATTTTTTTTAAAATAACATTTTAGTAAGTTGTTTTCTCTTTACATATCTAGTTCCTATTTTTTTTTTTGCCTAAAATGTGGTGTTTTATTAAATAATATACTAGCATTAAAATGAAAAATTAAATTTGCAAGCCATTTTTTTAGTCCTTTAAATGTATATATCCTTCATTTTTCCTTTTAATAAGAAAATGATTACATGGAATACTTACTTTTTTAGTATTATAATGCGGAATAAGTTTGTAGTATTAACACTGCAAATTTAATTTTGTAGTGAAAAAAGTGCAAATATAATTTAGCAAACTTGCAACGGAGCAACGATAATAGGCAATAAAGAGTGGTTAAATAACATTACATCTAAAACATAAAAAAGAAAATAGAAAATTTTGGCGTTGAAAAATTAACTTTTCACTTTGACACAGTAGTAGTTGTGGTAGGAGTTTTGACTACATGAGGTTTTGTTGTATTCTTAGTCCATGTTTGAAAATAAAACGAGATTTAATTTTTTTATAAATAAAACACCAAAATGGGATAGATTTAAAAAAAAGGAGAATGCAAATTTAATCCTGAAGTTTTGAATGATTTTCGATTTCTGACCCAATGTTTTACCAGTTGTAATATTAACCCCGAAGTTTAGAAATTGATTATGTTATTCGCTCTGTTACATTGTCGCTAAAAATTATTATGGAGATGCTGACTTTATTTATTTATTTTTAATTAAGTTTTTACTTTATAAAAAAAACTAATTTTATCATTTACTTTTTCAAAAAAGAAAAAAAATTGGTCCATATTTTTTTATTAGAATTAGGTGTTTTATTTTATATAAAAAAAACTAAATCAGTTTTCTTTTCAAGTATTGGACTAAGAATGTCATCAAACCTCTTGTCATCAAAACCCCACCACAACTCTCCTTCGTTAGAGTGCAAAATTAATTTTGCATCGTCAATTTTTTTCGACTTGATTTTTGATATTTTAGATGTAATACCATGACACCACTCTTTATTATCTTACTCTTGACACTTTATCATTGTTCATTTGCAAAATTTTATTTGTGTTTTATCATTACAAAATCAAATTTGTAATATTAATACAACAAACTTATTTCACAGTACAATACAATAATTTTGAGCATGCAACGTAATTAGCCTTGCATACACAAACATATGTACCAAAACATCCATACATATACATGCCCATAATACACATACAGACCCACCGAGAACACACATATACACACATAGATATATATACGCGCGCGCGCACACACACTCTCACGATTTATGTGTATATACATGGTTCTGTGTATTTATACATCAATCCATGTATATATATAAAAAAACGTGTATAAATACACATGGATATACATATATATGTAGAGAGAAATAAAGGGAGACATTGAGAGAGAGCGAGGGAAATCCATTGTTGAACAAAAGTGCGAGAGTCGGTGTGGGTGTGTGTATGTATGTAGACATCTAAGTGGCTGGGAGGGCGATGTTGGTGAGAGGGGGAGGTGTGGGGAGGGCATAAGTAGGTGGGGATGTGAGAGAGCTAAATATTTGGATTCTTTTTTCTTTCTATCTATTATTTGTGTTATTTCATTTTTTGTTTATTTATTTTTCTTTTATTCTTAAAATATATTATTTAAGAGGTGCCACGTGTCAAACTCTTATTGAATCACAAAAACTCTATTGAAAATTTCAAGTAGTTGGTAGTTGGTAGAGAGGTTCATACCTAATTTTTGCTTCAGAGTGAAGCCTAGGAGGAAAGTGACACACCTACTGTATGTTAAGCGGGGAAAAAATGAGACCTTAAGGGAGTACATAGTATGCTTCAATAAGGAGAAATTAGAGATTGAAGACTATGAAGAGAGTATTGTTATGACTGTCCTGATAGGAGGATTACAAAAAGGGAAGCTCCTCTGAAAGCTAGCCGAGGATCCTTCAAAAACCATGGCTGAACTCCTGGCTATGATCGAGAAGGTCATGAATGCGGAGGAGGCAATGGCTACCAGGGGAGATGATGAGAAGGGATAAAGCAGTGGAAGTAAGTTCTAGAAGTCAAAGGGAAAAGAAGTTAAGAAGAGGTCGACGGACGACAAGCTCACCGACTATACCCCACTAACGGTCAGCTCAGACCAAATTTTAAACGAGATAAAGAATGACTAGTCTCTTAGGTGGCTCAAAAAATTTGAGTCCCCTCCTCACAAGAGGGACAAAAGTAAACGATGAGAGTTCCACTAGGGCCATGGCCACACCACAGATAAATACTTGGTATTGAAAGACGAGATTGAGAAAATGTTGAAAGCTGAGAAGCTGAGAAAGTATGTCGATAAAAGTGGTTCTGGAGGTTGAAGGGACGACACCAGAAAGAGACGGGATGACAAGCCCAAATGATAAGTTTAGGCAATAAGAATGTCGACGACTTTAATGACGATGATGATGACGAGGCCGACCTAATAATCCCATTAAAAGATGTTTCTCCTAAGGGTCGTCTTCCCACGATCTAGTTTGATGTAAAAATGATATGTGGTGGCCTCGCCGGAGGCTGCATGGAGGTGGTAGATGGGAAGGCACACGTTGTTCAGGCAAAGGCAGTCCCAAAACCCAAAGTGGTGAACTCAACCACTACTACTCAATGTCTAAGAAGAGGAAAAAGGTAGACATGAAGACCTTGATTGTAGGTTTTTCAATGATGGTTTTCAAGGGGATCCTAGCCCCACACGATGCCCCGTTGGTGATCACAACGCTGGTACATGGGCTCAGGATATTGGTAAATGAGGGTAGCTCGGCCGATGTAATGTGTTGGCCTTGCTTTAAAGGACTAGGTCTGAGCAAGAAGAGACTTTTACCCTATCATCATCCTTTGATAGGGTTTAGTGGTGAAAAAGTCCAACCCTTGTTGATATATGAGATGTGTGGCCATACCACTTTTCGATCCTCACGACGGGAGAGGCAAAGAAGAGAGGGGGTGTCTCCCCTTAATCTCGGGAGGATCTTAGTACGGCGCATCCCTCTCGGGGGCACTTCGGTCGGCGTCAATGATGAGGGGAAAATGTAGAGAGATAGAGTCTCCAGTCTATTTTACTCAAAATAGACAAAAGAAAAGGGAGCCATCCCAAAAGACAGCATCCAAAGACATACTAAAACATACGAAACCAAAATGATTCGAAAATGGTCCGGAGGCTAAGTTAAGAAATGGAAAGGTGTTAGGCACCCATTCTGCCCTTACGGTCTCTCATGGGTTATTTCTATTTTCCTTTATTTCCTCGTGATATGTGTGCATGTGCATATGTAGTGGAGATAGAAATCATCGACTTGTATCATGGAAGAGATAAAGCGAGTCATCCATAGGAATGTTCCTAAATGTAATATTAGAAAATATGATTTATGCGATTATCTTAGCATCGATCATTATAAGGGAATGATAACGCATGCGGGATAATACGCTACTAAGAACAAATATACGTATATATAAATATATAGAATCTAAGAGAGTTAAGTTTATAGAAAAAATAGGAAAAATTAGGAAAAGGACTCGAGTCTCGGGTTTTACCCTGAGATGCCTATGTAGCCTATAGAGGCTTCAAAGTCTATGTAGTTCGTATGCAAAACTTGGGGTGGGATTTATCCCATAAATTCAATCGGGATCTTCTCTTGTATACGTGTGTGTGTAAAAAAGTGTTTTAGTTGTGAGAAAAAAAGTGTGAGGAAAGTATGAGAATTCCCGTTTGGAATTTATGAGCAAATCCCCTTTTTTCGTGTTTTTTGGATTCTATTTATATGAAAATAAGAGATGTGCAATAATACTAGATAAAAAGTATATTAGGATATGTGAGGTGAGAGAATAAAAGTACTAAGTAACAAAATAAACTAATGAGAATTTAGGAGAATTTAAGGAGAGAGTGGAGAAAGTTGGACCTTCTTGAAGATCTTGAGCTTGATCTTGGATGTTGGAGAGCAGCCCTTGCACTTGGGTGATGATGGAGGGTACTTAATTCACCAACTTTGATGAAAAAGGTGATGAAAGGTGCAGGTTGTAAAGGATGTGGAAATCACGTTGACTTTGAGAGGGGTTTTATGAGCTTGCTGAGAGTGATGGATCTCTGATCTTCCTCCCTTACACTACACCAAAACTGGCAATTGGTCACGGCCAAAATCCCTGACCAAAACTGTGGGTCGCGGACTTGGGCCGTGACCATTTCGTGCGTGACCATTTTGTGGGTTGCGGCCCAAGTCGGTGACCAAAAAATGGTCACGGCCGAGAGGGGTCACGGCAGATGGTCGCGAACTTGGGCCGTGACTGATACCGTGACGGGTCACGACCCTCATCTGTGACCCACTACCGTGACAAAAAAATAAAAAAAAATTGGTCGTGGCCCTCATCCGTGACAAATTGGTCGCGGCCAAAGTCCGCGACCCACGACCATGACAAAAAAATATAAAAAAACTTGGTCGCGACCCTCATCCATGACCCACAACCGTGACAAATTGGTCGCGGCCAAAGTCCGCGACCCACAATCGTGACAAAAAAAATAAAAAAAAACCGTGACGAAAAAAAGAAAAAAAATGGTCGCGAACTTTGGCTGCGACCATTTTTATGCGCGAGGAAAAAAATAAAAATGGTCATGGACAAAGTCCATGACCACATTTAACTATAATTTAAAAAAAATGTATTTTTTTGGTCCAATCCTAAAATTGGGGTTCCTGTGAGTGTACCGTCGGTTGCTACGTGTAACGTTGGACACGTACGAGGTGCTACAAATATTTATTATTGGCAAAAGAGTAAAAAAAATAACAAATTGCGAATCGGGAACGTTGTTAATAAAAAAATATATACAAACTTAAAAATATTACACGTCTTAATAATTCACAGACCAAAAAAAATTGGGCAGAGTTTGCTCTATTTTCTTGACATTCCAAACCCTGTAAATGTAACACCTGCTTATTATAAAGCCCGAACGGCCATAAAATTCAACAACCAAATTATAGAAGCCCGCACGGCCATAAAACTAAACAATAAAAGCCCGCACGGCTGTAACACATAAAAAACAAAATCTTGAATGTCCACAACATATAAAAAATCTTCACGTTGTAAATCATTGCCTCCTCCATTTATTTTGCGTGCAAAAATCCTACAAATGATAGGATACATAAAAAAAAAGTAATCGAGTAGTTTTCCAAAAAATTTAATCAAGCTGAAAAATTGCATATATGAGTTAAAATTATAAACATATAAATATTTTTATGCCTAAGTCTAAAAATATGCAAATTATCTTATTCTCAAACCGGGAGTCTCGCGGCTGTGCGGTCAGTTCCTACGAGTTACATTAGTCCAGTGGGAGGTGTTGGTGCCACCCACAAGGCTGTTCGGGGGTTGTTTTGGGTTTTAACCCTCTAACGCCATGTTTTTAAGCCTAAGTATAGAAATATGCAAATTATCGTCGTATTCTCAAACTGGGAGTCCGACGGCTGCGCGACCAGTTCCTACGAGTCATATTGGTCCCGTGGGAGGTGTTGGTGCCACCCACGGGACCGTTCGGGGGCTGTTTCGAGTTTTCATCCTCTAACGCCATGTTTTTAAGCCTAAATCTAGAAAAATACAAATTACCATCGTATTCTAAAATCGGGAGTGTCGCGGGTGCGAGGACAGTTCCTATGAGTTACATTGTCCCGTGGGAGGTGTTGGTGCCACCCACGGGGACCCACGGGGCCGTTCGAGGGTTGTTTCGAGTTTTCACCCTCTAACATCATGTTTTTATGCTTAAGTCAAGAAATATGCAAATTATCGTTGTATTCTCAAACCGGAAGTCCCGCGGCTGCGCGGTCAAATCCTACGAGTTACATTGATCCCGTGGGAGGTGTTGGTGTCACCCATGGGGCCGTTCGAAGGTTGTTTCGAGTTTTCACCCTCTAACGCCATGTTTTTAAGCCTAAGTCTAGAAATATGCAAATTATCGTCGTATTCTCAAACCGGGAGACCCGCGGCTGCGGGGTCACTTCCTACGAGTTACATTAGTCCCGTGGGAGTTGTTGGTGCCACCTACGAGGCCGTCCGGGGGTTGTTTCGAGTTTTCACCCTCTAACGCCATGTTTTTAAGCCTAAGTCTAGAAATATACAAATTACCGTCATTTTCTCAAACCGTGAGACCCACGACTGAGGGGTCAGTTCTTATGACTTACATTGGTCCCGTGGGAGGTGTTGGTGCCACCCACGGGGCCGTTCGGGGATTGTTTTGAGTTTTCACCCTCTAACGCCATGTTTTGCTTAAGTTTAGAAAAATGCAAATTACCATCATATTTTCAAATCGAGAGTCTCGTGGCTGCGAGGTCCATTCCTACGAGTTACATTGGTCCTGTGGGAGGTGTTGGTGCCACCCACAGGGCCGTTCGGGGGCTATTTTGGGTTTTCACCCTCTAACGCCATGTTTTTAAGCCTAAGTCTAGAAATATGTAAATTATCATCGTATTTTCAAACTGGGAGTCCCGCGGTTGCGCGGCCAGTTTCTACGAGTCACATTGGTCCCGTGGGAGGTGTTGGCGCCACCCACGAAACCGTTCGGGGGCTGTTTCTAGTTTTCACCCTCTAACGCCATGTTTTTAAGCCTAAATCTTAAAATATGCAAATTATCGTCGTATTCTCAAACCGGGAGACCCGCGGCTGCGGGGTCTGTTCCTATGAGTTACATTGGTCCCGTGGGAGGTGTTGGTGCCAACCACGGGGCCGTTCGGGGGTTGTTTCGAGTTTTCACCATCTAACGCCATGTTTTGCTTAAGTCTAGAAAAATGCAAATTACCGCCGTATTCTCAAACCGGGAGTGTCGCGGCTTCGCGGACAGTTCCTATGAGTTACATTGGTCCCGTGGGAGGTGTTGGTGCCACCCACGGGGCCGTTCGGGGGTTGTTTCGAGTTTTCACCCTCTAATGCCATGTTTTAATACCTAAGCCTAGAAATATGCAAATTATCGTCGTATTCTCAAACGGGGAGTCCCGCGGATGCGCGACCAGTTCCTACAAGTTACATTGGTTCCGTGGCAGGTGTTGGTGTCACCCACGGGGTCGTTCGGGGGCTGTTTCGAGTTCTCACCCTCTAACGCCATGTTTTTAAGCCTAAGTCTAGAAATTTACAAATTACAGTCATATTCCCAAACCGAGAGTCTCGCGGCTGCGGGGTCAGTTCCTACGAGTTACATTGGTCCCGTGGGAGGTGTTGGTGCCACCCATGGGGCCGTTCGGGGGTTGTTTCGAGTTTTTACCCTCTAACGCCATGTTTTGCTTAAATCTAGAAATACGCAAATTATCATAGTATTCTCAAATCGGGAGTCTCACAGGTGCGCGGTCAGTTCCTGCGAGTTACATTGGTCCCGTGGGAGGTGTTGGCGCCACCCACTTAGCCGTTCGGGCCCTATTTTCGGTTTTCAACCACTAATGTCATGTTTTTAAGCCTAAGTCTAGAAATATGCAAATTATCATCATTTTCTCAAACCGGGAGACCCGCGACTACGGGGTCAGTTCATACGAGTTACATTGGTCCCGTGTGAGGTGTTGGTGCCACCCACGGAGCCGTTCGGGGTTTGTTTCGAGTTCTCACCCTCTAACGCCATGTTTTGCTTAAATCTAAAAAATGCAAATTACTAGTGTATTCTTAAACCGAAAATCTCGTGGCTGCGCGGTCCGTTTCTACGAGTTACATTGGTCCTGTGGAAGGTGTTGGTGTCACCCACAGGGCCGTTCGGGACATGTTTTGGTATTTCACCCTCTAACACCATGTTTTTAAGCCTAAGTCTAGAAATATGCAAATTACAGTCGTATTCTCAAACTGGGAGTCCCGCGGCTGCGCGGCCAGTTCCTACGAGTCACATTGGTCCCATGGGAGGTGTTGTTGCCACCCATGGGACCGTTCGGGCGCTGTTTCGAGTTTTCACCCTCTAACGCCATGTTTTACTTAAATCTAAAAATACGCAAATTATCATCGTAGTCTCAAACCGGGAGTCTCGCGGGTGCGCGGTCAGTTCCTACGAGTAATATTGGTCCTGTGGGAGGTGTTGGCGCCACCCACTTGGCCGTTCGGGCGCTGTTTTGGGTTTTCAACCACTAACGTTATGTTTTTAATCCTAAGTCTAGAAATATGCAAATTATCGTCGTTTTTTCAAATCGGGAGACCCGCGCTGTGGGGTCAGTTCAGACAAGTTACATTGGTCCCGTGCGAGGTGTTGGTGCCACCCACGGAGTCGTTCGGGCATTGTTTCGAGTTCTCACCCTCTAACGCCATGTTTTTCTTAAGTCTAGAGAAATGCAAATTACCTGTGTATTTTTAAACTGAGAGTATCGTGGCTGCGTGTTCCGTTCCTACGAGTTACATTGGTCCTGTGGAAGGTGTTGGTGTCACCCACAGGGCCGTTCGGGGCCTGTTTTGGAATTTCACCCTCTAACTCAATGTTTTTAAGCCTAAGTCTAGATATATGCAAATTACAGTCGTATTCTCAAACTGGGAGTCCCGCGGTTGCGCAGCCAGTTCCTACTAGTCACATTGGTCCCATGGGAGGTGTTGGTGCCACCCACGGGACCGTTCGGGGGCTGTTTCGAGTTTTCACCCTCTAACGCCATATTTTTAAGCCTAAGTCTAGAAATATGCAAATTATCGTTGTATTCTCAAACCAGGAGACCCGCGGCTGCGGGGTTAGTTCCTACGAGTTACATTGGTCCCGTGGGAGGTGTTGGTGCCACCCATGGGGCTGTTTGGGGGTTGTTTTGAGGTTTCACCCTCTAACGCCATGTTTTGCTTAAATCAAGAAATACACAAATTATCATCGTATTCTCAAACCGGGAGTCTCGCGGGTGCGCGATCAGTTACTACGAGTTACATTGGTCCCGTGGGAGGTGTTGGCACCACCCACTTGGCCGTTCGGGCGCTGTTTTGGGTTTTCAACCACTAACGCCATGTTTTTAAGCCTAAGTCCAGAAATATGCAAATTATCGTCATTTTCTCAAACCGGGAGACCCGCGACTGTGGGGTCAGTTCATACGAGTTACATCGGTCCCGTACGAGGTCTTGGTGCCACCCACGGAGCCGTTCGGGGTTTGTTTCGAGTTCTCACCCTCTAACGCCATGTTTTTCTTATGTCTAAAAAATGCAAATTACTAGTGTATTCTTAAACCGAGAGTCTCGTGGCTTCGCGGTCCGTTCCTACGAGTTACATTGGTCCTGTGGAAGGTGTTGGTGTCACCCACAGGGCCGTTCGGGACCTGTTTTGGTATTTCACCCTCTAACGCCATGTTTTTAAGCCTAAGTCTAGAAATATGCAAATTACAGCCGTATTTTCAAACTGGGAGTCCCGCGGCTGCGTGGCCAGTTCCTACGAGTCACATTGGTCCCATGGGAGGTGTTGTTGCCACCCATGGGACCGTTCGGGCGCTGATTTGAGTTTTCACCCTCTAACGTCATGTTTTTCTTAAATCTAGAAATACGCAAATTATCATCGTAGTCTCAAACTGGGAGTCTCGCGGGTGCGCGGTCAGTTCCTACGAGTAATATTGGTCATGTGGGAGGTGTTGGCGCCACCCACTTGGCCGTTCGGGCGCTGTTTTGGGTTTTCAACCACTAACGTTATGTTTTTAAGCCTAAGTCTAGAAATATGCAAATTATCGTCGTTTTTTCAAATCGGGAGACCCGCGCTGCGGGGTTAGTTCAGACGAGTTACATTGGTCCCGTGCGAGGTGTTGGTGCCACCCACGGAGCCGTTCGAGGATTGTTTCGAGTTCTCACCCTCTAACGCCATGTTTTGCTTAAGTCTAGAGAAATGCAAATTACCTGTGTTTTCTTAAACTGAGAGTATCGTGGCTGTGCGTTCCGTTCCTACGAGTTACATTGGTCCTGTGGAAGGTGTTGGTGTCACCCACAGGGCCGTTCGGGGCCAGTTTTGGAATTTCACCCTCTAACTCAATGTTTTTAAGCCTAAGTCTAGAAATATGCAAATTACAGTCGTATTCTCAAACTGGGAGTCCCGCGGTTGCGCAGCCAGTTCCTACTAGTCACATTGGTCCCATGGGAGGTGTTGGTGCCACCCACGGGACCGTTCGGGGGCTGTTTCGAGTTTTCACCCTCTAACGCCATGTTTTTAAGCCTAAGTCTAGAAATATTTAAATTATCGTCGTATTCTCAAACAGGGAGACCCGCGGCTGCGGGGTTAGTTCCTACGAGTTACATTGGTCCCGTGGGAGGTGTTGGTGCCACCCATGGGGCTGTTTGGGGTTTGTTTTGAGGTTTCACCCTCTAACGCCATGTTTTGCTTAAATCAAGAAATACGCAAATTATCATCGTATTCTCAAACCGGGAGTCTCACGGGTGCGCGATCAGTTACTACGAGTTACATTGGTCCCGTGGGAGGTGTTGGCACCACCACTTGGCCGTTCGGGCGCTGTTTTGGGTTTTCAACCACTAACGGCATATTTTTAAGCCTAAGTCCAGAAATATGCAAATTATCGTCGTTTTCTCAAACCGGGAGACCCGCGACTGCGGGGTCAGTTCATACGAGTTCCATTGGTCCCGTACGAGGTCTTGGTGCCACCCACGGAGCCGTTCGGGGTTTGTTTCGAGTTCTCACCCTCTAACGCCATGTTTTGCTTAAGTCTAAAAAAATGCAAATTACTAGTGTATTCTTAAACCGAAAATCTCGTGGCTGCGCGGTCCGTTCCTACGAGTTACATTGGTCCTGTGGAAGGTGTTGGTGTCACCCACAGGGCCGTTCGGGACCTGTTTTGGTATTTCACCCTCTAACGCCATGTTTTTAAGCCTAAGTCTAGAAATATGCAAATTACAGTCGTATTCTCAAACTGGGAGTCCCGCGGCTGCGCGGCCAGTTCCTACGAGTCACATTGGTCCCATGGGACCGTTCGGGCGCTGTTTCGAGTTTCACCCTCTAACGCCATGTTTTACTTAAATCTAGAAATATGCAAATTATCATCGAAGTCTCAAACCGGGTGTCTCGCGGGTGCGCGGTCAGTTCCTACGAGTAATATTGGTCCTGTGGGAGGTGTTGGCGCCACCCACTTGGCCGTTCGGGCGCTGTTTTGGGTTTTCAACCACTAACGTTATGTTTTTAAGTCTAAGTCTAAAAATATGCAAATTATCGTCGTTTTTTCAAATCGGGAGACCCGCATGCGGGGTCAGTTCAGACGAGTTACATTGGTCCCGTGCGAGGTGTTGGTGCCACCCACGGAGCCGCTCGGGGATTGTTTCGAGTTCTCACCCTCTAACGCCATGTTTTGCTTAAGTCTAGAGAAATGCAAATTACCTGTGTATTCTTAAACTGAGAGTATCGTGGCTGCGCATTCCGTTCCTACGAGTTACATTGGTCCTGTGGAAGGTGTTGGTGTCACCCACAGGGCCGTTCGGGGCCTGTTTTGGAATTTCACCCTCTAACTCAATGTTTTTAAGCCTAAGTCAAGAAATATGCAAATTACAGTCGTGTTCTAAAACTGGGAGTACCGCGGTTGCGCAGCCAGTTCCTACTAGTCACATTGGTCCCATGGGAGGTGTTGGTGCCACCCACGGGACCGTTCGGGGGCTGTTTCGAGTTTTCACCCTCTAACGCCATGTTTTTAAGCCTAAGTCTAGAAATATGCAAATTATTGTCGTATTCTCAAACCAGGAGACCCGCGGCTGCGGGGTTAGTTCCTACGAGTTACATTGGTCCCGTGGGAGGTGTTGGTGCCACCCATGGGGCTGTTTGGGGGTTGTTTTGAGGTTTCACCCTCTAACGCCATGTTTTCCCTAAATCAAGAAATACGCAAATTATCATCGTATTCTCAAACCGGGAGTCTTGCGGGTGCGCGATCAGTTACTACGAGTTACATTGGTCCCGTGGGAGGTGTTGGCACCACCCACTTGGCCGTTCGGGCGCTGTTTTGGGTTTTCAACCACTAACGCCATGTTTTTAAGCCTAAGTCCAGTAATATGCAAATTATCGTCGTTTTCTCAAATCGGGAGACCCGCGACTGCGGGGTCAGTTCGTACGAGTTACATTGGTCCCGTACGAGATCTTGGTGCCACCCACGGAGCCGTTAGGGGTTTGTTTCGAGTTCTCACCCTCTAACGCCATGTTTTGCTTAAGTCTAAAAAAATGCAAATTACTAGTGTATTCTTAAACCGAGAGTCTCGTGGCTGCGCGGTCCGTTCCTACGAGTTACATTGGTCCTGTGCAAGGTGTTGGTGTCACCCACAGGGCCGTTCGGGACCTGTTTTGGTATTTCACCCTCTAACGCCATGTTTTTAAGCCTAAGTCTAGAAATATACAAATTACAGTCGTATTCTCAAACTGGGAGTTCCGCGGCTGCGCGACCAGTTCCTACGAGTCACATTGGTCCCATGGGAGGTGTTGTTGCCACCCATGGGACCGTTCGGGCGCTGTTTCGAGTTTTCACCCTCTAACGCCATGTTTTACTTAAATCGAGAAACACGCAAATTATCATCATAATCTCAAATCGGGAGTCTCGCGGGTGCGCGGTCAGTTCCTACGAGTAATATTGGTCCTGTGGGAGGTGTTGGCGCCACCCACTTGGCCGTTCGGGCGCTGTTTTGGGTTTTCAACCACTAACATTATATTTTTAAGCCTAAGTCTAGAAATATGCAAATTATCGTCGTTTTTTCAAATCGGGAGACCCGCGCTGCGGGGTCAGTTCAGACGAGTTACATTGGTCCGGTGCGAGGTGTTGGTGCCACCCACGGAGCCATTCGAGGATTGTTTCGAGTTCTCACCCTCTAACGCCATGTTTTGCTTAAGTCTAGAGAAATGAAAATTACCTGTGTATTCTTAAACTGAGAGTATCGTGGCTGCGCGTTCCGTTCCTACGAGTTACATTGGTCCTGTGGAAGGTGTTGGTGTCATCCACAGGGCCGTTCGGGGCCTGTTTTGGAATTTCACCCTCTAACTCACTCTTTTAAAGCCTAAGTCAAGAAATATGCAAATTACAGTCGTATTCTCAAACTAGGAGTCCCGCGGTTGCACAGCCAGTTCCTACTAGTCACATTGGTCCCATGGGAGGTGTTGGTGCCACCTACGGGACTATTCGGGGGCTGTTTTGAGTTTTCACCCTCTAACGCCATGTTTTTAAGCCTAAGTCTAGAAATATGCAAATTATCGTCGTATTCTCAAACCAGGAGACCCGCGGCTGCGGGGTTAGTTCCTACGAGTTACATTGGTCCCGTAGGAGGTGTTGGTGCCACCCATGGGGCTGTTTGGGGTTTGTTTTGAGGTTTCACCCTCTAACGGCATGTTTTGCTTAAATCAAGAAATACGCAAATTATCATCATATTCTCAAACCGTGAGTCTCGCGGGTGCGCGGTCAATTACTACGAGTTACATTGGTCCCGTGGGAGGTGTTGGCACTACCCACTTGGCCGTTCGGGCGTTGTTTTGGGTTTTCAACCCCTAACGCCATGTTTTTAAGCCTAAGTCCAGAAATATGCAAATTATCATCATTTTCTCAAACCGGAAGACCCGCGACAGCGGGGTCAGTTCGTACGAGGTACATTAGTCCCGTGCGAGGTGTTGGTACCACCCACGGAGCCGTTCGGGGTTTGTTTCGAGTTCTCACCCTCTAACGCCATGTTTTGATTTTGTCTATAAAAATGCAAATTACCAGTGTATTCTTAAATCGAGAGTCTCATGGCTGCGCGGTCCGTTCCTACGAGTTACGTTGGTCCCGTGGAAGGTGTTGGTGTCACCCACAGGGCCGTTCGGGGACTGTTTTGGGATTTCTCCCTCTAACGCCATGTTTTTAAGCCTAAGTCTAGAAATATGCAAATTACAGTCGTATTCTCAAACTGGGAGTCCCGCGACTGCGCGGCCAGTTCCTACGAGTCACATTGGTCCCATGGGAGGTGTTATTGCCACCCATGGGACCGTTCGGGCGCTGTTTCGTGTTTTCACCCTCTAACGCCATGCTTTTAAGCCTAAATCTAGAAAAATACAAATTACCATCGTATTCTCAAACCAGGAGTGTCACGGATGCGCGGACAGTTCCTATGAGTTGCATTGGTCTCGTGGGAGGTGTTGGTGCCACCCACGGGGCCGTTCGGAGGTTGTTTCGAGTTTTCACCCTCTAACGCCATGTTTTTATGCTTAAGTCTAGAACTATGCAAATTATCGTCGTATTCTCAAACCGGGAGTGCCGCGGCTGCGCGATCAATTCCTATGAGTTACATTGGTCCCGTGGGAGGTGTTGGTGTCACCCACGGGGCCGTTCGGGGGTTGTTTTGTGTTTTCACCCTCTAACGCAATATTTTAAAGCCTAAGTCTAGAATTATGCAAATTATCATCATATTCTCAAACCGGGAGACCCGCGGCTGCAGGGTCTGTTCCTACGAGTTACATTGGTCCCGTGGGAGGTGTTGGTGCCACCCATGGGGCCGTTCGGGAGTTGTTTCGAGTTTTCACCCTCTAACGCCATGTTTTTAAGCCTAAGTATAGAAATATGAAAATTACCGTCGTTTTCTCAAATGGGGAGACCCGCGACTGCGGGGTCAGTTCCTAGGAGTTACATTGGTCCCGTGAGAGGTGTTGGTGCCACCTAAGGGGACGTTCGCTGATTGTTTCGAGTTTTCATCCTCTAGCGCCACATTTTGCTTAAGTCTAGAAAAATGCAAATTACCATCGTATTCTCAAACTAGGAGTCTCATGGCTGTGCGGTCCGTTCCTACGAGTTACATTGGTCCTGTGGGAGGTGTTGGTGCCACCCACCGGGCCGTTCGGGGGCTGTTTTGGATTTTCACCCTCTAACGCCATGTTTTTAAGCCTAAGTCTAGAAATATGAAAATTATCATCGTATTCTCAAACTGGTAGTCCCGTGACTGCACGGTCAGTTCCTACGAGTCACATTGGTCCCGTGGGAAGTGTTGGTGCCACCCACGGGATCGTTCGGGGGCTGTATCAAGTTTTCACCCTCTAACGTCACGTTTTTAAGCCTAAATATAGAAATATGCAAATTATCGTCGTATTCTCAAACTGGGAGACCCGTGACTGCGGGGTCAGTTCCAACGAGTTAAATTGGTCCCGTGGGAGGTGTTGGTGCCACCCACGAAGCCGTTCAGGGGTTGTTTCAAGTTTTCACCCTCTAACGCCATATTTGCTTAAGTCTAGTAAAATGCAAATTACCATCGTATTCTCAAAGTAGGAGTGTCGCAGCTGCGCGGACAGTTCCTATGAGTTATATTGGTCCCCTTGTAGGTGTTGGTGCCACCCACGGGGCCGTTCGGTGGTTACTTCGAATTTTCACCCTCTAATGCCATGTTTTTATGCTTGAGTCTAAAAATATGCAGATTATCATCGTATTCTCAAACCGGGAGTGCCACGGCTGTGCGATCAATTCCTATGAGTTACATTGGTCCCGTGGGAGGTGTTGGTGCCACCCATGGGGCCGTTCGGGGGTTGTTTCGAGTTTTCACCCTCTAACGCCATGTATTTCATAAATCTTAAAATACGCAAATTATCGTCGTATTCTCAAACTGGGAGTCTCGCAGCTACGCGGTCAGTTCCTACGAGTTACATTGATCCCGTCGGAGGTGTTGGCGCCACCCACTGGGCCGTTCGGGTGATGTTTTAGGTTTTCAACCACTAACGCCATGTTTTTAAGCCTAAGTCTAGAAATATGCAAATTATCATCATTTTCTCAAACTAGGAGACCCGCGACCGCGGGTTCAGTTCCTACGAGTTACATTGGTCCCGTGAGAGGTATTTGTGCCACCCATGGGGCCGTTCGAGGATTGTTTCGAGTTTTCACCCTCTAACGCCATGTTTTGCTTAAGTCTAGAAAAATGCAAATTACCATCATATTCTCAAACCGGGAGTCTCGTGGCTGAGCGGTCCACTCCTACGAGTTATATTGGTCTTGTGGAAGGTGTTGGTGCCACCCACAGGGCCGTTCGGGGGCTTTTTTGGGGTTTCACCCTCTAACGCCATGTCTTTAAGCCTAAGTCTAGAAATATGCAAGTTACCATCGTATGCTCAAACTGGGAGTCCCGCAGCTGCGCGGCCAGTTCCTACGAGTTATATTGGTCCCGTGGGAGGTGTTGGTGTCACCCACGAGACCGTTCGGGGGCTGTTTCGAGTTTTCACCCTCTAACGCCATGTTTTTAAGCCTAAATCTAGAAAAATGCAAATTACCGTCGTATTATGAAATTGTGAGTGTCGCGGATGTGTGGACAGTTTTTATGAGTTACATCGGTCCCGTGGGAGGTGTTGGTGCCACCCACGGGGCCATTCGGGGGTTGTTTCGAGTTTTCACCCTCTAACGCCATGTTTTTATGCATAAGTCTAGAAATATGCAAATTATTGTCGTATTCTCAAACCGGGAGGGCCGCGACTGCGCGGTCAAGTCCTACGAGTTACATTGTTCCCTTGGGAGGTGTTGTTGTCACCCACGGGGCCGTTCGGGGCTTGTTTCGAGTTTTCACCCTCTAACGCCATGTTTTTAAGCCTAAGTCTAGAAATATGCAAATTATCGTCGTATTCTCAAATCGGGAGACGCGCGGCTATGGGGTCAGTTCCTACGAGTTACATTGGTCTCGTGGGAGGTGTTGGTGCCACCCACGGGGTCGTTCGGGAGTTGTTTCGAGTTTTCACCCTCTAACGCCATGTTTTTAAACCTAAGTCTATAAATATACAAATTACTGTCATTTTTTCAAACCGGGAGACCCACCATTGCGGGGGCAGTTCCTACGAGTTAAATTGGTCCCGTGGGAGGTGTTGGTGCCACCCACGGGGCCATTCGGGGGTTGTTTCGAGTTTTCACACTTTAACACCATGTTTTGTTTAAATCTATAAATACAAAAAGTATCGTCGTATTCTCAAACCGGGAGTCTCGATGCTGCGCGGTCAGTTACTACGAGTTACATTGGTCCCGTGGGAGGTGTTGGTGCCACCCACGGGGCCGTTCGGGGGTTGTTTCGTGTTTTTACCCTCTAACGCCATGTGTTTATGCTTATGTCTAGAAATATGCAAATTATCGTCGTATTCTCAAATCGGGAGACCCGCGACTGCGGGGTCAGTTCCAACGAGTTAAATTGGTCACGTGGGAGGTGTTGGTGCCACCCACGGGGCCGTTCGGGGGTTGTTTAGAGTTTTCACCCTATAATACCATGTTTTGATTAAGTCTAGAAAAATGCAAATTACCGTAGTATTCTCAAATCGGGAGAGTTGCGGTTGTGTGGACAGTTCCTATGAGTTACCTTGGTCCCGTGGGAGGTGTTGGTGCCACCCACGGGGCCGTTCGTGGGTTGCTTCGAGTTTTCACCCTCTAATGCCATGTTTTTATTCTTAAGTTTAGAAATACGCAAATTATCGTCGTATTCTCAAACCGAGAGTGTCGCGACTACGCGGTCAATTCCTACGAGTTACATTGGCCCCATGGGAGGTGTTGGTGCCACCTACGGGGCCGTTCAGTTGTCGTTTCGAGTTTTCACCCTTTATCGCCAGGTTTTTAAGCCTATGTCTAAAATATACAAATTATCGTCGTATTCTCAAACTGGGAGACCCGTGACTGCGAGGTTAGTTCCTACGAGTTACATTGGTCCCGTGGGAGGTGTTGGTGCCACCCATGGGGCCGTTCGGGGATTGTTTCTAGTTTTCACCCTATAACGCCATGTTTTGCTTATGTCTATGCAAAATACCATCGTATTCTCAAATTGGGAGTCTCCTGGCTGCGCGGTCCTTTCCTACGAGTTACATTGGTCCTGTGGGAGGTGTTGGTGCCACCCAGAGGGCCGTTTAGGGGTTGTTTCAAATTTTCACCCTCTAACGCCATGTTTTTGAGCCTAAGTCTAGAAATATGTAAATTATCGTCGTATTCTCAAACTGGGAGTCCCGCTGCTGCGGGGTCAGTTCCTACGAGTTACATTGGTCCCGTGGGAGGTGGCGGTGCCACCCACGGGGCCATTCATGGGTTGTTTCGAGATTTCACCCTCTAACGCCATGTTTTTAAGCCTAAATCTAGAAATATGCAAATTATCGTTGTATTCCCAAACCGGGAGACCCGCGGCTGCGGGGTCAGTTCCTACGAGTTACATTGGTCCCGTGGGAGGTGGTGGTGCCACTCACGGGGCCATTCAGGGGTTGTTTCGAGATTTCACACTCTAACGCCCTGTTCTGCTTAAGTCTAGAAATACACAAATTATCGTCATATTCTCAAACCGGGAGTGTCGCGACTGCGCGGTCAATTCCTACGAGTAATATTGGTCCCGTGGGAGGTGTTTGTACCACTTACGGGGTCGTTCGGTGGTTGTTTCGAGTTTTCACCCTTTATCGCCAGGTTTGTAAGCCTAAGTCTAAAATATACAAATTATCGTCGTATTCTCAAACCGGGGGACCCGTGACTGCGGGGTTAGTTCCTATGAGTTACGTTGGTCCCGTGGGAGGTGTTGGTGCCACCCACGGGGCCGTTCGGGGATTGTTTTGAGTTTTCACACTCTAACACCATGTTTTCCTTAAATCTAAAAATACAAAATTATCGTCGTATTCTCAAACCGGGAGTCTTGTTCCTGTGCGGTCAGTTCCTACGAGTCATATTGGTCCCGTGGGAGGTGTTGGTGCCACCCACGGGACCGTTCGGGGGCTGTTTCGATATTTCACCCTCTAACGCCATGTTTTTAAGCATAAATCTAGAAATATGCAAATTATCGTTGTATTCCAAAACCGGGAGACCCGCGGCTTTGCGGTCAGTTCCTACGAGTTACATCGGTCCCGTGGGAGGTGGTGGTGCCACCCACGAGGCCATTCGGGGGTTGTTTCGAGATTTCACCCTCTAACGCCCTGTTTTACTTAAGTCTAAAAAAATGTAAATTACCATCGTATTCTCAAACAGGGAGTGTCGCGGCTGTGTGGACAGTTCCTATGAGTTACATTGGTCTCGTGGGAGGTGTTGGTGCCACCCACTGGGCCGTTCGGGGGTTGTTTCGAGTTTTCACCCTCTAATGCCATATTTTAATGCTTAAGGCTAGAAATATGCAAATTATCATCGTATTCTCAAACCAGGAGTGCCGCAGCTGCACGGTCAATTCCTACTAGTTACATTGGTCCCGTGGGAGGTGTTGGTACCACCCACGGGGCCATTCGGGGGTTGTTTCAACTTTTCACCCTCTATCACCATGTTTTTAAGCCTAAGTCTAGAAGTATGCAAATTATCGTGGTATTCTCAAACCGAGAGACCCGCGGCTGCGGGGTTAGTTCCTACGAGTTATATTGGTCCCGTGGGAGGTGTTGGTGCCACCCACGGGGCCGTTCAGGGGTTGTTTCGAGTTTTCACCCTCTAACGCAATGTTTTGATTAAATCTAAAAATATGCAAATTATCATCATATTCTCAAACCAGGAGTCTCGCGGCTGCGCGATCAGTACCTATGAGTTACATTGGTCCCGTAAGAGGTGTTGGCGCCATCCACGGGGCCGTTCGGACGCTGTTTTGGGTTTTCAACCACTAACGCCATGTTTTTAAGCCTAAGTTTAGAAATATGAATATTATCATCATTTTCTCAAAATGGGAGACCCACGATTGCGAGGTCAGTTCCTACGAGTTATATTGGTCCCGTGGGAGGTGTTGGTGCCACCCACGGGGCCGTTCGGGGGTTGTTTCGAGTTTGCACCCTCTAAGGCCTTGCTTTGCTTAAGTCTACAAAAATGCAAATTACCATCGTATTCTCAAACAGGGAGTCTTGTGGATGCGCGGTCCGTTCCTACGAGTTACATTGGTCATGTGGAAGTTGTCGGTGCCACCCACAGGGCCGTTCGGGGGCTGTTTTGGGTTTTCACCCTCTAACGCCATGTTTTTAAGCCTAAGTCTAGAAATATACAAATTACCGTCGTATTCTCAAACTGGGAGTCCCGTGGCTGTGCGACCAGTTCCTACGAGTTACATTGGTCCCGTGGGAGGGGTTGGTGCCACCCACGGGGCCGTTCGGGGGATGTTTCGAGTTTTCACCCGCTAACGCCATGTTTTTAAGCCTAAATCTAGAAATATGTAAATTATCATCGTATTCTCAAACAGGGAGACCCGCGGATATGGGGTCAGTTCCTACGAGTTACATTGGTCCCGTGGGAGGTGTTGTTGCCACCCACGGGGCCGTTCGGGGGTTGTTTCGAGTTTTTACCCTCTAACGCCATGTTTTGCTTAAGTCTAGAAAAATGCAAATTACGGTCGTATTCTCAAACCGGGAGTGTCGCGGCTGCACGGACAGTTCCTATGAGTTACATTGGTCCCGTGGGAGGTGTTGGTGCCACCCACGGGTCTGTTCGGAGGTTATTTCGAGTTTTCACGCTCTAACGCCATGTGTTTATCCTTATGTCTAGAAATATGCAAATTGTCATCGTATTATCAAACCGGGAGTGCTGCGGCTACGCGGTCAATTCCTACGAGTTACATTGGTCCCGTGGGAGGTGTTGGTGCCACCCACGGGGCCGTTCGGGGGCTGTTTGGGGTTTTCACCATCTAACGCCATATTTTTATGACCAAGTCTAGAAATATGCAAATTACCGTCGTATTCTCAAACCGAGAGTCCCGCGTCTGTGCGGTCAATTCCTACGAGTTACATTGGTCTCGTGGGAGGTGTTGGTGCCACCCACGGGGCCGTTCGTGGGATGTTTCGGGTTTTCACCCACTAACGCCGTGTTTTTATGCCTAGGTCTATAATTATGCAAATTATCGTCGTATTCTCAAGCCGGGAGTCCTGCGGCTACGGGGTCAGTTCCTTTGAGTTACATTGGTCCCGTGGGAGGTGTTGGTTCCACCCACGGGGCCGTTCGAGGGCTGTTTCGAGTTTTCACCCTCTAACGCCATGTTTTGCTTAAGTCTAGAAATATGCAAATTATCGTCCTATTATCAAACCGGGAGTCTCACGAATGGGCTATCAGTTCCTACGACTTACATAGGTCCCGTGGGAGGTGTTGGTGCCTCTCACGGGGCCCTTCGGGGGCTGTTTTGGGTTTTCACCCTCTAACGCCATGTTTTTAATACTTCCTTTTTCTTGTTTAATGTTTGTGAGATCTGCAACACTTTTAATATGGCTCCTGTTTGCTTTGTTCCCCATTATGAAGCTTCTCTTTTTGCAATTAATTGAAAGACCTAATTATTTTTAATATAACTTTAGAAAATCCATTAGAATATATAGACAACTTTTAGAACCCTAAGTGAAAATGATAAGGTCATCTGCAAAACTAAGATGTCTAATTGAATCACATCCTCTAGGATAAGAGAAGCATTTAATTTTGTCGTTTAGCATGAGATTATGAAGACCTCTATTTAAAGCTTCTGAGGCTAAAATGAAAAGTCTTGCATAGATGTTGCATCATTCCCTGATTAAGTAAGATGTTGTCTAAATGTTTCTAACCTAATTCGAATGGGGGAAATGAGGTTCAGAAGAAAATAAGAAAGTCTAGAGTTGAGGATTTTTTAGAAAATTTTATAGGAGACATTGCATAGACTAATTGGTCTAAAGTCAGTGCAAGAGGAGGGGTTTGGAATTTTAGTAATAAGGCATATTTTGGGTCTCTCCCCGGGATTTCGGAATTTCAGCTCTAAGAAATAAGGATTGAATAGTTGACACTAAATATTTCTTGATAATGACCTAACATTGAATAAAGAACGAGTTGTTGAAATCATCTAGACATGCAACACTGTTTGGGTTAATACTTTTAAGAGCTTCCAAAATTCTATGTCATCAGGAATCCTTTCCATATCTTCATTCATTTGGTTAGTCACCAAGGCAGGGATATAAGTTAACACTTCAAATGACTCAGTAGAACGTGCAGTGAATAAATTTTAAAAATAATAAATAACAGTGTTAGACATTCCTTCAGTTGACTCCTCTAAGTTGCTGTCCTCATTTTTTATTCTATGAATCAATCAATTACTTCTATGTTGATTCACCAATGAATGATAGTATTTTGAGTTCCTATATCCATTTTTTATCCACTGCCTTTTGAACTTTTGAAACCAGAATTACTCCCCAAATGATAAGGAATAATTTAATTTAGCCTCAACTTTGTTCAGCTCCACCAAAAGGTCCTGAGTTTTATTCTCTTCATAATGGATCTCATCTTTGAAAACCTTATCCTCTAGGTTAATACAGTTTTAATTCCTCTAGGTTAATACAGTTTGATCTAATTCCTCATAGTCCCTTTAAGTTTTCTATGTTTGAAAGCAAAGACATCTAAAGGTCATCCTGTAGAGAATGAATTCCAAATGTTACAAACCAATTGGTAGAAAGAATCAGCCGAGGTCCAAAAGTTTTGGAATTTAAAAGGTTTCTTGATAAAGTTTATAGGACTCTGATAAGAAGAGGACTATGGTCAGAGAAGGATTTGTGAAGGTGTTTACAATTAGAATAGAGGGAAAGAAGAAGGCCAAGACTCATTAATTAGACCTATGTCTAGTCTCTGAAGAACTAAAGAACCATTTGAAAGTCTTTACCATGAGAATTTAGAGCCTGAAATCCAAAATCCATAAGATTGCTGGCTTAGATGCAATTATTAAAATCTGAAGATGCATCTAAGTAAATAGGCAATCCACCTGCCTTTTCTTTTGAAGAAGACACAATATTGAAATCCCCCACAACCAAAAGAGGAATAATAGCACAAATCATTGAACTTTCCAATATAAGATCCCACAAAGGCAGTCTTTCCAGTATATATACTGTATATATATGCATATATATGAAGAGCAGTATATATACTAGTATATATATGCAGTATATATACTGGTATGCTACTCTGTAGTACACTGCATATATATATATATATATATATATATATATATGCGGTCGGTTCCTACGACTCACATTGGTCCCGTGCGAGATGTTCGTGACTCTTACGGGACCGTTTTGTGTTCGTTTTGCGTTCTCACCATTCGATGGCATGTTTTTATGCTTCAGTAAAACTTTTTGCAAATTTACGTCGTACACTCAAACCGGGAGCCCCGTGACTACGCGATCTGTTCCTACGAGTCGCATTGGTCCCGTGCAAGGTGTTCGTGACTCTTACGTGACCATTTTGTGTTTTTTTTACGTTTTCACCCTTCGATAGCATGTTTTTATGCTTAATTCTAACTTTTTGCAAATTTATGTCATAGACTCAAGCCGAGAGCGCCATGACTACACGATCGGTTCCTACGACTTACATGGGTCCCGTGCGGGATGTTTGTGACTCTTGCGGGACCGTTTTGTGGGTGTTTTATGTTTTCACCCTTCGATGGCATCTTTTTTATTCTGAAGTCTCTCTTTTTGAAAATTTACGCCGTATACTCAAACCGGGATCCCTGTGACTACCTGTTTGGTTCCTACTACTAACATTGGTCCCGTGCAAGGTGTTCGTGACTCTTACGGGACCTTTTTGTGGCTTTTTTATGTTTTCACCCTTCGATGGCATGCTTTTATGCTTAAGTCTAATTTTTTGCAAATTTATGTCGAACACTCCAACCGGGAGCGTTGTGACTACGCGGTCGGTTCCTACGAGTTACATTGGTCCCGTGCGAGGTGTTCGTGACTCTTATGGGACCGTTTTAATGTTGTTTTATTTTCATCCTTCGATGGCATGCAAGTCAAACTTTTTGCAAATTTACATCGTACACTCAAACCAAGAGCCCCGTGACTATGTCGTCGGTTCCTACAAGTCACATTGGTCTGATGCGAGGTGTTCGTGACTCTTACGGAATCGTTTAGTGGCTATTTTAGGTTTTCACCCTTCGATGGCATGTTTTTATGCTCAAGTCTAATTTTTTACAAATTTACGTCGTACACTCAACCCGGAAGTCCCGTTACTACACGGTCGGTTCCTACGAGTCACATTGGTCCCGTGCGAGGTGTTCGTGACTCTTACGGGACCGTTTTGTGCTTGTTGTATGTTTTCACCCTTCGATGGCATGTTTTTATACTCAAGTCTATTTTTTTTTGCAAATTTACGTCGTACACTCTAACCGGGAGCCCCGTGACTACGCGATCGGTTTCTGTGAGTTACATTAATCCCGTGCGAGGTGTTCGTGACTCTTATCGGACCGTTTTATGGCTATTTTACATTTTCACCCTTCGATGGCATGTTTTTATGCTTAAGTCTAACTTTTTGCAAATTTACGTCATACACTCAAACCGGGAGCCCCCGTGACTACGCGGTCGGTTCCTATGAGTCACGTTAGTCCCGTGCGAGGGGTTCGTGACTCTTACGGGACCGTTTTAAGGTTGTTTTACATTTTCACCCTTCGATGGCATGTTTATATGATTAAGTTTATTTTTTTACAAATTTACGTCGTACACTCAAACCGAGAGTCCCGTGACCACGCGGTCGATTCCTACGAGTCACATTAGTCCCGTGCGAGGGGTTCATGACTCTTACGGGACCATTTTAAGGCTATTTTACATTTTCACCGTTCGATGGCATGTTTTTATGCTTAAGTTTTTTTTTTTGCAAATTTACGTCGTACACTCAAACCGGGAGTCCCGTGACTACGTGGTCGGTTCCTACGAGTCACATGGGCCCCGTGTGAGGTAGTCGTGACTCTTACGGGACCATTTTGTGCTTGTTTTATGTTTTCAACCTTCGATGGCATCTTTTTATGCTTAGGTCAAACTTTGTGCAAATTTAGAAAGTATTCTCAAACCGGGAGCCCCGTGACTACGCGGTCGGTTCCTATGAGTCGCATTGGTCCCGTGCGAGGTTTCGTGACTCTTACGGGAGCTTTTTGTGGTTGTTTTAAATTTTTACCCTTCGATTGCAAGTTTTTATGCTCAAGTCTATTTTTTTTGCAAATTTATGTCGTACACTCTAACCGGGAGCCCCGTGACTACACGGTCAGTTCCTACGAGTTAGATTGGTCCCGTGCAAGGTATTCGTGACTCTTACCAGACCGTTTTGTGGTTGTTTTACATTTTCACCCTTCGATGGCATCTTTTTTATTCTCAAGTCTAACGTTTTGCAAATTTACGCCGTATACTCAAACCGGGATCCCTGTGACTATCCGTTTCGTTCCTACTATTAACATTGGTCCCGTGCGAGGTTTTTATGACTCTTACGGGTCCGTTTTGTGGCTTTTTTACATTTTCACCCTTCAATGGCATGCTTTTATGCTTAAGTCTAATTTTTTGCAAATTTATGTCGTACACTCCTACCGGGAGCGCCGTGACTACGCGGTCGGTTCCTATGAGTTACATTGGTCCCGTGCGAGGTGTTCGTGACTCTTACGGGACCATTTAAAGGTTATTTTATGTTTTCACCCTTCGATGGCATTCAAGTCTAACTTTTTACAAATTTACGTCGTACACTCAAATCGGGAGCCCCGTGACTATGTCGTCGGTTCCTACAAGTCACATTGGTCCCGTGCGAGGTGTTCGTGACTCTTACCTGACCGTTTAGTGGCTATTTTAGGTTTTCACCCTTCGATGGCATGTTTTTATGCTCAAGTCTAATTTTTTGCAAATTTGCGTCGTACACTCAACCCGGAAGCCCTGTTACTACGCGACCGGTTCCTACGAGTCACATTGGTCCCGTGCGAGGTGTTCGTGACTCTTACAGGACTGTTTTGTGCTTGTTGTACGTTTTTACCCTTCGATGGCATGTTTTTATGCTCAAGTCTACTTTTTTTGCAAATTTACGTCGTACACTCTAATCGGGAGCCCCGTGACTACGCGGTCAATTTCTATGAGTTACATTAATCCCGTGCGAGGTGTTCGTGACTCTTACCGGACCATTTTATGGCTATTTTACGTTTGTACCCTTCGATGGCATGTTTTTATGCTTAAGTGTAACTTTTTATAAATTTACGTCATACACTCAAATCGGGATCCCCGTGACTATGCGGTCGGTTCCTAAGAGTCACATTAGTCCCGTGCGAGGGGTTCATGACTCTTCCGGGACCCTTTTAAGGCTGTTTTACATTTTCACCCTTCGATGGCATGTTTTATGCTTAAGTTTATTTTTTTACAAATTTACGTCGTACGCTCAAATCGGGACCCCCACGGCTACGCAGTCGGTTCCTACGAGTCACATTCGTCCCGTGCGAAGGGTTCGTGACTCTTATGGGACCGTTTTAAGGCTGTTTTATGTTTTCACCCTTCGATGGCATGTTTTTATGCTTAAGTTTATGTTTTTGCAAATTTACGTCGTACACTCAAATTGGGAGCCCCGTGACTACGTGATCTGTTCCTACGAGTCACATGGGTCCCGTGTGAGGTGTTCATGACTCTTACGGGACCGTTTTGTGCTTGTTTTACGTTTTCAAACTTCGATGGCATCTTTTTATGCTCGGGTCGAACTTTGTTCAAATTTACAAAGAATTCATTAAATCGGGAGCCCCGTGACTACGCGATCGGTTCGTACGATTTGCATTGGTCCCGTGCGAGGTTTTGTGACTCTTACGGGACCTTTTTACGGCTGTTTTACGTTTTCATCCTTTGATTGCAAGTTTTTATGCTCAAGTCTAATTTTTTTGTAAATTTACGTCGTACACTCTAACCGGGAGCCCCATGACTACACGGTCGGTTCCTATGAGTCAGATTGGTCCCGTGCAAGGTGTTCGTGACTCTTACCAGACCGTTTTGTGGTTGTTTTACGTTTTCACCCTTCGATGGCATGTTTTTATGCTTAAGTCTAATTTTTTGTAAATTTACGCCATACACTTAAATCGGGTGTCCCGTGACTACGCGGTCGGTTCCTATGAGTCGTATTGGTCCCGTGCGAGGTGTTCGTGACTCTTACGGGACTGTTTTGTGGCTATTTTACATTTTCACCATTTGATGGCATGTTTTTATGCTTAAGTCTAATTTTTTACAAATTTACATCGTACAATCAAACCGGGAGCGCCGTGACTACACGGTCAGTTCCTACGACTTACATTGGTCCCGTGCGAGATGTTCGTGACTCTTACGGGACCTTTTTGTGGTTGTTTTACGTTTACACCCTTCGATGGCATCTTTTTTATTCTCAGGTTTAACTTTTTGCAAATTTACATCGTACACTCGAATCGGGATCCCTGTGACTACCCGGTCGGTTTCTACGAGTCACATTGGTCCCGTTCGAGGTGTTCGTGACTCTTACCGGACCGTTTTGTGGTTATTTTACGTTTTCACCCTTCGATGACATGTTTTTATGCTCAAGTCTAATTTTTTGGAAATTTGCGTCATATACTCAAACCGAGAGCCCGTGACTACGCGATCGGTTCCTACGAGTCACATTGGTCCCGCTCGACAAGTGAATAAGATGAGCGATCACAAATTGCAAACCCAAGAATAACTTTCTAACCATTACTAATTTTTATTCCCATTTTCACATCTCTCCTATTCATCTCGAACTAATCAACAATATCTTAAAGCTAATAAACAAATGGTTACCAATTAGTTTAATGTGAACCATTGTTGAGAAACTAACACGCCTTAAACCTAGAAAGTGGCAATCCATTGGATAATGCCTTCTTTTTCTAGTGTTCACCCTAACTATTCTTTGTTCAAAAGTTATGTTCTCCGCCCCCCCCCCCCCCCCCACTGGAAGTGACAAGAAACAAATGCGCCAACAATACCCAAGCTATAGGGGGCACAAAAGAATTAAAATTACGGGGTTTAGACATAAATAGGATCCAAATCCAAAATAATTAAAAAATTGAATCAATGCATATTTAACTTTAAAATAAAGTTCATAATAGGCCTATCCATTACCTGGATATTTTGTTACACCCAACGCCAATCAGAACCTTCTTTATGCCAGCAGCGATGAAATTTCAGATTATGTTTGATAGCAATTCGACCCCAACATCAATGTATCCTATGACAGTGAAAAAATAATGAATTTTTTGCAAACAATTATGTTCAATTAAAAAAAAGGTAGAACAAAAAAAAAATTCAAAACCAAAGGACGAAAAGGGCTAGTTCTTTCGTCACTCACTGTCCCAACTTGACTCGTGGTAAACTTGTTTGAACTGAAATTCGTTAATCCTCATTGATATTTTCTTTCACGTATATAAGGATTACTACTGAGAAAAAAATTAGAAGCACACATATGGAGAAGATTACAATTGATTTTGATTACATTTCAAAAACCAATACTTATTCAATTTCAACAATAATATAAAATGGCATAACATGTATATCATAATATAACCAACACCAATATAATTAAACCAGATATATATCTATTCCTTTTTGTTCACAAGGACAAATCTAAAACCAAATTGAAAATACCAAGGCCAAGAACAAAATTAACACTTACAGAATTCTTAAGGGACTATTTGTTGCTTCTAACCCCCAACCCGGTCTCCACCCATCTCCACCACATACTATTTAGGGTGGCATGCATATAACCCCCAATAAAATCACGACAAGGTGGATGTAAATTTTTTTACTCATTAAAAATCCATTTAATTATATTTTGTCAAAAAAAATACACACACATACAATCTAGGTTTATTGGCATAATCTATACAAACACACACATACAATCTAGGGTTTATTGACATAATATATACATACACACACATACTATTTAGGGTTTACTAAACCCTAAATTTTTTTTTGACAAAAATCTATACATACACACACATACAATCTATACATACACACACATACAATATAGGGTTTATTGATAAAACAAATGTATCACATAAATCTATACATACACATAGATATAAACATATATATACACATAAATCTATACATACACACAGATATAAACATAAATCTATACATACAAACACATACAAACATAAATCTATACATACACACACATACAAACATAAATCTACATATACATACACAGAAATTAGGGCTTTAGACATAAATAACGAAATCCAAATGGATTCAAAAATTAGGGCTTTAGACAGAAATAACGAAATCCAAATGAATCAATACATACCATGGTAGATTAATGTTTGCAAATCCAACTGAAATCCAAACGAAATTGCACGTGAATCGCTTAGCCCTAACAGCCTTACAAACCGCACATAAGAAATTATAAGCAGCGGGTAATTTTTCATTTTTAGTACCTGACCCTCGTCACGGCCAAGAGTTGTGACCCCATGGACGCGACCAATAAAATGTAGATGAGGTGGTGCTGGCTTCTTTGACCTGGTCATGGACTAGATCCGTGACCCACCATGTGCATGACCAACAAATTGCAGATGAGGTACTCTGGCTTCTTCGAACTGGTCACGGCCTAGAGCCGTGACCCACCATGCTGAAGAGTTTTCCATCCACACTCAGTGCTTGAATGAGTCATGGTCACGGCCCATAGCCGTGACCCACACCAAGAAATAGTCACGGCCCGTAGCCGTGACCCTCGATCAGTGATGCGCGACCCTTTTCATCAACCCTAGTGCTTGAATGAGGTATGGTCACGACCCTTAGGCTTGACCCACACCAAAAAATGGCCACGGCCCTAATCCGTGACCCTCAATATGTGTACTCACTTCTTCGTCATGCCATGGGTCACGAACTTGGGCCGTGACCCACCCGTGACCAAGCTTGGAGGGAAATTTAGCGCGTGTTTTGCGCTAAGATGGTCACGACCTGGTCATGGCCTAAGTCCGCGACCACTGTGGTCACGACCTTGGTCCGTGACCACTTCCTGAGCATCAATAATTTAGTGTGATGATAAATATGGTCACGCCAAATATTGAGTGGGTCACGACCCACGTCCGAGACTAGCTGGTCGTGGACTTCGGCCGTGACCCACTGGGCGTGACCATTCGCAGGATTTGGTGTAGTGATAAAAATAAGGTCAGGCCCTCATTTTTATAGGCCCAGGATATTGTCGATCGACATAGCCCTGGTCCAGCCAATCGGCAAGTGTGCTTAGGCACACTGTCGACGGGCAGGATTTGGAGCCTACCGTGTGGCAGTCTCTTTTAGGTTCCTTCGAAAAATCGGTTGTTGATTCGAATCGTCCACGAGGTGAATTGTTAGAAAGTTACTTCAGAGACCTTTTAAAGTCTTTTGGACTTCTCCCAGGTTCGAGAGTTCACTTTGGGTCAAATGTGGCTCAGAAGCGTTCGTCGGTCCTTTGGACGGGTTATCGTCGGACGCAAACAGATCGGTCATTTGCATGGTAATTCAGAATCATGTACGGGGTGGATCGTTGGAAAGGTTAGGAGATGTAATTCAAAATTCCAAAGAGCTTGACTTGGTTTGGGAAGTTTACTTTGGTTAATCGAGGCCTGGAAGTGCTCGGTGACCTTTCAGAGTAAAACGGATCGTTCGTCCGTACCGTAAGTCACAATTGCGCACGGGGCGAACCGTTGGAAATGGGTTTCAGTGACCTTCGAGAATTCCTTCATTATCGGTCGATATGAAGAGTTGAATTTGGTCAAATGGGGCCTGAGGGCATCGGGTGAACTCCTGATCGAGTTTGGAGGGAAAATGGGTCATTCCTCCGCATGATAAGTCAGAATTATGCATCGTATAGACCATTAGAAAGGGCTTTTAGTTCACTTCGAAGATTCATTCAGTATCGTTCGAGATGAAGAGTTTGAGTTTTGGTCAATTAGAGCCTGGGAGTGCCCTATAGCCTCTATGTTAGTACCCGGGGTATGACTTAGGTTTGAAATGATGAAGGGAGTTGCTAGGGACCTTAGGAGAAGTTAAGGGGTATTAGAATGGGGTGTCTATAGAGCCCCTCGATGGATGAGTTTGGAACAAATGATAGCCGTCGAATAAATACTACATGATGCCTTTGAAAGAGGATGACTAAAGGGTTGAGGTCGATTCTGAGGACTTAAGGATGAGGATGAGCAATTTTGTGGGTCGAAGCCAATTCTGAGGGCTTGAAGACGATGGTGACCGATTATGTGGGTCGAAGCTAATTCTGAGGGCTTAAGTTTTAAATGACCAATTCTGCGGGTCGAAGCCAATTCTAAGGGCTTAGGGATGAGGGTTATCGATTCTGAGGGTCAAAGCCAATTCTGAGGGCTTAGGGATGAGGGTGACCAATTCTGTGGGTTAAAGTTAAATCTGAGGGCTCAGGGATGAGGGTGATCGATTTTGCGGGTCGAAGCTAATTCTGAGGGCTTAGGGATGAGGGTGACTGATTCTGTGGGTCTAAGCGATAAGGGTGCCCGATTTTGTGGGTCGAAGCCAATTCTAAGGGCTTAAGTTGGGGATGACCAATTCTGCGAGTCGAAGCCAATTCTGCGGGCTTCAGGATGAGATGACCAATTCTGCGGGTCGAAGCCAATTCTGAGGGCTTAGGTTTGAAACGAACAATTTTGCGGGTCGAAGCCAATTCTATGGGCTTAAGGATGAGTTGACCAATTCTGCGGGTCGAAGAAAATTCTACGGGCTTAAGTTTGGGATGACCAATTCTTCGGGTCGAAGCCAATTCTACGGGCTTAAGTTTGAGATGACCAATTCTGCGTGTCGAAGCCAATTCTGAGGGCTTAAGTTGGGGATGAGCAATTCTACAGGTCAAAGCTAATTCTGCGGGCTTAAGGATGAGATGACCAATTCTGGGGGTCGAAGCCAATTCTTAGGGCTTAGGTTGAGATGTTCTCAGGCAACTCTGTCGAGGAAATTACCTTGTGATTTTGATTTGAGCTGGGGAGTCAATTGCTGGGGAAATACTTGTATCTTTTGGAGACTTTACAAAGTAATATCCAATATGATTCTCTAAATTCCACTGGGGAAGTGATTAGGTGGTCTAGGACTTGGACGTATTGCTCGGGGAAATTTATTACCTTTAAGGAATAGGAGATGATTCTGAATTTTTGGATATTTTGAAGGTCCCGTGGGGATGTTGTCGAGGAGAGATTCACTTGGCTTTTGATAGTTTTGCTGGGGAAATAGGGTTTTCGCTTGAGGAAGTTCGAAGTTTTCTTGGTGAAAATGTTCAAAATCCTTTCCGTGATTTTTAGGAATTTTTTAGGGTATTCTGTTATTTTCTGGGAATTTTCGTACGAAAAAATAAGGGGGGTGCCGGTCGGCATGGTGTGGAGGGTGCCATTCGGTAGTGGCAAGGACTTTTGGACTGCCTCGAGAAGGCAAAGGGTCAGTGCCGATCGGTAGGTGGGGGTGCAGTGCCGATCGATATGACCTCCGGCATCCTAGATAAAGGGGGCGAATTCCCCTCATTTTTCACAGCTTCTTGCCTTCTCTCTTTCTGTGATTTTCTTCTGTGAATCGTCCTAGCATTCCGCAATCTAAAAAATGGCCGCTTTTGTGAGCACTGTAGTACACACGGAATGGTTGGTTGTTGATGAATGGGCAAACATCGAGTGAAGGGCCAGAGCCTTTTCTTTGGGGAGTGATAACTCTTTTAACGCATTCGAGCGGGTTGCGAATGAGCGAACTTTTCTGCGGGAGCCATCGCGTCATCCCTCTTCGAGGGTGGTTATCCGTGGGGGTTGTGTAAGTAAAATTACTTTTGGTATTCTTTCTTGGTGATTTTCCTTTTTTCTTGGATTTTGACAAGGATATTCTCTTTTGGTAGTCTGATGCTTCTTTGTCGACTATGCGTGCCCACGGGACGGCGTGGCTTAAGGATATCTGGGATCATCTTTCACCTGTGGTGCGTTGGGTGGTATCCCCAACAGGATTTTAGTAGGTTGGCGTTTTTGCTGGATGAGACGCCTCGTTCGACGGTGGTCTTATGCGCTCTGGGGGAGAGGTGGTGGGACACTACCCACACCTTTTATTTTGGTTTCGGGGAGATGACTATGACTCCCATAGACGTGCAACAGCTGCTGGGACTGGATTGCGATGGGGAGCAGATAGAGGTGGATCACTCTTTGCGGTGCGCACAACGCTTGGTGATGTGGGGAGGATAGTGTATGGGGACTCCATCCGTCTATCGGTGCTGAAGGATGTTTTATTGGGCAGGGTGATTGATGTGGAGGATAGGTTGCAGGTGAGACAGATGGCCCGGTTGTTCATTTTTCTAGTGTTGGGGGGATTTCTGGTGGTGTCGAGCGACGATGTTGTCCACTTATGGTTTTTGACATATTAGAGGATGTTTTCGAACGTCCCTCTCTATGATTAGGGGATCCTGACTTTGTCGACCCTTTATTTCCTTGGATGCATTCAACCGGTGCTGCCGACAGACTTTTACTGGAGCCATGTATCTTCTTGAGGTATTCTTTTAATTTGCGCATTTTCCTTTCACGCATTCGCATTTTCCTTGTGCATCTTTTTTTAGTTGTGATTTTTTTTGTCTTTGGCAAACATGGTTCTATGAGGTGATTGGGTGTAATACCCAGCTGATCGTTTTGAAGGACGAGACTATTGGGGATTTTTTCCAGTTGTATCGATGGCGCAAGGCCAATTGGCAGTCGAGGAGGTCTCTCTCTCTGGAGACGGTGCATCAGGTCTTGAATGGCCTGACCAGTGATAGGGTAAGACTTTTTTCTTCTTCAGTTATGGTATTTATGTGCTTTAGCTTTGTTTTGGACTCATATCTGTTAGGGATTTTTTCGGTGACTTTTTACCCCTGGGGACGACCGTTCAGGACATGGGGTTGAGTGGGGTGAATGCGCAGATGAGGCATTCGATAGTGCATGAGTTTGGTCACTTTTGGTATCTCGGGGAGATGGTGGTCCAACATATTTACTGAGGATGAGGTGGTGGTGCCACCTGTAAGGCCTCCTATGTTTAGAAGGCGGGAGCGACTGCTGCCAGAGGATGCGAGGATCATGGCGATGATTGGCGAGTCCTACCTGCTGTACGCCAATACAGTTGTGCCGTATAATTATATATGGACTTTGTGACGAGCTGGTTGATGGGTCCCAGCATATATAATGCACTACCCTTCCCTCCTGCGGGTTCGAGTCGGCCAGTGGGGTCCTCCCACATCGGTGGTGGTCCGTCGAAATCTGCAGCGGTGGCGACTTCAGAGTTTCCCTTTATGCGGATGAATACCCCTTCATACAATATCCGGTGGGCTGATGGAAGGATGGTGCCTATGCTGCATCATCCTCATGCGATGGACCCATAGGAGTTGGGCTTTATCGAGGAGGTTCTTTGTCCTGAGGTATATCTTTTTTGTTCTTCTCCTTTGGTTTCTTTTGATCTTTTCTTCTTGATACCGATTCTACCTTTTCTTACGGCACGTACAGGTGTCCACCACTTGGATGAGGGATATTAGGGATTGGATATCTTAGGCTAATGCCCATATTCGGGACGCAGTTCCTGTTCCTTCTTGCTTGGTGCCACCTGCCTCATTCGTGGAGGAGTCTGGTTCAGGTAGAGGTAACGCGTCATCTCACCGTCGGGGAAAGAGAGCGCGTTGCAGGGGTGGAAGCTTTTAGGAGAGAGAGGTGGAGATTAGGTGAGAGAGAGAGAGAGGGAGATAATGGGTTCGGGCTGAGTCCCATTATTTTTTTCTTTTCTTTATTTTCCTAAAAAAATTATTTAACACAAAAACATATCTATGCAATGCAATGAAGTTTTTTGATTATCTTTTGTTAATGCTGCATGAATGCATGCACATGCACTTTTTACTTTGCTGCTGAGACCGTAAAATATTTTTGGAAGTTTGAAAGAAAGTTTTATTCATAATGAGGATTTATATAAAGATTAAAAGGGGATTTTGAAATTCTGTTGAGAATATGAATTTATTTTGAGTTTTCTGAATTTTTGACAAAAGAGGAAAAATGAAAATTTTCAGAAGTAAGGGGGTTGTCGATCGGCAAGCACCTTGTCCTGCTTATCGGCAGGTCATTCCAGTCCCATCAATTAAAGCTTTGATTGTTACCCTCTTCATCCTTTGGTACCTTGTGGGGCAGGATTTCCTCCGATTTCTACAGGGGTTATGTCTTTTGTGGGGGGGGGGGGGGTTTCAAGTATAAAAGAGGGGTAAGAGTGGAGTGTTTTTCTCACACCTTCACATTCCTACTTTTTTGTTCTGTGAGATGAATCTCCCTGGTAGTGTTGAGTTTTCCAACTACCTCGAGACTTTGGAGGTAATGTGCTCCTATAACGTCGACTATGATGCTTACAACATGCATCGAGTTTCTTTATGGCGTAATCGACCCATAGAATGGAACATGCTGATGGAGGCGGTACAATTCTGGTACCCTGAAGACCATGTATTCTTCTTTATCTTAGAAGAAGTTTATCTGACTTATGAGGAGTTTTCTTCCATGTTGGGGATAGATTCCGACGTTGTTGCGGCTCTGCCTGAGTTTTTCCATTGTCCCAAGAGTTGCTGGCCAGGATTCTTCGTGTTTCATCCTCGACGGCCAGATCACTGGTGGCTGGAGGTATGATTTCTCTTCTGGTAGTGTTGCGGTCCGTGCATTTGCAGGAGGTTGGTGATGCTGGATATGCCTGAGCTGTCGTTCTGGGATTGGTTTCAAAATTACTACTAGTGACTGGGGAGCTACTAGTGGACTCACAACTTACAGTTATTACTTCATGGTTGTTCTACCGTCGTAATCTTGTGGCGGTGACACTAGGGGAGACTTTGAATGGCTTAGATGCCTCGGGAGAAGGTCGTTCTGACTTTGTGAGGGGTAGCCCTGTAATGCTGTTCATGTGATTATTTGAAACATTCTGCCTGGTGACTCCTCCGGAATACCCTTTGTCGGTTGTACCTAACTTCTTTTCGCGCCATTTCATTAGTGTTGGCCTGGATATTGAGAGATGGGAGAACTGGTTTGTGGAGCATGGGGCTCTAAATCTGTATTGGTCAGTACCTTGGTGGGGATAGCTGCTGCCTATTCTGGAACTAGGAGAATACCCATATATCCGATTGGTTGGTCTCAGACATACCTCTTTTTATTTCCCTTGGCGGCTTCTGCGCCAATTTGGCCGGGAGCGGGTCGTGAAACCTCGGACACTAGACTTCTTTTCGGTAAAAGATTTGACAGAGCATTTGTGCATGTGGCTTGGCTATTTGTGGGAGAGTCGGTGTCTGTTGATCCGTCCCTCTTAGTCTACTGGGAGAGTTTAGCACATCCTTGGGGATTATATGAAGTGGCTGTGGAGAGGCATAGTTAGCAAGATATTGGAAGTGGATACTGGACAAAGATGGCTTGTCTTATCTGATACCATGGAGGGATGTGTTGTAGTTTTTTCGAGGTTGGTTCAAGCTTATCGGTGCATGGAACGTCTGCGGCACTTCATTCACGCAGGGGAAGGTTGGGGACCCTAGGATGTAGATGATGATGATGATGATGATGATGATGATGATGATGATGATGATGATGATGGAGCGGGATCTTCTGGTAGATGTGGGTAAGACACTTGGAGAGTTTGTTTTGTAATGGGGAATAGATTTGGGAGTTTATTTGGCTTTTTAGGAAAATAGGGGGAAGGGAGTCATCCGTTCCTTTATGTAATTACACTGTAATTTCTTATTAATGAAATAAATTTTTTTGATCATCTAGCTATGCCTTTTGATGAATTTTTTATTTTGAATTATCTATACCGATCTCTAAGGCATGCATAATCCTTTTGTTCAAATATATGTTAGAATGGACTGTCGTTCTCAGAAATAAGAAAAGAATAGTTTTTTGTGAAAAAGAAAGGGTCGTGCTCATGTAAGATGTATGAGCTGCCTACGTACTTCTGGGGTTTTTTGAAAAATTTCAATTTTTCTAGGAATGATTTTTGCAGAGGGTTAGGCACACGTAGTTCTGGGTAGAGAGAAATGAAGAGATTATTTTTCACAATAAAATAGAAGGGAGATGAGAAGAGTTGTAGCGCGCTGAGATTTCAGACTAGGCGTAAAATTTCTTAAGACGGTCCAGGTTGACTGGACGAGCCATATCTTCGCCATCTAAGCCGATGAGCATGGTGGCACCATCGGACAAGATCTTTTTCATAATGTATGGTCCGCTCCAATTGGGATTTAATTTCCCTTTAGGGTCCCAAATGGGCTCTACTATTCTTTTAGGGCTAAATCCCCTTCTGGAACACCGCTGTCCTTTACTCTCTTATTGAATTAACGTACTATTCGGCAATGGTACCTTTGTATGTGATACTACTCCTTCAGCCTCCTTTCGTCCAAGAGTGACAACTCTCGAGGCGGTTTTGATGCCAGTCCTCCTCATTGACATTGCTTTCAAGCATGACGCGTAACGAGGGTATTTCTAGCTCCACAGGTAGGACTGCTTCCATGCCATAGACTATAGAGTAAGGGGTAGCCCCAATAGAGGTTTGAATTGAGGTTCGGTAGCCCTAGAGGGTGTATGGGATTCGGTCATCCCAATCTCAATAGATTTTGGTCGTCTTACGGATGATGACTTTGAGGTTCTTATTGGTGCCTTCGACTGCACGGTTGGTCTGAGGTAGGTAGGGAGAAGATTTTTGTCTCGGGATCCCATACTCGTTGATCACTTCCGTAACTTCTGACTCAAAATGCAACCCATTATCTGACACTAGCTCGTATGGGACCCCATATCGATAGATGATGTTTTTCTTGATGAACTTGGCCATTTGTTTGGCATTCAGGATTGTGTATGACTCAACTTTGACCCATTTGGTGAAGTAATCAATGGCAACCAGGATAAACTCATGTCCATTAGAGGCCTTGGGTGTAACCTTCCCTATAAGGTCGATGCCTCATGTGGAGAATGACCAGGGAAAATTCATGTTGTATAATTCACACGGAGGCAGGTGTTAAAGGTTATAGAACTATTAGCATTTGAGGCATATACGGACATAGGCGGTGCAATCCTGGAATATGGTGATCCAGTAGTAGCCTTGTCAGATGATCTTCTTGGCAAGCATGTCACCGTTCCTATGGGGTCTGCATTCCCCGCTGTGAATTCTCTACATTACCTCTTTAATGTTTGCCCCTGTGATGCAGTGTAGATGGGTTCCATCAAAGTTTCTCTTAGACAGTGCTGTGTGATAGATGATGCATTAGGTGTCTAGTCTTCGAATAGTTGCTCGGTCTTTCATGTTGGAACCCTTAGGGTACTTACCATGATTGATAAGGTTCCAGATATCATAATACCAATAATTGGCTAGCTCGGGATATCCTTTGGTGATAAGCTCAATGTGGTAGCAGTGGGCTGGTTTATCTTTATTTTGGACCAAGAAGGGGGCCATTGTTATTCCTTCGAGCATGTCGACCATAGAGGCTAGGATAGAAAGGGCATAGGCTAGGTTATTTTTTGCTCGAGGTAGGTAGTGGAAGGTGATATCTTGGAATTGAGAGGCTAGTTCTTCTAGGTGGGCATGGAAGGGTTGGAGTTTCTCATCCTTGACTTTCCATTTTCTGAACACTTGACCAATGATGAGGGCAGAATCCCCGTAGAAATCTAGGCATTGAATTCCTTTCTTCAGGGTAACTTTGAGGCCTACCGTACACTCCTCGTATTCAGTCATTTGTTGGTGCAAGGGAAATCCAGTTTGATGGCGATAGGAGTGTGGGAGTCATCTGGGGGGATCAGAAGTACCCAAATTCTATATCCCTTTTTGTTGGCAGCACCGTCAAAGAACATTTACCATCAGAGGTCGTCTTGAGCGGTGTAGAGGATATTTTAATATGGTAATTTGGAGATCCAATCATCAACTTCTTCCATGGGGTAATCAGCGAGGTAGTTAGAGATGGATCTTCCTTTCATGGCTTTCTGCGTGACATACATGATATCAAACTCATCTAGGAGCATCAACCACCGGGACATTAGGCTGGATAAGGCGAGCTTCTCAAGCAGGTACTTGATGGGGTCCATTCGGGATACAAGTTTAATGGGGAAGGTGAGCATGTAATGTCGCAACTTTTGGGTAACCCAAATATGCGTGACGCATGTTTTTTTCCAAAGCAGTGTAGTTGACTTTGTACCTGACTAGTTTGCGACTTGCGTAATAGATGGATTTTTCTTTACTGGAATCTTCAAGGTATTAAGCTAGCAAAGCCCAAACTGCAGTGTCGGTTATGGTTAGGTATAGGAGCAAGGAGAGACCAGGTTGTGGTGGCATGAGTACCGGAGGTTGGGTGAGATATTATTTGATTCGGTCAAAAGCTTCTTAGCAGGCCTCGTTCCAAACTTTGGTTGAATCCATTCAGAGGAGTTTGAAAATAGATTCACATATGGAGGTGAGCTGACTGATGAACCGACTGATGTATTGTAATTTTCTAAGGAAACTACAAACTTCTTTATCTGTTCGTGGAAGTCGCATCTCAAGTATGGCTTTTATCTTGTCAGGATCTGCTTCCATCCCTTTCTCAGTGACCATAAATCCCAAGAGTTTTTCCTTTGTAACGTTGAAGACATATTTCTGTGGATTGAGTCTCATCTGATATCGTCGTAGCCATTCGAAGAAGTTTCGAAGAGAGGGAGCATGACTTCTAGTTTTGGATTTGTTAATTATATCATCCACATTAACCTCGACTTCCTTGTGAATCCGATCATGCACGATGGTTGTGGCAGCTCTCTGGTAGGTAGCCCCAGCATTCTTGCAACCAAATGGCATAACAATGTAGCAAAAGGTTCCCCATTGGGTGATTAATGTGATTTTTTCTTAATGATCTGGGTGCATTTTGATTTGGTTTTATCCGGTAAACCCGTCGACGAATGACTTGAGAGCATGACTGGATGTGTTGTTCACTATCATGTCGATATTGGGTAGCGGGTAATCATCCTTTGGAGAGGCTTTTTTCAAATCCCGATATTCTACACACATCCGAACCTTCCCTTCTGATTTTTATACAGTCACTATATTTGCTAGCGATGCGGGATATTCGATTATGCGAATGAATCCCACGTTCAGTTGTTTGACCACCTCTTACTTAACTTTTGAGCGACCATTCGGTGCACAGCTTTCTCAACTTTTGTTTAACTGGTTTGTAATCTGGAAGAGTAGGGATCTCATGTTGAGAAATTTCAAGATTAATACCGGGCATATCATCATAGGACCATGCGAAGACATCTACGAATTCCTTCAATAATTCTTCAAGTTTTGCGCGCTCATGCTCGTCGAGGGTAGCCCTATCCTAATCTTGCGCAGTTGGCTGCTATAACTGAGGTTAATAATGGCAGTCTCTTCTTCATTAACTTGAACGCGGTTATGTTGCTTGTTATTAACCTTATTTAGATCAGTTAAGAAGTGTTCATTTGTAAAATCATCATCATCAAAAGTTTGATTGGAATCTAAACAATAATTGTAAGGCACAGCAAGATACTCAAAATCTTCGTTTATTTCATTGATACAAAAAACAACATTGAGAACCTCATCAAAGGAGGTCTCGATTACATTTGAGCAAGGATAGACCATAAAAGAAGAAACGTGGTAAACATTGGGGTTATGTGGGATTTCAACAGGTGGAACTGGGGCAGCATGCCTGTTGAGGAGAGGTGTATCAACAACTTTTATCAAGTGGGATGGATCCAGTGATGTCTCCCTTATGAACCATGCAAAGTGTCAGCCCTAGTGTCTGCAAGTTGAACGAGTCCTCAGAGTCATTTTCCTCAGTCTCTTCGGTATTTTTTTTGAGTGGTTGTATATGGTGTTGGGAACTTTCGGCCCATGGGTATCTGTTTTTGAAAATATCTCCATTTCGGGTTTCATCTTCTTATCTGTATGTTCATACCATGGTTTCGAAAAGCCACAAAAGGGGAAGTCTTCGCCCTCTTTGATGAATCGTCAATTTAAGGAGTCACCTAGGATAGTCTGGATGCGGTCTAGTTCTCTCTTTGGTCATGACTGGTGGATCATTCTGATTCATTGTTCTGATGGTTGATACCCCAAACCACAAGGGGGAAAGCTTTCACTATACCAAAAACAGTAATTTGGCACACCCTCATATTAAAAATATGGCACAGTTTAAAACTGTGCCAAATTCTGGCACGGTTTAATGACAATCTGGCACACTTTAAAACAGTGCCAAAATTTGGCACTGTTTTAAAGTGTGCCAAAATTGAGTACACTTGACTAAAATATAAAATACCCTACAGAAAATCATTATACTAACTTTTCGAACAACTCTCTCATTCCCGCTCACCCTTTCATCCTCTCTCCTTCGATTTCTCTCGGCTCACTTCTCACTCTCTCTCTCTCTCTCTCTCTCTCTCTCTCTCTCTCTCTCTCTCTCTCTCTCTCTCTCTCTCTCTCCAGTCATATTAGATTGGGTTCATACTAGATAGATACATGACTTGTTTTGTGTTTTATGTAAAGGCTATGGTTTTGATTTGTAACCTACGAATTGAAGAAACTGATTTTGGTTTCAAACTAAGTTTGTTCTCTTATTTAATGTGTACATTTGGTAATTTATCTTTCTTTTGTTTTGTAGATTGAAAAATTGGGTATTCCATTCCCACATCAACATTAGGGGTTTGTTTCTCTTATGTATTGAGAGGTAAGTTATTTTTTATGCTTCTTTTGTGTATTGAATGTACTATGTTTGTTCTTTTTTATTTAATTAAAAATGAGTAGGCATGACAATGAGCAGGGTTTTACTTTTATGTTTCATGTTTGGTACAGCACACACACACACACACACACACACACACACACACACACACACACACACACACATATATATATATATATATATATATATATATATTTGTTTAGCATATATTTTGTTCAGCATATCTACTCCAGCATTAGTTTTTAATCTTTTAAATGTTATTGTTAACAAGAATATACTCCTATTGTTAAGTGTGAAAATTACACTCCTATTGTTACTGCTCTATCATTCTGTTTTTGGTTATGCTTTGGACCATATATTGTTTATAGTAATGTAATGTTGGATGTTTAAAGTATGAAAATTTAATGTTTGAAAGTTCATAATTATGTATTTACTACTTGGTTTTAGTCAAATAACAAATATCATTCATGCTTATTAATGCCTAAACGTGGTATACCTCTCAGGTGTTTGACACAATTCCGAAATGAATGTATACTTATTTTCTTCAGTCCTTTGCGATTGTCATTATTGATTTGTTTGTTATTTTCCTTGGTTTAGTTTTATTTTTGTGGTGCTAGAAGTGTGACAACATTTATGTTGTTGTTATGCGTGTTAGATTTCATGAATATTATCATGCCTTTAGGAAGATTGTTTTATAAAGCCTGTACCTAACACTATACACTACAGGCTTTATGGAACAGGCTTAATGGAACAATAAGACACTTTTATAAATTAATTTACATCACTAATAAGTGAGGTTTTGTAAAATGTCTCATCCATACGGTTTAACGTCACTTTTTTAATTAGCCAACCTATAAACTTTTTTATTTGACCATTATACAACGGTCTTAATAAAACTACCTTAATTATTGGTAAATAACACTCCTACTCAAATCGCATGTTCCTAAAAATCGGGTGAACCCCATCTCCTCACTCCTCCATATCCGGATTTTCCCTTCGATATATCTCTCCCTCTTCATCATGGCATTGGTTGGAGGAACGTGGGTCTCACATGGTCAATTTGAGGAAGATGTGCAGAAAACCCTAAGTCGTCGCATTTCAAGTCCCGAAACTCACTTTCAGTATTGGTCTGTTGTAGTAACTGTGAAATTTGTATATGAAGGTGTGAAACTTGTATATGAAGGTATGCGTTCTAAATTGATGTATTTCTATAAAGGAGTCACGGGATTGATTAGAATATTTTGGATTCGTTCGCGTGGGTGTGTGAAATGCTCTAGAAAAGTGTTGGATTTAATTCAACCGTTTGATGGATTATAATTGGATATGAATTTGGCTCAATAGTTGCTTGATGAAAGTCCTCAATTGAGCTTATATCCATGAATTAAGTGATGTTAGTTTAGTTTCTACATACTTGTTTTAGATATATTTGTGCAGAAATGAATGTTAGATTTTGTAAAGTTCCTTATTAGCTTATTAACACAAGTGTAGGACTAATGTTCTCACTTTATTAATATTTTATTATCTGGAATGCTTCGTTTATAAGTTTCTTTAGGTTTACATTTGACTAGAACAATATTCTACAAGTAGCTTCATTTTTTTCAAGACTTATTGTCTATTATTTGGTTTACATTTACCTTTGTTTTTTAGGCAACCAAAGCCACTCCATTTTGATAAGTAGTTGTAGTTGGGTATTGCAATTAAACCCCAACATTATGATAACTCAAATTAAAAGAACTTAATGACTTGGTATAAATCTTAGATTTCGATTATGGTTAACTAGGCCGTAGAAATTGGAGTTAGTCCTTAGTGAAATTACAAGTTGAAGTGAGGTTTAGGGGAGGTCATTCTAACTCTATCGAGGAAGATTGTTTTGAGACTACGAGACTTTTGAGAGGAATCGGATTGGAGTATAAGAAATAAGGTATCATTAATTCTAACTAAGTTTTTGACCCCGTGCCACCCGCGACGTCGTCCGTCTCCATGACAACGTCCTCTCTCTCCATAAATTTGTTTCCTCCATCCTCCTAAAGCTCAAAAAGGTAGAGGTAACTTCATTAGAATCTGTAGCTACCCTAGCTAAGATTGATACAGTTAAGCATATAATAGAAGCTGCATATGAGACCTTGCGGCATGTTGTATATATGAGGGAGTACTGTTTCTCAGGAAGTGATGCTTCACTTTGTAAGGGGTGTCTTCTGTTTCATTAGATTTTTATGATATAAATGAGGAGTTAGACATTGATAAAAATACAGGCACATGTTCTATTGATCTTGTATCTAAACATACCATATGTCATGTTAGAGGATAATTTATTTTCACAGCCCCATTTTAAAGTTTTACTTTATTTTTATTTCAAGCCTATGCTCTTGTTTCAACGGGAGTTAGATTAGTTTGCAGCAACACAACCAGAAGAAACGTGAAATCCGTAGTACTTAAAATACAGGGAAATGGTTCCTTTAAAGATAATATCATCACAGTGTTTGGCATGAGCACCTTCACTTGCTTAGAACCTATGAGTATATGTATATCAGATAGCTGCAAGGTTGACGAGTTTGTTTCCAAACCCGGATATGGTAGTGGATGTAATTTAGGAGATCATCAATACTTTTTCATAAATGGTTGACCTGTTGATATGCCTAAAGTCAACAAGGTTGTGAATGAGTTATATAAAGGTGCGAATTCCAAGCAATATCCAATTACAATAATGAATTTTACTATTCCAACAACAGCATATGATGTCAATGTAACTCTTGATGAAAGAAAAATATTCATTTATGATGAAGGGTCTATTTTGCACTCCTTAAGATAAGCTCTAGAAAATATCTACTCACCGAGTCATGTGAGTTATTCGGTTAATAAATTTGGGGAACTCGGCAAGGAAGAAAACAGTTCACAGCTGTCATTGAAGCAACTCTCTCTAGATAAATGTGATCCCAAAGAAGAAGCATACAGTGAGGAAGAATGTTCAAACGGTGGAACGGGCCCACCTGTTGTAGTGGTGATCGACAATGATGATAGCTCAACAGGAAGAGATTTTATGCTTAGAGTCCACGACCTTAAGAAGGCTGATAGCTTTTCTCGGTTTAATAGTGCTAAAATGGATCCACTCTATTCTAGAGCAATAAAGAAACATAATGTTGACAATACGGATTCACCCATTCGTTCAAATATTGTTCAGTCATCACTTATAAATTTTGTTACAGTAAATAAGAGAAAGATTAAAAATATCAGCAGTGTCTTATCTGAAGTCACTCTTCTTAGGAATGGACCTATTCTCAACCAATCAAGGAAAAGTAATTATGATATGTACACTGGGTTTTCAGGATCTTTAGTAAACTGTAATGAGGTTGAAAATACTGATGAAGTTGCAATAATGACCGTGATCCATCAAAGTATCTTAGAGTGGAGAAAGTCTTTAATGAAACAGAAGTTCCAGTTTACTTTGGAACCAGCATGAACAACAATGAAAATGGAGAGGTTTATGAGGGATTACTTTCCTTTCTTTGACATGTTCCCTTCCAGCTTAATGGTTGAAGATGGAAAATTACTATATTTACTTGGAGTTATAATTTTTTTTAAATAACAAACCTAATTCGTATAGTTTGACTATGTTTCTAAGTCAAATATTAATTTTTCAGGACCTGGAAATTCAAAACAACCCAGTGCCTGTTGCTGGTTCGTTGCTTCATGTACCAATAAAGTTAATAATGATTTAGAAGATCTATTAGATACATCTCCTCTATTACAATCTTCTCATTCGGCTTCAGATACTTCAATGATTTCTTCGACTTTAAAAAGTGGTTTTACCTTGCAATTTAGTCTGAAGGACTTAATACAGGTGGTAAACTTCTTTAATTTTGGTTCAAATTGTAGTCTGCTTTAATTTTGGTTTGAAACTAGTCACACGAGTATTACATGCAGGCGGTAAACTTCTTTTAGAGCTGAATCATCTATTGTGCCCTGGTGGTTTCTTTGTGTGGTCTGCTACTTTTATCTACCAAAAAATTCCTGAAGATGTTGATATTTGGGAAGGTTGATGATTGATTCTCTTACATAATATTAAAGATGTTGAGATTTGGTTCACTGATTGTTAAAATTTTTGCATTTATCTGGAAATTGTTGGTAGCAATGAATAAACTAACAAAGTCAATGTGTAGGGAAGTTGTATCTATTAGCAAGGATAAAGTTAACGGAGTGGGTGTGGTTGTATATCGAAAGCCTAAATATAATGAGTGCTATGAGTAAAGATCACAACATGAGCCTTCACTCTGTAAAGAATCTGATGATCCCAATGCAGTCTGGTACTCCATTCTTCATCTGAGATTAGAATCATATGTGCAATATTTTTCTTTTTCATTTTTAAAGATGACATGTAATTTGTAATCGACATTTTTTCATCTTTAAAAACTCGACACAATATAAGAGCAGGATATTGTGATGTACTTTAAAAGTACATAGTGGGGTATTGAGTTGCTGCTGGTCTAACAGTAATGTAATGTGTGTAGGAGTGTGCCGTTGCAAGCATGAATGCACAAAGTGGGGAATCAGAACGCGGGTCATAATGAACAAAATAATGTCCTTCAAGGGTGGAGACGTCACCTTACTGGTTGTCGAGTTCACAGGTTGGAGTTTGTGGGAAGCCCGCACCACAGAATTTCACTGCAGATTATGAACACTGGAAACGTGTGGTTACCAAGTCATATATAAGTGGCATGGGGATAAACTAGTCCACTGTGAGGAACGCTATGGACATAGGAGCCGACTATGGAGGGTGAGTGCAAACATTTATGGGGATAAACTAGTCCACTGTGTCACTTAGTGCTTGAGAAGGTGTTGAAAGAGAGGGAGAGGGTGAAGGAGATAAAAAGATCAAGAGAGGGAGAGGGAGAGAGACGATTCAGCTTCCTCAACTTGGTCATTATGCTTTAATGCGCGCACACAAAGGAAGGTAGGTGATTGCTCAAAACACCACAACATGGTGGTGGTGGTGGTTGCGCTGCTGCGATGTGGCTCGGTCGACCAATACAACTACTCTTCAAGAATAAAACAATTAGTAAAGAACTTATATTATCCATAAGGTGGTGCTTATGGACCGCATAGTCGCCAATCCATCCAATCGTGTGTAAGGTGAATAGATCTCAGTTATATGTGTTTTATATGTGTGTCAACAAAAACCCAAATTCAAATGTTTTTTTTTATAATTTAGCATAATGACATACTTATTTATATATGCAGATCTGTGAAACATACAACAGGGTGACATGTCGATTTACTAAGAATATAAATTTTATCATTTATATGGCAGTCGTAGCAGAGAATGTAGTGGTTCAAATTTGATTTACTAAGAGTGCGATATACAAAGCTGAGTATGATGTTGAGACCGCTATTCAATTGGATGAGGATGTCAATGCAGTGGTTCATTCATTTTTTAATAGCTATGTTTAGTTTACTTGATCCAGTTGTGTGTTGCAATACGGAGCCGCTGTTCAATTGGGTGAATGACAGTTATCTCAGGTAAACTGTCCATTTTCAATAGAGTTATCTCAGGTATACTGAACTTTTTGTGAGTAGTATTGTGACTGACCAAGGCAATCCATAATACTGATTCTAACAGTTTCACCGTGTCCCACAGATTCAATTATGTCCACCCATATTTGTTCATCTGCCCTGTACATACCAAATGACAACTCTGGTGGAGAAAATGAGAGATATACAAGATGAGGCTAAAGCACCTCCACCATTGGTGATTCGATCTGATTCTTTTGGACCCACTGAATCAAGTTCGGTTTTAACAAACTCTTTATCTTTTCCATATAAGAGGTAACGATTTTCCTTCCTAAATTATGTTATTTATAGTATAAGAGTTAATTGTTTGGAATCTTGAAGTCTCCTTGATGATGTTTACTTTGAAGTAAACCACTGATGAGGATGCTACGGGGCTGCTACGGTAGTAGCTGCTACGGGGTTTCTCTGGGGCTCTCCGATTGCTGTCGCCCTCTCCGGTTGATATACTTTAAGATCATCTCTTTAGAAGAATTATAAGATCCAAAGCTAAGGTATCCACAAATTCCACTTTTGCTAAGTATCAATGATAAGTTTTTTTATATTGGAATGTTAAAGGGGCTGCAAATAGACATACTTCTAAAATAATAAAAAAGTTAATCAGATTTCATAAGGTTACTGCAATGGCTTTGGTTGAACCTAAAGTAGATTAAAATAAAATTAAAAAAATGTCAGTGGAAATGGGATTTTGTAAGGTCAAGTTTCAATTGTACTAACAAAATATGGTTCATTTGATATGAAAGTGTAGGTTCTTCATAATGAAGATCAAGTTTTCTGTTTAAAAATTCAACATCAATCTCTACGAAAGATACGGTGCTTTCTATTTTTTGGAGTCCATGAAACAGTTGATAGCTCTATAACACGAATGTTCATAATGAACTCTATAAGTATCCTCGTATTTTCCACGTAGTCCGTCAGTCAAACCAATGATTCTCTTCTCAAAGTAATAGAGAGTCTTTTTATTTTTCCCGTATGTAGCTCCGCGAGCTAGGAGCGCATCACTGCTATTATATATATATATATATATATATATAATCCTACTTTGTACGGATTCATATTTACCTATCATTAATCGATGTTATGCATTTTTTTTATCGGTAATCGATGTTTGTTTTTATTTTTTCAGATCACCTTATGGTCAGTCTTTGAGAGAAAGTTATGAGATGCAACGAGCTACTAGGTATTATAAGATGTCTATGAGATCCATATGATGTAGCCTCTAGATTCATACGCGCATATCAAGTCAAAGTTTTACACTTTTGATTTCTATATATGTTTACGGATTGTTTCACCTTATCAAATTTTATCCGACTTTACTAATATCAAATATTTTCGGAATTTCTTCAAAAGTTATCCGAGAAACCATCAAGGCCTGTGACTAATGAACATTAATGTATGTCTACTGAGAAATCATATTCATGTATGCCTCTGACTAATGGGCACGATTGTTGCATGTTACTATTGTTGTGGTTTGAGTAGTTTTTAGTCGTTAAACAGGGTGGATAGTCCTATAAACAAAGGAAATTCTGCCCAAATTTTATAAACTGTTTACAACTGGTATGAAATTCACATCTATCTCAACATGAAACTTTGGAATTAGTTATGTAAAACGCTTACTTGCTACTTTCTTTATTTCACCAACATTTTATGCATATTTTAGTCTTTTTCAGATTCTCAAGTAATTGTGACAATACACACAATTTTAGTGCTAATACCAGTTCTTTCTTTGCATCTGCAGGTACCAACTCATTAGAGTTCACTCAAGTAGCCTTGGAGGTTATTGTAAGTGGTTAGAAATGTTCGAAGACGTTGACCTTATCTTTTACTGTGTTTCTTTGACCGACTATGTTCAATTCATGAACAAAAGCAATGGAGTTTCCACAAATAGGATATTGGCAAGCGAGAATCTCTTCGAAAGGATCGATGGCTGTGCATGTATTGAGATGAATTTAGTATGTATTAATATGAAAATTCTATAGATGGAATTTGACCCAATAATTTTTAGTGGGCATGTTCTACGTGTATTAGTGTTGTTGCGGACTATTTGTATTGTTGTTGTACTATTTTTGCCATGCTGGTTTTAAATTATTATTGAATTTTTGTTATTCTAAGAGAAGTACAAAAAATAGTGGAAATGTTGTTGATTTTTTTGGGTAATATTATTTATAATTAATTTTTTTTTCTTTGATCCAAAAATTTGGCACAGTTCAAAACCGTGCCAAAAGTGTATCAAATTTTGGCATAGTTTTGAACTGTGCCAAAAGTGTACCAAAATTTACTCAATCTGGCACAGTTATAAAGTGTGCCAAAAGTGTGCCAAAATTTTTAAATTCTGGCATGGTTATGAAGTGTGCCAGAAGTGTACCTGTTTGGTCAAAACTCGCACACTTTTAAACCGTGCTAAAAAAAACTGACCATTTTGGAACACCTGATTCTGGCACAGTTTTAAACCGTGCCAGATTACTGTTTTTGGTGTAGTGTTTCTTCTGTTCAATGGGGTCAAGTATCCCTTGTTGTCTTGACCCTAACCCCAGTCCGGGCATGAATTTCATGTTTCTAAACATCTTAATCACATTGACATTGCCATGAGGGTCGTATTCCGGACAAACTCTTTCTTTGAAATTGTCCCCTGCTAGGAGTAGAAGTGGCTCAACTCAAAATCCTCACAGGAGCATATCATTTAACCTGTGTTGTATCTCAAGGGTTGGATTGCTAGTACTTGCACCCTCAGCATTGTCGTCGTCGCCCAAAATGGTAATGACTCGTTCGTCGATGAAGAACTTCGATTTCTAATGGAGTGAGGAAGACACACCCTTGATACTGTGGAGCCATAGTCGTCCGAGCAACAGTTTGAAACAAGCTGGGATGTCAATAACTTGAAATTCTATGACAGTGTTTATAGAGCCAGCCCCTATTATAAGTTTTATGGATCCCATCACATCTCGACGAGAATTATCATAGGCACGTACAATAGTGGAGGTTGGAGCGAGGTCACTTTCTTTTAGTCCTAAGCATTTGAAGGTTCTTAGTGGGCAGACATTCAAGGCGGATCCATTATCGACAAGAGAGAGTGGTATAATTTTCCCTATAACTTCGACGGAGATGTTGAGTGGATGATTTTGGTTCGGCCTAATTCTAGGAATTTCTTCTTCGAAAAAGGATAGCATTCGGGTAGGGGTTAAGGATCCGACTAAATTTACAACTTCTTCAGGTGTAGTAGAAGGAGGAATTGTGGGTCTAGTGAGCAATTTGATCAAAGCATTTATGTACCATTCGGAAGACTTGAAAAGTCCCTATAGAGTTATCTTAGCTTGAGTTTTCTTCAGTTGATTGAGGATCTTGTTCTCGTCGACGGTCATTTCTGGCATAGGAAGGTTTTCACCGCCCTCCCCTTTGTGATTAGCTGGTAGTGAGCTTGGGATTCGGTAATGCCTCCCTGATCTGGTCATATGATTTATTGATGAATGGAAGAATATGAACCCTATTTCTTCATCAATCTCGGGTTGTTCTGCCATTTTATTTATATCTCCGAGGAACTCTTCAAATGATATCATCCCATACATGTCGACTATCGGGCCAGTTTTCTCAAAAGATTGTTCTTCATTCGAATCTTCAAATTCTTCCCCCCATCTGGTGGCAACAATTATATCTTTTCGTGTAAAATCAATGCATTCCACAACATTAATGGCTTCTTCATACAGGTCTTCCTATTCTGTAGGGATATGTAAGTGTGAAGGGACCAGGCGCCCTTATAATTTCAGAGTATCAAGTAACTCGATCATACTGCAAATGTCGTTGGTCTGCCTGAATAATTCTATCATGATCTGGACAACATCATCCAAGCTGACTTCATCGGTCGGTACCACCCAACTGTCTAACTCTCGGTCCCATTTTAGTGCTTCCAAGAATAGCGTGCTGAACCTTTGGTAATTAATGATCATCTGTGAGGTGAATTTTAGCCCGAACCCAAGGAGTTGGTTTAACACTTATGATAATTCCATACTTTCATCTCCAGAACAGGTACGAACAACGATGCATACTCTGGTAAGGAGTGACAGTGCCTGATCAGTGAGGTTAACAGGGTGTAGGAGGAAATATGGGCAAGTTTGGAGAGGTTTGGGAGAGTGTATGGGTATGATTTGAGTTGAGGGATCAAATTATGGGTTCATTTCTAGGAAGATAGCATTGGTATGATTTGGGAGTGGGTTGTGAGTAATGTTTGTCTTAGGATTCGCTGGTGAGGTGAAAGCATTGGTCGGTGGTATGGCCAGTGGTTTGGTGAAAGGCGCAATCGGCATCTGCCTTGATGTTTTTTGGAAGTGGATTGGGCAATGGACGGGGATACAAGGGCTTGATGAGGTTTCGGCTTAACAAAGCTTGATAAACTTTGGAGAGGGTAGCATGGTGCTCGGTGTATTCCTTTCGGACTTTGACAGGGAAGCATTCTGGTGCCCACGAAGTGGTTGGTTGAGAGATGTATTTGATGGTTGAGACTACAACACTGGCAGTTTTGTCATATTTTCTGGGGGTGAACTGTCTAGACACTTTCTTTGGCTCAACCTCTATCACAGCAAGACCTTTCTCAATTTCTACTCCTTCTTCTCTGAGAGCTCCGAAGTGGGGATAGTAGTGTCCTCCCATATTTTCTCGGACATGGGGCAAGAAGTTCTTCTTCACTATGTTAACTTGTTCTTCCTAGGATGGCCGATTGGTCATAGTGCCTGCCTTTTCCCTCCATCGGGCTATGAAGTTACTGACTGATTCCCCAGAGTTCTGTTTGAGCAGCTCTAAATCAGGGCAGGTGACCTCAAGATCATTCTTATATTTGTACCGCGATATGAATTCTCGGGCTACATCTTCCCAGCTATGGATTTTGGACTCCTCAAGAGACAAACCATCGGAGAGCACTATCCTTCAAAGTTTGCTAAAATAATTGGGCCATCATTTCTTCAGAAGCCCCTAGGAGAGTCATGGAACGGTGATAACTGCGAAGATGAATAATCAGTGGTCCATTTCCTCCGAATTTCTTGATATTCGGCATCTTGAACTTATCGGGTAACCTCGCCTTTGGATAAGGAGACATGTGGGTGTAGTCCATGTAATTTCTGGAGATTCTGACTTGGTCGAACTTCTTAGTTAGCATCTTAAGATCTTATTTGAACTTGTTCAATTCTTCCTCTTTCAGATCAATGATCACAGGCAAGTTGTCCCCAGGCTGGGCAAAGTTTGGCATTGGAAGTTGGGCAGGAGACGTCCTATTAACAGGAGGGACACAGGGAGCGTGCTGATACTCTTCGGGAACCCATATAGGCTCGAGTGGACCCATAACTCGAGGGAATAAGACCTCGGGCTCTTGAGGAACATGAACCTAGTTTCGTTGTATCTCTCAGACCTCTGTCTGAAGGTTGTCAATCTTGGACTCGAGTTGAGCTAAAACTGTCGTCAGATCTGGCTGCGCGACTGGCACTTGATCTATGTTCTCCATAGAAAGTGGATGGATACCGAACTCTAAAGAGGTAGCAGGGGAATAAATGGATCTCCCGGGTGATTTGACTGAAGACCGAAGCCAATAAGGAGCCAGGCCAAGGGCGTGCGATTGACTTGAGAAGGTGTAAAATGGGATTTATTTTTGAAAAGAAAGAAGGAAAATGTTTTTAACGCTTTTTTTCCTTTTAAGATTAAAAGGAGAAATGTTTTTTTATTTTTTATAAAGAAAGGATAAATGTTTTTGGATTTTTGGTAAAGAAAGGAGAAATGTTTTTGGATTTTTGATAAAGAAGGGAGGAATGTTTTAGAGACAGGTCTCAACATGATTATTATTATTATTATTATTATTATTATTATTATTATTATTATTATTATTATTATTATTATTATTATTATTATTATTATTATTATTATTATTATTATTATTATTATTATTATTATTATTATGTTCTCACTTGGATTAAATTATCCTAAATGAAAAATGAAATGCCGGACGGGACCCGATCCTGGAAAAGTTGGGTTTGTAACCTATGCAAAGCTATGGCTGGACTTGTAACCAGGCTCACGGGCAGGATCCCATTTTAAAAATGCGCAAAAATTTGAGCGGCAGGCCGACCCAGAATTTCGACAGAGTTTCGGGTTGAAATCAGAAATCTAACATGTGTATCCTAGGCTTGACACCTATATGTGGGTATGTAGTTGGTTGGGTGAATCGGAAAGGGTCCCCACCTTTGGCGTGGCTTCCATGATATATGTCTTGCTTTCGAGGGCAATCGGTACGTGTGGACAAGCCATTTGATATACCTGAGTGTACGTGAGTTGCCTCAATATATACCTCATGGGGACGGTACGTGTGAGAGAGAATTCGATATACTCGGTGTACGTGAATGAGTTCCCTGCGATATACCTCCCATCATGACTTCAGTCAAGCGGTATGATGCAGGGGAACCGTTTGATATGCATCGAAGGTACTTGGCCAATGGAAGGTGAGAGTCATATCACTTAGGCTAACTGCGCCCTGCCGGACCAGCAGGACAAAATTTGGTCAATCACGATGCTCTTTGGTGATGTCGTGCGAATCATGCATGATTCTTTTATTAGTATCTTATGAGAGTATCTTTATTGATCATGCCCAACAGGGAGCAAAGTACGAGTACCAAAGGTATACCTAGTATGGGCGGGTGATGCATGCAACATGGGGATATATGTGATCCTAGGTGCACGTGGTGTGAAGTGTACATGGAGAATTTTCTACAAGTGTGTGAATGGAAGCATAAGCACGAGGTACACATGAATAGTAAAGGGGGACACACAAATTGGGGGATATATAAGAAAATAAAACACCCATGTAAATAGAGTCTAGCCCTCAAAATGAAGTGTCCCCAGCAGAGTCGCCACTCTGGCCATACCACTTTCCGATCCTCACGGCGGGAGAGGTGAAGAAGAGAGGGGGGGTGTCCCCTTCGTCTCGGGAGGATCTTGGTCCCGCGCATCCCTCTTGGGAGCGCTTCGGTCGATGTCAGTGATGAGGTGAAAATGTAGAGAGATAGAGTCGCTAGTCTATTTCACTCAAAACAGACAAAAGAAAAGGGAGTCGTCCCGAAAGACAGCATCCAAAGACATACAGATACATACAAAACCAAAATTATTTAAAAAGGGTCCGGAGGCTATGTTACGAAATGGGAAGGTGTTAAGGACCCATTCCGCCCTTACGGGCTCTCATGGGTTATTGCTATTTTCCTTTATTTCCCCGTGATATGTGTGCATGTGTTTATATAGTGGAGATAGGAATCATCGACTTATAGCATGGAAGAGATAAAATGAGTCATCCATACGAATGTTCCTAAAAGTAATATTAGAAAATAGGATTTATGCGATTATCCTAGCGTCGATCATTATAAGGGAATGATAACGCATGCGGGATAATATACTACTAACACAAATTTACGTATATGTAAATATCTAGAATCTAAGAGAGTTAAGTTTATAAAAAAAATAGGAAAAGGACTCGAATCTCGGGTTTTAGCCCAAGACGCCTACGTATCCTAGAGAGGCATCAAAGTCCACGTAGTTCGCATGCAAAACTAGGTGTGGGATTTATCCCATAAATCCAATCGGGGACTTCCCTTTTATGTGTGTGTGTGTGTGTGTAAAAAAGTGTTTTAGATGTGAGAAAAAAAGTGTGAGGAAAGTATGAGAATTCCCGTTTGGAATTTATGGGCAAATCCTCTATTTTTTGTTTTTCTTATTTTATTTATATGAAAATAGGAGATGTGCAATAATACTAGATAAAAAGTATATTAAGATATGTGAGATGAGAGAATAAAAGTACTATGTAACAAAACAAACTAATGCGAATTTAGGAGAATTTCAGGAGAGAGTGGAGAAAAATGGACCTTCTTGAAGATCTTGAGCTTGATGTTGGATGTTGGAGAGCAACCCTTTCACTTGGGAGATGATGGAGGGTACTTAATTCACCAAGTTTGATGAAAAAGGTGATGAAAGGTGAAGGATGGAAAGGGATTTGGATGTGGAAATAATGCTGACTTCGAGAGGGGTTTTTTGAGCTTGCTGAGAGTGACGGATCTCTGATCTTCCTCCCTTAGAAATGAGGTCAGTCCCTCCTTTTTATAGGCCTAGGACATTGCCGATCGGCATAGACCTAGTCCTGCCAATTGGCAGGTGTGTTTAGGCATACTGCCGATAGGCAGGGTTTAGATCCTGCCGTTTGGCAGTCTCTTTTAGGTTCCTTCAGAAAATCGATCGTAGAGCGCAAATCATTGATCCAAATAGCGCATAGGGTGAACCATTAGAATTTTACTTCAGAGACCTTCAAAAGTCTTTGGACTTATCCCAGGTCCGAGAGTTAACTTTAGGTCAAATATGGCTCGAAAGTGTTCATCGGTCCTTTGGACGGGGGATCGTTGGATGCAAACGGATCGTTCGTCTGCATGGTAAGTCAGAATCGTGCACAGGGTCGATCATTGGAAAGGTTAAGAGATGTAATTCGAAATTCCAAAGAGCTTGACTCAGTTTGGGGAGTTGACTTTGGTCAACCGAGGCCTGGAAGCGCTCGGTGACCTTTCGGTGTAAAACGATACCGTAAGTCAGAATCGTGCACAGGGCAGACCGTTGGAAAGGTGTTTCAGTGACCTTAGAAGATTCATTCAGTATCGATCAAGATGAAGAGTTAACTTTGGTCAAACGGGGTCTGAGGGCGTATGGTGACCTCCTAATCGAGTTTCGGGGGAAAATGGGTCGTTCGTCTGCATGGTAAGTCAGAATCGCGCACGGGATGGATCGTTGGACAGGGGTTTTATTTACCTTCGTAGATTCATTTATTATTTTTCGAGTTGAAGAGTTTGACTTTTGGTCAACTGGAGCCTAGGAGTGCCCAATGGCCTCTAGGTCAGTACCCGGGGTATGACTTAGGTTTGAAATGATGAAGGGAGGTTCTAAGGACCTTAGGAGAAGTTAGGGGATATTATAATGGGGTGTCTACAAGATGTATATTATGATGGGAGATACTTGATCGAAGAGGCTCATAAAAAAGATCAACTTCTTTATCTTAGATGAGAACGTGTACTCAACCTACAATGTAATAATGGGAAGGGTAACCCTCAAGGAATTTGAGGTCGTGCCATCCACTGTCTACCAGATAATAAAATTCCTAGCTTTTTATGGGGTATGGGAAGTTCAGGGTGACCAAGTGGAGGCACGCGAATGCTACTTCAACTCGACTGAGGGGAGGGAAGCCCACAAGAAGGCACAACAACTTACAACATCGATACTCTCAGCCCTAGGGACAAGACGAAGATGAAAAAGGGTGAAGATTTTGAGGAGGTAAAATCCATAATCCTCAATCAGGACAAGCCAAAGAAAAGCGTCCAGATGAGTAAAACCCAGAAAGGGAGAGAGCGAGCATTGTTTCTTGGTATCACAGTGATATGCAGGGAATTGATTTGGAGTTCCTTTGCCACAAATTTAATGTAGACAAGGGAGATAAACTAGTTAGACCAGGGTGGAGGATTTATTCCAGGGAGAAATACGAAGTTATAAGCAACGCGGTGAAGAATTGAGGTCATCTACCAAGAGTGGTCAGACAATGATGTCATTATAGCAAATCCTAATGGAAAATGGAGAATGTGTGTTGACTTCAAAGATCTAAAAAAGGCACGACCCAAAGACAGCTTCCCTCTGTAGAGAATAGATTAAATGGTTAATGCCATAATGAGTTTTATGGACATTTATTCGGGTTACAATAAGATATTCATGGACCCAACCGACATCGAGAATACCTTGTTCATCACGAACAAAGGTACATACTGCTATAAGGTAATTCCCTCTGATTTCAAGAACGTCAGGGCATCATACCAGAGGTTAGTAAACAAGATGTTTGAATATTAGATAGGTAAGACTATAGAGGTATACGTTGACGACATGCTCACCAAGAGTCTTAAGGATGAGACGTATGTGTCCGACCTAGATCACACAATCAACACGATGGAGAAATATCAAATGAAGCTAAATCCCTCAACGCATGTCTTCGGGGTTGGAGCCGAAAAGTTTTTGGCTTTTATTATCAATCATCGGGGGATAGAGGGTAACAAAAAAAATCAAAGCCTTGGTGCAGATGAAGACTCCTAAAACCATAAAAGTCATCTAGAGGTTGACCAGATGAGTTACAACACTGAATAGATTTGTATCAAGGGCAAAAAATAAGTGTCTGCCCTTCTTCAAGGTGCTGAGAAAAGCTTTCGAATGGAGCGAGGAGTGTGAGAAGTCCTTTCAGGAGTTAAAGGTCTACCTCGGCTCCCCACTCTTGTTATTAAGGCCTATTCTGGGAGAAAAGTTAAATTTGTACCTGGTCGTGTCTGAGTCGACCATCAGTGCAAAAATTATGAGAAATGATGAGAGTGTCAAGAAGCCAGTCTATTTTAATAATTAGGATTTTCAAGGGGCCGAGCAGAGATTTTCAAATTGGAAAAATTGGCTTATTCTCTCATTCATATATCCAGAAAAATAAAACCCTACTTTCAGGCCCATACAATGGTTTTGTTAATAGACTCTCCTATTAGGCAGGTCATCCATAAACTTGAAAAAGTGGGTAGGTTGATGACCTGGTCTATAGAGTTAGGGGAATTTGACATCGTCTATCAGCCAAGAACAACCATCAATGACAGACTCTAGCTTATTTTATAGTTGAGTTTACATAAAACATGGCCGATGAAGAGGAGATTGTGAATCCAGTAAATGAGCTAGAAAGAGAAAATCTTAACCCAACTAAAGTAAAAAAGAGTAAGGCAAGGACGACGATGGCCGAGAATGAAAAAGAAAAAATTATTTTCAAATATGGATCCCTGGACAAAGGTAATTTTTTTGAAGGAAGGTATTATTTGGAACTTGTTTGTGGATGGAACTTCGTGGGAGACAGGAAGTGGAGTAGGCTTGATCGTGTCGACCCCAAATGGGACTGACGATGAATATTCTATGATATTCAATTTCAAGGTGTCAAATAATGAGTCAGAATATGAAGCTCTTCTCGCAGGACTCTCCCTCTCCAAAGCATTAGATATCGACCAACTCTTGGTTCATAGTGACTCCAGGCTGGTAGTGAATTGGATATTAGGAGCATGAGAGGCCAAAGATGATAGAATTGCTAGGTACCAATCAAGGTATGACCATACTGGGCAGCGCCGGGGGGAGAGAGAGATACATCTCCCATCGGGAAGGCTTCACCACGGTCTCACACCCCTCTTGGGAAGGTTACTTCGATCGTCGTCGGTCTGGGGGTAAATGTGAAGAGATAAAGTCGCCAACTTATTTTTCACAAAACAGGCAAAAGAATATGTTTCCACTTCGAGAGAGCGGCATTAAGGACAAACTGATGCATACGAAACTAATAGGTCGAAGGCTCGGGGGATAAGTTACAAAATAGGAAGGTGTTAGGCACCCATCCCGACCTTTCGATCTCTCATGGGCTAGTGTTAATATTTTTTTTATATCCCCGTGAAGTGTGTGTGAGTGTTTATATAATGGATATCGGAATCATTCAACTCATACCATGGATAAGGTAGAGTGAGGTCATCCATAGGAATGTTCCTAAAATAACATATGTAGAAAGTATGATTTGTGCCTTCATCATGATACTGATCGTTATTAGGAAACAATAATATGGGTTGGATGAAACCTAAACAAGCATGATATATATATATATATATATATATATATATATATATATATATATATATATCATGCTTAGGTACACTTTGTTTTTCTTTGTCTTTTGATTTCCCGATTCCTTTCTTTTCCTTTCAGACTTGACTGATTTGATTTTTTCATTTTCTTTTGCAGCACATCATGGTCTCCACCACTTGGTTGAGGGATATTAGGGATTGGATATCTTCGTAGACTACCCATATTCATGAGGTGATTTCGGTTCCTTCTTTCTTGGTGTCGTCTGCCTCGTCCGGGGAAGGGTCGAGCTCTGAAAGTGGTGGCACATCGTCTCACCATAGGGGGAAGAGGGCGCACCGTAGGGATGGAGACTCAGAGAGAGAAAGAAGAGATAAAGAGTAAGTGAAAAGAGAGAGAGAGGAAACAGATGTGTGTGCGGGCTGCATCCCCTTGTTTGTTTTTTTGTTTTTCTTGCAAGATATCAATGTAACATAGAAAAATATGCAAATAAAGATGAAGTTTTTTATTAATATATGTTTTAGTGATTAATGCACAAGATCTTTTTACTTTACTGCTGAGACTGTAAAAAGAATTTGAAAATTGATTTGAGAAGGATTTTATTTTAAAATGGGATAAGTAAAAGCATGGGGAAATTCGAAATTCCCTTAAGATAAAAATTATTTTTATTGATTTTTTTATTTTGACAAAAGAGAAAAAAGGGAATTTTTCCCGAATAGGGGGTTACCAATCGGCATGACCCTTATCCTGCCTATCGACATATCAGTCCAGTCTAATCAACCCAAGGCTTTGATTGCACTTTCTTCAATTGCTTGGTACTTGGTGGGGACAAGTTTTCCTCCGATTTCTGCGGGGTTTCTTATCTTTGTTTGAGAGTTTTCAAGTATAAATAGGGGTGAGAATGGGGCTTTTCTCCCCACACTTTCATTTCCTTTCTCATGTACATTCTTATTTGCTCATGGCTCTCCCTGACAGCATTGAGTTCACCAACTACCTCAAAGCCTTGGAGGCGATGTGTTCTTACAATGTTGATTATGATGATTTCCACATGCAGTGAGTCTCATTGTGGTGTAATCGTCCCATTGAATGGAATATGCCGATGGCAGCAGATGAGTTCTAGAACCCCAAGAATCATGTCTTTCGCTTCGAGTTGGATGAAATTTGTCCTACCTATGAGGAATTTTCTGCCATGATGGGGATAAATCTCAACATTGCTGCGACTTTGCCTTATTTCTCTTCTAGAAGCGCTACGATCCATGCATTCGCAGGATGTGGGCGTTGTCGGCTATGCTGGGGCTGTTATTTCGGGACTTGTTTTGAAAGTGTTGGTGACTGGGGAAACTCTAGTGGACCCCCAACTTGCGGCTATCATTTCCTGGATATCGTACCTTCGCAATCTTGTGACAGTGATATTGGTAGAGACTTTGAATGTCCTGGATGCCTAACAGGAAGGTCATTCTGACTTTCTGAGGGGTAGCCTTGTAATGCTGTTCATGTGGCTGTCAGAGAGGTTTTATATGGCGGTCGTCCCTGAGTATCCTTTGCCGGCAGTGCCAAACTTCTTCTTGCACTATTTTATTAGCATAGTCCTGGACATTGAGAGTTGGGGGAGTTGGTTTGTAGAGAACGAGGTTTGCGCTGGTAAGTGCCTTTGTGGGGGGAGATGCTTCCCATTTTGGAACTTGGGGAGTACTAATATGTCCGGTTGGTTGGCCTTAGGAAGACCTCTTTCTACTTTACCTGGAGGGTGTTGTGCCAGTTTGGTTGGGAGCAAGTTGTGCCACCACGAACACTGAACTTCTTTCCTATGGAGGACATGACGGATCATATGCGCATACGGATTGGATCTTTATGGGAGAATCGTTATTCGTCGACTCATCCTTATCAATCTACTAAGCGAGTCTGACATGTGTTCGGGGACTACATGAAGTGGTTGTGGAAGAAGGTAGTGGACAAGATGTTGTCCGTGGAGATTGGGCAAAGGTGGTTTGTCATAGTTGACACCATTGAGGGAAGCATTGTGGTTTTCCCCAATCTAGTCCGGGCTTATCGCTTTATGGAACGTATGCGATACTCTATTTAGGTAGGGGAGGTTTGGGGAGCCCAGAATGTAGGTGATGATGGGGACGGTTCCTCTGAAAGCTGTGGGTAGGACTTTGTGAAGATTTTTGTAATTGGTGTGGTTTTGTGTTTTTGTGGGAATAATTGGAGGGTGATTTTAAGGAGTAGTGGGGATTGTTTTTATTTTGGTTTTAGGAAGATGGGAGTAGGCTTGATAAGGGAATTCGTTTGACTCCCTATGCCGATGTAATTGTACCGAAATTTCAAAAAATGAAATAAAGGAGTTTTTGATCATCTAGCTGTGCCTCTTGATGAGTTTTGTATTTGGAATTATCTATGCCGATCGCTAAGGCATACATAATCCTTTAATTCATGTATATGTCAAAATGAAATGTCGTTCTCGGGATAAGAAAATAATAGCATTTTGTGAAAAAGAAGGGGACAGTACTCATGTAAAGAGGATGAGCTTCCTATGTACCTCTGAGGGTTTTGAATTTTTTTGAAAGAATTTTTTTTAGAGGATTAGGCTCCACGTAGTTCTGATTAGGGGGAAATGAAGAGTTTTTTTTATAACTTTTTTAAGAATATAAGGGATATGGGAAGAGTCATAGTTCCCCGATATTTCGGACTAGGGGTAGAATTTCTTAAGATGGTCTAGGTTGACTCGGTACGCCATTTCTTCTCCATCTAGGCCGGTGAGCATAGCGACACCACCCGACATAATCTTATTCATTATGTATGGGTGTAGACACCCCATTCTAGCACCCCTAATATCTCCTTAGGTCCTTAGCACCCCCTTCATAACTATGAACCTAGGTTATACCCCGAGTACTGAACTAGAGGCCATCGGGAACTCCCAGGTTCAGTTTAACCAAAAGAAAAAAATCTTCATCTCGATCGAGGATGAATAAATCTTTAAAGGTCACTAAAACCCCTTTTCAACGGTCCGCCTCATGTGCGATTATGACTTAGATGCGGACGAACGACCCATTTTTCCTCAAAACTTGATCAAGAGGCCACCGGATGCTCCAGGCCTCTGCTTGACCAAGTCAACTCTTTAACTCGACTGAAATTGAATGAATCTTTAAAGGATGTTGAAGCCCATTTCCAATGGTCCGCTCCATGCCCAATTCTGACTTACGGTACGGACGGATGATCCATTTTACTTTGAGAGGTCATCGAACGCTTCTAGGCCCTAGTTGACTAAAGTCAACTCCCCAAATCGGGTCAAACTATTTAAAATATCGAAGTATATCTCATAGCCTTTCCAACGGTCTGCCCCGTGCGCGATTCTAACTTACCATGCGAATGAACGATCCGTTTGCGTCCGACGAGCCCCTATCCAAAGGACTGACGAATGTTTCCGAGCCACATGTTTCCCAAAGACAACTCCCGAACCCGCGATCAGTCCGAAGGACTTTCAAAGTTCTCTGAAGTACTTTTCCAGCGGTATGCCCCGTGAGTGATTTCGATCAACGAATTGCATTTTACGATCATTTTTTCGAGGGAACCTGAACGAGACTGCCAAATGACAGGTTTGAAATCCTGCCTAAAGGCACCTGTCAATTGGCAGGACCAGACCTGTGTCGATCAATAATACCCTGGGCCTATAAAAAGGAGGGCCTGACCTCATTGCAAGAGAGCCAAATATATGAGATCCATCACTCTCAGCGAACTCAGAAAACTTCCCTTGAAGTCGGCGTGATTTATACATCCAAATCCCTTTCCAACCCTCATTTTTCACCGTCTTCTTCATCAAACTTGGTTAATTAACTACCCTTCAGCATCACCCAAGTGCAAGGGCTACCCTTCAATATTCAAGATCAAGCTCAAAATTTTGAAGAAGGTTCAACTTTCTTAAATTCTCCTAAATTAGCATTAACTTGTTTTATTACTTAGCATTTTTTCTCTCCATCTCACATATCCTAATACACTTTTTTTATTTTAGTATTATTACACCTCTTATTTTTCATGTAAATAAAACCCAAAAAAAATAAGAAAAAGAGGGTTTGCTGATAAATTCTAACAGGAATTCTCACACTTTTTCCACACTTTTCTCATAACTAAAACACCTTTTTACACGCACACGCACATAATAGAAGTCCCCAATTGGATTTATGGGATAAACCCCACCCGTCTTTTTGCATGAGCACTACGTGGAATTTGATGCCTCTATAGGCTACGTAGGAGTCTCGGGGTAAAACTCGAGACTCGAGTCTTACTTTTTCCAATTTTTCTATTTTTTAATTCTTTAACTTAATTCTCTTAGATTATATATATTTATATATACATATATTTTTTCTTTGTCACATATTATTCCATACGCATTATCGTTCCATTATAACGATCAACGAAAGAATAATCGTGTAAATCATATTTTCTAATATTACTTTTAGGAACATTCCTATGGATGACTCGCTTGATCTCTTCCATGATAGAAGTCGATGATTCCTATCTCCACTACATATACACATGCACGCATATCATGGGGAAATAGAGGAAACTAACTATCCATAAGAGATCGCAAGGGTGGAATGGGTACCTAACACCTTCCCATTCCGTAACTTAGCCTTCGAACCCTACTCGTATCATTTTTGGTTTCGTATGTATCAGTATGTCTTTGAGGCTGCCCTCCGGGATGGCTCCGCCTTCTTTTGTCTGTTTTAAGTAAGATAGACTGGCGACTCCATCTCTCTACATTTTTCACCTCACACATCGTCGACGACGGCCGAAGCGCTCCCGACAGTGAAGCGGGGGACCAAGATCCTCTCACCATACGCTTTCTCTCTCTCTCTCCCTCTCTCTCTCTCTCTCTCCCTCTCTCCACGAGGATAAGAGGATAAAGGGATGGTCGCTATTCCGCGAGGATCGGGGATGGACACAGTGGCGACTCCGCTAGGGATTATATGAGGGCTAGACTCTATTTACATGGGTGTTTTATTTTCTTGTATATTCCCCTAGTTGCATGTTCCCCTTTATTATTCATATGTACCTCATGCTTATGCTTCTATTCACACACTTGTAGAATATTCTCCATGTACACTTCACACCACGTGCACCTAGGATCACGTGTATCCACATGTTGCATGCATCATTATCCATGCTTGGTATACTATTGGTACTTGAGCTTTGCTCCCTGTTTGGCATGATCAAGAAGGATACTATCATCATAAGATACTAATAAGAGAATCATGCATGATTCACACGACATCACCAAAGAGCATTGTTATTTACCAAATTTTGTCCAGTAACTGGAGGGTCACTTCGTGATGGGCACTAGTCTGGCAGGGCGTAATTAGCCTAAGCGATATGAATCGCACCTTCCATTATCCAAGTACCTTCGACGTATATCAAATGGTTCCCCCGCATCTTACCTCTTGACCTAAGTCATGGAGGGAGGTATATCGCAGGGAACTCATTCACGTACGTCGAGTATATCGAATTCTCTCTCACACATACCATCCTCACGAGGTATATAGTAAGGCAATACAAGTACACTCAGGTATATCAAATGGCTTGTCCACTCGTACTGATTGCCCTCAAAAGGAAGACGTATATCGTGGAAGTCACGCCAAAGGGGGGAACCCTTTCCAATTCACCCAATTAACGACATACCCACATATAGGTGTCAAGCCTAGGACACACATGTTAGATTGCCAAGTTTGACCCAAAACTCTGCCAAAATTTTGGGTCGGCCTTCCACCCAAACTTTTGCACATTTTTAAAACGGTACCCTGCCCATGATCCTGGTTACCAGTCCAACCATAGCTTTGCATATGTTGCAAACCCAACTTTTCCAGGCCCGGGTCCCGTTCAGCATTTCATTTTGCATTTAGGAGAATTTAATGCAAGTGAGGATATAATAACTATAATAATCATGTTGAGACCCATCTCCCAAAAAAATTTCTCCTTTCTTTATAAAAAATCCAAAAACATTTCTCCTTGCTTTATCAGAAATCCAAAAATATTTCTCCTTTCTTTATCAAAAATCCAAAAATATTTCTCATTTCTTTATAAAAAATCCAAAAAAAATTCTCCTCTCTTTATCAAGAATCCAAAAAAAAAATATTTTGTCTTTCGATCTCAAAAAGAAAAAATGTCAAAAAGATTTTCACTTTTTTTTTCAGAACTAAATCACATTTTTACACCGTCTCGGGTCGATTGCACGCCCTTGGCCTGGCTCCTAACTGGCTTCGGTGTTTAGTGAAATCGCCCCAAAGTTTTGTCCGTTCCCCGGCTACTTCTTTTGAGTCAGTAATCCACCTGCTTTCCATGGAGAACACAGATCAAGTACCAATTGTGCAACCAGATTTGATGGCAGTCTTAGCTCAGATCGTATCCAAGATTGACAACCTCCAGAATGAAGTCCGCGAGATGCAATAAAATAAGTTCATGTTCCTTAAGAGCCCGAGGCCCTATTCCCTCACGCTATGGGTCCATCCGAGACTATATGGGTACCCGAAGAATATCATCACGCTCCATGTGCCCCTCCTGCTAATGGGCCATTGCCTGCCCAAATTCTTATGCCAAACTTTTCCCAGCCTCGGGCTAACTTCCCTATGATCATGGATCCAAAAGAAGAAGAGTTGAACAAGGTCAAAGAAGATCTCAAGATGTTAACTAAGAAGTTCGAACAGGTTAGAATCCTGGGAATTACATGGACTACACACACATGTCTCCTTATCCTAAAGTAAGGTTACCCGAGAAATTCAAGATGCCAAATATCGAGATATTCGGAGGGAGTGGACCCCCGATTGTTAATCTTCGTAGTTATCACCATTCTAGGGCTCTCTTAGGGTCTTCTGAAGAAGTGATGGCCCAATTATTTCAGCAAACTTTGAAGGATAGCGCCCTCCGATGGTTTTTGTCTCTCGAGGAGTCCAAAATCCGTAGCTGGGAGGATGTAGCCCGAGAATTCATGTCTCAGTACAAATACAATGAGGAACTTGAGGTCACCCATCGTGATTTAGAGCTGCTCAAATAGAACTCTGGGGAATCAGTCAGTAACTTCATAGCCCGATGGAGGGAAAAAGCAACCACCATGACCAATCGACCATTCGAAGAAGAACAAGTCAGCATAGTGAAAAAGAACTTATTACCCCATGTTTGAGTAACAATGGGAGGATATTTCTATACCCACTTTCGAGCTCTCAGAGAAGGAGTAGAAATTGAGGAAGGTCTTGCTAAAATAGAAGTTGAACAAAAAAAAGTTTCCGGACAGTTCACTCCCAAAAAATATGATAAGCCTGTCAGTGCTGCAGTCTCAACCATCAACAACATCTCTTAAACAACCACCTCTTGGGCACTAGAAAGCCTCCCTGTCCTAGTTCGAAAGTAATACACTGAGCTCCGTTCTCTCCTCTTTAATGTTTATCAGGCCCTATTAAGCCGGAACCTTATCAAACCCTTGGACCCCCATCCATTGCCAAACCCACTTCCAAAAAACTTCAAGGTAGATGCCCATTGCGCCTTTCACCAAACTATTGGCCATACCACCGACCAATGTTTACACCTTTAAAACATAATCCAAGGTCTGATTGACCGGGGTGCCATTTCCCAACCCATCAATCCTAAGCCAGACACTACACACAACCCACTCCTAAGTCATGCCAATGTCATCTTCCTAGAATAGAACCCAAAATTTGACCCCTCAACTCAAATCACACCCATATACTCTACCAAACCTCTCCAATCTTTCCCATATATCCTCCTACACCCTACTGGGCTCGTTGATCAAGCACTGTCAGTCCTTACCAGAGCATGCATCGCTGTCCGTACCCATTCTGAACATTGAAGTATGGAATTATCAGAAGTATTAAACCAACTCCTAGAGTTCGGGCTGAAACTGACCTCGTAGATTATCATTGATTGCCAGAGGTTCGGTACGCTATTCTTGGAAGCACAAAAATGGGCTCGAGAGCCAGACAGTTGGGTGGTACCAATTGATGAAGTCAACCTAGATGACATTGTTCAGATCATGTCAGAATTATTCAGGCAAACCAACAATATTTGTAGTATGATTGAGTTACTTGATACTCTAAAGTTATAAGGGCACCTGGTCCCTTCACCCTTATATCTCCTCGCAGAATGGGAGGACTTATACGAAGAAGCCATTGAAGTCATAAAATGCATTGATTTTAAATGGAATGAGAAAATTATTACATCCGGATGGGGGGAAGGATTCGAAGATTCAAATGAAGAGAAAGCTTCAAAGAAGACTAGCCCAGTGGCCGACATGTGTGGGATGATATAATTTGAAGAACTCCGTGATGAAATAAATAAGATAACAGAACAACTTGAGATCGATGAGGAAATAGGGTTCATGTTCTTCCCTTCTTCACTAAATCACATAACCAGATCAAGGAGGCATTACCAGATCCCGAGCTTACTACCAGCCAATGACAAAAGGAAGGGTGTTAAAAACCTTCATATTCTAGAGATGACCTTTGAGGAAAGCAAGATCCTCGACCAACTGAAGAAAACTCAAGATAACATCACTCTATGAGGGATTTTCATGTCTTCCCAGCTGCACATAATTTCTTTGATTAAGTTGCTCACTGGACCCATCATTCCTCCTTCTACCACACCAGAAGAAGAGATAAATTTAGTCGGATCCTTGACCTCTACCCAAATGCTATCCTTTTTAGAAGAAGAAATCCCCAGAATTGGGCCAAACCAATCATGCACTCAACATCTTCGTCGAAGTTATGGGGAAGATCGTACCACTTTATCTTATTGATAATGGATCCACCTTGAATGTCTGCCTATTAAGAACCTTCAAATGCTTTGTACTAAAAGAAAATGACCTCATTCCAACCTCTGCTGCAGTACATGCCAACGATAATACTCATCGAGAAGTGATGGGATCCATAAAACTTACAATAGGCACTAGCCCTATAAACCCTGTCATTGAATTTCAAGTTATTGACATCCCAACTTATTTCAACCTGCTGCTTGGATGACCTTGGCTCCACAATATCAAGGGTGTGTTTCCTCGCTCCATTAGAAATTGAAGTTCTTCACCGACGGACGAGTCATCACCATTTTGGGCGATGACGATAATGCCAAGAGTGTAAGTACCAGTAATCCAATCCTTGAGATACAGCATGGATCAAATGATATGCTCCTATCAGGATTTTGAGTTAAGCTAGTTCCACTCCTGGAAGCGGATGGTTTCAGAGAAAGGGTTTATCTATAATACAACCCTTATGGCAACGTCAATGTGATTCAAATGTTCAGAAACATGCACTTAATGCCCGGACTAGGGCTAGGACAAAGACATCAAGGGATAATTGAGCCCATTCTACTGAAAAAATATTCCCCTCCTTGTGGTTTGGGGTATCAACCATCACAAAAGTGCTCAAAATGATCCACCAGTCTTGACCAAAGAAAAGATTAGACTGCATCCAGACTATCCCAAGTGGCTCCTTGAATGTACGATTAATTAAAGTGGGCGAATACTTCCCCTTTTGCAGCTTTCCGGAACCATGGTATCACCATACAGATAATAGATGAAGCCTAGAATGGAGATCTTTTTTCCAAGATAGCTACCCATGGGCCGAAAGTTTCCAACACCATGTACAACTGATCATCAAAGATAACAAAGATTCCGAGGGAAGTGACTCCGAGGATTCGTTTAACTTATAAACACTGGGGCTGACACTCTACATAGTTCATTCAAGCCTTACATCACTGGATCCTTCCCACCTGATTAAAGTTACTGATACACCTCTCCTCAACTGGCATGCTATGCTAGTTCTTCCTGTTGAAAAACCACATAATCCCAATGTTTACCCCATCTCTTCTTCTGTTGTCTATCCTTGCTCTAATGTAATCGAAACATCCTTTGATGAGGTTCTCAATGTTGTTTTTCCTATCAATGAAATAAATGAAGATTTTGAGTATCTTCCTATGCCTTACATTAACTATTTAGATTCTAATCAAACTTTTGATGATGATGATTTTTTAAATGAACAATTCTTAACTGCTCTAAATAGGTTAATAACAAACAACATAACTGCGTTCAAGTTAATGAGAAAGAAAATGTTATTGTTAACCTCGGTTCTAGTAGTCAACTGTGCGAGATTAGGATAGGGGATACCCTTGATGAGCATTAGTGCGCACAACTCGAAGAATTACTAAAGGGATTCGTGGATGTCTTCGCATGGTCCTCTGATGATATGCCCGACATTGATCCTAAAATAAGTCAACATGAGATCCCCACTTTTCCAGATTACAAGTCTGTTAAACAAAAGTTGAGAAAGCTCCTCACCGAATGGTCGCTCAAAGTCAAAGAAGAAGTGGTCCCACGTAGGCTTCATTCATGTGATCAAATATACCACATAGCTAGCCAACATAGTTCCTGTAGTGAAATCAGGAGGGAAAGTTCGGATGTGCGTAGACTATCCGAACTTGAACAAAGGCTCTCTAAAGCATGCTGGGGCTACCTACCAGAGGGTTGCCAGAACCATCCTGCACGATCTGATTCATAAAGAAGTCGATGTCTATGTGGATGATATGATTATCAAATCTAAAACTAGAAAAGGTCATGTTACCTCTCTTCAGAAGCTATTCGAACAACTACGACGATATCATATAAGACTCAATCCACATAAATGTGTCTTCAGTGTTAGCAAGGGGAAACTCTTGGGATTCATGGTCAGTGAGAAGGGGATAGAAGCAGATCCTGCCAAGTTGAAAGCCATACTTGAGATGCCACCTCCCTGAACGGAGAAAGAAGTCCGTGGATTCCTTGGGAAATTGTAATACATTAGCCGCTTCATCACCCACCTAACCTCCATTCAGCGAACCTATTTTCAAACTCCTCCAAAAGGATTCAACCAAGGTTTGGAACGAGGCCTGCCAAGAAGCCTTTGATCGAATCAAATAATATCTGACCTAACCTCCGGTACTCATGCCACCATAGCTTGGCCTCCTTTTACTCCTATACCTAACCATAACTAACACTGCACCTGGGGCTTTGCTAGACCAATACCTTAAAGAATCCCACAAAGAAAGAGTCGTCTATTATGCCAATCACAAGTTGATCGGATACAAAGTCAATTATACTACTTTGGAAAAGGCACGTGTTGAACTTGTTTGGGTTACCCAAAAGTTACGACACTACATGCTCACCTTCCTCATCAAACTTGTATCCCGAATGGACCCCATCAAGTACCTGCTTGAGAAACCCGCCTTATCTAGCTGAATGGCCCGATGGTTGATGCTCCTAGCCGAGTTTGATATCGTATACGTCACACAAATGCCATAAAAGGAAGAGCCATCTTTGACTACCTCGCTGACTACCCTATGGAAGAAGATGATGTTTGGATCTCCGAATTCCCAGATGAAAATATCCTTTGCACCGCTCAAGACGACCTTCGATGGAAGAAGTTCTTCGACGATGCTGCCAACAAAAAGGGATATGGCATTGGGATACTCTGATCGTCCCAGATGACTCCCACACTCCCGTCGCTATCAAAATGGATTTCCCCTGTACCAATAACATTAATGAATATGAGGCGTATATGGTAGGCCTCAAGGTCACTCTCAAGAAAGGTATTCAATGCCTAGATGTCTATGGGGATTCTTCCCTCATCATCGGGCAAGTTCTTAGTAAATGGAAAGTCCAGGATGAGAAACTCCAACCCTTCCATGCCCACTTAAAATAATTAGCCTCCCAATTCCAAGATATCAGCTTCCACTACCTACCTCGAGCAAAGAATAACCTAGCCGATTCCCTTTTGACCTTAGACTCCATGATCGACATGCTCGAAGGAATAACAATGGCCCCCTTCCTAGTTCAAAAGTTAGATAAACGGACTTACTGCTACCACATTGAGCTCATCACCAAAGTAGATCCCGAGCTATCCAATTGATGGTAATATGATATTTGGCACCTCCTCAAGCATTGTAGGTATCTCAAAGGTTCCAACAAGAAAGACCGAGCAACCCTTCAAAGACTGGCCTCCCAGTACATCATCTGTCACAAAGAACTGTTTAAAAGAAACTTCAATGGAACCTATCTACACTTCATCGTAGGGGATAAGATTGAAGAGATGATGTAAAAGATCCACAATGAGGAATACATGCCCCATATGAACGGTCACATGATTTCTAAGAAGATCATTCGATAAGGCTAGTAATGGACCACCATGGTCCAGGATTGCACCGCCTGTGTCCGGATATGCCACAAATGCCAACAATTTTCTAGCCTTCAACACCTGCCTCTGCAAAAATTATAAAACATGACTTCTCCTTGGATATTCTCCACCTAGGGCATCGACATCATAGGTAAGGTTACACCCAAGGATTCTAATGGGCATGAATTCATCCTAGTTGCCATTGATTACTTCACCAAATGGGTCAAAGCTGAGTCATACGCAGTTCTAAATGCCAAGAAAGTGGCAAATTCATCAGGAAGAACATCATCTGCCAATATGGGGTCTCGTACGAACTAGTGTAAGACAATGGGTTGCACTTTGAGGCAGAAGTCAAAAAAGTGATCAACGAATATGGGATTCAGAGACACAAATCTTCTCCTTACCGACCTCAGACCAATGGTGCAGTCGAAGCCGCAAATAAAAACCTCAAAGCCATAATCATTAAAATTACTAAAAGATATTGAGATTAGGCCGACCGAATACCTTACGCCCTCTAGGGGTACCGATCCTCGATCGAAACTTCTACTGGGGCTACCTCTTACTCTCTAATCTACGTTATAGAATCATTTCTACCCGTTGAGCTAGAAATCCCTTCACTTCATGTCATGCTCGAAAGACAAGTCAGTGAGGAGGACTGACATCAAAATAATCTTAATGAGCTATCATTCTTAGACGAAAGGAGACTGAAAGCATTGTATCACATACAAGCGTACCATCGATGTTTGAGAAGGGGACTTAGCCCTTAAGAAAATCATAGAACCCATTTAGGACCCCAAGGGGAAGTTCAAGCCCAATTGGAGTGGCCCCTACATTGTAAAAAAGATCTTGTCAGGAGGAGCCGCCATGTTCACCGACCTTGATGGAGAAGAGATGGCTCATCTAGTCAACCTGGACCGTCTAAAGAAATTCTACCCCTATTCTAAAATCTCGACGCGCTACAACTCTTCTTATTTCCCTTCTATTCTAAAAAAATCTTCATTCCCTTTTGCCCAGAACTATGTGGTCCTGATCCTCTATAAAAACCATTTTTCTTCAGAAAAATTAAAACTTTTCAAAAACCCCCAGAGGTAAGTAGGCTCCTCATACATCTTACATGAGCACGACCCTTTATTTTTCACAAAAAACTATTCTTATCTCCGAGAACGATTGTTCGCTCTAACATATACTTGAATAAATGGATTATTCGTGCCTTAGCGATCGGTATAGATAAATACAAAATTCATCAAAAGGCACAATTGGATGATCAAAACCTTTTTTATTTCACCAATAGGAAATTACAGTACAATTACATAAGAAAAGGGACAGGTAACTCCCCTCCTCGTACCTTCGTAAAATTCAAATAAATTACCAAAGTTATTCCTCATTACAAAACAATCTCTCCAAGAGTCCTACCCACAGCTACATGGAATGTCACTCCATCATCATCTACATCTTGGGGTCCCAAAGCTTCCTATGCCTGAATTGAGTGCCGCAGATGCTCGATAGACCTATAAGCTCAAACCAGCCCCGAAAAAACCGCAACACCTCCCTCCATGGGATCGGATAAGATAAACCACCTTTGTCCAGTCTCCACTACTAATATCTTGCTAACTACTCTTCTCCATAACCACTTCATATAATCCCTGTGGATGTGCCAGACTCTCCCAACAGACTGAGAAGGACATGTCGATGGATGCCGACTCTCCCACAAAGAGCCAAATCGCATGTGTAGACGCTCTGTCAGATCTTCTACCAGAAAGAAATCTAGTGTCCGAGGTGGCACAACCTTCTCCCAGCCAAATTGGCCCTGAAGTCGCCATGAGAAATAGAAAGAGTTATGTCTGAGACTAACAAGTCGAACGTATGGGTATTCCCCCAGCTCTAGAATAGGCAGCAGTTGTCCCCACCAAGGCACTGACCAGGGCAGATTTAGAGCCCCATGATCCATAAACCAGTTCTCTCAGCTCTCGATATCCAGGCCAACACTGATTAAATGGAACGAGAAGAAGTTGGGCACAACCGATAAAGGATATTCCGAAGGAGTCACCAAGCGAAATATTTTGGACAACCACATGAATAATATAGGGCTACCCCTGAGAAGTCAGAACGACCTTCTCGCCAGGAACCCAGACCATTAAAAGTCTTTGATAGTATCACCGCAGTAGGATTACGATGATATTACATCCATGAAGTAATGGCTGAAAATTGTGGGTCCACCAGTTGCTCCCCAGTAACCAGTAGTAATTTCAAAATCAAATCCAGAACGACAACTCTGGCATAGCTAGCATCAGCAACCTCCTGCAAACGTACAGACCGCAACACCACCGAAAGGGAAATCATTCCTATAATAACCAAAGGTCTACCCACCGAGGCCGAGACATGGAGAAGTCCATCCAACAACTCCCGAGGAGATAGAGAAAACTCAGGCATAACAACCGCCCCCTAAGGTTTACTCCCAACATAGCAGAAAATTCCTCATAAGTCGGACATACTTCTTCTAAGCCAAAGCGGAATACAAGGTCTTCGGAGTACCAAAATTGTACCGCTACCATCAGCATGTTCCATTTTATGGGACGATTACGCCATAAAGAGACTCGACGCATGTTGAAAGCATCGTAGTCGACGTTGTAGGAGCACATCGCCTCCAAAGTCTTGAGGTAGTTGGCAAACTCAACACTTCCAGGGAGAGTCATTTCACAGAATAATAAGGTAAGAATGTGAAGGTGTGATGAAAAATACTCCACCCTTACCCCTTTTTATACTTGAAAACCCTCACAAAAGACACAACCCTTGCAGAAATCGGAGGGAACCCTACCCAACAAGGTACCAAAAGATGAGGAGGGTACCAATCAAAACCTTAATTGATTAGGCTGGACTGACCTGCCAATAGTCAGGACAAGAGGCTTGCCGATTGGCAACCTCCTATTTTAGAAATCTCCTTTTTTTCCTTTTTGTCAAAATTAGAAAACTCAATAAAAATAAATTGATAGTCTCAACAGAATTTCAAAATCCCCTTCCATCTTTATATTACAAGAAAACTTTGCTTTAGCGACGTTTTGTAAACATCAGAATAAACCCTAAAAATGTCGGGAAAAGAAATCCCGACTTTTGGACGACGTTTTCTAAAAACGTCGGCGTATCCACAGTCGGAAAATAAACATCGTTTGCTAAAAATGTCGGATATTCTTTCCACGACTCTTCATGTTACGTTTATTAAACATCGACAATTGTACCTGACTTGTGGTATAATTGCGACTTTTTCTTGAAAATTTCGGGTTTGTTTTCAATGTTTTCCCCAAAAGTGTCGGGAATATTAAATTAAGATATTAACACAAGATTAAATCATTTACTTGAAAACATCACAATGTTAACTAAATTTTCCCATACTATATTCCAACATTTTTTTTTTAAAGCATAAATATTTTAAGTGCCATACAATATCCATGTAGCCATCATGAATATTATAATTGATCCCTCAAAGAAATTCTCAATCAACCAAAGAAAAACTATGTAATATAATATGTAATCATTCCAAAAGAAAATGAAGAAAATGTGTCGTCAATATACTATAATATCTAATCATCCCAAAACAAAATGTAGAAAGTGTATCTTCAAACATCCGAAAGTTATCTACTAATAAGCAAAAATTTGTACCCAAATATTCCAAACAAAATATGAAACATAAATTATCATCAAAAAATTGCTAGAATAATGTTCAAAACAGTCAATGTGATGTCTGCGCGACCATGGGCATGATATAACCACCTGTAAAAAGAAAGAAAAGAAGTATTAAAAAGTAAATAATGCAATATAAAAGTGATGCACTGAAGAAAAATGAAAGGTGGTTAGTGACATACTTCCCAATTCAAAATTTTCAATTAGTTGGTATTTTTTGGACTTCTTCATATGCTCCTAAAATTTGAACAAGAAAATAGTTGAAAGAGGGATAGTAATTAGTTTCAATGTTTTCAAATCAACAACTTATATAGTAATAATGAAAACTTGAAACTTGTACGAGCAAAGTGAAAAATAGTGATGTATATAACTTTAAAATAAATTTTTAAATATAGAAAAACCAAAATGCATTATGTTAGCAAATAATATTTCCATATAGCTTATGAAATTTGTGACACGGCTTTATAAAAATGGACGTAATATTTTGTAAACCACTTTTTTCGTTGTTGGCTAATACAATATATTATGTTTTTTTCCATGCATTCGAATAAGTGAAGTGAGAAAAACATGTGGATGTTGATAAAGTAAATAGTTATATAGTACCAAAACAAGTTTAATACACTTATTATTTTTTTTAAAAATCGACAAAGTTTCCTTTGTTTATTCATAAAAACCAACTTGTTTGAATATTTAAATTTAACTCAACAACAACAACAACCACCAAATTAAACCAAAAATAAATCCCTTCCACCAATTTCAACATATATAAGCTCATAAATTAGTTCCACCAACATATGTTCAACAAATTGCCATTGGAAGGAGTATAACCATCATATATATAATGGATCTTATATGCATCAAACGATGAAAATATTAACGTTCTTGCTTTAAAATGTGTCATGAAGAATTTTAAAGGCAAAAATACTAACCCTGCAATAGTTACGAAATTGAGTTCGTGATATGATTTGTGGTGATGCCTTCGTTGAGGATTGCGATCGACGTTGCGATTGAACCTCAGATGTTAACGGTGGCAACTCTGGTGATGTTACAGGATCAACATTGGTGTTGAGGGGAACCTGGCAATTAGAATACACAAAATATTATATGTAATGCTTAAAATTAGGAAGTTGTACTCATACATCCAATGATTAATAAAAGTTGACATGTTTAGCGCCTAAAGAAACATCTTGGGTAGAATGAATAAAATCACCCATCGAACGTATACGAGACTCCATAAAATCATGTATATGAGCTTCCACCCATTCATTCATTTGAGATTTCATATAAAATATATTTTTTTACATCTGAGCTTACATTTTCTCCTTCATTTCAACCTGATTCCTCTCATATTCTACCTCTATCTCACGTCACATCGTCTCATGTTTAGCCTCCATCTCACATCGCATCCTATTTTGCTCTCGTTCATGTCGTGTCTTAATATCTCTCAACTTAGATTGGGATTGCTTATATGATGGCCCAAATATCATACTCGGAGTGACATAGAGTCCAAATGTGCGCACACGCCCATGTCTTTCGGGTCCCATAACTTGCCTAAATATATCATCACGTGCAACTTCAATCTCCACTGTCTCTAGATGTTGCATTTCTAGATCAACAATCTCGTTCTGTAAAAATCAACCCTAGTTCTTATACAAACGTCAAATTATATCCTACATATGTAAGAATCCCTATATACACAATTTAAGTTTCCATCAAGACACATATACAATTCATAATATAGAATAATAAATCTAAATTGAGTTCATAATCATGAAGAACTCAAATTCAAGAATTTTATTACATTTGTACCTAAGACAAAAGGAAAATATCTTGATCATATAAAAAAAACTACTATATCCTTCTCCATCTTATTCATGGCATGTTGTTGTATCAAAAAAGTAAATATGATTTTAAGAGTTATCACACATACATATAGGGTTTTCAGGTGTGATGATCAAGCTGTGAATTCAAGTTTCAATTTTTTTTCCTCGGCTAAATCCGGAGTGCCAACTTAAACAAAATGGCAGATAATACATGAAACCTTAATTTTATCACACTAAATTCCATTGAATAGTCAGGAAGAACATGCAGGACATCTTCTTATTATATATACATATGTAGGTCATTGACCGAGAAGCCTTCAAATCATGAAATTAATTTTCTCAGATTTTTGCATTATTTTTTAAAAGAAAAATACACATGTCTCTTTCCCTAAACTCTAATAACCCATTTCCAGCCCACGATTTAGTACCCAAAAGTAAACTGTATAATTTACATATCTTAAAATTTTGACAGTTGAGCCATCCCACTAAACGGAATCCCATCCCACTATACCACTACATTTGACAGTTAGCATTCTTCCCACAAAATTCCCTTATGGTTCTCCTCCTCTATCTCACCTCACCCTCAATCGTTATGTGCGCCTCACCTCCTCACTTCTCTCTCTATTAAATCCTCCATCTCCTCCAGCTCTATTGGCTAACTAGGTTTGATGTCGAAGCGACATCATTGATGTGTAACCTTTCATTGCCACTGGTCTCACCACCACCAACCAAATAGGTATGTTACCCCTCTGTCTCCGCCGCATAGTTTATTTTCATTTTCTTTCATGCTTGCATGGTTTGTTACTGTGTATTACTTCTTGCTTGGTTCGTTACATCCATTATGACAATTAAAACGGTTTTCTGGTGGAAAAAGAAAAAAACTCTCTGCCAGCAATTAATAAGGTTTTAGGTGATGTTATATATATACATAAAAGATGGTTTTGGACATACTCAAAGTTCAACCCGTTTTAACAGTACTTGCCTAACAAGACAATGAAAACCAATTAAGGTGGTAGAAAAAAAATTAAAGTATTTCCAAGAACTTGAACACAAGGCCTAGCTACCTACGTAAGTATAATCGGTGTATAAAGATTTGAGCACACCAAAAATCAGATTTTCCAGATTATAGTTTCGGAATCGCATATACAATAAGATATCCATATATATATGCACACACGACAATAGATCTTGGTGTAATTTATTTTTTCCGGTAACCGCATGAACTTCAGACGACGTATATGTATATATGTCTCCATATATATACAAGTCGGCACACGTTTTATACAAACACACACAGGTGTATAAAGATTTGAGCACACCATAAATCAAATTTTCCAGATTATGGTTTCAGACTCACATATCTTCAATCTTCAATATATATATACGTATGTAGTATCATCTCCCAGGACACTGGAAACTTGAAATTAGAATTACTAGAATTTTGATTTTTAAAAATCAATTAATGACACATGTATTAATGTGATGGTCTATCCTTTAACCCAACTTCCCACGTTGGTTCAGTTAAAAAAGAAAACCACCGTTGTTCAGTTAAAAAAAACATCCATCATTTAACAATACTCCTCATCCACGTTTTACCACCTCACCTCCATCTCTCTCAATCTCCGCCAATAAGTTCAAAACGAGAGAAAAAGGTTACTTGGGTTTTTTAATTGTTTTTTATAAGATATATACGAGTTTATAAACTCATGGGTTAAACACGCATATCTGTTAACGCATGTCTTTATGCATTTTTTTCCTTTTGTCTCAGGAGAAATTAATCAAAATAATGCACGTGTGTTTTCTTATTTTTTCAACTACCTGTTTTATCAATATATATAGATGCCCCTGATGTTTGTTGCCTACCTCTGTTAAACATGCATATCTATTAGCGCATGGCTTTATGTTTTTTTTATTCTGCCTGAGGAGGAATGTATCAAGGAATGCACATGTGTATTTCTTTTTTCAATTCCCTGTTTTGTATACATAAAAATCTATGATTTTTTTGCCTAACTCTGTTAAACAAGCATCTATGTTAACGCAATGGCTTTATGTGTTTTTTTTAGTATGTCTCAGTAGGAATTAATCGAGATAATGCACCTTTTTTTTTCATTTATGGTTCATGAGATTTCTTTCTTTTGTAAGTAGGGGTGGCAATTCGGGTTAACGTGTCGTGTTTCGATCCAACACGATACGACACGATAATATTTTTTTGGACACGACACAAATTTGTTTTTTTAGTTGACACGAACACAACCCGAATAAAAAACAACACGGCATGACACAACACGAATACCAAAATTTCTTAAATGTCACGCATAAAAAATACGATAACATGACACGACACGACTCATAATTTATACACGAAAATGACACGACATGACTTCTTGTAAAAAAAATATGATACGCACACGACATATCGTGTCAATTTCGACAAAAAATTAGTAATGAAATAGATAAAAAAAAACAAATTATTAGATCATTTTTTTTCACTTACGGGTCTGTTAACCTCCGCCATCACATTTACTACTTCTTCGTTAATCTCCACTGATTCTGGACATGAGCGGCAGGTGTCATCTTCTTTTTCATTGCATTCTACATCGCATATTTTGTACAATCTCTCCCGACACGGTATGTTACTTACTCCTCGAATATATATAGATATAGAAAGTATAATTTATAATGTTTTCCGAAATATATAAACACATTTTATACACATATACAGGTTATCTTCCTACATTGTAATGATTGTTTTTTAAATTGTGTTGGTTTATTATGTTTTTATTTCCACAACACCTATTCTGTTTTCATTGCTAAATTTTTTTCTTTTATTCCTAGAAATAGTTCTTATTATTGAAAAAAAATTATTACCGTTGAAAAACGTTTCGCCATCACAGATACAATTTCTTCGTTAATCTCCATTGATTTCGGACATGACCGTGTAATATATCATCTCCCACGATGCTCCAAACTTGAAATCAGAATTTATTAGAATTTTGATTTCAAAAAATCAATTACTTATTCTTAAAAATAATTAATGTCTTACTAATGCTTTTATCTATATTATTTTCATATCTACGCAGGTGTCATCTTCTTTTCCATTGCATTCTACATCCCATATTTCGTACAGTCTCTCCCGACGCGGTATGTCACTTACTCCTCGAATATATATAGATAAAGAAAGTATAATTTATAATGTTTTTCGAAAATAGATAAACACATTTTATATACATATATAGGTTATCTGCCTACATTGTAACGCTTAACACATGACCGTGCACATAATACCCTTCCTGATCAATTACTTACACCGCCTCATGCTATTAAATTTTAATCACATAACAAATTTCGTCAATGACAAAAAATAAATTACCATATTGTAAGTTTTTTATATTCCTAACAATATTTTTTTCCTCGAAATAATTTATTACTTTAGAAAATCATTTTCTCTTCGCCTGAAATCATTTGCCAGTAACTATCTGTTACTAATGAATCCATTTTATATTTGATGCAATTCATTTAAATACGCTGGAAACAATTTTATATAGCTGCAAATATTTTTTAAACTCCTCAAAATAATTATTATTTGCTGAAAAAAATTACTATTGCTAAAAATAATTTTTTAATTGACTGAAATTATATTTATAATCTGAAACTAATTTATTAAAATTCAATTTTTTATTTGCTAGAAATCATTTCTATAACCTGGAAATATTTTTATATTGTTGTTAAATCATCTCTTTGTTCCTAGAAATATTTTTATTTGCTATAAAAAATTTATTATTATCGAAATGATTTTATAATTGCTTAAACCATATTTTATTATATCGCAATAAAAATAATAATGATGACATATATATTAAGAACATAAATATTAAATGGTAATATTGATTAATTAGTTACAATACCTCATGCCATTAACTTTTAAAAAAATAATAAAGTGCTTCAATTGCATAAATAATATACCACATTATATTTTTTTTTAACCTTTACTATTAACAAACTTAAGAATTATACCTATTCTCAAAAATAAATTTCAATTAGGATGGAGACTTTTACAAGCATACGCTCAATCGAACAACGACATGCCCGCTTATCTACGCGGCGACGCCTTCTCATTTCACGCAATTCAAATCGTACTGATCAAGTCTTCGTAAGCCGTCTTCGATCCATTGAGAGAGAGATGCGATATGTTACATTGTCACTATTGCGCCTTAGACGACTACAAGGTGTTCAAGTACCACATGCACCCAACATCAACGCTACTAAAGTACATTCGACTAGAAGTTTACTTCCACCAAACGGTAGAGCTATACACACAACTTGATTTCCTTAACTCTAACGATTTTACAATTTAGCAACATGTCATTCCTATTTATTAATCCTTTGCGAAATTGCAGTTAATTGTGATAATCAATCAAATATTCGCGCATCCACAGATGTAAACGTCACAACAAATAGCATGCGTCGTACGGATAGGTTGACTTCCACCGGTAATCGCGTTACGATAGTTATATAAATATAAGATAAATTTAAACATACAAAAGTTATACATAAAACTCGATACCTGAACTAATCTTATATCTTCTTTACAGCAAACTCATATCAATTACGTTCAAGGCGTCGTAATATTGTTGCAAGATCGACTTTCGGTCAACCCACATCAAAATGCTCCCACTGTAATGCAGTTATGTGGATTGAAGAACAAACACGAGACAACCCCAAATCACGACCTAAATTTTCATTATGCTACAAGGCCGGACAAGTGATGCTACCTGCCCTTCCCAACACACCGGAGTATCTAGAGGCTCAATTTTGTAATTTTAGATTCAAAGAGCATGTAAGAACGTATAACTCAATGTTGTCATTCACGTCAATGGGAGGAAAAATAGATCACACCGTACTTGATGGAAGGGGTCCTTATGTTTTTCGAATTAGTGGAGAAAATTACCATCGAATTGGTTCTTTTCTCCCTGATCCGGGAAATGCGTCAAAGTTTGCACAACTATACATCTACGACATCGAGCATGAAATATCCAACAGATTGAGGTGTATCAATTCAAATGGGGCTAATCAAATTGACCATGATACATTATCACACTTACAATTTATCTTAGATTCAATGAATCCTTACGTTGGAGTGTTTTGAAAAGCACGTGATACGTTAAATGAGAATGATACGAACAACCTCCACGTTAGAATTTTACATTTAAAAGATTGATGACAATACAACAGACCTACCACAAATGAAGTGGTGGCCCTTATTATTGGTGATGGATCTGAGGATACAAATAACCTTGACATTATTGTCAAGAAACTTGATGGAACACTTAAAAGAATAGATGAGACCCACCCATCCTACATGCCTCTCCAATATCCATTACTTTTTCCTTACGGGACAGATGGGTGGCGCAGAAATATAATATTCACTCTCGATTCCAACAATAAGAATACTGGTGTGTCAATGAGAGAATTTTATGCATATAGAATACAATTCTGCGACAGCGAAGGTAAAACGATACTACAAGATGGTCGTCCGTTCCAACAGTATGTTGTTAATTGCTATGCAGCTATTGAACAACAAAGACTCTGTTATGTACGTGCCAAACAGAACAAGTTCCGTTCAGATCTCTTTAAAGGACTTATGGATGCAGTTAATTCCGGTGATACTAATGCTGCAACGATTGGTAGAAGATATTTTATTCCCTCATCTTTTATTGGTGGTCCACGTAATATGATCCAACATTATCAAGATGCAATGGCAATTTATCGATCAATAGGATTTCCCGATTTCTTCATAACATTCACGTGCAATCCAAATTGGCCATAGATCCAGTACGGGGTATCCATGTTGCCAGATCAACGCACTGAAGATAGGCCCGATATAGTTGCTAGATTATTTCAATTGAAGTTGAAGAAACTGATGGACGATTTCAAGAAACGCAATTTCTTTGGCAAAACCATTGCAGGTACGATCGTCGAATGATATTAACAAATTTTATCTCACTACTCTTTTGTATGCACTCTTTTTCATTAATCATAAATGTATTTCCTGCATTAACAATTCAATAACTATTTACTGCGAATAGATATTCATGTTATCGAGTTCCAGAAGTGCGGCCTGCCACACTCCCACATTATTCTCACCTTAGCTGAAGATGATAAACCACATTCTCCCGAGGAAATAGATACCATTATCTTCGCCGACCTTCCGGATGAGGCCACAGACCCTCTAACTTTTGAAACTATATCGCGGTGTATGATAAATGGTCCATGTGGCCCTATGAACCCCAACGCTCCCTATATGGTCAACGGAAAATGCTCGAAAGGCTACCCAAATAAATTCGTTAACGAAACTGTTGTTGAAGAAACTGGGTTTTTTCTTTATAGGCGCCGTAATACTAACAAGACATACACGATTAATGGCTTCGATGTGGATAATCGTGTAACACCCCACCCACCCAGGGAGAGCGAACGGAGCGCCACAATCGATAAAACTAACCAAATCCGCAAATAGCAACAAGGTATAGAGCATCTAAATAAAACCACAATTATATAACTCCACTAATCTCAATCTCTTCAATTACAACAAGTCTCTCGAATTAAAATTACAGCTATCTAACTCGAATAAAATACAAATCTCCAATGCTCTATACACCAAAATAATACAATTCTTCCAACTTGTATTAAAAAATTCTCCCCAATATAATCCACGCTAAAATCATCCCAATTGATCCATAGCACTCAAATCCACGATAACCTGCCAACTAAAAGAAAATATGGGGAAGTACACAATACGACAATAAAGATGCTCAATAAATATATGTTAGCGATGAATAAAACGTAACAACACGAGTACGAATATTCAAATCGAAATGCAAATCTCAAAGAATTTATCAATATAATTTCTCAACAACACTTTAACCAGGTCACCGGGCCTCACCACTTCCGTATATGTTTTATCAAGCCATAGCCCGGGAAACAGGAATTTTGGCGGGTGCCCAATATCCGTGCCTTATTAAAATATCATGACAACGTGCTCATCAACAATATAATGATACCACATGAATCAAAATAATTTCAACAATTATTTTCAGATTTCAATGAATTTATCAATTCAAATATGAGTTCAATTAATAAGAATTCAAAGAGAATGACACTCGCGAGATTTAAGGAGCATATTGTGTAAAACCCCATACCTCAAACCATGATGAGAAACCAACGATCACATCCTCAAGATCAACTCAAAAGATCTACAAAATCTCCTTCAAGAACCTCTAATAAAATAGCCCCAAGAACACCTCTAATCTAAAGTTGGAACTCACAAATCTCAAGGGCCAATGTGTATATAAAAACAAGAGGAATATAAAATATATTTGCGGCGAAAATTTGTGCCAAAAGTATGTTAAAATGGTTGCCCACGACTCCCTTATATAATGCAAAGAAATGAAGAGTTGGAATGAAAAAGACTCCTTTAAATAAGGCAAAGAAATGAAGAGTTGGAAGTCAAAACTACTCCAAGAGTTAAAAACATTTAAAAATCATTTTCAAATTCGTTTTAACTCCGTTTTCGAAACCGTTTGAAATTATCGCCTTTAAAAATAATAACCAACATATTTGAGAAATAAAAATAATTTTATCAAAAACTTTATTTTCCTCCATGTTCCAGAAATTAATTAAAATAGCCCAAAATTACGTGGGTTGTTACACTTCCCCACTAACAATGAAATTTCTCCCTCGAAATTCGTCGATGCCTAACTCTCAAAATCAGGCCACTACACAAACTCCATAAATAAATCACGTCTTCCAAAAATAAATTCCTCACCTCTAATCTCGAAACTTATTACAAATATCACCTAAAATTTGCTATCTCCAAAAATTGCTAACCACGCAATGAACCCAAAACTCAAGCCCCGAGGGCTGCCATATACCTAAGCTCTGATACCATTTGTAACACCCCGTCCACCCAGGGAGAGCGAACGGAGCGCTAATATGATAAAATAAATCTAAATCCACAATACACAAGGTATAGAGCATCGAAATAAACCCACAATCATATAAATCCACTAATCTCAATCTCTTCAATTACAACAAGTCTCTCGAATTAAAATTACAGCTATCTAACTCGAATAAAATACAAATCTCCAATGCTCTATACACCAAAATAATACAATTCTTTCAACTTGTATTAAAAAATTCTCCCCAATATAATCCATGCTAAAATCATCCCAATTGGTCCATAGAACACAAATCCACGATAACCTGCCAACTAAAAGAAAATATGGGGAAGTACACAATACGACAAGAAAGATGCTCAATAAATATATGTTAGCGATGAATAAAACATAACAACACGAGTACGAATATTCAAATCGAAATGCAAATCTCAAAGCATTTATCTATATAATTTCTCAACAACACTTTAACCGGGTCACTAGGCCTCACCATATCCGTATATGCTTTATCAAGCCATAGCCCGGGAAACAGGAATTTTGGCGGGTGCCCAACATCCGTGCCATATTAAAATCTCATGACAACGTGCTCATCAACAATATAATGATACCACATGAATCAAAATAATTTCAACAATTATTTTCCAGATTTCATGAATTTATCAATTCAAATATGAGTTCAATTAACAAGAATTCAAAGACAATGACACTCGTGAGATTTAAGGAGCATATTGTGTAAAACCCCATACCTAAAACCATGATGAGAAACCAACGATCACATCCTCAAGATCAACTAAAAAGATCTACAAAATCTCCTTCAAGAACCTCTAACAAAATAGCCCCAAGAACACCTCTAATCTAAGGTTGGAACTCACAAATCTCAAGGGTCAATGTGTATATAAAAAGAAGAGGAATATAAAATATATTTGATGCTAAAATTTGTGCCAAAATTATGTTAAAAGGTTGCCCATGACTCCCTTTTATAATGCAAAAAATTGAAGAGTTGGAATCCAAAAGACTCCTTTAAATAAGTCAAAGAAAGGAAGAGTTGGAAGTCAAAACAACTCCAAGAGTTAAAAACATTTAAAAATCATTTAAAAATCCGTTTAAACTCCGTTTTCGAAACCGTTTGAAATTATTGCCTTTAAAAATAATAACCAACACATTTGAGAAATAAAAATAATTTTATCAAAAACTTTATTTTCCTCCAATTTCCAGAAATTAATTAAAATAGCCCAAAATTACGCGGGTTGTTACAAATCGTTGGGTTGTTTCGTATAACCGGGATCTAATTGTAAAGTATAATGCCCATATAAATATCGAAAGTTGTGCACAAGATAAACTTATTAAGTACCTATACAAGTACATTAATAAGGGACCCGACCTTGCAACGATTGTTATTGAGGATAAGGCGACTCACCATAACAACGGTGGAGAATATCCCATCCAAGATGTCGATGAAGTCAAACAATACCTGGATTGTCGATGGGTATCTACTATTGGGGCATGTTGGCGAATCTTCAAATTTGATTTGCAATCCCAGTACCAAGCCGTTGAACGATTACAATATCACTTACCGGGTGTACAATTCATCATCTTTGAAGACACATCTGATGCCAGATCCTTGGTTAATAGAGATGGAATCCACGACACAATGTTGACCAAATGGTTCGAAGCTAATAGGGATCATCCAGATGTAAACAACTTGACGTGTCAACTTATCGCCTAAAGTTGGTAGTTCACCCTTCATGATGAAACGACGATAATTTCCAATCAAGTTGGCTTTTGGTATGACTATCAACAAAAGTCAAGGTGAAACTCTCCATCATGTTGGCCTTTATTTACCAAACTCGGTGTTCTCTCATCGGCAGTTGTACGTAGCCTTATCCAGATTTAGTTCTCCAACTGGATTGAAGGTTTTGATAAAGAATCCACAAGGAGTTCCTGCATATTTTAGAAAAAACATTATGTATAAAGAAGTTTACAATAGCATTGCTACATAAAAAAGTTTGTTGCTGAACGAATACGAATGTATTGCTATGACAAATCTATGAAAATTACTATTGCATTTCCTATACTTCTTTACTTGCCAATTGTTTTTTCTTTTCAAAACATATGTTGAATCATTATCAACTTAAAATTCTTTATCCTTTAAATACTTTGAAGTGCAACGTTACGATGACTCATTACTATATCAACTCTTCTAAATTATAAAAACTTACCCTATACTCTTCACAGGTTATTATGGAACGACCACCTATTAATCAGTACCCAATGCGGTTTTACGATATTCTAATTGCTAAACACGAATTCTATAATTGTAACATATTAGTCGAGGGAACTTCTGTTCACAAGCACGCAACAAAAATTGTTGAATTGGGTCACAAAATACAGGCTTCCGGACGATCCATGTCTGAACAACTAATTATGGATAAAATAATAGAGACACTACCACCACCATGGAAGACTGCAACAGACATTATTCTTCAACAAAATAACCCACGCAATTCAGGTGTACTGATTAAACTATTAGAGGAGGCTGAGAGAGATATCAACCCATTATGGATACTGTTTGAACAAGAAGAAATGGATCCAAATATGTCCATTCGTCGCCATATTTTTCAAAAAAAACAAATACAAGGCGAACTATACAAAAAGGGTTTCTTCCCACGAACTAATATTCTAATATATTCTATAGTAAACACTCTTCCACCGACATGGACACTACAAACTATCCAAGACAAGGTGACAAAAGAGACATTAACTATTGATGAATTAGCTGACTATTTAACGGACATAGAAGATGATGTCATATGCATGGAAGCATTCAAGATTTCGGAGGATCAACAAATAAGACAACATAAAAATAACGTATCGTCCAGCGATTCTCAGGTACTAACACGATATGGCTATATGTAACAAGTACTATTTTTTAGATTTCATACAAATCAACAATGATTCTTAATGTTTATTACATAACCATAATCATTTCTGCTTATATCTATATTTTTCAAATAATAACTTTGGTAGAAAAATTTTCTTTCGTAGTAAATGAATCAACAATAACGTTCTTATAACTTACGAACATATTTTAAAAGAAATTGCTGCAAGTAATTTCATTTTTTGTTTTTCCTTTTTACAAGGTTTTGTGATGAAGACCGTTAGGCAAAAATACATAACAATTTATGGTCAGGTATTCAACCATTGCATGTATTCACTTATTATGATTTACTACTAGCATGCCTTTTGTCTAACAACTTTTATATATAATGCAGATCGACTTGGACCTTGCAAACACTGTAATTCTTAAACAACATATTTATTACTACTTAACACAACTAATTTCAAATTTATCATCTAAAAAAATGACTACAAATTTGATTGTAGATTCATTTCCTAAAAAATCAAGGGGTGAAGGTTAATCTATGATCTGCTAAGGTGTGTGGTTAAATAATATTGAATCCATATTTTATTTACCATTAGATTTCATTCATGTGAAAATTCTAACTTATGTTCTTCAATCGCAAAACTACAAAATAGACTGACAAACTCCCAGTCATAAAGAATAAGGTATGAATTGCACACATTTTACAACATCTATAACCATATATGGTGCATTACTATTTACTTCTCATTAAAATTTACTAATGTCTGCTCCACTTTCGATGACATACCAGATTGCAGTTTTCATCCCGCAACTGAAGAGATGCATTTACATCAAAACATGGGAATTTCTAAAGGCTACGTTCAAGAAATATGGATTTACCCACTACGAGTATGCTGAAAATCCATATTTGGAGTGGCTCAAAGAAAATGAATATCGCTATCATTTCTACAAAAAAAGTAGTTGCCACCATTTTTAAGAACTACTTCATTTTAAAAGTCACTTTGTAATGTAGTTTTTTTTCCTAACTTGAATTTTCTGACTATGGTTCGTTCTACGATATTATGGTTCTTACCATTTATTTTCTCTTACTCATTTTAAGTCGTACTCTTTACTCACCACATTACTTATATTTACATGCTCATGGCTATGGATATGATCTTCTTTTGAAATAACGACAATAATTACATTTTTAATTTATATATTTGAATAAAATATTTCAAAATGCGTTACACCCGCCCGTGCATCGCACGGGTCACACTAGTATTCTATATAGAAAAGGGATAACTAGGACATTTGGTTCACATGTTCTATGGAGTAACTAATTCATAGATTAGAGGAAGCTTTAGTCATCTCAAATTCATGTTAACAGGGGTTGGTAGGAAGTTATAAGGTACATAATCATGGGTCTATCTGTAAACTACATAATTAGTACATTATGGCTTGATTTCCTTTTTCAATTCACTCTTCAAAAATGTGTTTTGGACTTTATTTACACAACATCGGCTGCCATAATATATATTTGAAGTCATTTTAGATCTTAGAGTCTCTTACAATTTAATTTACTTTGGGTGCTTTCTTCCCGGTTGTGGGTAATACCTAAAACTCTCATGTTTGAGCCGCCAAGGTGCATGACTTTGAGTGGTTGAGTAAATATGAACTTTGGAGTTCATGTTCACAAGGGCGCGTGGTTGGGAATAGTGATAATATAAGAAAAGAAAAACTCAATTTATCAGTTAAAGTTTAAAGAAAAAAATGCGACAAGGGCTTTTGTTCATCTTTTTATCGGATCTTATGGCAACATAGGTGGGACATCGTTTTGTAATAAAAAAGGAATAAAAGAAAACTGAAATTACACAACATCAAATGCAAGAAACTGTTTAGGCAAGTATGGGAGGATGTGGCTCAGCTTCTTAAATACGGCCATGACTAAACTGCCTTTAACCGGGTTGAGCAGCTATTTAAGGATCAAAGCATAGCGGTTGTATATGATCTATTGGATCACTTCTGTGAATTTATCATCATTTTCCTTTCCTACGTTCACACACACAAGGACTGTCGTAACAACATTAATGAAGCAGTGTTAAAACTTATATTTGCATCTACAAGATTTATGGATCTACCCGAGCTTCCGGTGGTTCGAAAACTTTTTGGAGAGCGTTATGGTGCGAGATTTGCAAAGACTGCAAGTGAATTTCTTCCTGGGAATATTATAAACAACCAAATAAGAGATAATATCTCAATAAATCCAGTACCAGATGAGGTAAAGTACAAATTAGTTTATGAGATAGCTAGGAGTTGCCTTACAATGAGACCATTGGCAATTAAATGAAGTAGCACAATGAAGTTTAACATCAATAAGCAAAAGATGAAGATATTAATTTTTTTGTTCACTCAAAAAAATACTCTTTATATTTATATTAATCGAAGTTCATACACAAGAATGAAATGAGACAGAGATGACAGTGTAAATATTTTACTTTTGTAACTAAAACCTAGATCACTAACAACTATAGCTCTGCATACGAAGAAAATCTCTAGGAGAGCTACAAGATTTTAAGCATACAAATAAATAAATAAATAAATAAATTTTATTGGATTGTGTATCATAAGAGATTATGGCTCGAACTTGAGAGCGAATGTAATATGGGGCACAGTAGTGCAATGTTTTTGTTATGGTTCCCTACTTGTTGAGATGTTTATAATATCACCTTACCAAAACCAGTATCTTGCATATGACTTCAAATGTGACTAAAACAATTGAGTTTAATGAATGTACACTTGAACTGTATTTGTTATAAACAACTATTCCAAGTATGACATGGAACACGTGGACTACTGAGCATAATCCAAGTGTGGATGCTATTACAAATGTTTAAAAAAATTAGGGACTACATTCTCAAATATCATTTTATTTTTAGTAAACTAGATTTTATGAGTAACATACATGATGATAGCCTGCCATATATTGTGAAACTAAGGCTTGTACGTGGGATTAATACTTTTTTCCCTAAATTTATCAGGATCACTGTTGTTAATGGGAGTAATGTGGAAGAGAAATGCCACCCAAATAATGAAAGTAATGTGAAAGAGAAATTTATCAGTACCACATTCAAATTGATATCTTCTTTTAGTTTTATAATTACAGCAAATAATGAAAGTAATTAGTTTTTAATTACACCAATAATGAATGCAATTATTGAAATATTCTTAATTGAACCTCTAATATAAGATAAAGCCGAGACTAGACCCACGACAAATCCACTGCAAGCAGTTGTAATATCGTATGTCAAAGGATTATTTTTGCAGCCAAGTGCTTTTTGGATATGATATATGATAATAGAAGTTAAAGAAGTAAAAGCCTCTAGAATAATCATTTTATCCAAGAATGATTGTGCTTGTAATCTACGAAGTTTATATGTAGAGTTTTCCCCAACTTAGTCCAAAATAATGAAATGTAGATGAAAATTATGGGTGTTAAGTTGTAATTTTTTTTCATAGATAGTATATAACTATGAACTATTGTTTTCATTTATAGAACATTCGCCAAGGATGTCCAGCGGAAACTCTCATGTGATTTCTCAAAGCAAGGGATGGGAATATCTCTAAGTCCCAAAAAATGGTAAAGATGAAATCAATTTAATTTGAAACATGAAACAAACTTTTGACGTTATTATTTTATTGCGTTTTCATCTGCATTCCCTGCTCACTCTGCTCAATTTTCCTAGCTGCTTGATTATTTGAATTGGAGGATAGAAAATGAGATTGACAATGTGGTGAGTTTTATCGTCATTTAGACATCGACCAACCATCCTCATTGATGATGCTAAGATTTAGCACCACCGGATAAGTGATAATGAGGTCAAACAGTAGTAACCATGGCAGCCATAGAGATGTGTAAGTGTATAAGTATGTAGAAGGGGATGAGTATAAGAGGAAATAAGACAATGATGTATAGTGGTTCAGCCAATTCGGCCTACATCCACTGTGAGTGTGTGATCCACTAAGTATGGGCAGTAATGGCCTTGGATACAATGCACATAAGCTCCTCTCTCTCTCTACTGTGTAGAGTTTTAGCTAGGGTTCCAATCAATTGATCTCCCCCTGTAGGGTTGTAGGTGATAAGTATATATAGATCTTGGGGGGTGTAGTGTACCCCCCAAGTATGCATGGTGCATGTGAATGATGATCTAACCAATCCCCTGTTGACACCTGTAGATACCAAATGATGAAATAATATTCCCTCACGTGAGGGTGTGATTTTGTTATAACGGTCTCCCATGTGCCATGTGAGCCTCACGTGCACTGTTCCACGCGTCTCCCAAACCACGCGCTGTGATGACGTCATCCTCGGCCTATGAGCCGAGGCCGAGGGAAAAGTTCCATGCAGTAATGAGTCTGTCCCAACCCTGGCCTCGTACTGTCGTACCCTCGGAGGGTCGTCCGAAGCCTGATGAAGGGTCGGACCCTGAGGGGTCGTCTGGAGTCTGGTGAAGGGTCGGCCCCCTGAGGGGTCGTCCGGAGCCTATGAAGGGTCGGCCCCCTGAGGGGTCGTTTGGAGCCTGGTGAAGGGTCGGCCCCCCTGAGGGGTCGTCTGGAGCCTGGTGAAGGGTCGTCCCCCTTGAGGGGTCATCTATTTGGAGGTAATCTTCAGCCAAGCCGAGGATATAAACGGGTATATCAATCACCCCCAGCTCTTAGCCATTGATGTTATTGATATGGCTGAGCGATAGTGTTGTAATTGGGATGCGTGTATGATCAGTTAGGTGAGTGACACATGGGCAAATACTCATTGATGATCCAATTTCCAAGGCATGGCGGCTGAACACTTTGCTTGGGGCTTTGTGCCCTAATGATGCCTTCCTAGTGGGATGTGTCCTGCCTTGGTCAATGAGCCCACTCATTACTAAGGTATTTAAGAGATTTTTGAACTCTCACTCTCTTCTTCTTTGCGCCCAAGCTTTCTCTCTCTAGCTTCCATCCTTCTTGTCATTTTGCAGCTTTTGAGCCTTCGACTTAGCAGCTTCACCCTTTCTTTTCAGGTAACCTTCCGCCTCCAGCGCCCTCTTCGCTTTCATTTCTTTTTTGCTTTTCTGTTTTAGGCTCGTAGGGCTTGATTTGGGTTGTTTTATAACTTTTCCGGCGACTGTCTTTTGAGTGTTCTTGAATTTCTTGAGTGTTCTTGAGCGTTCTTGAGTGAAAGTCGTTGATTCTCCTTGTTTTAATCCAAAAGTCTACTTTGGTCAACTGGACACTTGTTTGTAACTAAGTTTCCCAAATTTCTCCAAGTCTAGGGTCTCCCCCTTTAATGCTTAAGAGGCTTTATTGTTTAGTATCTGAATTCCCATCCTTGAGAGAGAAGCTCTTTGCAGAGATCCCACGAATAGAGGAAGAGGAAGAGAGGAGACGAGGGGCCGACCCTAACTGGGTACGATCCATCTTTCCCATTCCTCTAGCCACAATAAAACCATTTGAACCGTCTGAGTCTTGTGGGTCGTCCTCTCGTCCAGCCGAGAGTCATTCAAGTGAGATGGAGGAGAGAGCATCCTCGCCAACTTGCGCTGGAACCTCTGGTAGGAGAGAGACATCTGACCCAAGCCCAGGCCAAGAGGCCAAGGGTATGGTCCCCTCCGAGGCTGTCCCTGTGACAACCCTATCTCCCCATGCCTTTCAGATGGCCTTTCCCCAGGGCCCTCTGGCAGATGATGAGGCCGAGGGAGAGGGGACTGAAGACGAGGGCGATGATACAGATGACCAGGTTGATACCTCCCATGGATCGTCCTATATCTCCTCTGTTAGGGGTCGCGACCTCTTGATATGGAGGCATGCCTATGGAGTGCCCCCCAGCATAACTATGAGGGTTCCCTCTGAGTCTGAGAGGGTTTTTGATTGTGAAGAGGGAGAGGTTGCAGTTTATAAAAAAATGTTCAAGGTTGGTGTCAGATTCCCTTTGCATCCTGCCATCGTAGACATCCTGTCTGCCCTTGGTGTTGCCCCCTCTCAACTTCCTCCCAGCTCTTGGAGGACGATCCTGGGCTACATCTCCCTGTGGAAGAATGCTTTCACTGACGAGCCCTCGACCGACCTATTCTTGGCCTGCTACAATATCACCTCCTCATCCAAACAGCCTGGATACTATCATCTGGGGGCGAGGAGGTCTGAGAAGAAACTCCTACACGTTGCTGAAATAACGTTGCCAAAGCCGTTTATTGAAAATAAACTATTTAAGCAACTCCGAAAGTTTGTTGAAGAAACTCTTTACTTAAATCAAAAAGATTTTGAACACAAGATGTGTTAACAAAAATTATGTACGAGAAATGGACAAGATTTCATAACAAGTTTTAGTAAACAGTTTAAAATATTTTAAACTCAGCACACATCAGAATGGGATGAGAAGATGTAGAAATATTAATACTCAGGATTTTTAACGTGGTAAAACCTCAACCTTGAGGAAACATCCACGACTCCCTCTACGGAGTAAAACAAGAAACTATCACTAAAACAAATATGTGAGTTACAATCTATTTAACTAACATGCACACAATAACAAGTCTATACAAGTTCAGGATTATACCCTCTGGCGTCCTTTAACTTTTCTGCAGATCTTGATTGTTGATGTAGTCTTCTCAGGTTGTCAACTCTTCCTTTGTTTCAGCAGTATACGTCGACTTATGTTCACCAAATCTTATAGCCAACACTTTCAGTGTTTGTAGTGTGAAGATGTTTGTGAATAGTGTTCTATATCACATGCATGAACTCACACACACTTATATATACAAACAGTCCTAAACAAATTACATATAAAGTCTATATGCAGTGAGTTTGTTATTTTTCTTTCTTACAAAACCAAGAACCTTTTTGACCTTTCAATATAACCCAGATTCCACGGAGATCTTGCTTAAGAAATCGGACAATACCTTTTTTAATCTATTTTGAAAATATTTAGGAGATTGAAAACCCTCCAAGTGTGAATCCAACTAGGTCAGGTTAAGTTTTGTAAAAACAGAAACAGAAAAACATCTATTGTTGATTCTGAAGTAAGAAAATGTTTTAACAGAAAACAATCAACAACGAACTTCTCAAGATGAGAAATAAAATGCAACTAAGTGTGTTGTGACATGAAAAACTTCAGATCTATGATTTCTATTGAAACAGAAACAAGATCTGAGTAAGTGTCTAAGTTGGAAATAAGATTTTATGAACAAAAGGTTACAGCAACCCAGAAATCACTCAACTCGAACTCTCATAAACTCAAGAAACACTAAGGATGGTGTTTATTTGGTTTTGGTGTTTTTGGAGAGGTAAGTGGTTTAGGTTGAAGAAGATTTGATGAAGTTAGGGTTTCTAACTTGGCTCTCTGGTTTCTCTCTCTCTCTTCTCTCTTCTCTCTCTCTCTCTTCTCTCTTCTCTCTGAGAATTTTCAAAGTGGCAAAAGCTTTCGAAGGCTGAGATGAGAGGCCTTTAAATAGGAAGAGGAGAAGGTTCCAGACTATCGTTCAAAAACAACGTCTGAGATTGAGTCAAGCTCCTTTGACTTCAATCTAAGGGCTCACAACAGGCGGTGGATTAAACAGGCTGTGATTGGCTTAAAGGTTTACACGGGGATTCACTCAGGCGACATGCAGGCCATTGATAAGGGTTGATCCACGGGCTGTAAACATGCGAGGCTTTGTCTCTGTAAAGAAACACAACTCTGGCCAATCAGAGAGCAGCAAGTGTTGGCCATAGGACGAATGCAAACGCGCGTCCCAAATTAATTACAAAGCCAACCCTGGAGTCTCTGGCGCTTTCGGTTTCTACCCAGAGTAACTTTAGGCCAAAAAACACAACAATACATATTTAGATATTAACCCCAAGACTTTTTAAATCAAGTTTTAATTTAATAAAACCTTAATTAAAATATGTTTAAAATTCCCAAAAAATTAATAAAAATCAAATTGAGGGATTAAAACACACTCACCACATTAATACACATAAAGGTGCAATATGATATGCAAGTATTAAGTTCTAAGTGTGTGAGTGATGGCTATAGTCTCAGGATCATTACAAGATGAATAAGAGAAGATGCAAACCAATCTCTGAGGCTCTTTGGTTTCTAGGATGGACACAATTTTGTCACAATTTTCAAACTAGATGAGCTCTTATACAGTCTAGACTCAAATGAGTCAAAAGTATAAGGGCTTCAATCTCCCCCTTTGGAAATATGAGATAAAATCTCCTTTGAGTCATCTAGAACTCGTAGGGCGACAACAAATAAGAAAAACCTATTCCTATAAAAGTTCTATCTACCCAAATCCTAGAAAGCAAAAATTACATAACTCAACTATATACAGTTTAACATCCTATTATTACAATAGAGAATGATTGTAGAAGAAGAATACCTGCAAAGAATTACTAAGATCAAGCTGTTTAGTATATGCAGAGATAGACTCAAATTTCTCCCCCATTTTGTCTCCAATGGACAAAGGGAAGGAACTTGGAAAAATATAACTGGTATTTACTCAACACAAATCATACCAATAGATTTACGTAAAGAAATGAATCTATTATAATCAAGAGGTTTGGTAAACAAATCTGCAAGTTGTAGATCAGTAGGAAGATAATTGATTTCTAATTCCTTGGTTTCAACTAATTCACGAATAAAGTGATGTCTTATTTTAATGTGCTTAGTTCGCGAGTGTTGAACTGGGTTCTTAGAAATATTAATCGCACTTTGATTATCACAATAGAGATGAAGTGTGGGTTCTAGAATACCATAATCACTTAGCATTTGTTTAAGCCACAATAATTGGGCACATTAGCTACCAGCGGCTATGTATTCAGATTCAGCAGTCGAGAGAGATGTGCAGTTCTGTTTTTTACTACTCCATCCTACCAAGTTATTACCAATATAACAACATGTGCCCGAAGTGCTTTTACTATCATCAGTACAACCAGCCCAATCAGCATCTGTGTACCCAATAATAGTGCTCGGTGTGTCATTCGTGTACCAAATTCCTAAATTTAGAGTGCATTTAACATATTTAATTATCCGTTTAACAGAGTTTAAATGGCTCTCTTTGGGGTTGTTTTGATAGCGGGCACAAACACACACAGCATACATGATATCAGGACGCGAGGCAGTCAGATAGAGTAATGTGCCAATCACACTACGATATAAAGTAGGATCTACAGATTAGCCATTTTCATCTTTAGACAATTTTTCTGTAGTACTCATAGGCGTTTTAGCACTTTTAGCACTCTCGAGGAAAAATTTCTTAACTATCTCTAATGCGTACTTAGTCTGCGAAAGAAACAATCCATCTGGTTGTTGTTTGACTTGGAGGCCTAGGAAGAACTGTAACTCCCCCATGAGGGACATCTGAAATTCCTTACTCATAATTTCAGCAAAAGATTTTACTTCTGAGGTAGAAGTAGATCCAAATATGATATCGTCTACATAGATCTGAGCGATAGTAATGTGTTTGCCAAAATGTTTGACAAATAAGGTTTGGTCATTTCCACCTCTTTTGAAACCTTTATCCAGCAGAAAACTGGACAGGCGCTCATACCAAGCTCTAGGAGCTTGCTTACGACCATATAAAGCCTTTTTCAACCGAAATACATGATTAGGAAAATTAGGGTTAATGAAGCCTTTAAGTTGTTCTACATAGGTTTCCTCGGCAAGAATTCCATTAAGGAACACAGATTTAACATCCATTTGATATGATGTAAAATGCATGTGACAAGCTATAGCAAGAAGCATACGAACTGATTCTAAACGAGTAACAGGAGCAAACGTCTCATTAAAATCAAGTCCTTCTATTTGGGAATAACCTTGAGCAACTAGTCTAGATTTATTTCTAATTATCATTCCATTTTCATCAGTTTTATTTTTGAAAATCCAACGAGTACCAATAACCTTTTTGTGATCAGGACGTGGAACAAGATACCATACATCATGAATGACAAATTGTAAAAGTTCATCCTGCATAGCAGAAATCCAGTGAGAGTCATTCAATGCCTCATTTACATTCTTTGGTTCCACAAGAGAAACAAAGCATGCATAAAGAGCATAATTTCAATGTTGGGATCTTGTACGTACTGGCTCACTAGGGTTACCAACTATGTTGTTTATGGGATGATCTTTAGAAACCCAGTTAGGTACTTCAGGTGACTCAATAGGTAATGAATTATCTATTTCAGAAGAGTCATTTTCTAAAATATTTGACGATTCTTCTTCTATAGTTAATTCACTAGTCTTGCTTTCTACAGTAGTGTCACTAACAATTACATTTATGGATTCCATTAAGGTTTTAATGCGAAGATTATATACCCGATAAGCTCTACTGTTAGGTGAATATCCTAAGAATATGGCTTTATCTCCCCTACTCTCAAATTTAGATAAGTGTTCCCTATCTTTGCACACATAGCAGGTACTACCAAAGGTTCTAAGGTACTTAAGATTAGGCTTTTTATTGTACCAAAGTTCATAAGGGTTTTGTTTGGAATTCTTTCTAAGATAGACCCTATTAATAAGATGGCAAGCTGTACGAATAGATTCTACCCAAAAATACTTAGGTAAATTCTTGGCATGGAGCATGACACGTGCCATCTCTTGAAGAGTTCGATTCTTTCTCTCAGCTATACCATTTTGTTGAGGGGTCTTAGGAGCACTGAACTCATGTTTGTAACCATTATAGTCACAATATTCTATAATACCAGTGTCTTTGAATTCACCACCTCTATCACTTCGGATTCTATTCACTTGAGTGTATTTCTCATTCTCAATCCGTAAAAGAATTTTTAAAAAAGTTTGGAAAGTATCGGATTTCTGTTTTAAGAAAGCTACCCAAGTGAATCTGGTGAAGTCATCTACCATAACTAAGATATAACTGTGTCCACAAAGACTAACAGTTTGAGAAGGACCCATTAGGTCCATATGGATGAGTTCTAAGGGATTAGAGGTAAGGATATCTTTAACCCTTTTATGAGGTGCTTTAACAATTTTTCCTTCTTGACAGGGACCACAAACAATATTATGAATGGGTTTAATTTTTGGAATTCCCCTAACTATTTGTTGAGAGGACAATGTACTTAAATTTTCGTAATTAATGTGACCCATTCTGTTATGCCATATCTCATTGTCATCCATTCTGGCAACATTACAGATTTCAGAACTAGACATGACAGTATAACAATTGTCAGGAGTCCTGAATCCTGTAATTAAGCATTCTCCCTTTTCATTTAAAATCTTGCAATTGTTCTTTGAAAAGGTAACAGTATAGTTTGAGTCACAAAATTGCGAAATGCTAAGTAAATTAGCCTTAAGACCTTTAACTAAGAGAACATTTTCAAGAACAGGAAGTCCTTTTTCTTTAAGAGTTCCTTTGCCTATGATCTGGGATGATACTCCATCACCAAAAACAACTTTTCCTCCATCAAAGATGGTTTTATTTAAAAGTTTTGTATCATCACCTGTCATATGCTTGGAACATCCAGAATCCAAATACCAACCAGAAGATGTAAGTTCAGCTTTTAAGGCAAAAATAACAATATTACACTTCATCTGGGGTACTATATCATCTTTTCTAACCCAAATTGCTCTGGTTTTCTGTTTGCGCTTGTTTGCTCTCACTTGGTAAAATTTGCGAGCATTAGATTTTTGTTGAAAAACATTTTGCGCATGATTTTGAGTAAATGTAAACACCTGAGCATTTGATTTAGAGAAGTTTCTAGGATTCCTTCTAGTGAATGTCCTTTTAGGTTTAGTCTTTCTATTCCTATAGTTGGAGTTTTTGTCTAGTGGCCTGGGAAGGACATAGTTGTTACGAATCCTCCTAGAATAGTTAAAGTTTTGATACATGGAAGTATTGTAGATAGGCTTAATCAGTCTCCTATCATAGCAATCATCGAAAGAATGTCCGTATATATCACAATAGGAGCAATAAAGATTGCTCAGAATGGGGTTTACCTTAGGAAAGTCTCTAAACAAAGGTTTTGAGAGATTTTGAGGCTGAATTTTATTCCTAGGTAGCACAGGTTTGAAAGCAGGTTCACTTTTCCTAATTGGGGGGCAGACATATTTTCCCTTTGGTAAACTTTCATGCTTAGAGCAACTTGCATCTCCAGTGTTAGTGTTTTGACGATCAAACTCAGTTTTTTAAGTGAATGAAAGTCTGGACATGTTTCAATAGGTCTTTTGCCTCCTGACACAAATTTGATAGGTTCAATATTTAGTGTTTGTGTCTTCAAATTGGGGAAAAACCCTATACTAGTTCGATCATCAGAATTGGTTTTAGATTCAGCAACGAATTCCTCAAAACATTTAGAGTTGTTTTCAAATTTTGTAAATTTTTTGAACACAGTTGCTGTCTTTTCTTTGGTTTGTTCCAATTCTAATAATGTCCCTTTGTATTTTTTCTCCAGAATTTCATTAGCTTCAGTCAAAGTTTTCAGTTTTTCATCAAACACTTTGATATCACTTTCATGAGACATGCATTGAGTAGTATACTCTTCAGCATTCAGTTTTACCATCAGGCTTAGATCCTCTAACTTTTTGGTAAGATCTTTCACAATCTTTTCTAGTCTAGTGCTTTTCTTAAGAGTTTTGGCATATAGAGTGTGAATGTCTGGGAGATCTTCATTATCTGAGTCACTAAGTGAGGTGTGTGAAGTGACCCCTAAGGTTTCATTTCTTAAACTCAGGCACCCATTGGCATTAGCAGTATCGATTCCCCTTTGACTCACACATCCCGAGGAAGAAGTATTAAAGTTCTCAGTAAGTAAAGCATCTAAACCAGTTAAAGTATGATTCAAGGCAACAGAACTAGAATTACTAGGCTTGTCCTCACTATCAAGCACAGGCATATCATCATTATATATGATTTTGGCAAAGAAGGATAAACAAGGATCAAAGCCATCAGATGTCTCAGGTTCCTCATTTTCAGAGTCACTTGAGTCATCCCATGTTTTGCAGATGTTGGCTCTAGAGTGTTTGTTTTGGGTATTTAAATGAACTCTACAGTCTTGAGCAATGTGTCATAGTTTACCACATCTATAGCATTCAGTCTTCTTGAGGTCTCTGTGAGGTCTTGTGTTGTCCTTGTTCTGTTTGTCATGAGGTTTCTCATGAGACTTGTGATTTGAAGGAGTTGGATAATTAGACTTGCCCTGTCTATTTGCAATACTGTTTCTAAATTTAACAATTTTCTTAAATTATTTTGACATTAGGGAAATCTGATTATCTAGACTTTTTAAGTCACAGTCCTCATCAGAATCATTACTAGGAGTGTTTAACTCAGGCTTAGTCATCTTAGAAGTAAAGCTAAGATTGGAATTGGTATGTTTCCTATGAGTATGGGTCAATTGTTTCTTAAATTCCAATTCCATTTCCACAGTTCTTAATTTACTACTGAGTAATTCAGGAGTGAGATTTATATCACACATTTCCTCAATAGCATATCTTTTATTGTCAAATTTCTATGGTAATGATCTCAGAATTTTAGACACAATTTCTTGTCTATCATAAGTTATACCATTAGCATGCAGTTTAGTGACAATATCAGTCAGGTTCATATAGAAGTCATCAAAAGACTCAGATTCAGACATGATTAAGGAATTATACTCTTGAATTAACATCTGAATTTTAGCAGCCTTAACCCCAGAGTCTCCTTCATGGGCAGTAATCAGGGTATCCCATGCTTCCTTAGAAGTGGTACAAGATGAGATTCTTTTGAACTCATGTTCATTTATAGACATAAATATAGCATTCTTTCCTTTATTATTATTGCTAGAAACTTGTTTCTCTTCTTGAGTAAACTCACTTAATATTTTCTTAACCCTCTCAGTGCTTCCTTCAGTGGCTGGTTTAGTAGGATAAAATTATCCATTTTCAATAATGTCCCAGACATCATCTCCCAGAGTTCCTTGAATGAAAGCAATCATCCTTACTTTCCAGTAAGAAAAATTGGTTCCATCAAAGACTGGAGGTCTGGTCAAGTTACCATATCTTTCATTTTTCTCGTCCATGATTGATTTTGAGAAAACAGTTTCAGAAACTCAGGATCTTTTTGAAAAACTTCACCAAAAGCTCTGATACCAATTGAAATAACGTTGCCAACGCCGTTTATTGAAAATAAACTATTTAAGCAACTCCGAAAGTTTGTTGAAGAAACTCTTTACTTAAATCAAAAAGATTTTGAACACAAGATGTGTTAACAAAAATTATGTACGAGAAATGGACAAGATTTCATAACAAGTTTTAGTAAACAGTTTAAAATATTTTAAACTCAGCACACATCAGAATGGGATGAGAAGATGTAGAAATATTAATACTCAGGATTTTTAACGTGGTAAAACCTCAACCTTGAGGAAACATCCACGACTCCCTCTACGGAGTAAAACAAGAAACTATCACTAAAACAAATATGTGAGTTACAATCTATTTAACTAACATGCACACAATAACAAGTCTATACAAGTTCAGGATTATACCCTCTGGCGTCCTTTAACTTTTCTGCAGATCTTGATTGTTGATGTAGTCTTCTCAGGTTGTCAACTCTTCCTTTGTTTCAGCAGTATACGTCGACTTATGTTCACCAAATCTTATAGCCAACACTTTCAGTGTTTGTAGTGTGAAGATGTTTGTGAATAGTGTTCTATATCACATGCATGAACTCACACACACTTATATATACAAACAGTCCTAAACAAATTACATATAAAGTCTATATGCAGTGAGTTTGTTATTTTTCTTTCTTACAAAACCAAGAACCTTTTTGACCTTTCAATATAACCCAGATTCCACGGAGATCTTGCTTAAGAAATCGGACAAGACCTTTTTTCAATCTATTTTGAAAATATTTAGGAGATTGAAAACCCTCCAAGTGAGAATCCAACTAGGTCAGGTTAAGTTTTGTAAAAACAGAAACAGAAACAGAAAAACATCTATTGTTGATTCTGAAGTAAGAAAATGTTTTAACAGAAAACAATCAACAACGAACTTCTCAAGATGAGAAATAAAATGCAACTAAGTGTGTTGTGACATGAAAAACTTCAGATCTATGCTTTCTATTGAAACAGAAAAAAAATCTGAGTAAGTGTCTAAGTTGGAAATAAGATTTTATGAACAAAAGGTTACAGCAACCCAAAAATCACTCAACTCGAACTCTCATAAACTCAAGAAACACTAAGGATGGTGTTTATTTGGTTATGGTGTTTTTGGAGAGGTAAGTGGTTTAGGTTGAAGAAGATTTGACGAAGTTAGGGTTTCTAACTTGGCTCTCTGGTTTCTCTCTCTCTCTTCTCTCTTCTCTCTCTCTCTCTTCTCTCTTCTCTCTGAGAATTTTCAAAGTGTCAAAAGCATTCGAAGGCTGAGATGAGAGGCCTTTAAATAGGAAGAGGAGAAGGTTCCAAACTATCATTCAAAAACAACGTCTGAGATTGAGTCAAGCTCCTTTGACTTCAATCTAAGGGCTCACAACAGGCGGTGGATTAAACAGGCTGTGATTGGCTTAAAGGTTTACACGGGGATTCACTCAGGCGGCATGCAGGCCATTGATAAGGGTTGATCCAAGGGCTGTAAACATGCGAGGCTTTGTCTCTGTAAAGAAACACAACTCTGGCCAATCAGAGAGAAGCAAGTGTTGGCCATAGGACGAATGCAAACGCGCGTCCCAAATTAATTATAAAGCCAACCCTGGAGTCTCTGGCGCTTTCGGTTTCTACCCAGAGTAACTTTAGGCCAAAAAACACAACAATACATATTTAGATATTAACCCCAAGACTTTTTAAATCAAGTTTTAATTTAATAAAACCTTAATTAAAATATGTTTAAAATTCCCAAAAAATTAATAAAAATCAAATTGAGGGATTAAAACACACTCACCACATTAATACACATAAAGGTGCAATATGATATGCAAGGATTAAGTTCTAAGTGTGTGAGTGATGGCTATAGTCTCAGGATCATTACAAGATGAATAAGAGAAGATGAAAACCAATCTCTGAGGCTCTTTGGTTTCTAGGATGGACACAATTTTGTCACAATTTTCAAACTAGATGAGCTCTTATACAGTCTAGACTCAAATGAGTCAAAAGTATAAGGGATTCAGTGGCTCAAACTTCCAAGCACGATTGGAAAAAGATATTCTTCATTATCTCTGGGGAGTGGGAGTTCACCGCCGATGGTCCGAGGGTCCCCAGAAGATGGTCTAACCCTTCCATGAAGGCCAGGTCAGACCGTGGACTTAGTCTGGAGGAGAAGGACATCATTGAGTATCTCAGAGGATGAGGGAGAGAGGGTGAACTTCCAAAATTTGAAGACCTAATGACCCCTCGGTTCCTCAAAGAAGCTGGTCTGAGGATCGGCCCTCTGACAAAACTATGTGAGTTATACTGAACGTTTTCCATTCTTTACTTATTTTTGAAGTGTTTCCTCTTTATCTTTGCATTTTTCTAACGTGTCATCCTCTTTCCAGGTCGTCCTGTAGGTATATCAGACTATCTTTGGGAAATGACTTCTCCCAGCTTATTATCAGGCTTGGACAAGAAGAAAGGAAAGGAGCCTCATCAGGCTCTGAGGAAGACGAAGGTCGATGGGCCGACGTATGTGGAGCTGACCACCTATAGCCACAAAAGGAAGGAGCATGAAGCCCCTGTTGACCCTCGGTCGGATTCTCGGACGTGGGCCAGGGTCGAAGCATCTGAAGGGACTGCTTCTTCTTCCAGCATGGGGGCCTTCTGGTCTCAAAAGTTGGCACATCTGAGGGACGAGCCCTCATCACTCATTACAAACTTGAGGGCAGCCAAGGCCTCAATGTTTTCTGCACCCTCGACCGCTGATTACGAGTTCCTGTCCAAGATGCCTCCTGCCAAAGTGTACGACTATGGTCTGTACGCCCTTGCACAGGTATTGGTCTGGACCCACTCCTTAAGTTTCATTCTTTCAACAACTGTTTCCTCAGCCTCTTGACATCAGTTTATTTTCCTTGTGCAGTTTGTGTGCGCTTTTACCTCGGCAACAAAATGGATGGCTGAAAATCAGGAGAAATTCCATGACGCCGAGAGGGCCATCCAGCATGAGGCCTACCTGCAGGCTGATTTAGATACTGCAAAGGACGAGTTGGAAAGTACCAGGACTGAGCATGCAAGGATCCTGGCCCAGCTGATGAGGCAACACGACGAGGACATTAAGGCTAAGGAATTTCTTATCAAGGAAAAGGACGAGGCCTTGACCAACATGGAGGCAAAGTACAAGACTGATCTTGAAGCAGCCATCAAGAAAGCCGAGGCTGATGCTGTTGAGGCTTATAAAATTTCTCACGAGTTTCAAGGCTTCGGCCTTGAATATTTGGAGAGAGGAATCAGGACTGCCTGCCGGTGGGTCGTCCTCAGGTTTGGTGATGTCATCTCCTCGGTCCGCCCTTCGATTGAAGCAGTCAGATTGGACGACCCTATGATTGCCGAGGCTCTGACTTATGTAGAATCACAAGTGCAGGTTGAAGGGGTCGGCACATCTGAGGATCAGCCTGTTATGGTCATTGAGGAAACCCCTCTGGTGGATGTTGAGGCTCTGCCCTCCGATATTGTCCCATAGGGTGGCTCTCTGTAGCCCATACCCTCTTAGTGTAATTATCATTTTTGTGCTCTCTTTTGTAAAACACTTGATTAATACTATCATCTCCTTTATTGTCTTCCTTATTTGCTTTTTGTATGATTTGTGTTATGAATTTTTTTTTTGTATAATCACTAACCTCTCCCTCGTCTTTCTTGAGGGTGAACGAGGGGTCATCCCCTGCGTTGGCCCTCACTATAGCCGAGGAGTCAAATTAGCAAACTAATGGTTTTAATATTTTCCCTCGTCTTTCTTGAGGACAGTGGTGGGGTCGTCCCCTCCACTGGCCCTCATTATAGCCGAGGAGTCAAATTACCAAACTAATGGTTTTTAATGAAGTTTTCCCTCGTCTTTCTTGAGGACAGTGGTGGGGTCGTCCCCTCCACTGACCCTCATTATAGCCGAGGGATCAACTTACCAAATTAATGGTTTTTAACAAAGTTTTCCCTCGTCTTTGTTGAGGATAGTGGTGGGGTCGTCCCCTCCACTGGCCCTCATTATATCCGAGGGTTCAACTTACCAAATTAATGGTTTTTAACAAAGTTTTCCCTCGTCTTTCTTGAAGACAGTGGTGGGGTTGTCCCCTCTACTGACCCTCATTATAGCCAAGGGATCAACTTACCAAATTAATGGTTTTAATAAAGTTTTCCCTCGTCTTTCTTGAGGACAGTGGTGCGGTCGTCCCCTCCACTATGGTCTATCAAGACCTTACAACACTACTGATAGTATTTCTTCAAATGATCTGCATTCCAGGGGTTGGAAAAAGGTTCCCCTTCTAGGTTTTCTAGCCTATAGGTCCCAGGGACGACTTCATCGATGACCCTATATGGGCCATGCCAATTAGGATGGAGCTTGTTGGCCTTTTGCAAAGTCTTATTGAGGACCAGGTCCCCCACTGCGATAGGCCTCTGTTTCACCCTCTGATTGTAAAACCTTGTGGTCCTCTGCTGGTAGGCTGCCTGCCTTATCTCAGCGTCCTCCCTCCTTTCCTCAATTAGGTCTAAGTCGAGTCTCCTCTCTTTCGCATTTTTCTGGGGGTCATACATTTGGAGTCTATGCGTAGGAAACTCAGTCTCGGTGGGGATGACGGCTTCTGAGCCATAAGCTAGCATGAATGGGGTCTCTTCGGTAGAGGTCCTCACTGTCGTCCTGTATACCCACAGCACGGCATATAACTCCTCGGCCCATCTTCCTTTTGCCTCCTCAAGCCTATTCTTGATTCCATCTAGGATTGTCCTATTTGTAACTTCTGTTTGCCCATTGGCCTGAGGTTGGCCTGGGGTGGAAAAAAAATATTTGGTACTCACCCTTTCACAATACTTCTGTAAAGACGTATTCTTGAACTGAGTCCCGTTATTCGAGATGAGGGTGTTGGGGAGACCATATCTGCTTATAATATTTTTCCAGATGAACTGGAAGGTCTTCTGCTCTGTGATCGTCACCATCGGCTCTGCTTCCACCCATTTTGAAAAATAGTCAATGGCTACGATGAGGAACCGATAGTTATTGATGGCCCTAGGCAAGGGTCCTACTAGGTCAATTCCCCACACTGCAAATGGCCAAGGGGATGTAATGGAAGTAAGAGGCTGATGGGGCTGGTGAGGGATGATGGCAAATCTTTGACATTTGTCACACTTTTTTACATATGCCGCTGCGTCTTTCCCCAAGGTCGGCCACCAGTACCCCTGGGTGATCACCCTCTTCGCTAAGGATCTTCCCCTGATGTGGCTTGAGCACGATCCTTCGTGCACATCTTGCAAACTGGAAGGGACTTCTGAGGGATGCACACATCTAAGTAAGGCGAGCAAAAACCCCTTTTTGTACAAGGTGTCTCCGATGACAGTGAATTTTGCAGCCCTGTACCTCAGCTTCTTCCTTTCTTGCCTTGCTTCTGGCATCTCCCCCTCTTTAATGTACCTGATCAGAGGGTCCATCCACGAAGCTTCCTGAGAAATATTTAGGCAATTGCTAAGTGTTCCCTCAATGTCTTTAATAGTTGGCCGAAGCAAAATTTCTACAGGGACCGTCCTCCTGATGTCTGTCTTCGTTGCCGAGGCCAACCTAGCAAGGGCATCAGCACGGCCATTGTCGAGCCTAGGTATCCTATTTAATTTCACTTATCTGAAGCCCTTCAGTATCTACCTCACCTTCTCAAGGTACCTAGCCATCCTCTTGTCCTTTGCCTCATAAGCTCCTAGTATCTGATTCACTACTAGCCTCGAATCACTGTGGACCAAAATTTGGCCGACACTAAGAGACTTGGCCAAGGAGAGGCCCGCTATCAAGGCCTCATACTCGGCCTCATTGTTGGAGGCCTTAAAATTGAACCTCAGTGCGTACTCAATGTCTGTGCCGTCGGGTGCTAATAATATCAGTCCAGCTCCGCTCCCGCTTTTGCAAGAGGACCCATCGACGAACAGACCCCACATGGTGTGTTCTTCTGAGAAACTTCCCTCGATGAGTGACCCCTGTCTAAAGAGATATATCCCCTCTTCATTTTCAACCACTTTCCTTCTAGCGGTGCTCGTCTCAGCCTTATCTTTAGGCGTGTCGGCGAGCTCACCCTGTCGGGTATCTATCTTCCTGAGGCCCTCATCCTCAGCTTCATCATCTTCCCAAGTAAACTCAGCCATGAATTTCGCCAGCGCTTGCCCCTTAATGGCCGTCCTAAGCTTATGCACTATGTTAAACTCCCCTAGCTCTATAGCCCAGGCCATTAGCCTGCCTGATTTTTCTGGCTTGTGTAAGACCTGCCTGAGAGGAGAGTCGGTGAGGATGACCATTGTATGGGACTGGAAGTACGGATTCATCTTCCTTGAGGCATGGATCAAGGCGTAGGCTAACTTCTCCATCCTCGGGTATCTTTGCTCTGCCCCCTGGAGTGCCTTGTTGTTAAAATACACAGGCTTCTGTATCCCGTCTTCGTCTCTCACAATGGCTGCACTGATGGCCGTCTCTCACAGTTTGTTCCCACAGACGACGCCAAACTGATGATGCTAAGATTTAGCACCACTGGATAAGTGATAATGAGCTCAAACAGTAGTAACCATGGCAGCCATAGAGATGTGTAAGTGTATAAGTATGTAGAAGGGGATGAGTATAAGAGGAAATAATACAATGATGTATAGTGGTTCAGCTAATTTGGCCTATATCCACTGTGAGTGTGTGATCCACTAAGTATGGGCACTAATGGCCTTGGATACAATGCACATAAGCTCCTCTCTCTCTCTACAGTGTAGAGTTTTAGCTAGTGTTCCAATCAATTGATCTCCCCCTATAGGGTTGTAGGTGACAAGTATATATAGGTCTTGGGGGGTGTAGTGTACCCCCCAAGTATGCATGGTGCATGTGAATGATGATCTAGCCAATCCCCTGTTGACACCTGTAGATGCCAAATGATGACATAATATTCCCTCACGCGAGGGTGTGATTTTGTTATAACGGTCTCCCATGTGCCATGTGAGCCTCACGCGCACTGTTCCACGCGTCTCCCAAACCACGCGCTGTGATGACTTCATCCTCGGCCTATGAGCCGAGGCCGAGGGCAAAGTTCCATCCAGTAATGAGTCTGGCCCAATCCTGGCCTCGTACTGTCGTACCCTCGGAGGGTCGATCGGAGCCTAATGAAGGGTCGGCCCCTGAGGGGTCGTCTGGAGTCTGGTGAAGGGTCGGCCCCCTGAGGGGTCGTCCGGAGCCTGTGAAGGGTCGGCCCCCCTGAGGGGTCGTCTGGAGCCTAGTGAAGGGTCGGCCCCTCTGAGGGGTCGTCTGTTTGGAGGTAATCTTCAGCCAAGCAGAGGATATAAACGGGTATATCACTCATCTTTCCTTAATTATGTTTCTTTGATTATATGCATTATATGGTTATCATTTACTTCGTTGATCTTTGGTTTCTTGAAGCTAAATACTATGGAAGAATAATGATTCTCGAGAATGTTAGAAGTGTTCCCCCTAAATAAACTCAAACATTATTTTAGATATTAAAGTGTGGGGTTAACTGTGGAAATTACACAAGTTGAAAGAAGTTTAGGAAACCTCTATCATAATGCAGTCGATATTTTTAACTTCATTGCTAATTTTACTGGATCCTTTTAGAGAAACCGATTGTTCCTGTTGAGTTTTATAGAGGTCTTTGAGATTCACACCTTGTAGGAATGTCAGGTTACTCAAGAGAGGTAGTTTACGATTGCTATTACCAGAAATTTATATACAATTCTATTCTTTCTATTACATAATATCTGAGTTAATTATGACACTAAGTTTTCCCACTTACCTTTCCACTTATCGTGTAAACTTTTCTAGGGTCTTCCTCTTATTCATATTGGCTTAGGGCTCGGCACATTTGACAAAGCATCTGTAAGGATATTGAAACTTCTATTATTTAGCCTTCCCAATTTTATGTTTGAAATTTAAAATTAAGTACTATTTATTGTGGACATTAATATGATACTATCCAAGACTTTTCACCTTGATATTTGAAACAAGATGTTTTTCTTTCCAATGTTAAGTATGCATTTCTTTGTGTTATGGGAAGATTTTCTCATAGTGTGTGATATATATCAGCATCGTTAATTTTGTTCTCTCTCCATTTTAGGTTCATTACTATGTTCAGTCACACATCCAAATGAATGAGTACAGAGATCGCGTGATAATGGTAATTATAGTTTACACATACTTGAGGTTGTTTTGATCATATAGTTTACCTTATATCTTTTCTTGTAGATTGACTAGTCCTTCTGATGTAGCTTTATGCAACGAAGAAGTTTGTTCAACATATTAGTACCTATGATATGACTGGTCTAAAGCTTTAAACGCTGAACCAAATCAAGGTATGACTTTGTACTTGGGGGTATAATAAACGAGTTTGGGTGAGTTGAACACTATGTTGCTCTAGATTGCTCTTAAAATTTTAACAATATGTTCAAGCTTGGCTCATTAATTTCACAAACCGAGCTCAAATGAGATTTTATTTGAACGAACATGAGCTGAGCTTGACTACCTAGTTTTTCTATTCTTATTTTCATTCTTTCTTAATTTGAGTATTAAATTTTAAGCCGAGCTTAAAAATTTTCAAGCTTGACTCATTTGTTTTACAAAATGATCTCAAATGCGCTCTTACCCAAATGAGCTGGAGCCCATCTCGAGTAGCTTCATTATTTTACAGCCCTATTTGCACTGCATAACCTTGTTATGTTGTTCTTATTTAAACCATGGGAACACTCCTCCTCTTTCTCTTTATTCCCTATCAACTACGCTGATAGTTTCCATATTTTTTCTCATTTAATACAAAATACATCCTAGACAACTTCGGTAATGTTTGAATGATTCACAAAAGTTTTTTAGATACTATATTGTCATTCAATGTTCACTATTAGGATTGTAATCTAATAAATATTCGTAGGCCCCTCTTAAGTTCACACACTAGTTATCTTCTGGTACCGCGTACTAATTAGCTCATCCCATTAAATCTTGTGTTTGGTAGCTTATATCATTCTCACTTCATAATTGCTACAGCTATTGACTGTTATATCTACCATTGATGACTTGAATTATCCAAAGAAGATAGATATATATTACATTGTTAATGCCCTATACATATTTTTAGCATACTGGAAGGTTCAACTCTATCCTCACATTTGACTAGAGATTTCAATGCATCTTTTTCGATTAAATGTACCCCATGAACAGACTGTAGCTTTAAACATTACAGGTTGTGAAGACTCTTCTGCTAGGAAGAATGAGAAAGAAAATCCAGGTGCTTCCAGTTTGTGGAAGAGAGTAACTATTGAAGGTAAGCCAGCCTTTTCACATCATAAGTTTTAAACAACCTTTTATTATAAACATATTTATTTTTTGATATGTTTATAAGATACATATCATTTTTTTAACTTCATACTTGTAAATTATTGCACTATTGTATAATGTAATGTCATTTTCAGTTCGATAATTCTGGTGTTTTATATAGCGAGTGTTTTTCTTCTTAATCTATGTTTTTGTTCGATGGTCATAATTGTCAAATGGTATTCTGTGTTGACTACCAATTACAATCTTTAGTATCTTGGAGTCATCTTATATTTTGTATCAGCATGGATCCTTTTAATAAATTCGAATACAAAAGTAAAATTCTTGAGAAATGGGATATACATGTAATCATTTTATGCATAGTCAATTTGGTACCACATTATGAAATAACTTATGGTGGTAATAGATTGTTGAGATGGATGATTTTAAACAGAGTATTGAGTATATTCCATCCCATCAACGGTGTTGAAGATATTTTGTAATGATCAACTAAGTAGGTGGTTGCTACACTTGGTGGAGTTCATCCCGGTTTTCTGGCATTGTTCGCCTTAGAACTCACCAATCACTCTCTAAATTCTTATGATGGGCTAATTTTATTTTAACTTACCATTTAGGTACAAGATGCTACCTTCTTTAAGTCCAAGAAGATCACTGACTTTATTCCTCTTATGAGCGGAGAGGCTACCTAGATAAAATCTACTCTTGTCATTATCGATGAACTGCCCAAACGCTCTTCCACAAAGATCAAGAAAAATGAGAATATTGGATAGAGAATTAGTTTCATATCAGTGGTATCGATGAACTTCCAGATAAAATCTACTCTCATCATTTCCTCCCAATGAGTTTGTTAATTTGCGATGAGAGTTTGGATGACCTGTTGAAGAGAGTTAATTTTGGAGGGATTTGTTCTTGTGATTAATGACCTTTGAGAACATCATTGCGTCGAAAAACATCAAACAAGTGGACTTAGTTGGCGAGGTATTGTATGATTTCATATAGGAGAGGAGTAAAGGAGACATGTTACGTGACTAACTAGTGAGGAAAGTCTATTGGGATTAGTTTGTAGTTCTATTAGAATTAATCTATGCATTCCCTATTTTTTCTCTCTTTGAATTCTCTCTTTAGTTTTAATCCGTCACTAGGAGCTTCCCTTTTTCTAAGAGTCTGTTAAGCAACAACTTCCGCTTTATATTTATTTAAGTGTTAATACAAATAAATAAGGAAAGAATAAAATTTAGAGATTTATCTCCACGAGGTTTCTACCCTCAAAATAGTATTTATTTCCCTTTTTCTTTATGCTATGTTCTTCTCTGTTCTTGTATTGCTTCTTGTTTGCAATTGCAGGTTAAAGCAAGTTCCATAACAGTGGTATCAAAGCTTCTTTATTGAAACTTATGGCTAATCAAGCCTTCCTATGTAAAAAATAGAGGAAGAGAGCCAACTCCACTCAAACATTTGATTAGAGTAAATCCAGATGAAGCAACCATAACCATTTTAGCTCTTATAAGATGGTGTATAGATGATTTAGCTCTCATATGTGCAAAAGATGATACAATTGTTGAAGCCAAACTGAGGCAGACGTTTGGAGGATAAATAAGGAATGACCTCATAAATTACAAGAACTTTGATCATACTTAATAGAAAAATATGTCGGTTGTTACATTTGGTATTAGTGCAAGGTCTAGATCATGAGGGTTATGAGTCTGTTATAGCTTTCGATGTCCCGATCATTTATACTTTATGTTTATTTGTACTATTTAGACTTTGGGGGTGACATACATTATATTCTTATCTTTTGAGATGACAAATACTAAAATAGTATGAGTTAAGAGAAATGTTTGGTTACTAGTACCTCGAGTTAGGCTAGGCAAGGACATACTATTTTTGGGGTCGATGAGTTAACAACAATCATTCTGGTATCTATTACGACCGTAATTGAGTTGAGTAGGCTGAGGTTAGAGGACCAAGGGTCTCAATAACAAGGATTTGCCACATCATCATGGGATAACCTTCGTATCTTATTGCGGATGGATTGATACGGGAGATGTGGAGTTAAGGGATAGTATATATATCACATGTTTACTTGGTTTTGGTTATATGAAAGCTATTACATAAGGGCGACTTCACATTTTCTAATAGCGGACGTTGTGGTGAAACCACCTAATCGCATAGAGAATTGATGGCGCCTATAATTATGGAATTCCTTAGTTGAGGGTTAATATGTATTCCTAACTTTAACATAGTCGAGGACGTGATCGTGATCGTCGAGGCATAGTCGAGGACGTGATCGTCCAAGTTGACACTTTCTACTTCCCGGTAGACTTTGTCATTTGGGACACGGAGCCCTCATTTAACTGGAGTAACCATGTTCCCATCATCCTTGGGCGCCCTTTCTTAGCTACGGCTAACGCCATCATTAATACTCGGAATGGGCGAATGCAACTCACCTTTGGGAATATGACTTTAGAGACCAACATCTTCCATGTCACCCAACATACGGAAGAAGAAGATGACCTTCACGAGGTGAGCTTTATAGACGAGATCGTAGGGGAGTACTTTGAGGAAAATGATTGTGGAAAGGACCTAGGGTCCTGCTTAGTGTCGAGCCATGAGAGTGAGAGGTCCCACAAGAGAGAGCCATTAGGGGTGTGCCCTATTTCATCAGGTAATAGTGGTAGTTGTGACGCGGAGAGAAAAGTGGAAGAGAAGTGTGTAGTGACCGCAATAGAGCGAGAGAGAGAGGGGTTAGAAGAGAGAAAAATGGTGGAGTTAGAAAGCGAGGAAGTTAGAGAGGACGTTGGCACCGCGAGAGAGAGAGATCTAGGGGACATGAGCATGGAAGAATTTGAAAAAGAATTCGGTCCGGTGGATGAGAGCCTAGATGAGAGCCTTAACGACCAAGTCCAAACTCTAATGGATTCATTTAGACACCTAGAAGAAAGTGAATGGGAAGATAAAATCAATGAATTTCTTCTTTGTGACCATCCACCCATACCACTAGAGGTCCCGAAGGCGAGTGAGGAGAAAAGTTGTGGTTCATCCGACTTAGAGCCCGACCCATGCGTCTTAAAAAATGAAAGAAACCTAGGTGTCCCCTCCGAGTCAGTGCACGTTGACCATGCTTTGAGTCAGCATCACGAGGATCCATTTCCAAGTAGTCACGACGAGTCTCCCGGTCTATCCTTTATCTATGGGCGAGGTCCCAACTTGTTTCGATTATTGGAATATGATCCTAGGACGGGAGTGACAAGGAGAGCATCAACCCCCATAAGTGGGGTCGGGTGAGTTTATGGAGAGATGAGAGGTCGTCGCACCCCCGACGCATATGGGGTGATTGTTGTCGTATTTTTGAGTCATGCATGAGTGTTATATAGTGTCTTCTTGCATTTTTTCATATTTGTTTGTTTTATTTTTCCGCACTTTTTATTTGCCTTAAGTTAGATTTTAGTCCTTTTTGCTTGAGGACAATGCAAAAGTCTAAGTTAGGGGGGGTCACAAGTGCGTATTTCTAAAACTTCACAAATTTTCAAAAATGCCCAAAATTTCCAAAAAAAAAATCATAAAATTTTGAAAAAGTCCAAAAATATTTTTGTTCAAAATAAATAAAAATTGGAATTCAAATCTTTCAAAAATATCATTAAAAGTCAAATTGGAGTCTCAAATTGTAAATATCCAACATACACAAAGCCGAAATTGACCAAGGATGGAAATTGTGCGAAAATTGACGACTTAACGAATAAATGTGGAGATTAACAAACCCGGTGAGATTCGAGCCTATCACGTTTTGCGAGATTTTAAATCAATCCGAGTTAATTGTTAACTCAAAGTTCTTTTTAGCGCTTAATAAGTTGTCAAGGATCTCAAATTTTTTCATTTGATCGGTTTTGAAAAATGTGTGCAATGTTGCCTTGAAAATCGTGCCAAATTAGTCTCTAAACTTAAATTCACCTCGAAACGCATATGGTAACGCAATTGGTATTTTGGACAATGAAGTTGGCCCTCGTTTGTCACCCAAAAATATTGGCCAGAAAAAGTAGCGAAAAATTATCCCTTTTGTAACCCAAATTGAGCCAAATAATTTTCCCTTTCGTTTGACAACCCGGAAAACCCAAAATAGCCCGGAATTGCGAAAAATGAAAAAATTCAGAATTGAAGTCCGAAAAGTGCAACAAAAAGGGGCAAGAAAAAAAAAAAAAAAATATATAGAAGAATGCTCAACAAAAATAGCAACATAGAAAAAGAAGAAAAAAAATGAGCAATAGCCCGGAAAATGCACAAATGGACATCACGAATGACTTTTCCAATTCCAACCTTCCATACCGCCTTTATTTTACCCAATGCAACCTTTAACCCGAAAAAGTCCTAACCGAGTCCAAATTGCGAAAATTGAGTACCGCGTGGAGAGTTAATACACCAAAAGATAATATAAGAGGTTAAATGCGCGAAATAGAGGCGATGTTCCCGTTTTTAAAACCGTAATCCGTTGAAGAGATCCCTTCACCATAAAATTTCCGTCTTTCTAATTGCATGCGTGTATTTGCTTCCATTACATTTACTCCTTATATCACGCATGCCGAGAGAATAGCCATAATCCGAGAGATTCGTTTGTGAGTGCATTCCGTGAGAAATTGAAATCAAAACGAATTTTCGGATAAGTAACGTAATGATCAATCGATGGACATTGGCGGTTATATTTCCGGCTTCGCACACACACACTACGGTTTGAGACTTATAAGTATGAGTTGATGATGACTATTTTATGGAAAAGTTTGAATTGTACAATTTTTGCATATTTTGAATTTTCTTTGAGTCGAATTTTGTGGGTATATTCACTGCAAACCCTCACGAGACACAACTCGTCCTACTAGGGTAACCTAGAGGTTTAAAGGCTTGTTGCATATGCTAAATGCAATCGCTTGCCCGCGAAAGTGGTATTCTATCCCAATAAAGTCCTTGAAGTGTCCTTAACTCTTACTCTCATTCTTTTACATTGCTCGGGACGCGCAAAGTTCTAAGTTAGGGGGGTTTGATTGGGCATAAATATTGTATATTTATCCCCCTAATTTCAGTACTTTTGTGAACCCGAATGATGTAACATATATGGATTTGATTCACTTTTATGCTACTAACCTTTCTTGGCGAGTATTGCGTGTTTCGTGCTTCTCCTATTGGTTTTACAGGTTAATTATGCAAGCAGTGCAAAAGAGGAAGCAAGACTGTGCAAGAAAGGCTAAGAAGGCAAGTTCAAGGGCATGTCGGTAATTTTGTAGCCCGATCCGGAAGAAGAGGTCAACTGGGAAGTTGAAGAGCTCGGAACAACGAGAACACTGGAAGAAACGGTACCCAAATCCGAGCTACGGTTGAAAAGTGATGCTCAGTTGAAGTTGAAGAAAAATCAAAGAAAAGAAGAGAAAATCCAGGAAAAATCTAAGTGTAGAGAGCAAGTCCAGGATGGTACATGCGAACCCCACCCCGAACCGGTTCGGAGGGGCGAACCGGTTCGTTGTACCTCCGAACCGGTTCGCTGTACCTGACACGCGAATTTTGTATTTTATTCTGATTAATCTCCAAGTCTCCTATTAGGTTTAACAGACTCCAAACTTGTGGGTAACGGAGGCACTAACCTAGGGGCAGCCTTTAGGGTTATTTTTAGAGAGTTTTTGATAGAAAGAAAGGGTAGGAACATCTAGGAACATCAAGGGATTATATTGCTTCAAGATTTCATGGTTTCGGGTTTGCTTTTCTAGTTTTAATTCAAGATTCTTGTTTCTTATTATTGTTCTTGCATGCTTAGTTTTTCTTATTTGATTCAACTCATCTCCGCATTCATAATACGTATTTACATGTTTAGATCTAGTTTTATCATGAATTCATACACATGCAACGTTATTATTTCATGCATTAGTCAAAGTAACATGTCCGGCTAGGTTTTTCAAGGTTGGGATGCATGAACCCAACCTGATGTGTTAGTGCATGTGTATAACGTCGATCCGCTGAATGTAATGATTAATTTTGATCGTATCGCGTAATTTCATAAGAATTGTAGATCTTTATATCTCGTTTGCCTATGGGTACTCGTGATGATTTAGAGTACAATTTGAGTGTAATTACCGCAATACCGATTTACTCATCCTCAGATTAGGTATGACGCGGGCTTGAACCTCGTATACATAATGCTTGGGAGTACTAAATTCCGGGTTTAAATTAATCGGATAAATTTATGATTGACGTTGTCACTACATTACACTAGGGTTGGGGGATTGTATTCCCATCCCGTTTTCTCATCATTTAGTTAAAAGTTTCAATTCAATCCTTCATTCTTAATCTAGGTAGTTTAGTTAGTTGCATTTTTCATTATACTTTCGTAATTGCATTTAGTTTAATCAATCCCAAAAGACCAAATCAATTTTTTCTTTTCTTCTTAAGAGTCAACGTTAGGATTCCTCTATCTTATCCCGTCGTCACAACTCCGTTGTCCTTTTTCCCTGAGGATCGATACCCGACTTGTCGGATTATTACTTGAACGACAGGCTTGCACTTGAGCCTATAGAGTACACACTTTAGAGACACATTCTGATTCGTGTCAAGTTTTTGGCGCCGTTGCCGGGGAATTAGGTAGACTTGGGATTAGATCGAGTTAATCCAAAACTTTGACCAAAAATTCAAAAATCCAAAAAAATAAAAAGCACAAAAAAAAATTCATAATCATCACCTCTCCTAAGCTTTAATGCAAAATTCTGAAACCACTCCCACACCCCATAATACTCCAACTACCATTCACGAAAATCCACTTGTTGAGTATAATCCTGATAGTCCCCACACTCCACAAGCTCCCCAGTTCTGTATCCCACCTCCCACACCGTCACACTCAATCTCTAGCAACACTCCCTTCTCCTTCGTAGGACACACTTCGAGCACACCCAGTGAGAGTGCGGAGTCGTCAAGTGAGAGAGAGATGTCACAGCATAGTAATGCATCTACCGGTGAGGAAGAGCCTCCGTACCGCCCGTTGAGAGAATTCTTATATCCCGAGCGCACTGTCACTCCGGGATGCATTATACTCCCGTATAATGCCGGGCAGTTCCGTTTCAAGAATGGGATGATCCAGACGCTACCACATTACCACGGTATGGATTCTGAAAAGCCATACCTCCACATAAGGGAATTTGAGGACGTGTGTGATACTCTCAATGATCAAACCTGCACACAAGAGGTAATCCGCCTCAAACTCTTCCCCTTCTCGCTTAAAGATAAAGCCAAAGCTTGGCTATGGTCTTTACCTCCAAGCTCAATTCCATCCTAGAATGAGCTACAGTCTAAATTTCTCAAGAAATTCTTCCCAACACATCGAACAATCTCTATCAAGGCTCAAATTCAAGCGTTTAGACAACATGAAAATGAGCCATTCCATCGATGTTATGAACGTTTCAACGAGTTAGTGTCTTCATGCCCCCATCATGGATTTGATCCGTCGCAAATCATCTCCTTTATCTATAATGGGTTAAATCTTAACTCCAAACAACTTGTTGAAACTATGGGAAGTGGTCTGTTTGTCGATCTAGATGCCCATGATGCTGATCTTCACATGAGCTATGTCGCCGAGACTACCCAATCTTGGGATACCTCTGACCCGAATGCTCAAAATCGAAATCGATAACCCACCACTGCTCCATCGGCGTCCGGCCTATTCCACGTAGATAAGAATTCTATGACGGACAGTCGATTGGACACTATGGAGAAAGGATTGCGAGACTTATGTGAGTTAGTTGGATCTATCCAAAACCCCGTCGTGAAGGTGTGTGCAATTTGTGAGGCGGGACATTCAACTGAGGAATGTCCGACGATACCCGCCTACAAAGTAATGTTGCAAGAGCAAGTTAGTGGTATATTCGATGCCCCGCACGGGAATTCATACAACCCTTCGTGGAAAAATCATCCCGGTTTTAGCTATGGGCAACAACATGCCGCAATGAACCCTCCTTCTCATGTTGCCCCTCCTCCGCCACACCATTTTCAACAAACTCTGCACATGCAGGGACATATGCAAGCACCTCCACCTCATGGAAATTATATCCCGCCACAGCGGAGAACGTTCGAGGATACCGTGAATCAATTCATTGCAAACCAGACCGCAACCAATGCCAAATATGATCGTCTGATCAGCGACATAAATGCGAATATATCTAAAATACAATCCTCGTTAAGTGTTCAAGAGAAGGGCAAGTTTCCTGCCCGAGGCCAAAGACCTCTCCAAGGTCAAACTAGTGTCAGCTCGACACCACATGACCATACTGAGAAATGTAGCGCAATTACCACTCTACGTAGTGGGAGAGTAGTTGACTTGTCACCTCCCCCACGAGACATACGTAAAGACAAGGAGATTTCGCCCGGCACGAAAGAGGCCGAAGATGTCTCCTTGAATGAAGGTGATAAAGACGACACTAGTGAGCCCGAGGTAGTAGCAAAACCGCCCACCGCGGCACCATTTCCTCAAAGGCTAATTCCCGATCAAAAGGGGACCCCACGTGATGAAGTGCTAGACGTGCTAAAGCAAGTAAAGCTGAATTTGCCCTTCCTTGATGCCATCAAGCAAATTCCAGCCTACGGCAAAGTTATCAAAGATTTGTTGACGGTAAAAAGGAAGATGAAGGTTAAAAAGAATGTATTTCTAGCTCAGAACGTGAGTTCCATTCTACTAAATGATCTCCCGCCTAAATTCAAAGATCCCGGTGCACCCACCATATCATGCATCATTGGAGATATTAAAATTGAGAAAGCCTTACTTGACTTGGGAGCAAGTGTAAACATACTTCCTTACTCCATTTATAGGCAACTTGACTTGGGAGACCTCAAGCCCACTAAGGTCACTCTCCAATTAGAGGATCGAACCGTGAAGATCCCAAGAGGCATAGTCGAGGACGTGATCGTCTAAGTTGACACTTTCTACTTCCCGGTAGACTTTGTCATTTGGGACACAGAGCCCTCATTTAACTGGAGTAACCATGTTCCCATCATCCTTGGGCGCCCTTTCTTAGCTACGGCTAACGCCATCATTAATACTCGGAATGGGCGAATGCAACTCACCTTTGGGAATATGACTTTAGAGACCAACATCTTCCATGTCACCCAACATACGGAAGAAAAAGATGACCTTCACGCGGTGAGCTTTATAGACGAGATCGTAGGGGAGTACTTTGAGGAAAATGATTGTGGAAAGGCCCTAGGGTCCTTCTTAGTGTCGAGCCATGAGAGTGAGAGGTCCCACAAGAGAGAGCCATTAGGGGTGTGCCCTATTTCATCAGGTAATAGTGGTAGTTGTGACGCGGAGAGAAAAGTGGAAGAGAAGTGTGTAGTGACCGCAATAGAGCGAGAGAGAGAGGGGTTAGAAGAGAGAAAAATGGTGGAGTTAGAAAGCGAGGAAGTTAGAGAGGACGTTGGCACCGCGAGAGAGAGAGATCTAGGGGACATGAGCATGGAAGAATTTGAAAAAGAATTCGGTCCGGTGGATGAGAGCCTAGATGAGAGCCTTAACGACCAAGTCCAAACTCTAATGGATTCATTTAGACACCTAGAAGAAAGTGAATGGGAAGATAAAATCAATGAATTTCTTCTTTGTGACCATCCACCCATACCACTAGAGGTCCCGAAGGCGAGTGAGGAGAAAAGTTGTGGTTCATCCGACTTAGAGCCCGACCCATGCGTCTTTAAAATTGAAAGAAACCTAGGTGTCCCCTCCGAGTCAGTGCACGTTGACCATGCTTTGAGTCAGCATCACGAGGATCCCTTTCAAGTAGTCACGACGAGTCTCCCGGTCTATCCTTTATCTATGGGCGAGGTCCCAACTTGTTTCGATTATTGGAATATGATCCTAGGACGGGAGTGACAAGGAGAGCATCAACCCCCATAAGTGGGGTCGGGTGAGTTTATGGAGAGATGAGAGGTCGTCGCACCCCCGACGCGTATGGGGCGATTGTTGTCGTATTTTTGAGTCATGCATGAGTGTCATATAGTGTCTTCTTGCATTTTTTCATATTTGTTTGTCTTATTTTTCCGCACTTTTTATTTGCCTTAAGTTAGATTTTAGTCCTTTTTGCTTGAGGACAATGCAAAAGTCTAAGTTAGGGGGGGTCACAAGTGCGTATTTCTAAAACTTCATAAATTTTCAAAAATGCCCAAAATTTCCAAAAAAAAAATCATAAAATTTTGAAAAATCCAAAAATATTTTTGTTCAAAATAAATAAAAATTGGAATTCAAAATTTTCAAAAATATCATTAAAAGTCAAATTGGAGTCTCAAATTGTAAATATCCAACATACACAAAGCCGAAATTGACCAAGGATGGAAATTGTGCGAAAATTGACGACTTAACGAATAAATGTGGAGATTAACAAACCCGGTGAGATTCGAGCCTATCACGTTTTGCGAGATTTTAAATCAATCCGAGTTAATTGTTAACTCAAAGTTCTTTTTAGCGCTTAATAAGTTGTCAAGGATCTCAAATTTTTTCATTTGTTCGGTTTTGAAAAATGTGTGCAATGTTGCCTTGAAAATCGTGCCAAATTAGTCTCTAAACTTAAATTCACCTCGAAACGCATATGGTAACGCAATTGGTATTTTGGACAATGAAGTAGGCCCTCGTTTGTCACCCAAAAATATTGGCCAGAAAAAGTAGCGAAAAATTATCCCTTTTGTAACCCAAATTGAGCCAAATAATTTTCCCTTTCGTTTGACAACCCGAAAAACCCAAAATAGCCCGGAATTGCGAAAAATGAAAAAATTCCGAATTTAAGTCCGAAAAGTGCAACAAAAAGGGGCAAGAAAAAAAAAATAAAAAATATAGAAGAATGCTCAACAAAAATAGCAACATAGAAAAAGAAGAAAAAAAATGAGCAATAGCCCGGAAAATGCACAAATGGACATCACGAATGACTTTTCCAATTCCAACCTTCCATACCGCCTTTATTTTACCCAATGCAACCTTTAACCCGAAAAAGTCCTAACCGAGTCCAAATTGCGAAAATTGAGTACCGCGTGGAGAGTTAATACACCAAAAGATAATATAAGAGGTTAAATGCGCGAAATAGAGGCGATGTTCGCATTTATAAAACCGTAATCCGTTGAAGAGATCCCTTCACCATAAAATTTCCGTCTTTCTAATTGCATGCGTGTATTTGCTTCCATTACATTTACTCCTTATATCACGCATGCCGAGAGAATAGCCATAATCCGAGAGATTCGTTTGTGAGTGCATTCCGTGAGAAATTGAAATCAAAACGAATTTTCGGATAAGTAACGTAATGATCAATCGATGGACATTGGCGGTTATATTTCCGGCTTCGCACACACACACTACGGTTTGAGACTTATAAGTATGAGTTGATGATGACTATTTTATGGAAAAGTTTGAATTGTACAATTTTTGCATATTTTGAATTTTCTTTGAGTCGAATTTTGTGGGTATATTCACTGCAAACCCTCACGAGACACAACTCGTCCTACTAGGGTAACCTAGAGGTTTAAAGGCTTGTTGCATATGCTAAATGCAATCGCTTTCCCGCGAAAGTGGTATTCTATCCCAATAAAGTCCTTGAAGTGTCCTTAACTCTTACTCTCATTCTTTTACATTGCTCGGGACGCGCAAAGTTCTAAGTTAGGGGGGTTTGATTGGGCATAAATATTGTATATTTATCCCCCTAATTTCAGTACTTTTGTGAACCCGAATGATGTAACATATATGGATTTGATTCACTTTTATGCTACTAACCTTTCTTGGCGAGTATTGCGTGTTTCGTGCTTCTCCTATTGGTTTTACAGGTTAATTATGCAAGCAGTGCAAAAGAGGAAGCAAGACTGTGCAAGAAAAGCTAAGAAGGCAAGTTCAAGGGCATGTCGGTAATTTTGCAGCCCGATCCGGAAGAAGAGGTCAACTGGGAAGTTGAAGAGCTCGGAACAAGGAGAACACTGGAAGAAACGGCACCCAAATCCGAGATACGGTTGAAAAGTTATGCTCAGTTGAAGTTGAAGAAAAATCAAAGAAAAGAAGAGAAAATCTAGGAAAAATCTAAGTGTAGAGAGCAAGTCCAGGATGGTACATGCGAACCCCACCCCGAACCGGTTCGGAGGGGCGAACCGGTTCGTTGTACCTCCGAACCGGTTCGCTGTACCTGACACGCGAATTTTGTATTTTATTCTGATTAATCTCCAAGTCTCCTATTAGGTTTAACAGACTCCAAACTTGTGGGTAACGGAGGCACTAACCTAGGGGCAGCCTTTAGGGTTATTTTTAGAGAGTTTTTGATAGAAAGAAAGGGGAGGAACATCAAGGGATTATATTGCTTCAAGATTTCATGGTTTCGGGTTTGCTTTTCTAGTTTTAATTCAAGATTCTTGTTTCTTATTATTGTTCTTGCATGCTTAGTTTTTCTTATTTGATTCAACTCATCTCCGCATTCATAATACGTATTTACATGTTTAGATCTAGTTTTATCATGAATTCATACACATGCAACGTTATTATTTCATGCATTAGTCAAAGTAACATGTCCGGCTAGGTTTTTCAAGGTTGGGATGCATGAACCCAACCTGATGTGTTAGTGCATGTGTATAACGTCGATCCGCTGAATGTAATGATTAATTTTGATCGTATCGCGTAATTTCATAAGAATTGTAGATCTTTATATCTCGTTTGCCTATGGGTACTCGTGATGATTTAGAGTACAATTTGAGTGTAATTACCGCGATACCGATTTACTCATCCTCAGATTAGGTATGACGCGGGCTTGAACCTCGTATACATAATGCTTGGGAGTACTAAATTCCGGGTTTAAATTAATCGGATAAATTTATGATTGACGTTGTCACTACATTACACTAGGGTTGGGGGATTGTATTCCCATCCCGTTTTCTCATCATTTAGTTAAAAGTTTCAATTCAATCCTTCATTCTTAATCTAGGTAGTTTAGTTAGTTGCATTTTTCATTATACTTTCGTAATTGCATTTAGTTTAATCAATCCCAAAAGACCAAATCAATTTTTTCTTTTCTTCTTAAGAGTCAACGTTAGGATTCCTCTATCTTATCCCGTCGTCACAACTCCGTTGTCCTTTTTCCCTGAGGATCGATACCCGACTTGTCGGATTATTACTTGAACGACAGGCTTGCACTTGAGCCTATAGAGTACACACTTTAGAGACACATTCTGAGTCGTGTCATTGATCGTCATTGTACTGAATGAAACATGAGAAAAAAAATTAGATTATCAAAAGGAACTACAAAGTCCAGAATTCATATATTCGATAAATGTCTACCACATAAATATGCATGTTTCCATTTTCTTTCTATTATCATCATGAAAATCAACAAGAAACAAAGAATCAAACCTAAAAGACTAAAATATTGGTCAAATCTTATATCTATGCCATAAAATGTATTTAACTTTTTATTAATTAAACATTAAAAGTGTTCAATTGATATGTGTTTCACCAATGACTCGTTTGCTAGCAAGCTCGATTCTTGTTAGAATACCACTAATATTCCACTCTGTAAAGATGCTTTTGATATCATTTATTCTCCTTACAGCTTACATTGAGGTAGTATTAGTGAATGCACATTTTAAAGATGCTTTTGATATTATATATTCATTACTATTTCATTGGATAAAGTCGTAGAAGTGAAAATGATACCTGAACAAGAGTGGCTCTATGAAGGCCAATATTAGAAAAAGCTCGAGTATAACCGGTTTGATATGACTATTGATATCTAGGTCACATTTGCTTCACCAAAGAATAAGACAATATGAGAAACATAATTTTGTTCTATCAAATTCAAAAGGCCATACCCATATATTTGATTGTTGAAATGTAATTGTATTATTAATTGACTAAAAAACAATTTATTTTCTTGAATCAAAATTTTTTGCATTCTTGAATCATAAAGGTTTAACAAAATAACCCTTAACCAAATGTTAAGGAGGCTTGTTTTAATGACACATATAAGAATAAATCTACATTCAATTTCAATTTCTTTATATTTTCTCAAGATCTAAACATGCCATATAAAGGAGTTGAACTAGAGAACAATCCACAACACATTAACTACTAACCGTAAGTGTTTGGTCATACACACACATTAATCAGTACATATTAACAATAGACAAAAAATATATTTAAGAAATAGATATTAAAAAACAGTTTGAAACCTAATAATTACCAAAATTCCATCATCGAGTCAAGAATAAAGAACTTTAACTATTCCCAAGCTTCTCATTCCACAATAGAACAATATTCTGAATCTGACTAATTCACAATACCATCATCATTTACTCTCTAAATAATATTCCACTATGGAATATAAAATATAGATATCTATTAAAGCACTAGTGATCTCAAATCTCAATCAGCTATTATATTTTTCAACCGGCAACGAGCGTAACTTCGACAATCTACCTTTAAACGTGCGTCAGCAAAACAAAAGGAAAAAAACCAAAGAATAATAACGATTTGAAAAGGAAAAAAACTTTAATTCAGATTCACAAGATATCACGAAGATTCAGAATAAATCAAGAATTTACCGTATTTAGAAGATTCAACAACAAACCAGGCGTCCATATTTTAATTCTTTGATTTCTATCTGGGTAGATTAGGGCAACTTTGAAAAAAAATTGAGGGAGCAGGATGCGTATAATTTTGTTCTATCCACAATAGAACATAAATTTTGTGAAGACGGAAAGTAGTGATTATTTTTTTGGAGGGAAATGAAAAATTAGAACCCGACATTTTTATTCCAAAACGAGGGGAAATAACCTACGTTTTTGTAAAAACATGTCATTATTTTTCGACGTTTTTGTTAATACGTCAGTAATATTTTGACATTTTTATAAAATGTCGATAAATATCCCACGTTGTTAAATAAACGTCGGCATAGACACTATATACCGACTTTTTTTATAAGCGCTGCAAAAAAAACGTCGCTAAAGCCAAGTTTTCTTGTAGTGATAATTTCTCATTTTAAATAAAACTTTCCTTTAAATCCCCAAAATATTTCTTTTTACGGTCTTAGCAGCAAAGTAAAAAGTGCATATGCATTCATTCTATCATTACTAACAGAAGACAATAAAAAAACTCCATTGCATTGCATAGATATTTTTTCGTGTTACATCAATTTTGCAGGAAATAAAGAAAAGCAAAGAAAAAAAAATGGAACTCAGCCCGAACTCACATTTCTCTCACCTACCCTTCTTAAGAGCTTCCATCCCTACGACGCGCTCTCTTTCCCCTTCGGTGGGATGATGCACCACTGCTACCTGAACCAGGATCCTCAGACGACACCAAGCAAGTAGGAACATGAACCGCGTCCCGAATATGGGAAGTCACCAAAGATATCCAGTCCCTAATGTCCCTCAGCCAAGTGGTGGACACCCGGACTTACTGCAAGAAAAGGCAGGATCAGTATCAAACAAAGAAGACCAAAAGGAGAAGAACATAAATGTATACCACAGGACAAAGGACCTCCTCTTTTAAGCCCAAATCCTAAAGGTCCATCGCATGAGGACGATGAAACATAGGCACCATCCCCTCCATCAGCTCGCATAATGTTGTAAGAAGGGGTATGGAACCGCACAAAGGGAACCTCAAAGTTGTCGTCGCTGCAGATGTCTATGGACCGCCACTACTGTGGGAAGACCCCACTGGCTGACTCGAACCCGCATGAGGGAAAGGCAGCACATCATATAAGCTAGGCTCCATCAGCCGACTCGCACGAAGTCCATATAATAGGACTTGCCAATCATCGCTATAATCCTCGTGTCCTATGGCAACATCCTCTCTCACCTCATAGACATAGGGGGCCTCGTAGGTGGCACCACCACCTCCTCCCCAGCAATCTGTCGAACCACCCTCTCCTGGAGATACCACAAGTGGCCAAACTCATGTGCCAGCAAACGCCTCATCTGCGCATTCACCCCAGTCGACCTCGTGTCCTGAACAACCGTCCCCCGAAGGTAAAAGGTCACCTGAAAAATTCCCAGATGATATATGTCTATATGGAATCAAAGAACATAAATACTAAGACTGAAGAGGGAAAAGGTCTTACCCTATCACTAGTCAGTCCATTCAAGACCTGACGCACCGCCTGCAGAGAAAGAGACTTCCTCGACTGCCGATTGACCTTCCGCCACCGATACAACTGATAAAAGTCCCCAACGGTCTCGTCCTTTAAAGCAATCAGTTGGGTATTACACCCAATCACCTCAAAGAACCATGCCTGCCAAAGATAAGAATCCGCGATAAAAAAGAGGCGCACAAGGAAAATACACAAACTAAAGAATACCTCGAGAAGATACATGGCTCCAGTAAAAGTCTTTCGGTAGCACCGGCTAAATGCATCTAGAGAAAAATAAAGGGTCGTCAAAGTCAAGCTCCACCAATCATAGAGAGGCATGTTCGAAAACATCCTCAAGTATGGCAAAAAACCACAAGTGGACAACGTCGCCGCTCCACGGCACCATAAACCCACCAACACTAGTAAATAAACAACCGTACCATCTGCCTCACCTGCATCCCATCCTCCACATCAATCACCCTACTCAACAAAACATCCCTCAACAGTGACAAACAAATAGAGTCCCCAGATACTATCCTCCCCACATCACCTAGCGCCGCTTGCACCGCCTCCGGCCTCACACGTAAAGAGCGATCCATCTTTAGTTTCTCTCCATAACAATCCATCCCTAATAGCTGTTGTACATCTATGGGAGTCACATTCATCTCCCCAAAGCCAAAATAAAAGGTGTGGGTAGTGTCCCACCACCTCTCCCTCAAAGTGCATAAGACTGCCGTCGAACGAGGCGTTTCATCCAGAAAAGACGATAGACTCATAAAGCCTATTGATGATACTACCCAATGCACAAGTGGAAGGTTCTTCCAGACAACCTTAAGCCCAGTCATCCCGCGGGCACGCATAATCAACAAAGAAACATCAGACTGCTAAAGAAAAACCTTGTAAAAATCCAAGAAAAAAAGGAAATCGCAAAAAGGGAATGACAAAAGTCATTATGTACTTAAATAACCACCAGGGTTCACCACCCTAGAAGAGAGATGACGCGATGACTCTTGCAGTAAAGTTTGCTCATCCGCGATCGGCTCAAACGCATCAAAAGAGTTCTCACTCCCCGACGCAAGAGGCGCCCTGGCCCTCCACTCCATATTCGCCCAGTCATCAACAGCTAACCACTCCCTGTGTGATGCAGTGCTAAAAAAAATGACCATTTTTTAGGTTGTGGAATGTTAGGATGATTCGCAGAAGAAAATCAGAGAAAGAGAGAAGGCAAGAAGCTGTGAAAAATGAGGGGAACCTGCCCCCTTTTTATAAGTCATGCGATCGACACTGCACCCCCACCTACCAATCGGCACTGACCTTTTAGCTTCTCGAGGCAGTTCAAATGTGCGTGTCACTGCCTAATGGCACCCTCCAAGCCATGCCGACTAGCTCCCCCATTAAATTTTCGTACAAAACTCCCAGAAAAAATAAAAAACCCTAAAAAAGCCTCAGAAAATTCCTAAAAATCCCGGGGAAGATGTAGAACATATTCACCAAGAAAATTTATTTTTCTCTCACATTCCCTCAATCTGAACCCCTACTTCCCCAGCGGAACCCTCAAAATCCAAGTAAATCTCTCCCCGACAGCGTCCCCAGAGGACCCTTAAAGTATCCCAAACTTCAAGTTATCTCCTAGTCCCAATTGGAACCCTAAAAAAACCATTATGACAAAGGTCTCAAATTTCCCCGAGTAGAACTTTCAAAACCTTGGATCACCTAATTGATTCCCCAGTGGAATTCACAGCTATTCCCCGCAAAGTCTCCAGAAGATATGAAAGTTTCCCCAGCAATCAGTTCCCCAACTCAAATAAAAATCATGAGATAATTTCCCGAGAAGAGTTCCCCGAGAACATCTCAATTTAATCCCTCAGAATTAGCTTCGATCCACAGAATTGGCTTCGGCCCGTAGAATTGATCATCTCAATTTAAGCCCTTCGAATTGGCTTCGATCGGAAGAATTGGTCATCTTAATTTAATCCCTTAGAATTGGCTTTGACCCGAAGAATTGGTTATCTCAATTTAAGCATGCAAAATTTTCTTTGACTAGAAAAATTGGTCATCTCAATTTAAGCCCTCCGATTGGATTCGACCCACATAATTGGTCATCTCAATTTAAGCCCTCAGAATTGGTTTCGACCTGCAAAATTGGTCATCAAAATTTAAGTCCTCAGAATTGGCTTTGACCCAAAGAATTGGTCATCTCAATTTAAGCCCTCAAAATTGGCTTCAACCCTCAGAATTGGTCATCTCAATTCAAGCCCTCATAATTGGCTTCGACCCGTAGAATTGGTCATCTCAGTTTAAGCCCTCAGAATTGGTTTCGACCTACAGAATTTGTCATCACAATTTAATCCCTCAGAATTGGCTTCAACCAAGAGAATTGATCATCATAACCTAAGCCCTCAGAACTGGCTTCACCCCGCAGAATTGGTCATTCCCAACATTGCTTTAGGTCCTCGAAATCGACCTCAAATCTTTGGTCGACACTTACTTCGAACAATCCCCAGTATGCCCCTTAGGTCCTCAGAATCGACCTCGACCTTCTGAATCGGTCATCCTCATTCCTTAAGTCCTCATAATCGACCTCCACCCTAGGAATTGGTCATCCTTATTTGCTTAGGTTCGCAGAATCGACTTCTTTCAAAGGCATCATGTGGTGTCTATTTAATGGCTATCATTTGTTCCAAACTCACCCATCGAGGGGCTATGTAGACACCCCATTCCAGCACCCCCTAATCTCTCCTTAGGTCCCTAGCACCCCTTTCATCACTACGAACCTAGGTCATACCCCGAGTACTGACCTAGAGGCCATTAGGCACTCCCTAGCTCCGTTTGACCAAAAGCCAAAATATTCAGCTCGACCAAAACTGAATAAATCCTCAAATGCCACTGAAACCCCTTTTTAATGATCTACCTCGTGCGCTATTCTGACTTACTGTGCGAACGAACGACCCATTTCCCCCCAAACCTTGATCAAGAGGCCACCGGACGCTCCCGAACTCCATTTTGACCAAAGTAAACTCTTCAGCTCGACCAAGACTAAATGAATCTTCAAAGGGCGTTGAAACCCTTTTCCAACGGTCTGCTTCAAGCCCAATTTTGACTTACAGTACAAACGAATGATCCATTTTACTTCATAAGGTCATCGAATGCTTCCAAGCCCAGGTTGACCAAAGTTAACTCCCCAAACCGGGTCAAACTCCTTGGAATGTCAAAGTACATCTCATAAAATTTCCAATGGTCTGCCCTGTGAGCGATTCTGACTTATCATGCGAACAAACAATTCGTTTGCATTCGACGATCCCCCATGTAAAGGACTGACGAGCATTTTCGAGCCACATTTGTCCCAAAGAAAACTCTTGGACATGGGAGAAGTTTGAAGTACTTTCCAAGGTCTCTGAAATACCTTTCTAGCGGTATGCCTCGTGCGCGATTCGGATCAACAAATTTCATTTTACGTGCATTTTTTTGAGGAAACCTGAACGAGATTGCCAAATGGCAGGTTCAAAATCCTGCCTATCAGAAGTGTGCTTAAAGGCACCTGTCGATTGGCAGGACCAGACCTATGTTGATCGTAAATACCCTGGGACTATAAAAAGGAGGGTCTGACCTCATTACAAGAGGGACCAATATCTTAGATGCATCACTCTCACCGAACTCAGAAAACCTCCCTCGAAGTCAATGTGATTTTTACATCCAAATCCCTTTCCAACCCTCACTTTTCATCACATTCTTCAACAAACTTGGTGAATTAACTACCCTTCATCATCACCCAAGTGAAAGGGCTGCGCTCAAACATTCAAGATCAAGCTCAAGATCTTCAGGAAGGTCCAACTTTCTCAAATTCTCCTAAATTCGCATTAACTTGTTTTATTACTTAGCACTTTTTCTCTCCATCTCACATATCCTAATACACTTTTTATTTTAGTTTAGTTTATTACACATCTCTTATTTTTCATGTAAATAAAACCCAAAAAAAATAAGAAAAAGTGGGTTTGCTCATAAATTTCAACGGGAATTCTTACACTTTTCTCACAACTAAAACACATTTTTACACTCACACACACATAAGAGAAGTCGCCGATTGGATATATGGGATAAACCCCACCCCTCGTTTTGCAAGCTTACTACGTGGACTTTGATGCCTCTATGGGCTACGTAGGCATCTCCGAGTAAATCTCGAGACTCGAGTCGTACTTTTTCCAATTTTTCTAATTCTTCAACTTAATTCTCTTAGATTATATATATATATATATATATATATATATATATATATATATATATATATATATATATATATATATATATTTGTTCTTTGTGGCGTAGTATTCTATAAGCGTTATCGTTTTATTGTAACGATCAATGCAAGAATAATCGAGTAAATCATATTTTCTAATATTACTTTTAGGAACATTCCTATGGATGACTCACTTTATCTCTTCCATGATACAAGTCGATGATTCCTATCTCCACTACATATACACATGCACACATATCATAGGGAAATAGAGGAAAATAACAAAAATTCATGAGAGACCACAAGGGCGGAATGGGTGCCTAACACCTTCCCATTTCGTAACTTAGCCTCCGAACCCTAATCGAATCATTGTTGGTTTCGTATGTATCAATATGTCTTCGAGGCTGTCCTCCGAGATGGATCCACCTTCTTTTGTCTATTTTGAGTCCTCTCTCTACATTTTTCACCTCACACATCGTCCACGACGGCCAAAGCTCTATCGAGAGGGATGCGTGGGACCGAGATCCTATCACCATACCCTTTATCTCTCTCTCTCTCTCTCTCTATCTCTCCACGAGGATAAAGGGATGGCCACTGTTCCGCGAGGATCGAGGATGTCCACTTCGAGCAGCTCCAATTGAGCTTGAATTTCCCTCTGGGGTCCCACATGGGATCTACTATTTCTTTAAGGGCTAAGTCCCCTTCTCGAACACCGCGGTCCTTGAATCTCTTCTTGAATGATCTTGCTATGCTGTGAGGGTACCCTTATATGCGATATAGAGCATTCATCGTTCTTTCTTCCAAAAGGGACAACTCGTTAAGATGGATTTGGTACCAGTCTTCTTCGTTGACTTTTCTTTCAAGCATGACACGTAGTGAAGGGTTTTTTAGCTCCACGGGTAGAACTGCTTCCATATATAGACTAAAGAGTAAGGGGTAGCCCCAATAGAGGTTCGAACTGAAGTGCGATAGCCCCAAAAGGCATAAGGGATCCTATCAGCCCAATAATATTTTTCTTAATGAATCTAGCCACTTTTTCGGCATTTAGAACTCCATATGACTCGCCTTCCACCCATTTGGTGATGTACTCAATGGCGACTAAGATGAACTCATTCCTGTTGGATGCTTTCGGTGTAACTTTCGCTATGATGTTAATGCCGCATGTGGAGAACGGCCAGGGAGAATTCATGTTGTATAATTCTCGTGGGGGTAATTGATATACACAATATATCCTTGTATTAGAGTTGAACCCCTCGTTCAAGTCCAACTAGTTACAAACCATCAATTTGGGAAAAATATGACTCGTCCGTACACTCGTCTTGGAGGCCTCATCCTCAGCCTTACACCCGTCCTCATAGGACCTAATCCTCATCTAATATAACAACAAAGGATCTCTATGTTAGCGAACTCATATAAGAAATCCCCTCAACCTCTTCCATCATAGAAGCTACCTCGACCATCAGGTAGTAAACTTGATACATCGGTCGAAAGGTTGGCACAGAAGATGTCAGCCTCAGCTTATATGCTGGCCCATAACCCCGAAGTCTCATCATACATTGACAATATTGGTGACCTCAGGTCTCCTTAGCCTCCTTCATGATAATGGAGGCAAGGCTCCTACTCAGATACAACTCAGCCTCAACAGCAGTCCTACCAGAAGACAGACTCACCATCTCGGCTATGGACTCAGCCTGAGATGAGTAGGCCTCAACCTTTGGGAGGCTAGTCAGCATAACCTACAATATTACTCTTATGATCTACTACCCTTGTCTTGACCGTCATCAGGACGATGAGGACAGGAGGTGAAAGCTCAGCATGATAGGTGTCGCTCTATCAGTGGACTTTAGCTCGACAACTCGGCTCGACCTCGGCCTCATGGCTCTCATATTGCATCTCTACCTCAACTCTGAATATCAGATCTTCCTGTACAACCCCAGTGAGCTCACTACAAGTGTATCCTCGGCCTTATCCTCCTAATCAGGAGGGGATGTCCGACCCTAGATAACACCATCATCCATAAATCCCATTAGGGTATGGACTCGTCATCTCAATCTCAGCCTAGGTAGTACGTCGATAGTGGAAGTTGGGAGTGCATATGGATTGGGGCGTGTAAGAATACCTATGGGTTACATATCCCACAAGTATAAAATCATTATATAAATCTCTCCCTCACACGTGAAGAAATATTTCATCACCATGATATATATGTGACAGGATGGTTGGCACAGCCTCATTGGCTAGGAACATTCCATGATTACTTGGGGGTACACTACACCCCCGAGACCTATATATAATACTCATCTTCTCCATGATAAAGGTTCTCTTAATCGAAACCCTATCAAAACTCTGATCATTTGTATCCAAAAGAGATATAAAGCTTGAGTGTTGTAACATATGCCATTAGAGCCATATTTGTTAGTGGATTTCACTCACAAACACACAGTGGATGTAGGCTCTGATCGAACCACTTAAATTGTAGTGTTTTTCCTCTTCTCCTCATCTATATCTATTGTTATATTTCTATATTTATGTAATATTTCGGCCATTGTTGTACTGGTGTGAGATTATTCTTCACTTTGACCTGGTGGTACTATTTGCAGAATCATCAGTCTGGCGTCGTCTGTGGGAACGGAATAGAAATTCTTTTCCCTTCTTATACAACTACTCTACCAGATTCTCTCGTGGTGGTCCACTCTCATCCATTGGTGAGATTGAACCACCATTGAAAAAGATTTAGGTGAGTCTTAGCTCATTTTCTACTCTTCTAGCTTATTACTAATACCTTAGTTAATTTTTTATCATCGAAATCCTCTAAATGGCAGTAGATCCATGAGTTATAGGCGGTCCTAGCATGAGCTAAGCCCCTTCTTAGTTCGAAATGACTGAGGTAGCGGTGGACCTACGCTCCTTAGTAGATAGTCAACGACAAATACAAGTAATCCTTGCTGCTTTTAACCAAAATATGGCAGTTAGGTCTGACGATGCCGAAGATCAGCTGATAACTCCAGTATCTAGAGATGGTGCCGCAGAATAAATGGCCAGGGGACCACCCCAGGCTCCACACAAAGATCTTCCTCCTTAATATCGGCGTATTGACATGGCCGACCCTTGGCATTTACGCCTGGGGAGGCCCGATAAGTAATTTCGTGATGAAGACGATGATAATAAGGAATGCTGGGGGCCTTAGGAAATTTCTAAAGGCACTGTCCGACCAATCCAACCCATCTAAGCATAGTATGGTAGGCCGAAATGAAAGTGCAATCCCAAAGGATCAGCATTAGATAGATTGAACAAAGGGCCTTCAATAAGCTTGTCCCATCAGCTGGTGATGTGAGGAATTGCCTATCTAGGTCTAGAAGTATCACAGGCTCAAGAAGAAAAGAGAGAGGTGATAGTCATCGACCCTCTAGAGGCCGAGACGAGGAGCAGAGAGAAGTTAATGGCTGAGAAAGGGCAGTTCCTAGGGAATATCTAGTGTGTCCACATGCTAAGGAGGGTACTAGAGATAATGTAGACCAAGCCTATGTTGATGTAGCGGCCAAGAGAACTTGAAATGATTCTATTCAGAGGCTGGAGGATAAAATAGGAGACATCCTAAAAAGTCGAGACCCCTTATAGAGGGGTTATTATGAGTGCTCTCCCTTCATGGCTAGGATCATCAATTATCCAACCCCGACCAAGTTCAAGCCGCTGGTGGTCACTCCTAAGTAGGATGGGATCACTAACACAGTTCACTATGGGGAAATGTAATAGTCGGCTACTGAAATTTACTCAGTCTAAGATAAGATTAGGTGTTGAGCTTTTTCAAGCACATTGATTGGAACAACCCATGTATGGTTCACCTCGATCCCTAAGAGCTCAATTGAGAACTTCAAATAACTTGTATAAATATTCATACACAACTTTTGTATTGGGGTCAGGCCCCAAAAGAAGATGATACACCTGCTATGCGTCAAGCATCGAAAGAATAAGAGTCTTAGGGAGTATATTGCGAGGTTCAGTAAAGAGAAGATATAAGTTGAAGATTATGAGGAAATCATTACAACGACAAATCTAATTAGAGGCCTGCAGAAGGGAAAGTTACTTCGGAAGCATGCTTCAAACCCACTAAAGTCCATGGCTGAGATCTTGGCATTGACCAAAAAGGTCATGAATGCCGAAGAGTCTATGACAGCAAAATATGAGGATAATAAGGGAACAAGCTTTGGAGGCAAGTTTAATAAGAACAAGGATGGAAAGAAGAGGTCGGTGGACGACAAGTTCGTTGACTACACTCCTCTTACAAACAATTATGAGCACAACCTAAATGAGATAAAAAATGATCGGTCTCTGAGGTGGCCTGAGAAATTGAAAGCCCCTCCCCACACGAGGGACAAAAGAAAATGGTGTGACTTCCACCAAAATCACAACCATACCACTAATAAATGCTATATGTTGAAAGATGTGATTGAGAATACTCTGAAACAAGGTAAGCTTCATAAGTATGTTGAACGAAGTGGTTCCAAGGAGGACGACAGAAAGATCCAAGGTGGACCAAGAGATGAAAGGTCGAGACGACATGCCGATTCTAACAATGAGGAATTCAATGATTATGAAATCGAACTCGATCTCCCACCAAAGGATGTTGCTCTAAAATCTCTAATGAAATGATCTATGTTAATGTATATGACCATCGAAAGTTCAGCTGTTGGGAACGAGCTCATGGGCCTCATTCAGATCTTTATGTATGAAGCCGATAGTAGTATATAGTTGTCCGTTGGCTTTCAGTTGTACGAATATAACCTCTATCAAGTGAGTTTTAATATCTCAACCGTTTGCATTATAACAAAAAATAAATAAAAAACGGTATGTGTTCTATCATATTCTTTTCATACAAAGTTTTCAACGACATGGTTTAAGTTGTCCAAGACTAAAAAACATCATTGATTTGGTGGCAAACTCTCTCGATGAAAAAACAGTATATGGACAAGACAACCATCATCCATTCACTCTCAAAACAATGAGAGGGGCGTGGTCAAACACCAAAATATGGTGAATTCATATTCAAAAAATCATTTTATACTCATCTTGGCTAAGTACGAGAAGGGATTAAAGACATCATTAACTTGGTGATATAACATAAGCATCATTAACTTGATGATCTCATACTTGAAACGTCATTAACTTGGTGATCTCATACTTGAAACATCAGTAACTTGGTGACCTGAGACAAACATCATTAACTTGGTGATCTCGTACTTGAAACATCATTAACTTGGTGATATGATACAAACATTATTAACTTTGTGATCTCATACTTGAAACATTTTTAACTTGGTAACTTGAGATAGACATCATTAACTTGGTGATCTCATACTTCAAACATCATTAACTTGGTGACGTGAGACACATATCATTAACTTGGTGATATCATACTTGAAACATCATTAACTTGGTGATATGAGACAAACATCATTAACTCGGTGATATCATACTTTAAACATCATTAACTTGGTGACATGAGACAAACATCATTAATTTGGTGATCTCATATTTGAAAAACCATTGACTTGGTTAGAGACAAACATCATTAACTTGGTTATCTCATATTTGAAAAACCATTAACTTGGTTATAAACAAACATCATTAATTTGGTGATCTCGTATTTGAAAAATCAATTTATGGTTAGACTCATCTCAGCTAAAGACGAGAAGACACTATAATTGATATACCCAAGTATACATTCGTTTAAGCTTGGGACCCACTCGGCCAAGGCCGACCTTAACAATCATCAAATAGAGAGATATTATAACTTAGCCTGGGGTTCAGCAAAGGAGGCCTTGTCCTCAGCTTTAACGCTATCCCATAACCCCCAAGTATGACCATACAGTGACAACATCGATGACCTCAATTCTCCTTGACCTCATCCATGACAACACATTTGATGATCTTAATACCAGTAACCGTCGTACGAGAGGATTAACTCATAATCTGGACCTCAATCGTGCACCCTTCCTCACATGGTCTTAGTCTCAGCCAAGCACCCATAAAGGATTTCGGCATCCGTGGACTTATAACTCTTGTACCCTTGGCCTTGTCCGCCACCTGGAGGACGAGGGCTGGCGATAGAATTTAGTAATGTTCCCATCAGGGGACTGACTCATCATCTTAACCTCATTCATGATAACTAATTTGATGATCTTAGTACCAACAACCATTCTACCAGAGGACTGGCTCATCATATCGGCCTCATCCCAAACTGGACCCCCTCGGCTAAGGCCAACCAATAACAGACCATTAATTTGTGCAAGTAATGATTCGATTATGTACCCATCCTCATAGGTTTGTTCCTCGTCTCAGAGTATAGTTAAGGCCTCTAGTATCAAAGGTCTTATGACTCAAGTACTCTTAGCCTCATCCACTACCTGGAGGATGAAGGCCGATTGAAGATAACTCAGTATGGTAGTTATAATGAGAGGACTCATGTCCCTTCGGCCACGTCCACGATAGTGGGGCCGGGTCTTCTACACAGATCTAGCTCGACACTAGTAACTATCTTACCAAAGTATTGGCACATCATCTTAGTATGGACGACAGTTGGAACCTGACAGACATCATTACCATTGTGAATACCTTCCAAGGAAGACATTATTAGGTCACAACTCCCTATGGCACATATACAACCATTATTTTTGGGCAACATTCAACTCTACAAAATGACTGTCGAATGACAACTTAGGGTCATCATTCAACGTTTCAAGTCTGACACATTAAAGAACGTCTCGTCAACTTCTCGGTCCAAAGACACTTTATCCCTCATCCTTCCATCCACATAGAAGACTAAAGGATAGAGGGTGACAGATATACCAAATATATCCTCGTCTTATAATTTTACCCCTCGGTCAAGTCTAACTAGTTACAGACCATCAATTTAGGAAAAATATGACTCGATCGTACACTTTTCTTGGAGGCCTAGTCCTCGACCTTACACCCATCCTTATAGGACCTCATCCCCTTCTCACAGAATAACAAAGGATCTTAGTGTTAGTGAACTCATAAAACAAATCCCCTCGGCCTCGGCCATTATAGAAGCTACCTCGACCATCAGTTAACGAAATTGATACCTCAGACTAGGGGTTGGCATAGAAGACATCATCCTCGGCTTATATGATGGCCTATAACATCAAAGTCTCATCATACAGTGACAACATTAGTGACCTCAAGTCTCCCCGACCTCCTCCATAACAGTGGAGCCGGGGCTCCTACTCAGATACAACTCATCCTCAACAACAGTCCTATCAGAGGATCGAGGACTTTAGCTCGACCTCAGCCTCATAGCTCTCATATTGCATCTTGACCTCAACTCTGAATACCAGATCCGCATGTACAACCCTATTTATCTCACTACAAGTGTATTATCGGCCTCATCCTCCTACTCAAGAGATGACGACCAACCCCAGACAACACCATCATTAGTAAATCCCATCAGGTGATTAACTCATCATCTCAACCTCGGTCTGGGCAGTATGTCCGATAGTGGAAATTAGCAGTGCGCGTGGGTTTGGGAACTCATGGAAGAGTGCGCTTCGGTTGTAGATCCCACAACTTTAAGATTGTTATAGTAATATCTCCCTCACACGTGAGGGAATATTATATCATCATGATATATATATGACAGGATAGAGGGCACAACCTCATTGGCGAGGAAAATTCCATGCCTGCTTGAGGGTAAACTACACCCCCAAGACTAATATATACTCTTCATCTTCTGCATGAGAAGGGATTGCCTAATCGAAACCCTAGAAAAACTCTGCTCATTTGTATCCAGAAGAGAGAGAGAGCTTGAGTGTTGTAACACAGGCCATTAGAGCCATATTTCTTAGTGGATTTCACTCTCTCACACACACATAGTGGACGTAGGCTCTGTCTAAACCACTTAAATTCCAGTGTTCTTCCTCATCTCCCCATATCTCTCTACTGTTATATTTATATTCTTCTGTTTCATTTATGCCATTATTGTACTGGTGTGAGCTTATTTTTCACTTTAACCTAGTGGTGCTATTTCCAGTAACATCAGTAAGTGCTGTAGGTTAGAAAACTGCTGGTATTTAAGACATCTTTAAACATAGGCTGTGCAATCTTGAACCATGGTAGTCCAGTAGTAACCCTATCGGATGATATTATTAGTGAGCATATGGCCGTTCATGTGGGGTTCGCATTCCCCGCTATCGATTTTCTATATCATTTCTTTAATGTTAGCCCCTGCGATGTAGTGCAAATGGGTTCCATCGAAGTTTCTCTTAAACAGTGCTTTATCACAGACAATGTACTGGGTAACCAGTCTGTAGAGAGTTGCTCAGTCTTTCTTGTCAAATCCTTGGGGATACCCATCATTTTTGAGGAGGCGCAAAATATCATAGTACCGGTAGCTAGCTGTCTCGGGATCTCCCTCATGCCAAGATCAATGTGGTAGTAGTGGGTTGGTTTGTCTTATTTTTAGACAAGGAAAGGATCCATGGTTATTCCTTCGGGAATGTCAACCATGGAGTCTAAGATAGCAATGGCATCGGCTAGGTTATTCTTTGCTCGGGGCAGGTAATGGAAGGTGATTTCTTAGAATTAGGAAGCTAGCTCTTCTATGTGGGCATGGAAGCGTAAGAGTTTCTCACCGATGATAAGGTTTGAATCCCCATAGACATTGAAGTATCGAATTCCTTTCTTGAGGGCGACTTTGAGGCCTATTGTGCACGCCTCGTATTCAGACATGTTGTTGGTGCAAGAAAAGTCCAACTTGATGGCAATGGGAGTGTTAGAGTCATCAGGGGAAATTAGGAGGATTCCAATCCCATACCCTTTTTTGTTGGCAGCGCTATCAAAGAACATTTTCCATCAAAGGTATTCTTGGGAGGTACAAAGGATATTCTCATCTGGGAACTCAGAGATCCAAAAATTAGCCTCTTCCATGGGGTAGTTAACAAGGTAACCAGAGATGGCTCTTCCTTTCATGGACTTTTGTGTGACATAGGTAATATCGAATTAGAATAAGATAATCAACAACCGGGCCATTTGATTGGACAGGGTAGGTTTCTCGAGCAAATACTTGTTCGGATCCATTTGGGATACAATCTTGATGGGAAAGGCGAGTATGTAGTTCCGTAAGTTTTGGTTAACCCAGACAAGAGAGTCGCATGCTTTTTCTAAGGCGATGTAGATAACTTCATAACCGGCCAACTTTCGACTCACATAGTATATGACTCACTCTTTATAGATTTCTTAGAGATATTAGGATAGCAAATCCCCAGCTACAGTATCGGTTACGGTTAGGTATAGGAGTAAGGGAAGATCAGGTTACGATGGTGTGAGCACTGAAGGTTAGGTTAGGTATTGTCGGATTCGGTCGAAGGCTTCATGGAAAGCTTTGTTCCAGACTTCAGTTGAATACTTTTGGAGGAGTTTGAATATGGGTTCACAGACGAAAGTCAATTGGATGATGAACTGACTTATGTACTATAATTTTCCAAGGAATCCCTGAACTTCCTTCTCCGTTCCGGGTGGTGGAATCTCAAGTATGGCTTTTAGCTCGGCAGGACATGCTTCTATACCTTTCTTGCCAACCATAAATCCCAAGAGTTTTCCATTAGTAATGCCAAAGACACATTTGTGTGGGTTGATCCGCATCTGGTATTATCGTAGTTTCTCGAAGAACTTTCGAAGAGTGGGAACATGACCCTCCCTAGTCTTGGACTTGATAATCATGTCATCTACGTAGAACTCGACTTCCTTATGTATTAGATCACGCCGAATGGTTTTGGCAGCCCTCTAGTAGGTAGACCCTACATTTTTTTAGACCAAATGACATAACGGTGTAGCAAAAGGTTCCCCAAGGAGTGATGAATGGGATTTTCTCTTGGTAATATGGGTGCATCTTGATCTAATTATATTCGATAGACCCATCAACGAATGACTTGAGAGCGTGACTAGTTGTATTTTCCACAATCATGTCGATATTGGATAGAGGGTAATCATCCTTCGGAGAGGTCTAGTTCAAGTCTCGGCAGTTGACACATATGCGAACCTTCCTTCCTAATTTTAGCACGGGCATGATATTGGCTAGCCATGTGGGATATTCGATCACACGAATGAAGCTCATGTTAAGTTCTTGACTTCTTCTTCTTTAACTTTGAGTTAGCATTCGGTGCGAAGTTTTTGCAGTTTCTGTTTGATCGAGTTGCATTCCACGAGAGTCAGAATCTCGTGCTGTGCTATCTCAGGGTTAATGCCGGGCATATCATCGTAGGACCATGCGAAGACATCCATGAATTCCTGTTGTAGTTCTTTGAGTTGCAATCGGTCATGCTAATTAAGGGTGGCCCCTATCCTAATCTCGTGCATTTGGCTACTAGAACTAAGATTAATAACAATAGTTTCATCTTCATTAACTTGAACGCAGTTATGTTATTTGTCATTAACCTTATATAGACCAGTTAAGAATTGTTCATTTTAAAAAATCATCATCATCAAGATTTTGATTAGAATCAAGATAATTAATGTAAGGCACAATAAGATACTCAAAATCTTCGTTTCTTTCATTGATAGGAAGAACATCATTGAGAACATCATCAAAGGAGGTCTTGATTACATCAAAGTGAGGGGAAATAACTAAAGGGAAAAGGGGATAACCATCAGGGTTAGGTTAAACATTAGTAGGTGGCACATGTGTAGCATACCAGTTGAGAAGAGTTGCATCAGAATCTTTGATGAGGTGGAATGAATTGGACAAGGTAGGCCCTGAGTGGATCATGACGAGTGTCAGCCCCAGTATCTGTAAATTAAATCAATCCTCGGAGTCACTGCCCTCAGAATCCCTGATATTAGCTATGGTCTCTTTAGTGAGTGGTAGTACACGGTGCTAGGAACTCTCGGCCCATAGGTAGCTATTTTGAAAGAAGATGTCCATTCTTGGTTTCATCCTCTTGTCTACATAGTCATACCAAGGTTCAGCGAAGCCATAAAAGGGGAAATCTTCACCTTCTATGATGAATCTTCCATTTAGGGAATCTATCGAGATAGTTTTGGTGCATTCTAACCTCCTCTTTAGTCGAGGCTGACGGATCAATCTGAGTTCTTCTTCTGATGGCTGATAACCCAAGCCATAGGGAGGATAGGCCTCCTTCAACATAATAGGTTCAATTATCCCTTGTTGTCTTCTCCCTAGCCCCAATCCGGGCATGATGTGCATGTTCTTGAACATTTGTATTTTATTAACGTTTCCATGAGGGTCATATTTCGGACAAACCTTGTCTTTGAAGTCATCCCCTGCTAGGAGTAGGAGTGGTTTAACTTGGAGTCCTGACAGAAGCATATCATTCACCCCGTGTTCTATTTCAAGTACTGGATTATGGGTGATTGCATTCTTGGTGTTGTCACCGTCTCCCAAGATAGTCATAACTTGTCCGTTAGCGAAGAACTTTAATTTTTGATGAAGGGAAGAAGACACCCCTTTGATGCTATGGAGCCATGGTCATCTGAGCAGCAGATTGAAAAGGGTTGGTATGTCGATGACTGGGAATTCAACAAAAGGATTTATAGGGCCAACCCCTATTGTAAGTTTGAATGATCCCATTACTTCTCGACGGGTGTTGTTGTAGGCACGTACGACAACAGAGGTTGGAGAAAGGTTTCTCTCTTTCAATCCCAGATAATTGAGGGTTCTTAACAGTCAAACATTCAGAGCTGATCCATTATTGATGAGAGAGAGGGGGATAGTTTTTCCCATAACTTCAGCAGAGATATTAAGAGTATAATTATGGTTGGGACCAATATTGGGGACTTTTTCTTCAGAAAAGGAGAGCATTCGAGTAGAGGTCAAGGATCCAACTAGGTTCACCGCTTCTTCTAGCGTGGTTTAAGGAGGAACCATGGGTCATATAAGTAGCTTGATTAGGGCATTTCGGTGAAGTTGGGAAGACATAAAAAAAACCCATAGAGAGATATTGGCTTGGGTTTTCTTTAGCTGATCGAGGATCTTTCCTTCCTCGAGGGTTATTTCTAGCACATGGAGATTCTCAACACCCTTTTCTTAATCGCTCGTTGACGGTTGTAGACTTGGGATTTGGTAATGTCTTCCTGACTGGTCATGTGGTTTATACAAGAAGAGAAAAATATAAATCCTGTCTCCTCATCGATATCGGATTGTTCATCCACCTTGTTGATTTCTCCTAGGAGATCCTCGAACGATATCATCCCGCATATGTTGGATATCAAACTAGTCTTTTTTGAATCTTTATCTTCATCAAAATCTTTGAAATCATCTCCCCATTCGGTGGCAACGATATTATCTTTCCATGCAAAGTCAATGCACTCCACAACTTTTATGGCCTCTTCATATAATTCCTACCATTCAACAGGGAAATGTAGAACTGAAGTGATCAGGAGACCTTGTAATTTCAAAGCATCGAGTAGCTCAGATATACCACAAGTATCACCAGTCTGTTGAAGCAAATTCTTCATGATTTCTACCATGTCATCTAGACTGATTTCGTCAATTGGCACTACCCAATTGTCTGACCCTTGGACCCATTTTTGAGCTTTTAAGAACAACCCACTAAATCTCTGATAGTTGATGGTCATCTGAGAGGGCAATTTCAACCCAAATTCTAAGAGTTGGTTCAACACTTCTGATTGTTCCATATCTTTACGTCCAGAATGGGTGCGAATAGTGATATATGATCCTTTGAGAAGGGATAAGGCTTGATCGATAAGGCTAGCAGGGCGTAAGAGAAAATATGGGCATATTTGGAGTGGTTTAGGAGAGTATACGAGTATGACTGGTGATTCACTAGGCATTATTCAGGTAGATGGGTCAAATTCTTAATTTTCTTTTAGGAAGATGGAATTTGCATGACTCGGGAGTGGATTATGGGTAGTGTTTGGTTTGGGATTAGCTGGTGGGGTGATGACACCCCGATCAATCAGGCTTGGATTACATTTCGAAGATGGAAACATTGGTCAGTGGTATAGTCAGCAGTTTGGTGAAAGTCACAATGGGCATCAAGTTTAAAGTTTTCGGAAGTGGGTTTGGTAATGGACGAGGGTCCAATGGTTTGATCGGATTTCGGCTCAAAAGGGCCTGGTAGACTTTGGAGAGAGGAGCATGAAGCTCGATGTATTCCTTTCGGACTGAGTTTGGGCGACTTTATGGTTCCCATGAAGCGGCAGGGTGAGAGATGTTATTGATGGTAGAAACTGGGGTACTAGGAGGTTTTTTAAATTTTCTAGAAGGAAACTGTTCCGAGGTTTTCCTTGATTCAACTTCTATCTTGATAAGACTTTCTTCGATCTCCACTCCTTTTTCTCGGAGGGATCGAAAGTGAGGTTAATACTGTCCTCCCATTTTTTCTCGGACATGGGGTAGGAAGTTATTCTTTACGATACTGACCTGTTCTTCTTCGAACGGACGATTAGTCATGGTAGCTTCTTTTTCTCTCCACTTTGCTATGAAGTTGTTGACTAATTCCCTAGGGTTCTGCTTAAGTAGATCTAATTCACGATGGGTAACTTCTAGCTCTTCCTTGTACTTGTAAAGTGGTATGAACTAGCGGGCAACATCTTCCCAACTGTAAAATTATGGATTCCTCAAGGGATAAGAACCAATAGAGAATGCTATCTTTCAAAGTCTGTTGGAACATCAGGGCCATTATATCTTTAAAAGCCCATAGGAGAGTCATGGCTTGGTGATAGCTACGAAGATGAATGATCGGGGGTCCATTGCGTCTAAACTTCTCGATATTAGGCATCTTGAATTTTTTCAATAACCTGGCTTTAGGATAGAGAGGCATGTGGGTGTAGTCCATGTAGTTCCCAGAGAGTCTGACTTGAATGAATTTCTTAGTTAACATCTTGAGGTCTTCCTTGACATTGTTCAGTTATTCATCTTTTGGGTTAATTGTCACAGGTAAGTTAGTTCCTATCTGAGCAAGGTTTGTCATAGGCAGATGGGCTAGCGGTGTCCCATTAGCTGGAGAAGCACGGGTAGCGTTTTGTTATTCCTTGGGAACCCAAATAGGATCGGGTACAGGCAAAACGTTAGCATGAGTGAAGAGGACCTCAGGATCTTTGAGGATAGGGACCCAGTTTCTTTACATCTCATGAACCTCGATTTGAAGGTTATCGATTTTAGTAGTCAACTGAGCTAGAACTATCAACCATATCCGACTGTACATTCGGCACTTGATCCGTGTTCTCCATGGAAGGCGGGTGAATCTCAGACTCAGAAGAAGTAAGGGGACTGACAGGACTTCAGGGTGGTTCAACTGAAGACCGAAATCCAATAGGGAGCCAGGTCAAGGGTATGCGACCAACCTGATAAGGAGAAAAATTGGGATTTAGTTTCGGAAGCGAAGAAGGAAATTTGTTATTTTTAGAAAAGGAGGAAGTTGTTTTTGACATTTTTGAAAAATATGAGGACAAAAATGTTTTTATGGGAGAAAAAGAAAATATTTTTGGTATTTTTGATAAAAGAGGAAAAATGTTGTTGAACACCTTTGGAAAGAGAGAGGAAAAAATGAGATATGGGTCTCAGCATGATTATTATGTTTATTAGGTTCTCACTTGTATTAAGTTTTCCTAGATGTAAAAAAGAAATACCGGACGGGTCCCGAGCTTGAAATAATTGGGTTTGAAACATATGTCAAAACTAGGGTTGGACTTGTTACTAGGCTCGTGGGCAGGGTCCCAATTTAACAATTGGGCTAAAATTTGGGCGGCAGGTTTACCTAGAATTTCGACCCAGTTTCCGCTCAAAATAGATAGTCTAATATGCGTGTCCTAGGCTTGACACCTATATGCGGGGTATGCAGTTGTTGGGTTAATTGGAGGGTGTTCTCCCCTTAGGCGTGACTTCCACGATATATGTCTTGCTTTTGAGGGTAGTCAATATGTGTGGACAAGCCATTTGATATACCTGAGTGTACGTGAATTTCCCGACTATATACCTCATGGGGATAGTACGTGTGAGAGAGAATTCGATATACTCGACGTACGTGAACGATTTTACTACGATATACCTCCCGTCATGACTTTGTTCAAGCGGTACGATGCGGGGGAACCGTTCGATATATGTCGAAGGTACTTGACCAATAGAAGGTGAGAGTCATATCGCTTAAGCTAACTGCGACCTGCTGGACCAGTGCCCATTACGAAGTGACTCCCTAGTTATGAGACAAAATTTGGTCAATAGCAATGCTCTTTGGTGATGTTGTGTGTATCATGTATGATTCTTTTATAGAGATAATATCTTTCTTAATCATGCCCAACCGATAATGAGGCAAAATCATAAATAGTAGAGCAGGGATAACAAGTGAGAGTGGGTGGTGTGTGCAGTATGTGGATATACGTGATCCTAGGTTCATGTGGTGTGAAGTGTACATGGAAAACTTCTATAAGTGAGTGAATAGTAGCATAAGCATGAGGTACATATGTACAGGGAATAATAAGGGGAACATAGAAAAGGGGAATATACAAGAAAGTAAAACACCCCTGTAAACAGAGTCTAGACCTGTTAAAAATAGTCCCCACTAGAGTCGCCACTGTGGCCATCCCGGGAGGCACTGGGGGGAGAGAGAGAGAGACATCTCGCCTCGGGAAGGCTGTGTCGCGGTCTCGTACCCCTCTTGGGTAGGTTGCTTCGATCGTCGTCGGTGTGGGGGATAATGTGAAGAGATAGAGTCGCTAACCTATTTTGAATAAAACAGGCAAAATAATATGTTGCCACTTCAAGAGAACGTCATCAAGGAGAAACTGATGCATATGAAACCAATAGTTCGATGGCTTGGGGGCTAAGTTATGGAATGGGAAGGTGTTAGGCATCCATCACACCCTTTCGGTCTCTCATGGGATCATGTTATTATTTTCCTTTATATCCCCGTGAAGTGTGTGCGCGTGTTTATATAATGGATATCGAAATGATTCAACTCATACCATGGACAAGGTAGAGTGAGGTCATCCATCGAAATGTTCCTGAAATAACATATGTAAAAAGTATGATTTATGCGTTCATCACGATATTAATCGTTATTAGGAAACGATAATATGTGTTGGATGAAACTCAAACAAGCATGATATATATATAAATATGAAAATGGGAGATTTTAGAAAATTAGGGAATTTGAGAAAATTTGAAAATTGGACTCCAGTCTCAGATTTTAATCTGAGATGCCTATGTAGCCTATAAAAGCATTGAAGTCCACGTAGTTCGAATGTTGCATAAGGGTGGGGTTTATCCCATGGATCTGAATGGAATTTTATTATATATGTATATGTAGAAAATGTGTTATTTTGAGTTTGGAAAAAGTGTGATGGATAATTCCGTTCGAAATTTACGGGTGTAACCCTCTTTTATTTGTTTTTCAGATTTTTGTAGAAAATAAATTATGTGAAATATACAAATAAAAGTATAGATATTAATGTGTATGAACTAGAATAAGAACTGGATTATAAATCTAATGTTTATTATGTAAAATTAATGAATTTAAAGAGAGAGGGAAGGAATTGGACCTTCTTTGAAGCTTGATCTTGGATGAACTCCCTTGAGCGTTGATGAATATTTATGAGAGAGAAGGATATTTTCCAAATTGGGTATGAAAAGGATGGGAATGTAAGCTTAGATGGAGTTTTTTATGAGGAATTTCGCTGATTTCGAGGGAATGTTGTTGAGATAATTGATGCTGATGGATCCGCTGTGTGTTTTTTGGAGCGAGATTATGGCCCCTAATTATAGGGTCGGGGGGGTACCGATCGGCCTACCCCTGGGGGTGCCTATCAGCATGTGACCCTAGACACTGTGCCGATAGGCAGGGATTTGGACCTACCAATTGGAAGTCCCGTGCAAATTTTCCTAGAAAAATGGTCGTAGAATACAAACCATTGATCCGAATCGCCCATAGGGCATACCATTGTCAGAGACCTTCAAGAGTCCTTTGGACTGCTCCCTGGTCTGGGATTTTACTTTGGGTAAAATGTGGCTCGGAAGCGCGCGTCAGTCATTTAGATGGGAGAACATTCGAACGCAAATAGATTATTCGTTCGTATTATAAGTCAAAATCTTGCACGGGGTGGACCATTGGAAAGGTTAGGAGATATACTTCGACATTCCAAAGGGTTTTGCTCGGTTTAGAAGGTTGACCTTGGTCAAACAGAGCTCGGGAGTGCCTGGGGACCTATCGGGGTAAAATAGATCGTTTGTCCATACCGTAGGTCAGAATCATGCACGAGGCAGACCATTATAAAGGGTATTTAGTTCCTTTAGAAGATTCGTTCACTCTCATTCCAACTAAAGAATTGAATTTGGTCAAATAGAGCCCGGGAGTGCCCGGTGGCCTTCAGATCAATTTTTGAGGGAAAACTGATCGTTCGTCCAAATGGTTATGATTTTTCATGCACGAGGTGGACCATTGGAAAGGGGTTTTAGTGACCTTCGAATATTTAAAGACATTTCTCTCTGATGGTGAAGTTGATTGAGGACAATTCGGGGCTCGAGAGTGCCCGATGGCATCCGAATCGATCTTTGGTAGTAAAATGGTTTGTTTATCCGAACCGTTATGCTGATTCGTGCACATGGCAGATCGTTGGAAAGGATATTCAGGGCCCTTTAATATTCAAAGATCTTTTTCTCTGACGATAGAGTTGACCGGAGTCTAATGGGCCCCGGTGGGCTCTAGATCGGTACTCGGAGTGAGACCTAGGGTTTATAGTGAGATGGGGAGGTGCTAGGGACCTAAGGGGTCCTATAATGTTGTGTCTACATAAGGGTAAAGGAAAGACTGAAAAATTTCAAAGATATGAAGTTAAAAAAGGATCCCTCGTCTAGACGACAACTGATTTGATGCTTTAGCAAGACTAGAATCAACTACATGGACTGAAATTAGAAGGTCGTTGTAGGTAGAGATCCTGTATCGGCTAACCATTAAAGAGGTTGAAACCAAGTTGGAATTTTTCTTCGAAATAAACCTAGTGGCATCATTGATGGATCCCCTCACCTGGTACATCATAGATGCGGAGTTACCTAATTCAAAGGATGAAAGGAAGAAATTGAGGTACAATACTGTGAAATTCTCTATCATAGGGGATATTTTGTACAAGAAGGGATTTATCCTCCATCTAATCCAATGTGTTCATCCAAATGAAGTGGAATACATCTTTAAGGATGTACATTAAGGATCTCTCTCCAGCCACATAAGAGGGAGATCATTGGATATGAGAATAGTCAATCATGGGTATTAGTGGCCGACCTTGGCCAGGGATGCAGTTGGTTATGCAAAGAATTATTAGATGTCAAAGATTTGCCATCATTCCACATTAGTCTCATAAACCTTTGACGTCTATCACTTCCCCCGGTCCGTTTACAGTATGAGGGATCGACTTGGTGGTACCCTTGCCTAAGGCTATAGGCAATTACAAGTATCTAATCGTGGGGATCGACTATTTTTTGAAATGGATTGAGGCAGAGGACATGATCACCATAATGAAAAATAAGACCTTCCAATTCATTTGTAAGAATATCATCTGCAAATACAGCCTGTCCAACACCCTGATCTCAGATAATGGGAAGCACTTCAAGAACATAGCCCTAGAGACTTATTACAAGAGGGTCGGTATCAAATCATTATTTTTAACTCCAGGACGACCCCAAGAACATGGTCAGATAGAGGTGAAGAAAAAAACAATACTTGCGGGGATCAAGAAAAAACTAAAAGACACCCAGGATCAGTGGACATAAGACGTGCATGTTATCCTATGGTCCTACACGATGACAGAGAGAACACCGACAAGGGAGACCCCTTTAATGCTAGCCCATGGCTAAAAAGCCGCCATACCAACTGAGATTTTCCTACCAAGTCATAGAGTCCCGACATATGACCCATAGGATAATACTACAAAAAGCCTATCGAATCTATACCTAATAGAAGAAAGAAGAGAAGATGAAAAAATTAGGCAAACCGCCTATCAGGAGAGAACTGCCAAGTTCTACAATAAAAGAGTGAAGGACCAGCCATTATCTGCTGGGGACTTAGTTTTGAAGAAGGTTTGGCAAAAGCCGAATAAACTTCATCCTAATTGGCATGGTCCCTACAAGGTAACAGAAGAGGTAGTTCTTAGCCCATATCGACTTAAGAATTTGGAGGGAGAGCCATTCTCCAATCCTTGGAATGTTGATCATCTAAAGAAGTATTAACAATAAGACATTGTAAATAATTTTCTATTATCATTATACAAGATGTATGGAATAATTAATGAATGAAAACTGTGAGTCTTCTCTCCTATTCTTGTTGTATGAGTGATTCAAGTTGTATGTTTTAGTTAAACCTAAGCTATGGAACATCACTCATATGGTGAAGTAGTGTTAACTCACTCTCAGTGACATGATAATAACCTCGTCCGTGGATTCTCAATAACACCAAGAGGGGTAGCAATATGATAACATCATTAATTCAGTGAAAAACTTTCTCGGCTGAGATGACAGTGTAGGACGAGATACTCGTCCATACACTCTCAAAACGTTGAGAGGGGACATGATCAAATACCATAATTTGGTGAATTCAAATTCAAAAATTATTTCATTACGGTTTACCTTAACACCATTAATTTGGTGAAAAATGCCCTCATCCAAAATTACAGTGTAGGACGAGATGTCTTGTCCGTACACTCTCAAAATGACGAGTGGGGACATGATTAAACACTATAATTTGATGAATTCAAATTTAAAAATCATTTCATTATGGTTTATCTAAACATCATTAATTTGGTGTAAACTGCCCTCGGCTGAGATGACAGTGTAGGACGAGATATCTCATCCATATACTCTCAAAATGAACAGGGGGACTTGTGATTAAGCACCATAATTTGGTGAATTCAAATTTGTTTAATCATTTTGAATGGTTAATCGAACCAACGTCCAATGACGAGGGGGAAATAAAGTTATTTATTCAAGAAATAGTAAAATAAATGCTCAAGTATGAGGCAACACTTCAATTCTTCATTCATTAAGATCAACTATTCAGAACAACAATTAACTACAAAAAGAAAGGGTATCGATCAAACGCGACCATCCTATATAGTTGGCTCAATGACGGTGGCCGATCTTTGACATTAGTATTGACGTCATTTGGGACATTAGCCATAATATCATCTCCCTTAGCTTATGGTAGGGACACAACATATTACAAGGTCAAGGAAATTAATGGATCTTCTATATTAGGAGCTTCTAGATCGGCAGTCATGGACGAGACGATTCAACGAATTTTGTGGCCACCCACCGACCGACCGTCTTGAGACCCTTTTCAAAATATTCCATGCTGAAGTCGAGTAACTCGTCATACGCCTTATAAGATTCAATGGCCTCGTCTTTGATCCTCTGAATAACCTCGGCTGAAAGTGCATCATCCTTAGCTTTCTGGATGACTACAAAAAGGTCTGTGGTTGTGGCCATCCCAATAATCTCCTTCCTCTATCTCTCCCTGGGTGAGGAAAAAGGGAAAGGGGTAGAAAGCTCTCGCACTCTCTTCCTCTAGGACCTATTCGGTCGTCGATGGTGTGGGGTGAATGTAAAGAAATGGAGTTTACAACCTATTTTACATAAAACAGGCAAAAGAACATGTCGCCGACTCAAGAGAGAAGCATCAAAGAAAAACCAATGCTGATGAAATCAATAGTTCAAAGGTTCGGGACTAAGTTACATAATGGGAAGGTTTTAGGCACCCATCCCATCCTTTTGATCTCTCATGGACTTGTGTTACTCTTTTCGTTTATTTCTTCATGAAGTGTGTGTGAATGTATACATAAAGGAGATCAGAATTACCCAACTCATACAATGGAAAAGATAGAGTAAGGTCATCTATAGGAATGTTACCAAAATAATATTTAGGAAAAATACGATTTATGCATTTATCGAAATAATGATCGTTATGTTCAAACGATAATGTATGTTGGATAAAACTCTAATAAGGATCACAAATATAATATATATTAAAATAATGTCTAGATGAAAAGGATGAAAATGTGAAGATGGGAAAATTGAAAAATTAAAAAATTAGAAAATTAGACTCTAGTCTTGGGTTTTAATCTGAAGCGCCTACGTAGCCTATAAAGGCATCAAAGTCCATGTTGTTCGCATACGGCATAAGCGTGGGGTTTATCCCATAGATTCGAATGGGAATTTATTATATGTGTGCATGTAGAAAATGTGTTTTAGTTTTGAAAAAGTGTGATGGATAATCCCGTTGAAATTTATAAGTGTAACCCTCCTTTTGTTGGTCTTTTTTTATTGAAAATAAAGTATGTGAAATATAACTAAGAAAAAAGGTGGGATGCTAATGTTTATGAACTAAATTAAAAGCTAGGTTATGAATTTATGTAATTAATGGGAAAATAAGAAATTTAAATAGAGGGATAAGGATTTTGGACCTTCTTTGAAGAATTTAAGCTTTATCTTGATCTTGGTTGAGCTCCCTTAGATGTTGAATTTAATTTTGGATGGGAGATTATGAGATTTTTCCAAATTGGGAATGAACAGGATGGGAATGTGAGATGGAAAGTAATTTCACATAAGAAAACTTCCCTGATTGCAAGAGAATGTTGCTGAGACTACTGATTTCGATGGATATAAGGCGTGCTTTGGGAGTGATGTCATGCCATATACTTAAAAAATGATTATAGAACGCAATCCATTGATACAAATCGCGCACAGGGCATATCGTTAAAAGGATAATTTAGAGACCTTTAAGAGTACTTTGGACTGATCTCGAGTCCAGGAGTTCACATTGGGTCAAACGTGGCTCGAAAGCGCTCGTCGGTCCTATGGACGGGAGATCATTGGATGAAAATGGATCGTTCATCTGAACAAAAAGTAAGAATCACACACGGGGTGGACCATTGGAAAGGTTACGCAAGGTACTTCGACATTCCAAATATCTTTTCTTGGTTCGAAATAAAGTTAGATTAATTGCAAGGGCTACTTTCAAATTGAAGGAATGGATTTCAAGGAAACATTTGCACATGTCACTCGCCTCAAGTGTGTTCGCTTACTTTTTTCGCTAGCTTGTCATTTGCATTTAACACTATATCAAATGGATGATAAATCTTCTTTCCTTAATGGCATCTTGACTGAGGAGACCTACGTAGAACAAACCAAAGGGTTCATTTACCCTCATCATCCAAATTACGTGTACTGACTTAAAAAATCTCTTTATGGGTTAAAACAAGCTCCTAGGACCTAGTATGAACGTCTATCTACCTTCTTTCTAAACAATTGTTTTAAACGAAGAGGGAATGACCAAATTCTTTTTGTCAAACATTTTGATAGAAACATTACCATAGCCCAAGTATATGTAGACGATATCATTTTTGGATCTACCTCCCCTACAGATGTTAAAACATTTTCTAACATTATGCATAAGGAATTTCATATGTCACTTATGGGGGAGTTACAATTCTTCTTAGGACTCCAAGTTAAGAAAAAGTCAGATAGATTATTTGTATAGCAATTGAAATACGCTTTAGATATTATCAAGAAGTTTGGACTAGAAACAACTAAAGAAGCTAGGACTCCTATGAGTACTTCTGTCAAACATTCAAAAGATGAGAATGGTAAAACTATCGAGTCTACTTTATACCGTAGCATGATAGGAAGCTTACTTTACCTTACTGCCTCCCGTCCTGATATTATGTACTCTGTCTGCGTGTGTGACCGATATCAAAACAATCCTAAAGAGAGTCATTTATTATGCATTAAAAGAATTATCAAATATGTTAAAGGCACTATAAATTTAGGACTTTGGTACACTAAAGACACTTGTAATACTGCAGTAGGATACACTGATGCTGATTGGGCTGGGTGTTCCGATGATAATAAGAGTACTTCAGGATCATGCTACTACATTGGTAATAATTTGGTAGGATAGAGTAGTAAGAAACAAAATTGCACTTCCTCGTCTACTGTCGAATCCGAATATATTATCGCAAGAAGTTGTTATGCTCAATAACTTTAGATAAAACAAATGCTGAAAGATTATAGTATAACTGAAGATAAGTTATATCTCTATTATGACAATAAAAGTGCAATTAATATTTCTAAAAATCCAGCTCAGCACTCTCGTACTAAACATATTAAAATCAGATTTCATTTCATATGCGAGTTAGTTGAATCTAAGGAGTTAGAAATTAATGACATGCCTACTGAATTGCAACTCGCTGACTTATTTACTATACCATTGGATTATCTTTGATTTGAATCTTTGCGCAAATCTATTGGTATGCTTATGGCAGAATAATGATTTATTTTTTCATACTTGTTTTCTTTGCCCTTTGTTCATTTGAGACAAAATGGAGGAGAAATTTGAGTCTACTTGGACATTATTGTTGCATTCTAAACTAAAAAGCTTGATCTTAGTTATCTCATTTTCAGGAATGAGTACCTTCATTTACATCAGAATTTTGATAGGGTATTGGTCTGTAACTAGTTGAGTTATGTAATTCTCTTTTTCTAGGATATTGGGTAGATAGAATTTTTGTATAAGAATAGGTTTTTCTTATTTCTTTTGTATCCCTACGAGTCCTCGATGACTCAAAGGAGATTTTGTCTCATATTTCCAAAGGGGGATATTGAAACACCCTATATCTTTGACTCACTTGAGTCCATATTAGATAGGTGCTCATCTAGTTTGTAAATAGTGACAAAATTGAGTCATATCCTAGTCTACCAAAAATCCCTCACCCTCTACATTTGAATTCCTCTAAAGTTCCTAAAGGTAGAACACCAACACATTCACCTAGGATTGTATTTATGTATTGCATTCTTTATAATATGGATGTGTGTGAGTTATATCCCATTAAAATGATTTTCTACAAATTTTGGGATATTTTAAATAATTTTTTGGAATATTTAAAATAATTTTTAAGCATTTAAAATTGGACTTTATAAAGTTTCAGGGATGCTTCATAATTTCCCTAGGTGCCTAAAACTTTGATTGGGTAGAAACTGAAAGCGCTACATAATATTGTGGGGAAATTTTGAATTATTTTAACTTCAAAAAAACGCATTTTTCAGTTAATCTTAGCCTTACACGTGTTGGTATTATAATGGTTAGATTTGTGTTTTCTTTACCTCACATATCTGAGTCTTTACTAGAACCGTTGGATCATTTTTATCAATGGTCTGCATGTCTTCCAAAGTGATCCATGTGTTAACCCTTTGAACCAATCAGAGTGTGTTTAAAAGCGGTGAATCATCAGCCATTAGATTTACTTCGATCATTTGTATTCAATCCTGATCGTTGATTTGCTTCGTCCTTCCAGAGCCTTCCATGCTCTAGTATAAGTAGGACTCATATGTGTAACGTTTACAATCTTTGGATCATTTTCACCTATGAAAGAAAAAAGAGATAAGAGAGAGAGAGAGAGAGAGAGAGAGAGAGAGAAATAAAACCCTAACCTAACTCCGGCCAAATTTTCACCAGAAAACCCTTTTGAGAGTTGAGTTAGTTTGAGATTTGAGAAGATCCATCCTCTCTAGATCTTAATCTCTTGTCCAACTAAGTCACTTAGTTCTAATCTAATTTTCTTTCATATAAAGTTGAGATTTGAGACTCTGTGATACATATCACGTAGATATTACTGAGTTTGATTTCTTATTTCGAGAAATCTTTATTTCGTTTGCTATTTTTTTAATACGTTTATGTTTCTTTCAAAACTTAAACCAACAAAATCATTTCTGATTTCAGTTTCTGAGAATATCCACATTTAGATCCAGTTGAGATCTTGGGATTTACACTTTCATATATTTCACATTTTGTGAAATATCTGTACATTTTTTAATAAAGAAAGTGCTTAGGATCTTGACTATTTTATATAGAAAGATTTCTTCTTGACCCGCGGATAAATATAAAGATAAAAAAGTCTAAGAGTTTCGATCAAACTAATTTTAGAAATTTTTGTTGCATATTAGAAATATGTTTGTAATTTTATACTCATTATGTCTGTAATAAGTGTGTGTGAGTTGCATGCATGTGTTTGGCACATCACTTCACAACACTTTCACACTATAACAATAAAACGTGTTGGCAGAGAGGTTTTGGACTTTAAGAGTCGACGTAAAGGTAAAAGGAAGGGAGTTACAAAGCTGAGAGAACATCTATAACATCAGATGTTTGGGAGAAGTCATAATAATCCAGGGGAGCTAGTATATTTTCTGAACTTAGATTAGGTCTATTTTTGTGTTTAGATTATTAAATAGTTTGTAATTTGTTACTCTATTTTAGTGGATTTTTGTTTTGATGTGTAGAGACCTTCGTGGATGTTTCCTCAATTGGGTGGGGTTTTACCACGTTAAAAATCTTTGTGCACTTGCGTACTTAATCTTCCTTTCATCCCTTTCTATTGGCGTGCTGATTTAAAACTGTTTTAGTTTTGGTTTTCAAAACTTGGCTACATAATATCTGAAATATCTCGTTCATAACTTCGTTTTACATATCTTGTGTTAGCTATTTGTTTTAAGAAAAGAATTTCTTCAAAAAACTATTCGAAGCCATTTAGACTGTTTAATCTTAAATTAAACAACTTAAGTTGTACTTTTTTAACCTGGGTTCTGAAGTGAATTAGGGAGGTGATAGGGACCTAAGGAGAGACTTAGGGGGTCCAAGAATGTGGTGTGTACAGTGGAATGATTGGTGACTTGAGTTTTCAGATTAGTCAGATCCTTTTCCTTCCTCTTCTACTCATTGGCATGATTCAAATTGAGGTGAGTCAAGGTCCTCCGGTACTCCTATCGGCGCTGACTATGCCTCTTCTTCAGGTCGGCCAAATCGTTGATGGCCCGCTCGCAATATTAGAACTTTGGTATATTCTCAGTATCCCATTTATTAATAAAGGTGAGGGCACACACAGACTGGAAAAGTTGTGAATACAAAGAGGATATAATAAGAGGAGAAAATAGATTGAGTGAGACGAGATTCAAATGTAATACGAGGCTGATACCTGTGCTAGATGATGAAATCCTAAGTGGAAGGTTTTAAAGGGTGGAATATTCCCCAATAATTCATAGTCTCCATTGGACGGGAAAGTAAGCAAACCAGCTTTTGACCTATGCACAAATGGGATTGTCGAGTTATGGCAGGCCTGGAGTTGAGCTAAGTTGGCCACCCAAAAGCTTTTAAAGGTATACTTAGTGAAGGAACTAGGCCCAGATCAACCCGGTACGACCTGGGAGGTGGATTAACCCTCTGACTCATCTCGTTATCTTGTCTAACATCAATAGGCACATCTGACGCCTTTCTCTTTTGGATAACCACCAGGTTGGTCGACCCTTGAGCAGGAGACTTTGTTAGAGGTTTCTTGCCTCCCTTATTCAAAATATTTTTTAGTCCGAGGGTCATCATATTCCATAAGTTTTTTGAGATGTGTGTAGGATGATATGAAGAGAAGAAAAACATAAATAATCAGTAATAGAAAAAAGAGACGCGATAAAACTTGGGAGTAAAAATGCATAGTAACTCACATAGCTCGTATAGGGGGTCATCCCCCAGACCAGCCTCCTCCAAAATTTTAGGAGACATCAGATCTTAGAACTTAGGAAGGGAACTTTCCTTCCCTTAACTCTTTAGATATTCAACCCTCTCTCGATCGAAAACACTGACATCGGGATCAAGATTGACCTATATGAACGGATTTGCCCAATCACAAAGAACTCTCGGTTCTTCATCAGATGGGTCGGTATCGGTTGAAAATGGTTGGATGTTTGGGTGACCTGAATGATTTTATTATAAGGTTTTCTCACCCCCCAGGTGCTAATATCTGGGCTGAGTCCTTGAGGATGAAATGTTGTAAAAAGTTTTGAATATGTCAACTAAATCATCCGTATATTTGTTCATCCACATGGAGATGTAGGCGTGTATTATTCACTAATAATTTGGTGCTAATTGAGAGGGAGAAAGTCCGAAGCTAGACAACATGGCTCAGATGGAAGTGTGGAAAGGCAATCTAACTACGACCCTGAACATCTGATCATAAACAACGACTTCACCTTCTCAACCACCACATACTTTCTCATCCTCGTCAGGGATAAACAGGACTATGTCAGATTTAATTCCCAACAAATGTCTTTAAAGCAGCAGGTCAAACTCTTTGATAGTGGATTGAAAGGTCTTGGCATAAGAGTAATTTACTGGTTCCTTAGCCTCTGAGTCTTTAGCCTTTGGGTCCTCATCCTGAGTAGGAGACCCAATAGATGGATCCCCATCTGGAAATCTCTCTTGAACTCAGTCTCGATCATGGCAGTAGGCGGAACAACAATGTTGAATCTTGGTTAAGTAGGGTCTGAGATGACTTAAACTGAAAAATCATCCTCACTAGAAAATCCATCGTCCACAATTTGGACTGAAGAGTCGTCTAGACCAGAGGACTCAGCTTGGCTAGAAGATGATGTCCAAGATGAGCTCTCGGCTGCCTCACACCCCACAAAATGTGTGGGTGGTACTCTCATGGCTTCTTCAAATGAATCTCTAGTCTCTATATGGGCAGAGGACGAATCAGACATCTCATCACTACAATCCTTAGAGGAAGAGGGTAGAATGGTCTTTAAAGGAATAGGAAAGATTAAACAAATTAAGTGTGGGTGGATTCTCTGTCTTACCTCAGTCTCATGCTTTATCCTATGGATCTCCTAAAAATACCTCTCTTGGAGTGCATGATATTATTTTGCTAACTTGTAGAGGGTCTTTAACATCCAGAGGGACGAGCTTAAACTTAAGTAACAAAGGTTAAAGGATATAAAGGGAACAAACAATTTAAAATTTGACTAATGTTGACCCTAGAATAAAAATGGCAAAACTCAATCGTTTTGTGCAAAAAATGACCAAGAACATTGAAAAACAATCCCACCGAAGTTACACCGAAATTATACCAGAAGTTAACAAATGGTTGATTAAGATGAAGAAAACTCTAAATAAATGTTTTAAAAACTAAAGGCCACTGCCCAACTCTAAAAAATCACCACAAAGCTACCTAAAGGCAGCCCTAGAACCACCATTTAGGGTTGTTGATAAAACTAAGCTCGTCGAAAAAAGCAAAAAGGGATAAAACTAGCAGAATAAAGGCTAAATATTTGAAATAATGGATAATAAAGACTACCTGGAAGGAATAGAAAATCGCATAAGCATGTATATCCCTAAATCTCGCCTAAAAATTCCTCAGCAGGAAGAGAGAAAAATTAGACTTAGAAAGAGAAAGCTTGCGCGTGAAGAAGAAGAAGGATGAAAGGGAAAGAGGTTTTAAAAAACCCATTTAAATACTTCAAATGATTTTGTACAACTTTCAAAGTGGTTGTTATTAGGGCACAATACCCAAAGCGTCCCTTACAACCGTCATTCTTAGATAACACACCATTTTAAAATTTAGCTGCTAAGTGTCAAGAAAGTAGTCTTCATCCAATGTACCTGAACTGACATATGAAAGGACGTCTTAACTTCTAGCCAAAAGATTTTTTACCCCTCATCCTTCCATTCACATTGAAGACTAAGGGCTAGGGGTGATTGATATACCAAGTATATCCCCGTACCAATACTTAGACCCCTCGACCAAGGTCGACCATCACCAACCCATCCAACATAGGGAGTTATGAATCGACAAGGACCCAACCTGATAAGTAAAATTAGGGTGGGTTGTTAAGATAAATTCAAATTAGGGTGGGTTGCCAAGGTAAATTCAAAAAATATTTAAGGGTAAAACATACAATTCAATGATAAGTAAAATTACCTCCACCATATTTTTGTTTCTATTTTAATATACTACAAAGAATACCCATGCAAAATTCCAGGTACCTTTATAACATTTTGTGTCGATACTTACCCAATTAAGAGTGACTGCCTATCCGTTTGTGAGCATTTTGATAATTCTTGTATTCTTGAAATATTCTAAACTTAAGGGTGTGAATGTATATTTTAGAAGCACAAAGGAAGTGGTTGTCATAAACTCAAAACAAAGGAACAGCCCCCATAATTATCCCTGGTGTTGATGTCTAAAATTGGTATAGATCTAATTACCCTGATAGTACCAAGTTTATAATCACAGATAAATATAAATAAATACTAAGAAACATAAGCAAGATAACAAAAGTTTTTAACGTGGTTCAGCTTAAGGAAAAAGTCTACGTCCACGGTTATGGTATTGCAGTTGAGAAGTAGTCAAATAAAGCTTAGTATAATCTTGCTTGTGTTAACTTGTCCCCCTTTGAGCTAAGGAAAAAAGTATATATATAGTGGTTAGAAAACCAAGGGACATAATGCCCTTATGTTGGTAGCCCCCATGTGAGTGACCTTTTGCCTACTTGATATTTCACCTTCCTAGTTGTGGTTGGCCAATTGACCGACCAAGTATCTAGTTCGACCAAGTATATATGAAGCCTTGAGGTGGATGTTTATGAGGACAAGTGTCCCTATCTCATTGGTGTAGGTAGATAAATAGTTTAACACACAATAAAATCACCCAATGCTCCATGCTTGATGATTTAGTGAAAGGATGGAGTATTCACTCTAAAAAGTTGCTCGGTGCCAAAAAATGGTAGAGGTCGGCTGCTGACCTTCAAGACTTATAATGTTTCACCAATGTATCAATGCAATAGCAATTTTGCGAATAGTTTGAAAAATAATGGACTGCTAAAGGGTAAACTTGTCTTTATGCCCTTTGGAATGCGTGCAACCATCAAGAGTTCAATCATTGGTTCAGTTAATCATTTCAATTCCCAAGATTCGAGGTGAATCTATCGTACTTATAAAAGAATAAATCATTCCCACCATTTCTCTTTACCTTAAACCCTCGAACTCGAACTCTTTCTTAGCGCCTTCAAGATTTATTTGCAATTCTTGATAGCTTTCTATTGTTTAGATAAATCTGTAAGATTGCTTTCTTCTCCCTCCTTTTTCTTTGTTACTTTTTCAAAAATGGTGTATATTAGTAACGAGGGCTCGTTTGAAGAGTTTAGGGGAAAAATACCAAACTGGGTAACTATGGAGGTTGTGGATGGACTATTAGATGTTGTTTCTTTAGATGAAGGTAATTGAATTCCCACACTGTTTATTGCAAGAGTGTGGAATAACTATCCTATCCAACTAATTATTTCTTGAATTTTTCCAATATTTTGGTGTTGTCCTAGTTAGGGTATCCCCAACACTTGGTGAGATGTAAATGGGATTAATCGCTTAAATGATCTTCATAAAACCTATATATGAATTTCTAAATTAATGTACTGTTATAAGTGGGGAACTACTGGAGACAACAAATACTATTTGAAGACAAGATAAGATAATCGGGATTTAGTAGTTGATCTTCCTCGTAATTGTTAACAATAGACTTTCCTTTATTAATTTCTATTTTCCTTAATAATATTTTATAATTGCCTTGTTGTTGTATTATTTTGCAGTTCTTGGTCGATTATGACTAAATGTTAACAATGGATAACAAATTGAGGTTGACCTTGGCTGATGTAGATGAAGACTTACAAGGCTTAAAAGAATCCATTGTTTCCACTAGGGAGGCCCATGAGAGGACCATTAATTTAGGATATTTCTTTAGCTTTCAGGAAGAAGGAATTTTTGCTTAACTGAGAGGTAGTAAGTGCCCGGGAAGTGGCTAACCTACTTGAGTAAGAAAATAACGTTCTCAGGGATGAATTACAAAGTTTGAATAAATCTTCAAAAGATGTCCTAAATGGAGGAGCATCTTTTTTAGAGATTAAAATTCTCGGTTAATGGAGGAATTAGAGAGTTTGTACAATAGTAAGTCTGGTCAGTCATCCAAATAAATAATGGTTGCTCGGTCTGCTAAAGATCAAGAAAGGGCCAAGAAGGCACTAGTCGACTAGGCAGTCTATCTCAAAGATAAGGATAAGACCATTAAGAAGCTAACAGACCAAGTTGATCGGATGGTCTTCTATTTTCACAAGCAACCCAAGATGTTTGAATGGATGGCTATGATGACTCTATAACTCACATGTAGAATGAAATTGTGAGAGTCCGCTATAATTCAAAGGCCTAGACTTATTTAATTAAACGTCAACTCATAACATTTTTAATCCTTTAAACCCTAGATCATTCAAATATATGATTGAAAGTAATAAATCACGCATATAATCAATTAAACAAACAAGAAAGAAGAATTTCAAGTAAAATCCCCAAACCTTTTATATTTCACTATTATATGTAAATCGCAACTTATAGGTACATAGATAAATACAGACACATTTAGACAAATTTCTTGTAGGTGACCCTTCATCCTTCTTCAGTAATGGTGCCCATGAGAATCACAAGATCAACAGTGGAGACACCTTTTCCACAAGACAAACTCCGGTATGGAATTAGGTGTGAGGGTTTCAAAGTTATTTAAAAAATATAAATGGGATGAGTGAATTAAAAGGTGTTTCGCCTTTATAAAAGTGAGACTTTTGTGCAGCAGCTCTGCAAAAATCGAGGGCTTAAAAGTCTTGCAAAATACATACAAGAATCAGTTTTTTTAGGTGAGCACAAAAATTGAGGTAGCATCAGATTCATTCAAAACAAGTTCGAAGTGTCATTCGAACGAGATATGCATCTCATTAGAAGCGAGCTTCTCACGCACTTCTCGCAACCTGTAGAAAACCAAAACAATAAGCGCTCTTTTGAAGTACATTTGATGTAGGCCATGCTGATCCTTCGAGTGAGTTGTGCATCTCGTTTGAATGAAGGTTAGGGAAAAATAAATTTTAAATATGTTTTAGCCTCCTTTTGATAAAAAAAAAGTAAAATTCTCCCAAAAATATTTACGAAAAATAAAGAACTCCAAACAAAGAATATACCATAAATAACGTGAAGTTGTGGAGAACTGTTGAGGATGTACATGGAGCATATTAAAGATGACTGGTGAACGATATTCGAATTGTTGACATTGTGGATGATCGTAAAGACGTGACCAATGTAACGGGATAAGCCATATCTCATGAAATTTAGAATGTTACTAACAAGTCTTAGATTCTAGAGGAAATGATAGAACAATGCCCTTACAAATTGAACAGGCCCGTCGAGAAGGTTATAAATAGGAATGGATGAATTTACTATCATTGTTAAAGGTGCCTCAGAAATATGAGCCATGTTATTGGAATGACCTAGGAATGCTGGATTATCCTTATCCTCCTTTCAGTATTAATGCTAAATGGATTACGACTGATGCTATTCCTCATAGCTTAGTAGGAATATATATAAGTGACTATGGTCTGTATGGATAAGATACATATATTCCTCCTCATTTATTAGATAAGTCGAGCACAAGTGGTCACGATAGGTTAAGGGATTGTAAAACCACTACTCTTCCTACTGCCCTTGATGTTCCTCCTGTTGGGATGGAGAAGACCGAGGGAAAGTTCCCTGTCGAATGACTTATAAGTGCTTTGATTTTCCTTGTAATGATTGTTTCTGTTTTAATACTATCCCTGTATCATCTTGCTAAAACTATTAGCATTGGAAGAAGAAATATTTACTATTTTATACATTTTTTGTCCATGTATTTAACTTTGTCAACAATTAATATTTTGATTAGTTGATCGGTTGTGTAACTGACTAACCTGTTTGACTGTTTTGTGTGTTATCCATATGAACTTGAGTTGTTGGGCATTAAGTTTTATTAATCCACTTACGTTCATTAAAATGGATCTTGGTCATTCTTGGAGTTAAGTGTTTACATTAGTTACCATTGGCGACCCAAAGTTTTAGGAATCTAGGATTTTCCTGAATTTAATTTGGTCTGGTAAAACTTCTTGATCTTAACTTTAGGTCACACAGGAAGCTTTAAGAATTCTTGTTCGTCACTTATCAAAGATGAATTCATACATGAAGTCTAATAGGAACTTCTTATTTGTCACTTGTCAAAGATGAAGTCATACATGAAGTCCAATTTTTATAGTTTTTTGATGATACAATTATCATCACGCACACTGCACCAAAAATAGGAATCTGACACGATTTAAAACTGTGCCAGATCAAATCTGGCACAGTTTTGAACTGTGTCAGAATCATGTGTTTCAAAATGGCCATTTTTTTCTGGCATGATTTAAATGTGCCAGATTTGACCAGATAGGAACACTTCTAGAACACTTTTAAACCGTGCCAGAATTTGATATTTCTGGTACACTTTTGGCATAGTTTTGAACTGTGCAAGATTGAGCACATTTTGATAAACTTTTGGCATAGTTCAAAATCGTGTGAAAATTTGATACACTTTTGGCACGGTTTTAAACTGTGCCAAATTTTTGGATAAAAGAAAAAAAATTAATTATTCGAAAACCAGAAAATTCATAAATTACAAATCTTGCACGTTGTTGATAAACTAATGTTCATACAACATTCAAAATATTACAAGTATTTAGTAATTCACAGACCAAAAAAAAATTGGGCAGAGTTTTCTCTATTTTCTGGACATTCTAAAACCTGCTAATATAAAGCATGCGTAATAAAGTCTGCACGGTCACAAAATATAACAATAAACTTATAAAAGCCCGCACGGCCATAAAAGTATAAAACAACAAAAGCCCGCACGACCATAACAGAAAAAAATAGAATCAAGAATATTAATGAAATTAAATAAATAAACCCCTCATTATAAACCATTGACTTCTCCGTGAGTTCCACGTGAATAATTGCTAACGATAAAATGTTATATTGCAAAAAAAAAAGGATACAAAATAGAGACAATTAGTAACCAAGTAATTTATAAAAAAAACTTACTCAAGCTAAAAACTTACATATAGGAGTTGCAATTATTATTATATTCTAAAATTGAAAATCTTACGCAAGTTATCATAACCTCATCAGTTCCTACAAGTTACATTGGTCTCATGTGAGGTGTTAGTGCTTTTTACGGGATCGTTTGGGGTCTGGTTTGGGTTTTCACCCTTCAACGGCTTGTTTCTAAGACTAATACACATAGTTTCAAATTATCATCATATTGTAAAATCGGGAGACCCACGACTACACGGGCGGATCCTACAAGTTACATTGCTCCTGTGTGAGATGTTAGCGCCTCTTTCGGGGCCGTTTGGGGGCTGGTTTAGGTTTTCACCCTCAAACGGCTCGTTTCTAATCCTAATCTATATATTTTAAAAGTATCATCAAATTCTCAAACCGGGAACCCGCGACTACGCGGTCAGTTCCTACAAGTCACCTTGGTCCCGTGCGAGGTGTTCGTGCTTCTCACGGGGCCGTTTGGAGGCTAGTTTAGGTTTTAGCCCTCAAACAACTTGTTTTTCAACCTAATCTAGATATTTTAAAATTATCAACATATTCTTAAACTGGGAAACTCACGACTATGCAATCAGTTCCTACAAGTCACATTGGTCCCGTGCGAGGTGTGCGTGCCTCTCACGGGGCCATTTGGGATCTAGTTGGGGTTTTCACCGTTTAACGCCTTATTTTTAATCCTAATCTACATATTTTCAAATTATTGTCATATTCTCAAATCGCGAGACCCGTGTCTACACGGTCAGTTCCTACAAGTTACATTAGTCTAGTGCGAGGTGTTTGTGCCTCTTACGAGGCCGTTTGGGGGCTGGTTTGGGTTTTCACCCTCAAACAGCTTGTTTTTAAGCCTAATCTACGTATTTTCAAATAATCGCCATATTCTCAAACTGAGAGACCCGTGACTACACGATCAGTTCCTACTAGTCCCATGCGAGGTGTTCGTGCCTCTCACGAGGCCATTTAGGGGCTTGTTTGGGTTTTCACCCTCAAACGACTTGTGTTTAAGCCAAATTTAGATATTTTTAAATTATCTTCATATTCTCAAACCGAGAGACCCGTGACTACACGGTCCGTTCCTACAAGTTACATTGGTCCCGTACGAGATGTCCGTGCCTCTTATGGGGCCGTTTAGGGGTTGTTTCGGTTTTTACCCTCCAACGGCATCTTTTTAAGCCTAATATAGATATTTTCAAATTATTGTCATATTCTCAAATTGGGAGACCCGAGACTACGCAGTCAGTTCCCACAAGTTACATTGGTCCCATGCGAGGTGTTCGTGCCTCTTTTAGGTGCTGGTTTAGGTTTTCACCGTCTAACGACTTGTTTTTAATCCTAATCTATATATTTTCAGAATTATTGTCATATTCTCAAATCGGGAAAATTATGACTACAGGGTGAGTTCCTATATGTTACATTAGTCCCGTGCGAGTTGTTCGTGCCTCTTACGGGGCCGTTTGGGGTTTCACCCTCAAACGACTTGTTTTTAAGCCAAATCTAAATATTTTCAAATTATCTTCATATTCTCAAACAGGGAGACCCGTGACTACACGGTTAGTAGCTATAAGTTATATTGGTCCCGTGCGAGGTGTTCATGCTTCTTACGGGGCTGTTTGGGGATTGGTTTGGGTTTTCACCCTCAAAGGGCTTGTTTTTAAGCCTAATCTAGATATTTTCAAATTATAATCATATTCTCAAACCGGGAGACCCGCGACTACGCGATCAGTTCCTACAAGTCACATTGGTCCCGTGCGAGGTGTTCATGCCTCTTACGGGGCCGTTTGGGGGATGGTTTGAGTTTTCACCCTTAAACGGCTTGTTTTGAAGCCTAATCTAGATATTTTCAAATTATCATCACATTCTCAAACTGGGAGACCCGTGACAACACGGTCAGTTCCTACAAGTTACATTAGTCCTGTGCGAGGTGTTCGTGCGTCTTACGGGGCCGTTTGGGAGATGGTTTGGGTTTTCACCCTTTAACGGCTTATTTTTAAACGTAATCTACTATTTTCAAATAATCATCATATTCTCAAACCGGGAGACTCATGACTACACGGTCAGTTCGTACAAGTTACATTAGTCCCGTGCGAGGTGTTTGTGCCTCTTACGGACCCTTTAACAGCTTATTTTTAAGCATAATCTACATATTTTCAAATTATCATCATATTCTCAAACCGGGAGACCCGTGACTACATGGTCAATTCCTATAAGTTACATTAATCCCGTGCGAGGTGTTCGTTCTTCGTACGGGGCCATTTGGGAGCTTGTTTGGGTTTTCACCCTTTTGACGACTTATTTTTAAGCATAATATACATATTTTCAAATGAATATCATATTCTCAAATCAGGAGACCCGTGACTACATGGTTAGTTCATATATGTTACATTGGTCCCGTGCGAGGTGTTCGTGCCTCTTATGGGGTCGTTTGGGAGATGGTTTGTGTTTTCATCGTTTAATGGCCTGTTTTTAAGGCTAATCTACATATTTTCAAATTATCATCATATTCTCAAACAGGGAGACCCGTGACTACACGGGCAGTTCCTAAAGTTACATTGGTCCCGTGCGAGGTGTTCGTGCCTCTCACGGGGCCATTTGGGGGATGGTTTTGGTTTTCACACTCAAACGGCTTGTTTTTAAGCCTAATATAAATACTTTCAAATTATCATCATATTCTCAAACCGGGAGACCCACGACTAGGCGGCCAGTTCCTATAAGTTACATTGGTCCCGCGCTAGGTGTTCGTGCCTCTCACGGGGCCGTTTGGGACCTGATTTGAGTTTTCACCCTCAAACGTCTTGTTTTCAAGCGTAATCTACATGTTTTCAAATTATCTTTATATTATTAAACCGATAGACCCGCGACTCGGGGGTCTGTTCCTACAAGTTCCATTAGTCCCGTGCGAGGTGTTCATGCCTCTTACGGGGCCGTTTGAGGGCTTGTTTGGTTTTTCACCCTTTAACGGCTTATTATTTTAGCATCATCTACATATTTTCAAATTATCACGATATTATCAAATCGGGAGACCCGTGACTACACGGTCAGTTCCTACAAGTTACATTAGTCATGTGCGAAGTGTTCGTTCCTCTTATAGGGCCGTTTGGGAGCTGATATGTATTTTCACCGCTTAACAACTTATTTTTAAGCATAATCTACATATTTTTAAATTATCGTCATATTCAAACTGTGAGACCCGTGACTACATAGGCAGGTCCTACAAGTTACATTAGTCTCGTACGAGGTGTTCGTGCCTCTTACGTGGCCATTTGGGAGCTGATTTAGGTTTTGACCCTTTAACGACTTGTTTTTAATCATAATCTACATATTTTTAAATTATCATCATATAATCAAACTAGGAGACTCATGACTACACGACCAGTTCCTACAAGTTACATTAGTCCCGTGTGAGGTATTTGTGCCTCTTACGGGGCCGTTTGGGAGTTGGTTTGGATTTTCACCCTTTAATGGATTGTGTTTTAAGCGTAATCTACTTATTTTCAAATTATCATCATATTATCAAACCGCGAGACCCGTGACTACATGGTCATTTCCTACAAGTTTCATTAGTCACCTGCGAGGTGTTTGTGCCTCTTACGGGGCCGTTTGGGATCTGGTTTTGGTTTTCACCCTTTAATGACTTATTTTTAAACATAATCTACATATTTTCAAATTATCATCATATTCTCGAATCGGGAGAACCGTGACTACTCGATCGGTTCCTACATGTTACATTGGTCCCGTGCGAGGTGTTTGTGCCTCTTAAGTGGTCGTTTGGGAGTCGGTTTGGATTTTCACTGTTTAATGGCTTGTTTTTAAGCCTAATCTACATATTTTCAAATTATCTTCATATTCTCAAATCGGGATACCCGTGACTAAACAGTCTGTTCCTACATGTTACATTGGTCCCGTGCGAGATGTTCGTGCCTATTATAGGGACATTTGGGGGTTGGTTTGGGTTTTCACTCTCAAACGGCTTGTTTTTAAGCCTAATCTATATATTTTCAAATTATCGTCATATTCTAAAACTGGGAGACCCGCGACTACGTGGTCAGTTACTACAAGTTACATTTGTCCCGTGTGAGCTGTTCTTGCCTCTAACGGGGTCGTTTGGGAGCTTGTTTGGGCTTTCACCTTTTAACGGCTTATTTTTAAGACAAATCTACATATTTTCAAATTATTGTCATATTCTCAAATTGGGAGACTCGTGACTACATGGTCAAATCCTACAAGTTACATTGGTCCCATACGAGGTGTTTATGCCTCTTACGGGGTCGTTTGGGAGGTAGTTTGAGTTTTCACCCTTTAACGGCTTGTTTGTAAGCCTAATATTTTTAAATCTTTTAATCAGATAACTATAACCATAAGATGAATCAATCAATAATGAACATAAAGAAATTTACAAACCTGTGGAACCGGTGTGTCGATTTGAAGAAATCCTATAGATTCCATCGTCTTGCGTATCTCCGATAGAATCTACATAAGTTAAACATAGAATTACAAACATCGGGGGTTAGCTCTTGTATATCACAATGAATTCAAATCATATTAATTTAAATCATAGTCATAGAACTTATCAAGAAAAATAACACACATGTGTTCTGTTTGTCCCCAAGCACGATGAAAATTTCTATTAAGATATTACTTAAAATCCATTGACAAAATTTCTATTTTAATGCGTGTGTTTTTACTTTTACTATGTCATAATAGATCATAGCTTACCACCATTGTTGTGGCTATCATTGTATAGTCATCCCAACTCAGATACTTCCTCTATTTTCCCGTGGAAGCATAGTACAAACTTGAGGCAAAACCAACTCCAACTAACGAATTAGCATAAAGCTTACAGTTCAGATTCTTTCTATATCATCAGAAAAGAAAGTGGTCAGACACGAAATTTATAAACATTGGGTAGTTATGGTGAAAATAAAATAAGATAGCTTACCTTAGGGCCTTAATTTCAAGAACAATAAAAGGAATGGAAGTAAGCACATTAGCAATTGTTTCCGCAAGATTTTTATCGCCTTGTAGAAATCAAATATCTTTTAGCGAACATGTAGAGTTTTTAATAACTAATAAGAAAGCATGCCACGTGCACACAGAAAATTTAAAGTCAAAAAAGTTTTATTTATAATACCATGTACAAAACACTGGATGAACCTCAGACATTTTGGCCTTTGCTGCCATACCCTCTTGGGGAAACATTTATAATATGATGTTACTGGGAGGCATGCAATAATATAAACGACTACCTGACTGTGTGAGTAGGCAACCAATTATCAAAATGAATCACATATTGTTTCATTTCTCAAAATGCCCCCACCCCCACCCCATCTCCCCACCCATGGATAGTAAAGATGGATGAGCCATACATATTGTTTGATAAAATGACTCAACCACATAAAAACCATGGAAAATTTCTATTCGTTGTGTTTGAGCCAGGTGGTAGTTGATTTTTTTAAATTCCATCCTTGGAACAAGGATGTCTTAAAGGGGAATGGAATGTCATGATTATTAGATAATGGATACTTATTAAATTAATTAGATTACGTTCCTTGATATGGATAACGGGGACTTAGAGGCAGACATGGCCATGGAGTCTACATGTATGTTAACTAAAGACTAACTCATGTTTGAATTTAACATTGTAGAATCCTATTAGTTGAACGCATTATAAATACAGGTGAGGGCTGAAATACAACTTCATAAGAATATTTGTTCTTCTCTATTTTTCATTGTATCTGTTTTTTAATCATTTTCTTGTAAATCCCTCGGGTCTGCACGAACTACTACAGTATGTCAAGCACATGTACGGAAACCCTCCTATTTACATCAATGAAAACAAATCAAAACAATTCCAAAATCTAACCTCAATAAAATCTAAATACAATGCAGATCTGAATGATATCCTTGAACTTACCCAAGGCAATCAACAAAAGGTTTTAGGGACATTATCTTTTACTCCTTGATCCGAGGCAACACATTGTCAATGTAGAATTGTGTTGGAGCATTCTTGGGAATGTTTTTTACGGTCGGTATAGTATGCATAACCTAAGATTTTTTAGAAATATAAATTGGAGTTGAAGCGCACTAATAGTAAAATAATAAAGGACCTTCAATAAATGATGATGTCGAATGATCTCAAATAGTCCAAGACATCATTGCTTCAAGACAGTGTTGTTATCTAAGGCCAAGACATCATTGAAAAAATGTTAATATTTTCCTTTTTAGAATGTCAAATAAATGAGTTACTAACAAATTTACACTATGACGTGAGAAGTATGTAATAAACGACGAACAAAGAATTGACATATTACTCACTATGGTAAAGTGTTTACCTGTTGTTAGCTAGGGCTGTAAATAAGAAATTACTTTTTTTAAAAAGAAATGCATTTTATATGTAGACACCCAACATCTAGATTAATAACTAAATTTAAATTACAAGTAAATAATTGATGGGGGGAAGAATGTAAACAAAGTGCATTTTCTTGATGCTATCTCTAAACTACCACCCAAACCACACCAAAATTTGGATCCGACTATGTTATGCCCGAAATGAAACTCTTTAGGCATATATTAAAACAGTAATCTAATGCTACAATTATACATATTAGAATATTCAGTAACCTTCTCATACATGATATTTTCAAAACAGTAAAAGAATACCTTAAATTCATTGAAGATCCAAATTCAAACTCGCAGCTATGCAAACGTCAACACCAAATATAGATATCCAAAATATAAAATACATGACAATTTCTCACCAAGATTGAAGTTATGCAAGCATCAACACCAATGTTTTTTCCACTAAACACTTCATCTTGAATTGTAGATTATGTTAGTATTAATTAAAAGCATAATCAACAAATTTTGCAAAAAAAAAACACGCAAATTAAAAATAAACATACCTAAGAAAATAACCTTCGTCATTCCCTAAAAATAAACATACCTAAGTAAATACAATATCGATATGAACAACCCAAAATCCATTCCCTCAAATGGAATTTAAGTTTTAAAAAATATGAAGCTAAAAGAACACATCTTACAACGAATACAATCAAGACTTTATAATATTGCAAACACTCAAGGCACACATTCTGACATCATAAGTACATACATTTGTTATCTTGTATTAGCCCAGTAGATCACAATAAACATTTTAATGTATTATAATACTTTTCAATAAAAAAAGATCCGTAAAGACAATAGATCAAGCAATCCAAATGTACGTATCAAACAGAGTACCACCAAAACAACCACATATCTGCCAAGCTAACAATCAATAATTGCACACACATTAATTTAAGCTGAAACTAACTTTGATTACCAATTAATATAAATGATCCACATATAAAAATGTATACAAATACATGTAGGCATCTACATTTTATATTCGTATACGTATGTGTATAATATATATGTAGTTGGGAAATTTCAAGAGAGGCACGATTAAATAGAGTAAAAGATAGATTAAGAAACACTTAAAAAAGATCTACCCTGATTATGCCGTGAAATAATCTCGTCAACTTATAAATTGCAACAATTTTGAATAAGAAAGCTCATCAGCTTTCTTTGGCCCAAATTAATATAAATTGTTGTTGTGTTCCAAATTAAAATGAATTTCAGTTTGCTACTAAATCTGAACTCTTTTAGCAAAATTATCACATCCTGTACTATTTAATGTGGATGTGGGGGGAATAGTGGGGTCATATCTTTCAGGTCCCGTAGCGGAGTGTTGGGAAGGAAGGAAACCTTACACGGCTACCATACATATCCTGATGTTATTCTTAGCGGGACGAGTGGATACATGATCTATAGATAGCTGAGAAGATACAAGAAGTTAAGAGAGAGAATGAGGTTAGCTGAGAAGGACGAGTGGAGAGAGATGCACGAACAGAGGGAGTTGCTGTGATGGAGAGCTGACCGACTGAAGAGAGAGAGTTGAGTGGAGAAGTCAAAGCGCAGAGAGGGGTGAGCAGGAAGATAAAGCGGGCTACCAAAGTGTGAGTTTAGGGAATTTTTTTTGGTGTTTTATATTTTAGTGAAGTGTGCTTAATTTAGGAACACTTTAAAACAGTGCCAAATTTTGGCACTATTTTAGAGTGTGCCAAATTATCTTTAAACACTCCAAAATTAGGCATAACTTTAAACTTTGCCAAGTTTTTTATATCATGGTGTGCCAAATAACTGTTTTTGGTGTAGTGGAATTCCAAAAAAAATATAAAAAGGAGGTGTAATTAACAGGAAATCAAAACTTTATTAAAATGATTGAAACGGTTACATCAAATTCCCAATAGGTCTACTGATAACATTTTCGTAGATGATCGACATTCCTTGGATTCTTAAATTCTTCTCCTTTAATTTTTTCAAAACGATAAGTTCCTGGTCGGACGACTGTCGAGATACGATATGGACTATGCCCATTTTCTTCCAACTTATTCCCTTTCTGGAGTAATTTTTTAAGAACATAATTCCCTTCCTTCAAGTTGGTCGGCTTCACCCTTATGTTGTATAATTGAACTATTCACTATTGATAAGTAGGTACTCTAAGCACAATATCCCGCCTCGCCTTCTCAATCAAATCTATATCCAATATTCTCATGAGATCACTTTTTTGGGAATCAAAGTTTAAAACTCTATGAGTGGGCATACCTACTTCTGCTCGCACCATTGCTTTAGTACTAAAAGAAAACATGTAAGGGGTTTCTCAAGTAGTTGTTCTTGACGTGGTTCTATAGGCACAAAGAATATTGTGTAACTCATTGATCCAATTGCGCTTCCCATCATCAAGTTTCTTTCTCAGTCCATTAAGTAATGTTTTGTTATTTACCTCTATTTGACCATTACATTGAGGATGTCCCGGGGCAGAGTGAAGTTTTTGAATGTTGGACTGAATGCATTATTCCAAATTCCTAATTATCAAATTGAGTGCCATGATCAGGGATGAAGGCATATTGCATCCCATATCTGCATATAATGTGTTTTTAAATGAATTGGAAAACTCTTTCATAAGGGATTTTGAACAATGGTTTAACCTTCACCCATTTTGTGAAGTAATCCACTATAACCACTAAGTATTTGAACCTTACTTTTGTCTTCGGCAATGGTCCGGCCAAGTCAATTACCTATATAGAAAATGACCATTGTGAATTGATTGGAGTTAAGGAAGCCTCTGGTCTTCTCTAGATTGTGGCAAACATTTGATATTTATCACATTTTTTAACTATGGAGATACAATCATCCTTTATAGTCGGCTAATAGTAACTTTTATAAATATCTTTCTCACTAATGATCGACCTTCTCAATGAGATTCACATGAACCATCATGAACTTCCTTGATTAAGCTCGACACCTTGATTAAATGTACACATCGAAATAGAGAAACAATGTATCCTCTCTTATATAAAACTCCTTGATCTAACACATAATTGGTTGCTTTGTATCCTAACTTTTTTGGATTCTTTTGAGTCGATAGGTAGTAAACCCTTGTCAAAGTAATGTTTAATAGGATCCATCCACGAAGGTCCTAATTCTAAAAAGATAAAATTGATAGCTTTCGTATATATTCTTCTTTGTCCAAGGATTTCTACCAGGATTGTTCTCCTGAGCTCCGTCCTGGTCACTGAGGCCATTCGAGCAAGTTCATCTGCATGGGCATTCTCCATGCTTGGTATCCTGATCATTTTTACTATTGAGAGACTAGAGATAACTTTGGCAGTTTTGGAAAAATACTTGATCATGATTTCTCCCTTGACCCCATATATTAGAAGCATCTGATTGAAAATTAACTATGTATCGCTATATGTTATGACCTACTCGGATCCCCACAATAAGGCTAACTCCAAGCCTGTGATTAATGATTTGTACTCTGCCTCATTATTGAAGGCCTAGAATTAGAAATGAAGTGCATACTCCACATTTATATCATTTGGGGTATTAATAACAAGACCTTCTCCACTACCAGTCGCACACGAAGAGCCATCTACATATAATTTCTAAATTTGGATGTTGTCGTCAAAATTCCCTTAACATAATACCCCTTGTTTAGATAACTTATTAATTTGCTCGTCATATCGCTGGGCTATCTCTTGCGTAATTGATATCTTAGGTTGGTCGTCGGTCAATTGAGTTTTCTTTGGAGTTGGGCTTTCTTCCAAGGAAGTCTTCTCGAAAGGAAAACTCGGGTTGAAGACCGTCTCTTAATATGTAATTCGACAATGAAATCTGCTACATCTTTCCCTTTTAAAGCGGTTCTAGGCTTGTAAAAGATTTCATACTCTGCTAGCTCTACTGTCCATACCATCAATTTCCATAATATCTCTAGTTTGTGAATTGCGTGGCATAGAGGTAAGTCTGTATATACCACTATGGTATGTGACTGGAAATAGGGCTTCATTTTCTTTGAAGCTTCAATAAGAGCAAGGGCTAATTATTTCAAATGTGGATACCTGATTTTTGCCCCCCTAAAAGCTTTGCTAGTGTAATGTACTTGTTTCTAAACTCCATTTTCCAGTTGAACTAGTGCCGAGATGACAATAGACTCTGATACAGCTAAATATAAATACATTTTTTCTCCCACAGGTGGTGAGGAAAGAAATGGTAGTGCTCCTAAGTATTTCTTCAAGTCTTGAAAATCTTTTTTTTTTTGCATTTTTCATTCCACTTGAATATTTTTTAAGCACCTTAAAGAATAATAAGCACTTATTAGTATCTCGAGAGAAAAATTGGTTGAGAAAAACCACCCTTCTAGTTAGTTTCTGCACATCTTTGTTGCACGTGGGAGATTTCATATTAATTAATGCCTTGATTTTTTTCGGATTGGCTTCAATCCTTTTCTGATTCATAATGAAACCTAGAAACATCCCTTACTATATGCCGAACACGCATTTGGTGGGTGTAGCTTCATTTGATGCTTTTCATGTTGATCAAATGTCTGGATTAGGTCTTTGATGTGGTCAACAACTTTCTTCCTCTTGCTGAGCATGTCATCCACATAGACTTTCATGTTCTTTCCAATCTTTTCCTCAAAAACCTTGTTTATAAGTCTTTAGTATGTTGCTCCAATTTTTTAAGCCCTAAAAGCATAACATTGTAATAGTAAGTACCTCGACTGGCGATAAATGATGTACTTTCCTTATCCTCAGGCTTTATTTTGTTATGATTATAACTAGAGTAGGCGTCCATGAATCTTAGTAACTCATGATCTACTTAACATCAACCAGTTAATCGATCATTAGCACAGGAAAATGATCTTTTGGGCATGGTTTATTGAGGTCGGTGAAATTTACACACATACTGTATTTTTCTTTTTCTTTACCATCAGTACATTGTCCAACGGGTCTGGGTATTTGGCATTCTGCAATTTTTCCACCTCCTCTTGGATAAACACATTCTTCTCGGGGTTAGACACCCTTTATTTTTTCTTGATCGGTTTGGCGTCCTTGATGACTAGGGTTGTTTAGAAAATCGATTGGTTCAACGGACTGAACCGAACCAACTATAATTACTGGGGGTTTTTCCCATCGGTCGGATCCAAGTTATTTTTATCGGCGAACCAGTTTAGTCGGTCCAATCCTCGGTCTTCCACATTAAAAAACTAGTCTGGATCGACCTGTACTGGTTACACACACACACACACACACACACACACACACACACACACACATATATATATATATATATATATATATATATATATATATATATGAAAATATTTTTATACATAAAAAAAAACTCAAAGAAGGGAAGGGGAGGAGGCTAGGAGGGCATGCTCGTCTCATTACAATAATTGAACAAGAACAAAAGAGACCTAATCTCTCATTACACATCACGCGCCTCTTCTCTAACTCAAATTTCTTTTCTACTCTCACTGCCCGATGTTCTCTTCTTCTCTAATCACACCACTCAGTTTGCCTCGCCTCACCCTTTGCACATTATTTTCTCTACTCAGCCTTCCCTCATATTCTCTCCCCGTCCTCGCCTTTGCCCGTCCTCCTCACCATCTCAGATCAGCCTCTTAATCTATGGTAAAGATAAATTTCACTGTTTATATTTTTCATCCTAAACATATATTTTTAAAGATTGTAGTAGGTAGTATTTTAATTTTTCATCCAAAACAATATTTTTCATCTTAAACAACATCTCATCCTAAACAAGATATTTCATTGGAAACAATATTTAACCTTTGTTTTTACTTTTTTTTTTCATTTCAATAGGTAGTGTAGTCTATTTATTAGGTAGTATTACTTTTTTTATTATTAATTTTGAATGTTGATATGAGATGAATATTTTGGACAGTTTATGCAGAATTTGGATAGTTTTATGCTATAATTTGGACAATATTTATGATAAAATTTGGACAACTTCGGACATCTTTTAAACGTAATTGTTAGTTTTAAAATAATTAATTTAATAAGATGGGGTCTGACAAGTTAGAATAGGCCGACCTTATAAAAAATCGGACTGACTAGGGTCGGGTGACTGATACAATTGGTCTGGTCTTGATCCATTTTTTATGATCGATTTAATAAGCCCGGTCTGTAAAAATCCTAAAAATTGGACTGAACCGAACCGAGAACACCCTTATTGATGATATTGTAAGGACATTTTTCTCATGTCCAATATGTTACATTTGTGTATGTCGTACGCCGCTACATTTGACACTTTACCTCAAGATCTCACATGACGGCCTTAATCTGAATTTTGGGAATCATGCATTTAACATCTCCATCATGTGTCCCACATCTGCCTCAACGACCTCACGTTCTATGATTTTAGGGACTTAATGCAAGTAGTACGCAAGAGAAGTTAAAATACTGAAATAAGACAAGATGTGGATGTTCAAGGCCATTTTGGTAATTTTATAGACACCATCTGGAGGTCTGGTCAACTGAAAAGTTGAAGAGCTCATCACAACGAAGATACTGGAAGAAACAACACCTCAATCCGAGCTACGGTATGGCCCTTTGAAAATGAAGAAAAATCCTTAAAAAAAATGTTAAGTGTTTAAGCCCCAAGCTCTAGCGAATATTTGCGAACAGAAGGCCAAACCGGTTCGGGGGGCGAATCGGTTCGCGATACACTCGAACCGGTTCGGGGTACCTGATGTTGGCAAGTGTTTTAAAATCGTGAAACTCTTTTTGGTTTCCTTATAAAAGCCAACTTAGGGGGAGTTATTTCATAAGACTTGGAAAGACGTTTTTGAGAGTTCTATTAGCTCAAGTCTTCATATTTTTAGTCCCAAAAACTCATGTTTTGATTCACACATCATTCCCATATTTTTATGAATACTTTTGGAGCCCAAGAACAATACTTTGCTTTTGTTCATCATTGTGGGGAGATCTCTGCAATCGAGGGTTGCGTGTTATTGCTAAGGGAATCTCTACGAATTTTTATGGCAGCGAGTAATTGGGGAGTGATGCGGTTCTTCCTTTGCTGATTGGATTGCAGTCCATGTGGGTTCACTTCGTGTCGATTCATTACTGAAGACATCGACCGATGCCTGCGGGTATTTGTGTGTCACTGTATTTCATTGTAATCCATGTAAGTTGCGATTTACTTATTATAATAAAATAAAAGGTTTTGCCCTGCGGGGATTTTTCCTTAACTTTGTGTCTCATGCTTTATCTATTCATGGGTTGACACGCGCACACACATAGATGCATGTTTAGGGGCTGAATTTATTTGTAAAAATAGACTCTAATTAAATAAGTGTGCCAAATTGGATATTTTAATCAATTATCACACACCGTCGTCATATTTTTCAAATTGGAATCAAAGAGGGTTATGCTAAAATATCATGTGATTCTGATTTTTCAAGGATTTATTTTTTTGATACAATTTGACTTCTCACGTCGTCAAATTGGGATCAGAGCGGGTTACGCTAATTTATCGCATATTCCTATTTTCCGCAAAATTTGTGTGATATTGATTTGTTTTGAAAATAAATTTTGAAAATCGCAATTTTTCAATGGAGCACTTATGTAATCGGATGCCCCCCTTTGATGACACGAGTCAAAGTTTTGATGATATAAATTATTTGAATTTGACATTTGCTAAAAGAATTGAAGTTTGGAAAAAGAAGATTCTCGTTTTAAATCCGTTAGGGATCTTTTGCAAACGTTTCAAAATTAAAGAGATTTTTATAGTGAAAATTAAAGAGAGTGATGAGAGAGTCCTATTTTTAAAAAAGGAATTGGAGGACCTTAAAAATTCGATGGTTTATGTTTGTGCCAAAGAGGATAAAAATATTTTAGTCCATGAGTTTGTGGCACGTGAAGGGACTCTTAGGTAAAAGTTTACTTTAATTGAGGGAGAGCGAGATAACCTTCTAGGTTTGATTGATAATTTGAAAAAGGCATCCCTTAAATTGGAAGATTCTAATTCTTTCCTTGAATCAAATATTTTGAAGTTGAAAAATGATTTAAATGATTCAAGTAGGTTTGATAGTGATGGTAATGGCTCATCTTATTCTCATGCTTCTAGTGCTAAAGCCAAAATCATTATTTGTTTTATAGGGTCAACCGTTCCCATGGACATTAGAAAAGGTCAGCCCGTAGGTGTCGTTCCACCCGTTTACATATGTTCATATTGTGGTAGGAAAGGTCACCTTAGGCGTTTTTGTTTTGATCTTGAAAAAAGTCCAAGGAAGTTTATGTCTAGTGTTCCCGTGGTTCCCAAATCCCCCACACGACGTTTCACATCTATTTGGATTAGGAAATCACTTTTAGAGGCACTAGATTTTAGACAAGTTGATTTTCGTTTGCTTGCACATGATTCTTCTCTTGCCATATCATATAGATGATTGTGTTTGCATGTTTGTCATACGCTAGTTATGATTTTTTGATATATTTTTGCTAGCGTTGTGACATGTACTTTTTGTATAGATTTTTTTTTTTGAAAAATGCAAAAAGATTTTCTATTTTTTAAGTGTCCATTCATATTTGTTTTGGTCAAATTTAAAAATCCAAAAATATTTTTGTATGTATTTTAACTATTTATGGATAAACACTTAGGATGACCGAGTCACAAAATCATTCCATTTTTCATGTGACTATTTGATAGTGTTTTGAGACAATATATCATGTCATCTTTGTGCTTTATAATGTTTGGACTCATTAAGATGTAATTAAGAGTTACTTCCTACATGTTTGACTCATGATTTCCTTTATTGCACAAGTGCATGGATTCGTTTGATTATTGTGCTTGTCTTATCACATGTTGGTTGGGTGTTTTCACTTCAATCATGTCCTTAAAACGAACCAAGCGTGATAAAACTTGATAAGAAAGTTTTGCATGTAAGAGCCGTTTGTGAGTTTGTATGCTTTATTTGAAAATGGGGAAGGGCTGCGAAAGGTTCATTTGGCATTTGCGAATACTAAGCCACCGTTTAAATAGGACCTAAAAAGAAATTAAGGAATTTTATTATCCGAGGTTAAAAGAGGTTTAAAAGAGCCCCAAAAAAATTTAAAGGCAATAAAAAGAAATTCATGCCAATTACGGGCCAATTAGGTTTTTGCATCAATTCTCCAATATTTGAGAATTTAGTTTATACACATCTATAAAGAAAATATATATGAGGGAGTTTGGATGGAGAATTAAAACGGGTTTGCATGTCCTTGAAAGTCTTGAAAATGAGCTAAATAGTTTTGGACGTTATTGGTGTGGAAATCACTTTGACTTTGATTTGTTGATTGGCATAAGACGATGTCATCTAAATTCAATAATTTTTACACCAAAGGATATTTTTTATGTTCATTCGTTAGGAGTACACATATGCATCTTGTACATATGATTGATTGAGTTGATTTACCTATCAAATGTGTTCACGTCGATACATTCCATTTCCATGACTTGGTTGTTTGAGTTTAAATCCATGGTATGATTTTTGTATCTTATTGTTTGTATGAAAATTTTGAAAAATCAACAATAGTTTGTGAATTTTTTTTTAGTATCTCTTTGAAAGAGCGTGTTTGCCATCTGATTGATGCCTTGTTTCGAATACGGTGACACCCCAACTTTTCTTATTTGATTTATTCTTCTCATTTTTCTATTTGGGGACATAATAAAAAGGGGGAGAAATAATTATCATTTTATGGGGGAGTTTGAATTTTGGGGGAGTTTTTGAGATATGACTTATGCTTTCATCATAAATTGGTATCTATGTTTATCTCGTTTCAAACTCGATACGTCACTTATTATTTTGCTTTATCTCATGTGTGTAGGTACTACATTGATGATCATTGAATTGCACACCCTGATGAGAAAGGCTTTGAGATTTTTGAAGAACAAACAATGAAGACTTATTCATTTGTATCTTTCAAGTTTTGGGTTCATGGGAGGGTAGATTTGTATAGGCAATTTGTTATTTGATAATTCGGATTTTCTTATGTATGTACCGGCATAGACGTATGGGGAGATTTATAAGGACATTTTTCTCATGTCCAACATGTTACATTTGTGTATGTCGTACGCCGCTATATTTGGCACGTCAACTCACGATCTCACATGAGGGCCTCAATTTGAATTTCGGGAATCATGCATTCAACATCTCCATCATGTGTCCCACATCTGCCTCAACGACTTCACATTCCACGATTTTAGGGACATAATGCAAGTGGTCCGCAAGAGAAGTTTAAACAGTGAAATAAGGCAGGATATGGAATTTCAAGGGCATTTTGGTAATTTTATAGACATTGTCTGGAGGTTCGATCAACTAGAAAGTTGAAGAGCTCGTCGCAACGAAGATACTGGAAGAAACATCACCTCAATTCAAACTACGGTAAAGAAGTTATGGCCTTTTGAAAATGGAGAAAAATATAAGAAAAATCCTTGAAAAAATGCTAAGTGTCTAAGCCCCAAGTCCTAGCGAATTTTTGAGAATCGAAGGCCAAATCGGTTCGGGGAAGAATCGATTCGCTGTACACCCAAACTGGTTAGGGGTACTTGATGCTGGCAAGTGTTTTAAAATTGTGAAACTTTTTTTAGTTTCCTTATAAAAGCCAACTTCGGGAGAGTTATTTCATAAGACTTGGAAAGACGTTTTTTAGAGTTCTATTAGCTCAAGTCTTCATATTTTTGAGTCCCAAAAACTCATGTTTTGATTCACACATCATTTCCATATTTTTTTGAATCCTTTTGGAACTCAAGAACACTACTTTGCTTTTGTTCATCTTTATGGGGAGATCTCTGCAACCGAGGGATGCATGTTATTGCTGAGGGAGTCTCTACGAAGTTTTATGGTTGCGTGCCATTGAGGAGTGCTTTGGTTCTTCCTTCGTTGATTGGATTACGATCCATGTGGGTTCGCTGCATGTGGATTCATTGCTGACGACACCGACCGACACCTGCGGGTATTCGTGTGCCACTATATTTCATTGTAATCCATGTAAGTTGTGATTTACTTATTATAATGAAATAAAAGGTTTTGCCCAGTGGGGATTTTTCCTTAACTTTGTGTCCCATGCTTTATCTATTTATGGGTTGACACGCGCACACACATAGATGCATGTTTAGGGACTGAATTTATTTGTAAAAGTAGACTCCAATAAAATAAGTGTGGCAAATTAGATATTTGCGAATTTAATCAATTATCACATACCGTCATCATATTTTTCAGATATTAATCTCATGGCATATAAAGTTGGGATTGATTCTAGGCATGTCTTCATGGCTCAAAGAAAACACACTTTTTCACTCATTAAGGAATGTGATTAATTCATGTTTAAGGGACGGTGCTAGGATTGAGCTAATCTGAATAGTCCTCTCTGGTTTTTCATCATCCAGTATGATTGTTTCTGTAGCTTCCACCACTTGTCCTTTGACCAAATAAGCTTCTTCTCTTGGATTCAAAGTATCAATATGGTAAGTAGTGGTATTTTTCTTTAACTCATCCTGGTCGATGAAAGTATAGTAGCACCATTTGGTTTCCACTCGGTTTCCCTTTACTACGCCGATACCATAATGGGTGGGGAACTTCAGGCACTGATGAACTGTGAATGGAACTTCTTCAAATTTTTTCAATCCGAACCTATCGAGGATCATATTATAGGCTGACTGAACATTCTTGTCTAGGACAAATAAGAGAATCTTCTCAGTTCTTCTTAGTGGCCAAGTGCCTATTAAAACCTCTATCTTGGTAGTTCCCAAAGGATAAACCTTTTCTCTAGAAAAACTAATCAGGGGCCTATGATATGTTTCTAGTTTGCTATCTCGTAACCCCAGTTTATAAAAACAATTATAGAACATAACATCGATCGAACTACCATTATCCACCAGAATTCATGCAATCCTTGATTCATGTACCCTGAAGGTGATAATCATGGGTCATCATGAGGGTAAAGAACCTTTGATAAGTCATCTTTTGAGAAGCGAATAACTAGCTTGTCTTTATTAAACTTTGTGGGATGACCATCTGCATCGTTTGATAGGTTGATCTACTGAATGTAGGAATAAGATTTGGCCTTATTTAAGTAAGCTTTTTTTTGGCGGCTTCATCTCTACCTGTAGCGTCCCCTCTTGCAATAAAATGACAACCAATGTATGTCATCTTTATATCAAGTTTTGGTTCTTGGGGTTTATTTAGCAGGTCTGGATCATCTTCAGAGTCATTATTTTGACCACAGTTTTTGTCATTATTATCACTACAAGGTGAATCTGACATTCTTTTAGAGTCTCGAACCTTTGTTTGATCAACAAACTTGGTCAGCTTTTCTCGGTGTATGAGAGATTCAACTTAATTTTTCAGGTCAATACAGTTGTCACGGGTATGACCATGATCTTTGTAAAAATCATTGTACTTAGACTTATCCCTCCGGTTGGCTGGTGATTTCAATTTCTCAGGCCATTTTAAATCCCTAATGCCCCTAATCTTTTCCAAGATGTGATGTACACCTATGGAAAGTAGGGTATACTAATCATACTTTTAGGCTTCCCGACTTTCTTTTCTTTCTATTCTTTCTTATTCGAGCTCTTCTAACCATGAGATTTCATTTCGAGACTCTGCTTGTCAGACACATCTTTCTTTACGTTCATGATATTCCCAACCTTTTCCATCATCTCGGTCATGGTTTTAGGAGGTTCTTTTGCGAGTGCATAGTATAACTTCTCTGGAAGTAGTCCACTCATCAAGGCAGTGATAGCAGTTTTATCTTCATAATCTTCCATCTCTAACTTCTCATTATTGGACTGAGTAATATACTCCTGAGTAGTTTCTCCTGGTCATTGAAGACTCATTAATTGGACTACTCTCTTGATCGAATTTTCCCCAAAGTAGAAATTGCTGATGAAAAGTTAGGCGAGCTACTGAAATTTAAAAATTTATCCTCGGGATAGATTGTTATATATATTTTGGCTGATATAGTAATGGTACTTGAGAAAGCTTGGCAACATATCTCATCAGAAATAGATTAGATATCTGTTGCAACCTGTTATTGTCCAACATGGAGGATAAGATTAGTCTTACCATCATATTTAGGAGTGACTACTGGTGGCTTATATTTGCAAGATGTAGGAAAATCCACAATGGCTGAAACGTAGAGAGAACCCTTCACATAAATTCTTTGCAGAGAATTCTTAGTCTTATCCATCTCCCCTGGGCAATCTTTAAGTCTTTGTATTGAACCCTTTTAAGAGTGATATTCTGGCTTAAATTTCGTTGATACAGCTTTGACAATTCTACCACGGGTTTGTGTTGAGCTCTCTTCTTTATAACACCCCGTATTTTTATGGATTTTAAAATTAGGGATTTATTAAATTTAAATTGAGATATTGATTTAATATTAATTCGAATTTTTTTTATTTACTAACGTGATGTGAGTTAGTAATTATTGGAAAACTGTTGAATATTACTATATGAGTAAAGTAATATATGATATTTATTTTATTAAAATTTTCACGAGTAAATAAAATGGCAATTATAAAAATTTAAGTCGGGACTCGCCTGTGTCGTGTCAGGACTAAATTATTATTATATAAAGTGAATAAATTATAAGTTGCTCGTATGGTTGTTTTGAGTGCGCCAAAGTGTCCGGAAGGGTCGTGATAGTCACAAAAGTGTACCCGGGGGTTTAGTTTGGGTCTCGGGGCATTTTTAGGCCAAATTGACATCCCGGGAGGGTATTTTAGACATTTTATATTTTTGGGGAATGAAACCCACGAATTTCCTAAAGATATATCAGCCTTTAGGAGTTGTCTTCTAGGGTTAACAAAATCAAAGGACGACCATTAGAGAAGAAGTTGGCAAGCTTTTCAAGAAATTCAAGTCCAAAGACTCAACCGTTTGCACTGCCACCACCACCAAAACGTAGATCACGCGACGAGGAACGCAACCATACCATTTCATCCACAATATCAGAACCTTGAATTTCAGGCAACTATCTATCTTGCTTTATTTTTAGTTAATGTCTCAATCATGTTAGTCTAAGGTTGTTTAGGACTTGTCCCATGAAAGAAATTGTTAATTTAGAGACTTTAAATCGCATGTTTAGAGAGATTTCATATATTCTGGATATACCCATCATATGTAGAGGATTAATAGCGAATTATTATGAGTTTAGAAATCTGGAAAATAATTAGAGGAATGTATATTTCTTTCAAAATTAGGGTTCTTGAAGATTATGTCAATTTTACCCCGTTAATCCGATATCGTTGATGAATTTATACATGTTTCACGTAGGAAATCTTGTATATATATATATAGAAATTGTAGTACCGTTATTTGAGAATTCTAGAGTTGTTAATGACATTTTTGGAGAAATTTAAAAATGAAACCCGTAGGTTTAATTTGCAGTTTCTGGGCAAGAACTGCTTGATCGATCGATCGAGCCGAGAGCATCGATCGATCGACCCATTTTCTTCGATCGATCGACCCCTCCTGGAAAACTGCATATTTCTTATTCGTTAGTTTAATCCAATTAAGATGTATGGGAACTCTTGATTGTTGTTGTTGGAATATAATGGGATATAGAGATGACCAGTAGGACCTAGGTAGACCTCGTTGAGTAACATTTTAGTGCAGAACGAGATTTTGGGTTAACGAGGAATGATTCATGTGTATAAGAAATCATGCGTATATTTAATAAAAAGATCGGGACTCGTAAGGGAGTTAGACCGGAACGTAAGTGAGTGAATGCCTACTGAAATTATACTTAGAATACTTCTAGAGAGGAGAAGTGCGTATGAAGTGAATAATAAATGAGAATACAAATAACGAGTCCATTATACAAAATAATCGAGTAAAATGTGTAATAACGGATAATTATAATTATGGGTCGTGAGCGCACCTAATTTAGAAATGTGGATGTGTGTGTGTATATATATATATGACTGTGTGATTGCGCATATATTATATCTGTATAAAAATCATACTCGGGCTACTTTCTATCACGGGGGTTTCCGCGTTGGGACGGTCTTATCTAGATGGAACCTTTATGGGGAATATTGGCTCGTACCCTAGAACATAGGATTCCTTGGTACAGGCTATCTGATTGATAGTCAGACGGTCCAAAGAGACGTGAGGGTATGTGCTGACCTCTTAGTGACTTGGAACTATGCTTCCATTTATATGTGTTTTATATTAATGCAGTTCAAGAGTGATTCTGAACTAGCATTTCCCTAAATGTGTGTGATACAAGGACTTGATAGCAGAGTATGCCAGCACCATAGATTTTATGTGGGGTGCAGATAGTATATATATATATATATATATATATATATATATATATATATATTATATGAGTGATTGGTATATATATACTTATATATGGAAGTCTTGCACCATAGATTCTATGTGGGGTGCCGTTAGTATATATATTATACGTGTAACTAATATATATAAGTATATCTATATGAGAACTTTCTACTGTGCGTAATAGTAGTTAAGTAATGTATAAATTTTCAACTTCACTAAGTATTCGAAAACTTTATGACAGTACGGGGTTATTCTAAATAACGTAATAAATCCTGAAGAGATTGATTTTCGAAAGTGAATATCATAACCATATTTTCAAGTGATAAAACCTTATGGAGAATAAGTTAGAGAGACTTATGAGATTCATTGGTGCGGTAAGTGTGCACACTAGGCGAGAGGTGAGAATTCTCAAGAGAGTGTCGCATACTAACATGGTTGTTGCATTAGCAAGTAAGCATTTTAAATACTTGCTAAACTATTTTTTAAACTGTTTTACAATCGGTCTCTGACCTGTTTTCTGTTATCTCTTCTCTCTTGTATATATATATATATATATATATGTATATATTACAGGTGCCCAGCCACATGGGCGTCATGCATAGGTTCTTTGGATTGAACGCGTTGTAGCTTATGTGGGAGTTGGAGACCTTTGTTTTAGACGACCTCTTCATTGATTCGGTTCTTATTATAGTTCTTCATAGTTAGGGCATGTGTTGCGCATTTCCCATTCAGTGTAGATTTGTCAGAGATGTATGTTCATTTATTTTCAGTATTCGGTACTCTTTGGGTATTAACTCTTGTCAGGATGATTTCATTTGTAGTTTAAATTTTGTTTGGTTAATCAAGATGGATTAATTCTTATGGGTTGATTGATATCCGTAGAACTTATGTGATTCTTAAACTATTGGTTATTTAAAAGGTTTTCAAATTGGAATTTAATAAAAATGGAAATAAAGTTTTAAATTGTTTTGACACTTAGCTTAAATATTTAGGGTGTTTAATTTGGGAAATTTTATATTGCGATCGTGATGCTAAGAATGAACCGACTGTTCACCTTGATTTTAATTTAATAAAGGATTGATCGTCCGGTATTTAATTAGGCGGGGTGTCACAGGTGGTATCAGATCATCAGGTTCTAGTGTCCTTAGGATCTGTACGACTTATTATGCTTCCATCATTACTTTGTTTGATATAGAGCCCTATGCTTATGATTGATGTTTTCTATAGTGAGATTCCATTCTCCTGCTATGACGTATGTACATTAGTGAATATTAATTGCGTTCGGGCGTGTTCGAACAATGAAATATGGCAGGTAAGGGCCGTTGGGTGAACAGCAGGAGGCAAGGATCAGTTGAGGTTGTAGAGCATATTCGAGGATGATGACCGTAGTTAAGGTCACCCTAGTCTAGGGCGCAACTCATATTTTCCAAATGTTGCTATAGTCGAAAGAGGTGCGAGAGTAAACTCACCCTAACGTGGCACGACTGGGAAAAGTCAGACGAAGCATTGTAGAGAACTGTCAATGGAAATTCTAGAAATGTGGGAATTGTGTGTGTTAGCCAAAGGAGGTAAAGTATTAAAAGGTGTAGACATAGGACGGAGTGTGGCTAACTGAAAGTGAAAGTTTGGAGAAAAGTTTTCTTGGCTTGTTAGAACGAAGTTATAATGGTGGGGGGCCAGCCACCATTTTTAGAAGTTAAATACTATGTCTGTAGAAGAATCTTAGGTACAGTTTGACTGCATGTTCCTTCATCAGATGTTCAGGATAAGAAGTAAACGATGTTCTAAACTTATCACAGGAGGACCTGACAGAGGTCCATTTGTGAATATGAATCTAATCCATTAGCGAATCTTGTATCGGAGGATGTAGATACAAATGGAGGGGTGGACTCCAAGTGGGAGATCGACTCGTAAAATAGTTAATAACACCAACAAGGGAATTCTTCTCGATGGTCGATTCATAAGTTATCAATGTCGTGCTTTGACAATAGAGATGTTAGTGCTTCTTTGTGTGGGATGCTAAAAGAATCGAAGAAGTTAGTCAAGAATAAGAGTGGATGCAACAATGGTAGTGTAGCACCACAAGGGGGTGGGGATACATGTCAGGGGACCCATTTAGATGATTCGAATAGCTAAATTCTTACCCAAGCGATGGCGAATTCAGTAAGGACTATTGTATACAGAAGCATGTTCTTTAGGGCCAATAAGTCTAAGGGGGATGGCCAACATGAATTGAGCCTACCAAAGTCCGAGAGAAGTACCATCCTAATATGGTTTGTATGACAGGTGATAAGTGGATTATGTGTAAGAGGTATTTTGTGGAGAGTGAAATTGCACACGTTGATGTTTTCCCGAAGTGAGTAAAGGGATAAGGGTATGATGCCTAGTAAAAGACAACAATTAAAGTAGTTTTGTTTTGGTTTGGGCATGCGTGTTATGTCCGGAGACCATTTGTGCAGTCAAGACGATTAGCAAGGTAGAAGTATAAGTTTTATCCTCAGAGGATGAGGCGTGTTTTATGTGACACGAGCGAGTCATTATATTTTGTTAATTGCTAGATTAGCATGTGAGACGAGTTTAATGCGTATAACTACAAATGATATTGTCATGTGAATATTCTTCCCTAGTGTAGCGGGATTTTCCCTAGTGCTATCCGTGGAGGATGAATAAGTATATTAATAGTGTTATATACTTTATTGAGTTTACTCGTTTTAGTGATGTGATATACGAGTATAATATGGTATTGATTACAACTTTATAGAAATGGTCAGTACGATAGTAGGCAGTTATTGCAAGGCTATCGGAGTGGTTGCATTAGTGCAGCATGTTTTGTTCTAGCAAGGCCTCACCTGCAAAAGAGTTGGACTCGCACTTATATATTATCTATCCTAGAGACTTTGGAGGGGATAGTGGGCTCGAGATATTCGATACCGGTGTGTAGGGACTTTGTGGTTATGATTCAGTATGTATCGGGTTTACGGTTGAGCAAAAAGATTTAACTCAGTATTATGTTTAGCACTCAGGACTTGGTGATAGAAAGAGTGCATTGTTATATCTATCCTTTAAAGATGGGGGAGTTAAGATTTATACCCCTCTGATTTAGGAAAGGGATTCCGAGAATCCCGATTGTATGTATTCGAGGTTTATGGAATACAATCACCACCAATACTGTACGATAGTGCGATTGGTGAAATGTTCTTTGTTAAGTGTAATTTCGGGAGGAGATGTAATTTTCTTCCAAGAAACGGGAAAAATAGAGGTGCATGCTATGGACAAAGGGCCTAACGGATTTCGATAACCGACAATACTAGGTAGTAGTGTATCGGGTGGTTCCTTGTTTGGATTTCACTTTGCGGGACATCCCACGCATGAAAATTAGCGCAAGGTTGGAGATAGGGAGATGTTTGGTCATTAGTCCATGAGTTCAGTACCTCGGTCTTAATAGGAGCAGATAATTATATCTGCAAGTTGGTAGTTGAATTATGATTTAAGGCCAGTGGAGCCAGTTGCATGGTAAGAAAGCATTGAAAGTTTTGTTTTACCACCACGAGTTGAGGGGTGGAACGATGATAAGGAGGATTTATAATTTCGATTTCTAGGGTGAGTGAGAGTACCGAAGTGTTGCAATCACGTTGTGAGCACTAGGAAAATAAACAATTGGTTATTAGGTGAAGCGTATGTGATGTTTACGCTAGTATGCACGGTTTATAGGGTATGTAGACATCCTGGTTAGTTGATGTTAAAAATCATCTGAGTTGAAGGGACGTGGGAATAGACGTGTGAAATATATGTTTTTGGGACTAACATAAACGAAGTAAAAGTGGTAGAGTGGATTAAGTACCGTGTGAAAGATGAAAAATCCATATATACATGTGCAATCAGAGTAGCACACCGAATCTAGTTAGAAGGATATGGAAAGCCGTTTACAAAGGGGTATTCCTTGAGAAGGGTAGAATTTAACTATATGGAGAACACTCGGGATGGAGTTGTAATTAATAAAATGTTGAGAGCGAGTTATGCATACAAAGAGTTATAATGTTAGTATGGTATAAAAGATCCAGAAGTTCACATCGTGGGGAAAAGTGCACAGGTTGGAACTTTCGATATACACCAAGGAAGGGGAGAATTAAGTGTCACTTACTGTGAGACATTTCAAGAAAAGTCGATGTTGAGCGGAACATAGTGAGTAGTCTCCGCGGGCACCACTCATAGATAGAAATCAGTTAGAATAAGAAGATCAACTAGAGAATTTGGGGGCTATCGACAATTCCTGTAATGGAAGAGGGCGATAAAGTCGGCAAAGTCCTTGGATGGGCTACCATCTTCAAGGTAAGACCAAGGGTTCATCCGAACATGTGGAGTAAGTCGCCCAAGAAGGAAGTGATTGACATTCCTTTGGGGTGATTTACAATATTAACTAGTGTGCCCCAGTCTTCCTTTGAAAGGAAGGGATCGCACCGGTACGTGGTCCTACACGGTATTATTTTTTGAATCGGGATGAGATTTTTGAATCCCACCTTCAATATGGAATTTCAGGAAAACGACGGAGATAATGTTTCGTTATGAGTGGGAGGTATCAGCCATAGACGAGGAGCAGGGGCACAGTGATTAACGATTAGTGGGGTCGCGCGAAGGGAATTTTGGAATCTTGGTGATTATTTCACTTCCACAACGGATATAACTAGCACGTGAAGTATTGTATGGTAGAGTTCTGTGGAAGCACTTGTACCTGTTTGTCGTGAACGAGGTGCTTATTGAAGTTTTGGTATGAAAAAGCCTTAACTATTCTCCCTCTGCATATGTTTAAAGGTGAGCGGATAATCAGAATTTTGGATCGGTCGAGAATAATCCGATGACTACGGTGGAATTCCACGACTGTTTTAGGCAAACAAGAGTGGTAAGATGTTCATATGATTTCTCTCAGAATGGGAGTTTTGTGTTTAGATAAATCCGAGTGGTTGTCATGAAGTGAGGTGCGGCCTCCCAATGATATTGAAATAATGTAAATTAATAGTGTATATGCGTGTCTTATGCGAATGTTGTCGGATAGGAGCACAATGTGAAGTATCTTTAATGAAGAGTGTTAAACAAGCTTGGTGTGAGGCGGGGGCTATAGTGATTGAACGCCTTAATATATAGATAGTTTGTGTATAAATAAGACATCCAGACTTATTCTTACCAGGTATGCCTTATTTTTTAAATTTTGGGATGAAATTCCATTATTAGGGGGAAGTATGTAATACCCTGTATTTTTATGGCTTTTAAAATTGGGGATTTATTAAATTTAAATTGAGATATTAATTTAATATTAATCTGAAATTTTTATTTATTTACTAACGTGATGTGAGCTAGTAATTATTGGAAAACTGTTGAATATTACTAGACGAATAAAGTAATATATGAGATTTATTTTATTAAAATTGGCACGAGTAAATAAAATGACAATTATGAAAATTTAAGTCGGGACGCGCCTGTGTCGTATCAGGACTAAATTATTATTATATAAAGTGAATAAATTATAAGTTTCTCGTATGATCGTTTTGAGTGCGTCAAAGTGTCCGAAAGGGTCGAGATAGTCAGAAAAGTGTACCCGAGGGGGTTTAGTTTGGGTCTCGGGGCATTTTTAGGCCTAATTGACAATTCGGGAGGGTATTTTAGACATTTTATATTTTTGGGGAATGAAACCCACGAATTTCCTAAGGATGTATCATCCTTTAGGAGTTCTCTAGGGTTAACAAACACAAAATCAAAGGACGGCCATTAGAGAAGAAGTTGGCAAGCTTTTCAAGAAATTCAAGGCCAAAGACTCAACCGTTTGCACCGCCACCACCACCAAAACGTAGATCGCGCGACGAGGAATGCAACCATACCATTTCATCCATGAAATCAGAACCTTGAATTTCAGGCAACTATCTATCTTGATTTGTTTTTAGTTAATTTCTCAGTCATGTTAGTCTAGGGTTGTTTAGGACTTGTCCCATGAAAGAAATTATTAATTTAGAGACTTTAAATCGCATGTTTAGAGAGATTCCATATATTCTGGATATACCCATCATATGTAGAGGATTACCAGCGAATTATTATGAGTTTAGAAACAAGAAATCTAAGAAATAATTAGAGGAATGTATATTTCTTTCAAAATTAGGGTTCTTGAAGATTATGTCAATTTTACCCCATTAATCTGATATCGTTGATGAATTTATACATGTTTCGTGTAGGAAATCTTGTATATAAGTATATAGAACTTATAGTACAGTTATTTGAGAATTCTAGAGTTGTTAATGACATTTTTGGAGAAATTTGAAGATGAAACCCGTAGGTTTAATTTGCAGTTTCTGGTTAAGAACTTCTTGATCGATCGATCGAGCCCAGATCATCTATCGATCGACCCCTCCTGGAAAACTGCATATTTCTCATTCGTTAGTTTAATCCGATTAAGATGTATGGGAACTCTTGATTGTTGTTGATGGAATATAATGGGATATAGATATGACCAGTAGGCCTAGGTAGACCTCGTTGAGTAACATTTTAGTGCAGGACGAGATTTGGGGTTAACGAGGAATGATTCATGTGTATAAGAAATCATGCGTATATTTAATAAAAAGATCGGGACTCGTAAGGGAGTTAGACCGGAACGTAAGTGAGTGAATGCCTACTGAAATTATACTTAGAATACTTCGAGAGACGAGAAGTGAGTATGAAGTGAAGAATAAATGAGAATACAAATAACGAGTCCGTTATATGAAATAATCGAGTAAAATGTGTAATAACGGATAATTATAATTATGGGTCGTGAGCGCACCTAATTTAGAAATGTGGATGTGTGTGTGTATATATATATATATATATATATATATATATATATATATATATATATATATGACTGTGTGATTGTGCATATATTATATCTGTATAAAAATCATACTCGGGCTACATGCTATCACGGGGGTTGCCGTGCCGGGACGGTCTTATCTAGATGGGACATTTATGGGGGATATTGGCTCGTACCCTAGAACATAGGATTCCTTGGTACAGGCTATCTTATTGATAGTCAGACGATCCTAAGAGACGTGAGGGTATGTACTGACCTCTTAGTGACTTGGAACTATGATTCGCCTTCATTTGTACGTGCTTTATGTTAATGCAGTTCGAGAGTGATTCTGAACTAGAATTTCCCTAAATGTGTGTGATGCAGGGACTTGATAGCAGAGTATGCCAGCACCATAGATTTTATGTGGGGTTCAGATAGTATATATATATATATATTAAATGAGTGATTGGTATATATATATTTATATATGGAAACCTTGCACCATAGATTTTATGTGGGGTGCCGTTAGTATATATATTATATGTGTAACTAATATATATACGTATATATATATGAGAAATTTCTACTGTGCGTAATAGTAGTTAAGTAATGTATAAATTTTCAACTTCACTAAGTATTCGAAAATTTTATGACGGTACGAGATTATTCTAAATAATGTAATAAATCCTGAAGAGATTGACTTTCGAAAGTGAATATCATAACCATATTTTCAAGTGATAAAACCTTATGGAGAATAAGTTAGAGAGACTTATGAGATTCATTGGTACGGTAGGCGTGCACACTAGGCGAGAGGTGAGAATTCTCAAGAGAGTGCGCATACAAACATAGTTGTTGCATTAGCAGGTAAGCATTTTAAATACTTGCTAAACTATTTTTTAAACTGTTTTACAATCGGGCTCTGACCCGTTTTTTGTTATCTCTTCTCTCTTGTATATATATATATATATATGTGTATATATATATATATATATGTATATATTACAGGTGCCCAGCCACAGGGGCGTCATGCATAGGTTCTTTGGATTGGACGAGCTGTAGCTTATGTGGGAGTTGCAGACCATTGTTTTAGACGACCTCTTTATTGATTCGGTTCTTGTTATAGTTCTTCATAGTTAGGCCATGTGTTGCCCATTTCCCATTCCGTGTAGATTTGTCAAAGATGTATGTTCATTTATTTTCAGTATTCGGTACTCTTTGGGTATTAACTCTTATCAGGATGATTTCATTTGTAGTTTAAATTTGATTTGGTTAATCTAGATGGATTAATTCTTATGTGTTGATTTCTATCCGTAGCACTTATGTGATTCTTAAACTGTTGGTTATTTAAAAGGTTTGCAAATTGGAATTTAATAAAATGGAAATAAAGTTTTAAATTGTTTTGGCACTTAGCTTAATTATTTTGGGTGTTTAATTTGGGAAATTTTATTTTGTGACAGTGGTGCTAAGAATGAACCAACTGTTCACCTTGATTTTAATTTAATAAAGGATTGATCGCCCGGTATTTAATTAGGCGGGTTGTCACATTCTTGAAAAGTCTGCTCAACACGCGTGGATCCTCGAATACTTGCACTAGACTTGATAGATCCTTCCCGGTGCTCACGCGATCCCATTGGTTCTTTATAATGTCCTCTAGTTGCTCGAGGGCCAAGACGATCAAAGGCAAAGGCCTTACTGGACCTTTACAAGGCATTCCACCATTTAGAAGTGAAATACCGCCCATCATAGTAATTAGTGGATCTGATTGTATACATTTCTCATGGGCGATAAGACCTATCACACAAGGACCTGGAAGAGCTACTTCCTTCACTTCTGGGAGGAGGTGACATTTTTCTTCCATGGATGGAGCGGTAATAGGCTTGACTTGCAGTTCTTGGGCTTATTGCCTCACAATTTCCTGCATTACCTCTTTCCCTTTAGTAAGGTTGATTAGGATTCCTTGAAGATCTGCTACACTGGGTGGAGTAGCTGGAGTGAAAGTATTACCCCTAGCTGCAAGGCTACCTTCTGGAATGCCAGTTATCCTTCAGAAATTATTCCAAGGTGAAGTATTGACTAAAATTGATAGCGAATGATGACAAACAGTCCTTCCCACAGACAATGCCAATCTGTTGATGCCTAAAATTGCTATAGATCTAATCTTATCCTAATAATACCAATTCTATAATCACAAATAAATATAAATAAAGATTAAGTAACGTAAGCAAGACAATACAAGTTTTTATGGCAGTTGAGGAGTAGTTACATAAATCTTGGTATAATCTTGCTTATGTTAACTGGTCCCCTGTTTGAGCTAAGGGAAATAGAATATTTATAGTGCTTAGGAAACCAAGGGACGAAATGCCTTTATGTATTCAAGCATTTACACCTATATACAATGAATAAGATAGTTGATCTTTAAATGCATATGTGGAACGACTGTTGGTTTCCCCCATGTGAGTGATCTTTCCTCTACTTGATGGTTCACCTTCCTGGTTGTGGTTAACCAGTTGACTGTACAAGTATCTTAGGGGCCGACCAAGTATATGTGAAGCCTTGAGGTGGATGTTTATGAGGACATGTGTCCCTATCTCATCGGTCTACGTCAATGAATAATTTAACCCACAACACCTGGATTTAACATTTTTTGTGTGTCACGTGCCCCACTTCAGTAGAAACACTAGTGATTCACTCACTTGGAAATTTCAATTAATAATCACTACACCAAATCTGCCTAATTATCACGGTAATTGACCTTGACAAGTTCAACTTGTCAAGGTCAATGACCGTGACAATTCGGGGCGAGACAACTTTTTTTGTCATGGACTTGTCACGATCATTGACTGTGAAAAGTTTGTTAGAATTGTCACGGTCAAGGACCGTGACACGTTTAGTCACGGTTAATAACCATGACAAAGCCTTGACCCTTTTTAAAAAAATTCAGGGTCATTGACCGTGACAATTCTGGATAGAATTTTAAAAAAATTGGTTGGGCAGTATTGCCACGGCCACTGCCCAGCAGTATATTTGTACTTGTTATAGCAACGTTGTACCTGTTCAAATATCATATATCCAAAATAAACTAGAGATAATGCAAATATACATTCAAAATAGAAACTATTTAAGATGAAACAACATCACCATCAATTATCTCAAATCTACAAACTGTTTAGCTGGAAAAGAGATTTTGTACCGCGACGCTCGGGGACTCCTCTTGATCCTTTCCTTCTCGTTCGAAGAGCCTCATAAGTATCGAGCCTATGTGGCCTACCCCCAGGGACACTCCCTGTCCCCTAAAATAAAATAAAGTAAAATTAGTATCCGCCCCGCAATCATATATAAATATAAATATAAATATAAATATAAATCGAAATTCAAATTGAAATATTCATATAAATATAAATACATTACATGTAGTGCCACCCAAACAACTAACTTGAGCTCATATGGCACCTCCTTCCAACTAATGTACCCCGAGCAACCGTGTCAAATATAATTCCCTTCATATCTGAACACTAAGAAATGCCATAATCCTATGAAGTTATGCTCTGGAAAATCCTTCCAACTGTTGTGTAGAAAAAAATCACTAGTTGAAGTTGTCAATTCTACCTTCCAATGGTCTCCCATGTTTTGCTAGAGGTTCCAAGTGGTGGGGTATGGAAAGTGGAATTAACAACTTCAACAAGTGATGTTTGGCTACACAACGGTTCGGGGGAATTTGCAAAACATCACTCCATAGGATTATGGAATTTCTTAGTGTTCGGATAGACAAAGAGATTTAGTCTCCTCTCCACAAATAGGACACCCCAAATAACTATGTACTAATCACCTATTAAAGGTAAGAAGCGTATATTCATGTATTAGTATAAACAAAACTTAAATGTAGTTGGAATATTTATGTATTAATCTCCTCTCCACACACGCACACTACACAAGAGGAAAAATGATAAAGTGCAAATCGATTAAAAGCATTAAAAATGGATGTTTCAGTACACATTGGAGTATTTATTACAAATTGAAAAATTGTTTCAAATTCGGATTATCATAAAATAATGGATTGATATTCGGTAGGAGCAGCCAAGTCATCCACACTACTATTTAGACGCTTTGGCACGTGTTGGACAATTGACCACGGCTTGTTGTTGATATACTCTGAGTAAAACACTTGCCATAATCAAATTGGTGACAGGATCAACTTTACAAGCATTTTTATCCTCAACTCTTACCCAGTCACAGTAAAATACAACCTCTTTGAAGCTTATATAATCCAATTCAAATATATTTTGGATTACACCATAGTAAGTCATTTCAGCTTCAACGAGATTTTTATCTTTTGCGCTCGCTCGAAAGAAAGTAAGAGCCTTGTATGAAATTCCCGAGTTCTGTACATTTGTACTTTCCTCGTACACTTTAGCGCCGAAAATGTAACCGTTCAATCGATACTTTTTGTACTCTTGTGCCACGAACAAGGGTCCGGTGGCTAGACGAGCAAGCCTTGATGTCGCATCACCCGTCTTTAGGAGCTGAGAATATAGATAAATTAATTATATTAGGCGTAAAATTTGAGTGTAATGTAACGTTATATAACAACTATTTTCATTATAATTAACTCTTGTGTCAACCACAGCCTAAATTCGCTGTGTGATTGTACCATTATTTTTCATCTTTTATTGTTCTCACAGGCTTTATATTTTCTGCATATTACAAAATTAATCATGTATAAAATAATATAAAATAATGTTAAACATTATAATAATCGAAACTTACTTTTTCCATTCTTCGACATCTTCATGTGTGTCAAATAGATAATGAGCTACTTGTTCATGTTGCAAACTCGTTAATTTCACTCGTTTTCCCCATCACATGAACACCATCATCGACGAACTCATTAGTGTCATCAATGCTGGTCGAGTCAAGCATATATTCCCGAGTATATATTGATGACTCCACGATGATGTATTCCTCTGCAATTTATCCTGAAGTGTATCGCGTATTCTTGACATAATCTTTAAAAACTTTCATCAATCTTTCAAACGGATACATCCAATGATATCTAACTGGACCATAAAGAAGTTCCTCGTCACATAGGTGTACCAACAAGTGAACACTTATGTCAAAGAATGCTGGGGGAAAGTAGTTCTCCAATACACAAATCGCTTCGGTCACCGCCAATTTTGCGGCCACTATGTGTTCTCGATTGACTACCTTCTCACACAAGAGGGAGAAGGTAATACTAATTTGCATAATAGCCCTACGCAAATCCTTGTGCTTGGATAAACAGTGGTTAAATAATAGAGGAACCAATTTCATGATCACATGCCAATCGTGGGACTTACACTTATGTAAATCATGAGTAGCATAATTCACAATCCTTTGCAAGTTGGACGAAAAAGTAGATGGGCCCTTCAAATTATATATTGTGTCTAGAAGCACCTTCCTTTCCCCACTCGTCAAAGTAAATGCACCAGGGGGAATTATTGTCCTTCCCCTACTATCTTCTTTCAACCATAGTTGTGGCTTAAGTTTTAAAGTTTTAAGGTCTTTTCGTGCATTTTCTCCATCCTTCGAATGACTCCCCCCAATGCAAGTGCCCACAATATGTTCAGTGAAGTTCTTCTCTGCATGCATCACATCCAATACATGGCGCACCGGGTTATTCTTCCAATAAGGCAAGTCAAATAAAATTGACCTCCGAGACCATGCCTTTCTTGTCTCAGTTTCATTCCCAGTTGGGGTCTTCTTATGCTTGACATTCTTAAATTTGGGATTCTTACCTAGCATATTAGGGCCACATTCATAAGATTTACTTTTAATTTCTGAACCCGAAAGTTGTCTCGGCGGTAGCCTATGTTCAATCCCGCCCAATAAAAAATTGGAAACTTTCTCAGATCTGAAACTATGAGCTGGGGGTAATCCTACTTTCATATGAAATGGGTACTAATTATTAATTTACTTTCATCTAAAACTATATAATTAAAATTACAATTAAAGTTATACAATTTATTAATTAAAGCTATACAATTGTTAAGATTACCCCACCACACACACACACACACACACACCCCACCCCACCACCACCACTCCCTCCCCCCGCCACATACACACGCACAAACCTGCACACACACACACACCACCCCCTGCCCCCATCCCCTCACCACACCCCATGCCCCCCTCACCCCACCCCCACTACACCTGCACACACACACACACACGTACACACACAGCCCACCCCACCCCCACCACCCCCTGCCCCCCTCCCCCACCACACACATATATACACACACATATACACATACATATACACACATATATACATACACATATAGAAATGAAAGAGAAAGAGAGGAAAAAACGTACCTTAGAGAGAGAAAGAGAGACGTCGAAATCGCTTAGAGAGGGAAAAACCAAAATTAGTGGGAAAAAAAGAAAGCGTAGGGCTTTTTTGCTGCAGAACTTGTCACAGTCGTATCACGGTCATTGACCGTGACAATATTATAAGTATTGTCACGGTCTTCTCACGGTCAATTACCGTGACACAAAACGTGTGTTTTGTTGTCACGATAAATGACCGTAACAAGGGTGGCCGGCTGAAAGGTGATAATTTGGACATTTTGGTGTAGTGAATTGAAAATTGAGAATTGCTACCTATTTGAAAGGACGTTTTGCAAAGTTTGGTCCGTTTGGAAAAATATGGGAAGTTTGAAAATACATGATAAAATAGGCGGGTGGATTGATGAGATGTTCTACTAATTTACTGATATATTTTCTTCATGAAATTCGATTTTTCGGGTGGGTGGCGGTAATATGTTTTCTTTGAAATTGTGGAAGAGAGGAGCATCACTTTTAATATTAGTTTTCTCATAAGATGTATTTACAATCAAAAACCAAAAAATAAAGAATAATTAAACACACTTGTAGAGAAAGTATGACTCAAATGAAATTATAGGTCAAAGAATAAAAGTCACTTTAAAATATCATCAAATTTTCTATGGAACGGATAAATGAGTATGATGAAATAATTATTTTGAATAAAATAATGGAGTTTTGTATATTTATGACGTATTGTAATATGTATTTTAGAAATAGGACAACAAACATTTTGTTTATAGTTTTAGTCCCTATTTTTGAATAAAGCCGTTGGCGTGAACCTATATTCATAAAAAGTCAATCAATCACAGTATGTCACGTTTCCCTTTAATTTGAAAATAGGAACTAAAAATGAAAACAAAATATTTATTATCCTATATCTATAATCAATATTATTTTAAGTCCTAACATTACATAATCTATAAAATAATCCCACTTTTATCTCGGAACTAATGAGGTAAGACCCTTGCTTAGGATCCATCTCAAATCCTATCACATCTAACACTTACGATGTAAAACTGAGATAGAAGAATCATATTTCACCCCTTATCCTGCGCATTAAAATGAGCGCACAAACTATAATGCTCTAACAACATAAATGAAAGAATTATATACTGATATTCCTAATTTGGAAGGGATAAAGTAATGCATAATGAAAGCACTAACTTTGTTTACATCTGCTTATGAGTCTTTAGTTTTTGCAAGGTAAATAATTAGATGTGATCAATTAAACAACATAAAACAACATCTTGTTCTTCTTTCCTTTTACTTTTTTTCTTTTTGACTCCCTCAACACTACATTTTCATACCCTTCTCTTAAATATATGCTCTACATCAAAGTGATCTAATCCTCAAGGTTAATTACGCATATCAACTGATTGAGCCATATACATAATAAATTCCATATTTGGGCTGCCCTCTGAGGATGGTGATGAATCCACAGCACAAGAGATTTCACCTTTCAAATAGGAAACCACCTGAGAAAAATTAGAAAATATCAAGTCACCTCGGGGATTAAAAGGAAAACGAGCACAATTATTGACTGAGTTCCTTGTTCACCTTATTCATATAGGGTCTTGAAGTTTGCTTAGCCTTTATGCAATGAGCTGCAACACTAGTCACCCTAAAGATTCCATATATATCCAAGAACTCCATGTCTTCACCAAATAACTCAGGGTATGCTCTTTTTCGCAACAATGGCCGAGCCTAAATGCGTTCAAATTGAAAAGTCAAAGTGATTTAAGACCATCTGCAACTTCATTTTGGCATAGTCAAACTAAAGCCACACGACCAGTCAAAATAGGAAAAACCCTTCTTCAAACATAAATTTGGAGCCAATTTGCTTAAAAAAATGAGTTCGACGAGATAAGAATAAGTTGTTCTCAGATGACAACTCACTTGATGCCCCAACATTTTTTTCTCATTTTCTTATTTTTTTTAATCCAATCATAAAGTGAGCTGCCACCCTAACTTTTTCCTCATTTTATTTTTATTTTTATTTTTATATTAATGAGGCGACATAGTTTACCCCCTTTATAAATTGGTTTAACTCACTTTGACCATATAAAATGATCAAATGCTTTGAGATGTAACTATCTAAATGAATTAAACATATAATAATTATAAACAAATAAGTTTATTTTTTTGTGTCGAAAAATAATGTGTTTTTACACATATTATTTTATGACCAAATTAATATATTGGTCAAAGTAGGATTAAATACGTGCGTGTTCCTTGTAGCATGACGAGTTACACGATATATTTATTTGTTTAAAACGGATAAATGATGAATAAGAAATTTGGTATCAAAGTGCCCCATTTATGTATGAAGTTTATTGAAAAATTTTATTTACTTTCTGGGACGGATTTTCGTAATTGTCGCTAAAGGTTGTAACTGTTCGCTATATAGTGACTGTTTTTCTGAACCGTCTCTAAAGGTCGTGATTGTTCACCATAAGTTGTGACAGTTCATGAAAAACATCCCTAAAGTGTCTGTTGACTAAAGACATGTCTTTTCATGAAAAAAACACCTTGTTTTCTATAAATACAAGACTTGTCTTCATTTTTTAAAGAGGGAGAAAAAGAGAGAAAAAATATTTTCTATACTTTCCATTCCCAATCGAGTCGGATAGAGTATCAAACATAATTGGTTCGTGGGACACGTACACTAAAGTGCTTCTTGCGCGTGTCGAGACCATTTTATCCCGCGAGGCAAACTCTCATTGTTCATTGTCATAACCACTGTAGCGGGAGTTCATTTTGTCTTAAGGAGAGAGTGTCCAACACTTTACTCGGCCATCTTCTTCGTTTGTAAGTTTTCTAGTGGTATTAATTTTAATGCATAAAAATGATTTATTTCATATTTTAAATTTAATAAAACACAAACGAATATATATTTTATATAACAATCTTAAGACAAAATGGGCATTGCAAATACTATAGTACATAAAACGCACTTATACAATCAAATACTACACTTCAGTAGTGTTTATCCTATTTTCAATAATAATCATCTTTGTTTCTATTTTTTGATAGAAATTATCGCCTTAGATAAATACCCCCACATTTATCATAATTCATACAAAGGTTTTCAACCTTTTCCATAAATTTTATAGTGGGTTAATGTATTATGAATATAATTTTTAAACAATATATGATATTCGAGGATCGTATTCCGAGTGATATATTAGCACGATTAGAGGTGTTAATGTTTGGAAATCCTTTTATAATGGAATATGAATATTATTTCTTAGAAAGAAAGGTACTTTGACAATTTTAAAGAGGATGTAAGGACATAATTTTATAAATGTCCGGGGTAGAATCTAGGAATTTTTGTTTTCTCCTAGATCACAATTTGTATGTCTGATACCGCTACATTTGGCATGTCAACACGATCAACCTCGACAGCCTTTATCTGAATTCAACGCACCCAGTATCTTCACGTGCATCATGCTACATGCAAAGTGCTACTCATCTCATTCCCACTACTCCACTATGCTTTATCGGTAAAATATTTTATAAGAGCTTTAAATATTTGCATAAATATTTGGGAAATTTTTTGAAAATGATTTTTGAAGTCTAGATTAATTTTTTATCAAAAGAAGAATTTTTTTTAAGTGTAGAAGCGAAGTACCTTGAACGACGAGCTCGCTCAAACGACTTTGAATGTCGTTCGCGCGAGATAGGCATGTCGCGCAATCTCGTTCAAACGACTTCTGTTCTCCGTTCGAGCAACATGGCTATCTCGTTCGAACGAGCCACCGCCTCTATTTTTGTATAAATATCCGTTCTCCTTCTACACGTTTTTTAAGTCTTTCTGCAATATCAAAATTCTGCGAAAACTGTCTAGAATAAGACTTCATCTTTTTAAGGTTTTCTAAACCTTTTTGATTCACAAAACCATTCCCATATATGTGTGTGAATCTTTAAACCTTCAAGAGGATCTTTTACTCATCTGGAGTAATTTCTGAGGAAGTCGTTCTCTTCTTCATTGCTGACCTACTGGAAAGGGATAGTTCCAGTCGCCGACAATATAACCGACACCCAAGGGTATTTCTGTGTCACATATTTTCATTGTAATCCGTTTTCTTACAAAATTATAGTGAAAATAAAAGTTTTTGCCCAGTTGGGGGATTTTTCCTCATTTGTGTGTGTTTGATTGTTCTTGCTTGATTTTATCATCATGAATCACACTTAGATGCATGTGTAGGACTTAATTGATAAAAACTGAATTTAATTAAATAACTTTCTTAATTGAACGCAAGCGCACTCTTCTGAAATTGGTATCAGAGCCAGTTACACAACTGTACCATGTAATTTTCTGTAAAATTTTCTAAGATATCAATTTTCTGAAAAATTAATTTTTGAAAACGAGTGTGTTCATAATGGAGAAATTATATAATAAAATGCCAGTTTTTTACGGGACAATATATGCATATTGGAAAGTCCACATGAGATTTGCATTAAAAGCCATTGATAAACATGTTTGGATTTTGGTTGAAAGAGGGTGGACACCTCCCTCCGTCACTCTTGAAAATGTGACCAATTTAAAACCTGTCACTACATGGAATGAAGAAGAGTTTAAATGGTCATCTTTTAATTCTAAGGGTTTAAGTTCCATTTCTGGGTCTGTCACACCTGATGAGTTTAAACGCATAATGACGTGCACCACGTCAAAGGAGGCATGGGATGTTTTGCAACTTACCCATGAAGGTACTAATTCTGTGAAAGAGTCGAAACTATAAAATTTAACAACTTAATTTGAAACTATCACCATGCTTGAAACTGAATGTTTTGATGAATTTTATGCTAGACTGTCTGATATTGTTAATACTAGCTTTAATCTTGATGAACACATTCCTAATGCTAGAGTTGTTAAAAAGATTCTTAGATCACTGCCTAAGCTTTTTTTCCCTAAAGTCATTGTGTTAAATTCTATGGGTAATATAAATATGCTGAAATTGGAAGAACTTGTAGGAGACTTGTAAATGTATGAAATTGATATGTTTCCTAAATCTGTCAAGTCTAAAGATAAGGGAATTGCACTTAATGCCCAGGAGAGAAAGAGTGAGGGGTCGGCAATAAAGAGGGGGGAGTCATCTAGAAAAAGAGAGACAGATACGTCTGATTCTGAGTGTGATTTTGACTTAGATGATTTGGCCCTATTTGCTAAAAATTTCAAGAGAATTCTCAAATTCAAGAAAAATGGTAATTTTAAAGATAAAAAGAAGTTTGAGAAAAATAATTTTGAAAATAAAAATAAAAAAGTTGTTAAAGATCCTCCTCAGAAAGAAAGTGAGAGATGCTTTGAGTGCGATGGTAGGGGTCATAGAGATTTTGAGTGTGCTACTAGGCTGAACAGAGAAAAAGGAAAAGCTATCCTTAATGTTACCCTTAGTGACGAAAGTGAGGTAGAGTCGGTGGATTCAGGAGATGAATCACCTCATGAGTGTAACTTCACCGCATTCATGGATAGTCATGTGAGTACTTCTAGTGCTTCTCATAACGACGAGGATGCTTCTTTACAGGGACACCTCGACAGTGAGAGAGATGTGAGTGAGGGGGAGGATGACACAAGTGAGAGCGAGAGTGATCTTCAATGCGCCTACGATGAGCTTTATTTTGAAATATTTAAAACTAAAAAGCGTAACAAAGCGTTAGTTCTTAGGATCACCACGTTAGATGAAGATTTAAGAAAAGCAAGCGAGAGAGAGTCTTCCACCTGCACTACCTTAAGGGAGAGAGAGAGTTGTTTTGAGAAAGAGAGAGGAGACTTGACTAAACAAGTGGCTAGTCTTACGAGTGAGCTCCATTCCTCCGTGGAGACTCGAAAGAAACTTGAAGCTCTTGTAGCCCAGCTCACTCATGATCTGAAGAGAGCACGGGAAGTCAAGGTACAAATCGAGGACAGATCTAGGAAGATGGAAAAGATGCTCCTTAGCCACGCTTTAGGTTTTGGTGATAGGCAAGGAATAGGTTATGATGATGCTTCCACGTCCCAAATTGCACCTAGACCAGTTCTTGAGTTTACTACGACTCTATATGGCCGTCGTTAAAAACCTCGAAGGAGGGCTCGACCAAGAAAAGCAAACTAAGGTCCGTCTTTGACTGTATTCTTTTGTAAATATTGCAAAAGAAAAGGCCACCTCAAGGAGTTTTGCTATAATATGAGTCGGACACGACGTACTACTGCTCCACCACAGCATATTGATGATTTTACCAGTCTGAGAGAGCGAGTTGAGTTTTTAGCTGCCACATCACATAGTTTGATGGAGGAATTCCGACGGATGTCTTTACCGTCAGTGAATACTTCTCACATTCCAGCTAAAACCAACAACAATAAAGGTAAACAAAAGGTCACCACTTCTTGGGTACCTAAGAAAGATAAAAAGGCATTTGTTGTTCATGTCGCGCTCAAAGCACATAATACCTCACAGTGGTATTTTGATAGTGAGTGCTCCAGACATATGACAGGTGATGCCTCATTTTTTACATCTCTTGAGGATTATCAAGATGGCAGAGTCACCTTTGGAGATGGGAGCAAGTCTAGTATTGTAGGACGTGGTACTGTAGAGTTACCAGAATTTCCTAAGCTAGAGAATGTTTTGTACGTCAAAGGTTTGAAAGCAAACCTTCTCAGCATTAGCCAGCTGTGCGACGCTGAATTCATCATAAAATTTGACCGGGATGCATGTAATGTCTATAATCAAGACGGTAAACTTTTAGTGCGAGGGGTGAGGACAAAGGATCATTTTTATGGGACTGAGGCATATCCTCACTTGTCTGTAATAGCGCCACAGCGACTCCTATGGATATGTGACACCAACGTCTAGGTCACGTGAACATTAGAGATTTAACTCGTTTAGCTAAAAAGGACCTTGTATGTGGCTTACCATCTCTTGGAAAGCCAACTTCAACGATTTGTGGACCCTGTCAGTAGGGAAAACAAATTCGTAGCCCCCATAGGAAGTTGCATTCCATTACCACATCTCGTGTACTTGAGCTTATTCACATGGATCTTATGGATCCTACTCGTATTGAGAGTCTGGGTGGTAAGAGGTATATCCTCGTGATGGTGGATGATTTCTCTAGATACTCGATTATAGGTTTCCTGAGGGAGAAATCCAATGATGTGGAGTTTTTAACGACTAAGTGTCGTGTCCTGTAAAATCAACACGGAGTCATTATTAACACGATACGTAGTGACAACGGCACTGAATTTAAGGAAGCAAAGGTAGATCTTTACTGTGATAGCATTGGGATCAAACATGAGTTTTCTGCTGTGAATACTCCTCAGCAAAATGGGATTGTTGAGAGAAAAAATAGGACGATCCAGGAAATGGCTAGATCTATGCTTCTAGGTCGTAAGGTTTCTATGAGATTTTGGGCAGAGGCAGTGTTTACTGCATGCCACACAGTGAATAGGGTTTACCTGCGTCCACACACCCTTAAGACGCCTTATGAAATGTGGACTGGCAAGAAACCCAACCTTGTATATTTTTGTGTTTTTAGGAGTAAATGGTACATCTTACGGGATAGAGAGCAATTAGGAAAGTTTGACTCCAGAAGCGACGAGGGAATACTGTTAGGATATTCATCGAATAGTAGAGCGTACCGGAGTTTTAACCTGAAAAGCTCTAAGGTTACGGAGTCAATAAACGTCACCGTGGAAGATGACGAACCTTCGGAGTTTATTGATTCTATCCTTTAGTGTGAGGATGAGGATGCTTCTGGCAGTAATTTACTTGTACCCCACCCACGCTCTGTGGACCCTACTCGTGTGTTAGGGGACACACCTGCTTGGGTTCGCAAGAGTCATGACCCTTCTGCCATTGTTGGTGATCCCACTCTTGGGGTTAAGACTCGTGCTGAGCTAGAGAACGTTGTTAGCCATTTATGCTACATGTCCAAAGTTGAGCCCAAGAACTACAAAGAATCACTCAAGGATGAACACTGGATATCTGCTATGCAGGATGAGTTGCTTCAGTTTAAAAAGAATAATGTCTGGGAACTTGTCCCCCGACCTAGTGAGACTAATGTGATAGGTACCATATGGATTTTCAAGAATAAAATTGATGAAAATGGTACCATAATCAGAAACAAGGCTAGGTTAGTCGCTCAAGGCTACACACAGATATAAGGTGTAGACTTTGGGGAGACATTTGCTCCTATTGCGAGGCTTGAGTCCGTCCTCTTACTACTCGCCATCGCATGTCATCTGCGTGTCATCTGCGCTTCAAGTTATATCAGATCGATGTCAAGAGTTCCTTTCTAAATGGCATTCTACAGGAGGAGGTTTACGTGGAATAATCGAAAGGGTTTGAAGACTCTAAGCACTCGGAGCACGTATACAATTTGAGGAAAGTCTTGTATGGTTTGAAGTAAGCACCCCGTGCTTGGTACGAGAGGCTTACTTCCGATCTCTTAGCTCGTGGCTTCAATAGAGGGGGGGTCGATATGACGCTGTTCGTCAGGAGAGATAACGGTCCTATTTTGGTTGCCTGGGTCTATGTGGACGACATAGTCTTTGAATCCACATGCTCCCAACATCCTCACCACTTTGAGGAGGAGATGAAAAGTGAGTTTGGGATGAGCATGGTTGGTGAGCTTACTTTCTTCCTTGGTCTCCAGGTTCGTCAGCTAGAGGATGAGATGTTAATCTCCCAATCTAAGTATGCTAGAGACCTAGTGAAGAAATTTGGGTTAGACTCTGCTAAGCATGCACGTACACCTATGAGTACCACTACCAAGCTTAGTAAGGACACTTCAGGCAAGGACATAGAGCAAATCTTGTATCGGAGTATGATAGGTAGTCTTCTCTACTTGATTGCCATTCGTCCCAACATAGCCTTTAGTGTTGGAGTCTGTGCGTGATATCAGGCGTCCCCGAAAGAGTCACATTTACTTGCTCTAAAACGTATTACTAAATACGTGAGTGGGACTCTCTCATATGGTATTTGATATTCCTTTGATACCGATGACCGTTTGTCCGCCTATTCGGATGCCGATTGGGCCGGGGATGTAGATGGTTGTACGAGCACTTCTGGTGGGTGTTTCTATTTTGGTTCTACTCTTGTCTCCTGGCTGAGCAAGAAGCAAAACTCCATCTCTTTGTCCACCGCTAAGCCTGAGTACATTGCCTCCGGGAGTTGTTGCACGCAACTCTTGTGGATGAAGCAAATATTGGAGGATTATGGGATTTCATAGGACACCATGACTATTTTTAATGATAACACGAGTGCGATACACATATCCCGGAATCCAGTCCAACATTCTCACACAAAGCACATCAGGATACGCAAACACTTTATACGTCAGTTAGTTGAGGAGAAAGTCGTATCCCTGAGTTTCGTACCCACCGACCATCAGTTAGCCGATATTTTCACGAAACCTTTAGATGCCCTTAGATTTGAGAATCTTAGGAAGTCTTTGGGGATTTGCACAATTAATTGAGGGGTTGGTCTATGTCTAGGATAAGATGCTTTTTAATGTTTATATCATATGCTTCCTATTGCTAGTTTATTTTATATGTATTATTGCTTTGTTGTATAGCTATTTATTTATTTTTTGAAAAATCCAAAAAGATTTTCGTTTTTATAAAATTTTTAGAAAAGCACAAAAATATTTTTGTATTTTATTTGCACCTTTTATGGATGAGCATTTAAGATAGCCGAGTCAAAATTTCATTCCATTTATCCATGTGACTGTTTGATAGAGATTTGAGACGCTACATCATTTCATCTATGTGCTTTACATTGTTTGGAGTCTTTGAGATGTGATTAGTGATATCTTTCTATATGTTTGACTCCTATCTCCTTTATCACACACATGCACGACTTCATTTGATTATTGTACTTGCCTATCACATATTGTCTTGAGTGTTTCCATCTCAATTATGTTTATACAACTAACAATATGCGATAAAACTTGACAAGATTGGAATGCATGTAAAAACCTTTTTGGTGAGACTGTGTGTTTATTTGACAACGGGGAAGGGCTGCGAAAGGTTCATTCAGCCTTTGATATTTTAAGCCACCGTTAAAAAGGACCTAAAAAATTGAGGAATTTTATTATCCGGGGTCCAAAGAGGTTTAAAGAGCCCAAAAAAATTAAAGGCAATAAAAATCAATATATGCCAAATATGGGCCATTAGGTTTCACCATCAATTCTCCAAAGTTTGAGAATTTAGATCGCCTATATACAAAATATAAATCTGAGGGAGTTTGGTTGGAGAATATAATTGGGTTTGCACTTCCTGGAAAGTCTTAAAAAAGCATAATATAGTTTTGGACGTCATTCGTGTGGAATTCACTTTGAGATTTGATTTGTTGATTTGATTGAGTCAATGTCTCATATTACCACCTTTTTACACCAAAGGAAGGTTTTGAGTTCATTCGTTAGGAGTATCCGATATTCATCGTGCATATATGGCATGTTTGTATGCATTGATTTTCCTATCGAATTTTATCACACCCATTCATTTTCGCTATCATCGACTTGATTGTTTTTGTGTTCTTTCATGGTGTGATTCTTCGTTGTATATTATGTGTGAAAATTTTTGCAAAATACAAAAATAGCAGTTTATTCTCATGTGTCATTCTCCACGTGCCTTCATTTATGCTTCTCATATTTGTCTATATATTTGAGGACATCATAAAAGGGGGAGAAGAATTATGGGGGAGAATTGTTTTGGTGTTTGGTTCATTTATGAATGATTTGCTTAAACTTAATTTGATCATCAATTTTTGCAAATCATTATATTTCAAACTCTTGCTTGTCACGGGATATTTGCTTTGTCTCATGTGTGTAGGTACAACATTATTCATTATTGGACTGCACACCCTGATGAGAAAAGCTTTGGAAGTTTCTGGAGGGCTGAAGATTTGAAAGACATGTCATTTAGTATTCTCAGTTTGAGGTTTTAATGGGGATATTATCTTGTATGTCATTTGATTGCATAATTCGGAGTTTTTTTATGTATGTACCGGCATAGACATAAGGGGGAGATTTGTAAGGACATAATTTTATAAATGTCCGGGGTAGAATCTAGGAATTTTCTGTTTTCTCCTAGATCATAGTTTGTATGTCTGATACCGCTACATTTGGCACGTCAACACGATTAACCTCGACGGCCTTTATCCGAATTCAATGCACCCAATATGTTCACGTGCATCATGCTATATTCGACGTGCTGCTCAGCTCATTCCCACTACTCCACTATGCTTTATCGGTAAAATGTTTTATTGGAGCTTTAAATATTTGGGAAATTTTTTGAAAATGATTTTTGAAGTTTGGATTAACTTTTTATCGAAGGCAGATTTTTTTTAAGTGTAGAAGCGAAGTGCCTTGAATGACGAGCTCGCTCAAACGACTTTGAATGTCGTTCGCGCGAGATAGTCATGTCGCGCAATCTTGTTCGAACGACTTTTGTCCTTCGTTCGAGCGACATGGCTATCTCGTTCGAACGAGCCACTGCCTCGATTTTCGTATAAATATTTGTTCTCCTTCTACACGTTTTTAAGTCTTTCTGCAATCTCAAAATTCTGCGAAAACTGTCCAGAATAAGACTTCCTCTTTTTAAGGTTTTCTAAAGCTTTTTGATTCAGAATACCATTCTCATATATGTGTGTGAATCTTTAAACCTTCAAGAGGATCTTTTACTCATCTGGAGTCATTTCTGAGGAAGCCGTTGCCTTGTTCATTATTGCCCTACTGGAAAGGGATAGTTCCAGCCGTCGACAACAGAACCGACAACCGGGGGTATTTTTGTGTCACATATTTTCATTGTAATCCGTGTACGCCGTTTTCTTACAAAATTGTAGTGAAAATAAAAGGTTTTGCCCATTTGGGGGAATTTTTCTCATTTGTGTGTGTTTGATTGTTCTTGCTTGATTTCATCATCATCAATCACACCTAGATGCATGTGTAGGACTTAATTGATAAAAACTGAATTTAATTATATAACTTCCTTATTTGAATGCAAGCGCACTCTTCTCAAAGGATGACCCTAGATAACAATTCTAGAAATAATTAGTATGCCTATATTTGCGTGTGGCAATCATTGTTTGAAGAGGCATATAATAGATTGGCAAGTCACGACTTATTAGTCATGATATAAGACAATAAATAAATCTCTCTCTATTAGTGATAATTAGGCCTAATAAAATAATTGTGGATCCGCTAATGCGAGAGTAAGAGAAGTTCATCAAGGGGAATGGGCTTAAAGCCGGTTAAAATGTAAAAGAATTGTCATAATGGAAACCCAACCTAAATGACTGGAGATCCCAAGAATTAGGTTCAATGGGACAACCTAATTATGTGCGATTCAGTTAGCACTGAGAAGAAAATAAATTATTCCTCCCATTCCTCGGATGAGTCAGTGCATTATCTGCCGCATGTAACAGGATAAATTTAATTTTTAATGATTTCTATATCTTGAACATATGGGTCAAGTGGGGTATTAGCAGGATACTCTTTATTGAAATCACCTATGTGAGTGAGAAGGGGCCACTTCTATGAGAATAACCAACGGCTACATTGCTAAATTCTCTAACACACTCATGAAACCAGGAGGTGTCCAAGGCCAAAACGGACACAACAATGAGAACCAAGAATGTTTGGAGAAGGGCTGTGTGAATTCTATTGTCTCGGTTTACACAAAAAGGTTGATCAAATCAAGACATCGCGTTCATTGATTGACCAGTAAACCCGATAGTCTCTCACTAGGAAAGATTCAAGGTCAAAAGTTATCTTTACTAATGCATCTCTTTTCCACCGATACTCTATCTAATTTGTCTTCATGTTCATCTGATTCTTCACCCAAATTTCATTCATGTGGGGGATTGTTGAAAAATATTGTGTTTTTACACAAATTATTTTATGAGCAAATTAATATATTGGTCAAAGTAGGACCAAGTACGTGCGCGTTCTTTGTAGCATGACGAGTTACGCGATATATTTATTTGTTTAAAACGGATAAATGATGAATAAGAAATTTGGTATCAAAGTGCCCCATTTATGTATGAAGTTTATTGAGAAATTTTATTTACTTTCTGGGACGGATTTTCGTAACTGTCACTAAAGGTTGTAACTTTTCGCTATATAGTGATTGTTTTTCAGAATCATCCCTAAAGGTCGTGACTGTTCACCATAAGTTGTGACAGTTCATGAAAAACGTCCCTAAAGTGTCTGTTTCCTAAAGACATGTCTTTTCATGAAAAAACATCTTGTTTTCTATAAATACAAGACTTTATCAAACATAATTGGTTCGTGGGACACGCACACTGAAGTGCTTCTTGCGCGTGTCGAGACTGTTTTATCCTTGGAGGCAAACGCTCATTGTTCATTACCGTAAGCATCGTAGCGGGAGTGCATTTTGTCTTAAGGAGAGAGTGTCAAACACTTGACTCGATCATCTTCTTCGTGCGTAAATTTTCTAGTGGTATTAATTTTGTTGCATAAATGTGATTTATTTCATATTTTAAATTTGAGAAAACACAAAAGAATATATATTTTATATAACATTTTGGTCACAATGTTGATATTGCAATTATCCTTTGTTTACGTATGGATTAGACTTAACGCTATGTCAAGTGGGGACAACTCTAATATCAACATTATCATAGGGTGGTAACTAAAAAAGCCCGAATAAAGAAACTAAAAGAAATATGGTTTCCTAACCCATTCCACCAAATCTTTGTTGTGTTGTGGGGCAGATCTTCGGCAAAACAGCCTCAGGAGCAAAATTCCAAAAGAGAGGATGTCTGATTTTACTAAAGCCATTGACTCGTCAGAAAGATCCTTGTGCCGGTACCTTTTGACATAAAAACCAAACTCTTGAAACTGAATTCTATAATAAAACCAGTCAAGAAATTTTAAAAAATTTGCCAGCAGGAAAAAAAATGGATGCAAACCTGTCATTAAAGATTGGGGATGAATGTTCTAGGTGCAGCCATGTAGCTTTGCCAAAACCAGTGATCTATCATAACAATGAAGGAAAAAGATTCATATATATATAGATAAAGTTTAGAGTACAAGCACTTGTATGACAGTGTAAACTAATTAAATTTGTCGATCCACTTTAAAAACGATGATTGGTGGTGCAATAAAATAATGAATAATAAGTTGTACTGGGTTCCACAGTTTTTAATGTCTCGCCTATTATATGAGAGAGTCACCATAACTATTCATTTATATGGATCAACAAATTTTAACTCGTGTAAGACTATTAGCAATTGGGATTATTTTACCTTTGGCTGTAAGTCATGTCCAAGGCAAATATTGCATGGTATCAAGTTATTATGTACAACTGGGCCTCCAGGACATTCTTCATGCATATATCGGAGCCCTTGAGCAATTCCTATTGCTATCTTCATTTTATCATGAAATGCCAACTGCGGCTGTGTTTCCCTCCCCCCTGCCCCAATTCAAAACACAACCGAAAAAATAGCAAAATACACACAATTCATTCTATTTAAAGACTCATTTTTCTTAACTTGTATAACATGATTTTAATTAGGCTATTCTCAAACTTTTAAAATTTACATATTCTTTCGCCAGGTTAATTGTAAGAAACTAATGTCCAAAAAAAATGCCAAGAAACTCACGACACATTAATTTTGCGAAAAAATCCTCGAACTATTTTCATTACCTGCAATCTTCCGCTGTCCATATCTCAAAATGTATTTATCAATTTATAAGGGAGTTTTTATAATTTTTTCATAATTTAAAGGGCAATTAACAATGCTAAACAAGTATTTTCTATCAGAGCAATAAGTTTCTAGAATTTTAGGTTCTTTGAGATCAAGTGTTAAGAACATACCATAGAGAAATTGGTCCAATGTGCCTGCCCTTGGATAAGGGAAGACTAGAGCGGTACCATTAACGTTTTGGTTGTAACCAATTAACCCGAGAATATTTTTATGACACATAGCCAAAGCCGCTTTCTTTTCAGCTTCAAGGACACCACTAGAATCTCCTATAAATATTTTTACCGCAACCCTGGTCCGAGGGCCTATGTATCCACTAAACATTTGAAAACTTTGGTTTTGCTCTACACAAATCATATCTTTATACCCGTAGGTTATCTCATAGAGCAGTTGGCAGCTTAGCAGCATTGGCATTCTTACCCCATGGTTGAACATTTTCTCAATTTCCTGTGATAATTCATCAATATCTAAGGTTCTGCTTGTGCTTGCAACAAGAGATGGATCAAAGGGTTGAGATGTCTCTACATGATTAGGCAAGGGAGAATAAATTTGTGGCTCCTCTTGTTGATAATTTGATTTTTTCTTAAGTTTTGAACTTGTTGGTTTGGGCTTTTCTTTGGTGAAAACTGGAGTTTTCAACTTATCATTTAGAGGGGTATAATTTTCTACCACAAGGTCTTCATCGTCACTCACCCAGGATATGTTGCAATTTGCTCTACTCAAGTTGAAACTATTATCCTTAGCAAAGCACCTGAAACAAGTAGAAAAAGCTATAAATCACACAAAATTTTCTAATTCAATGAGTACTTGTTTGGTTGAAGTTTTAGGAAAGGAATGAAATTCCAGAGTAATCTTTCAACTTTAATGAATTCATAAATGAAGGGAGTATGGGATTCAAGGAAAAATTAAAAATTAAAGCAGATGAACAACTAAAGCAATCTATGGTTGTGGTTAGTTTCTTGTGAAAAAACGTGTCATTACAAGCTTAAAAAACCTTTTGTGACTGTTACTATTACCTATCCATGACAATCCATGTTGCTCCTGCATTGTTTGCCTCTTCCACAATTATGGCACTTGGTAATTGGAAGTCAGCCGCAATCTTCACCACAAACTTCACCTATTAAAATAGTAACGTATTCATAAATATCAAGTTCAACAGCCAAAAACAGTTATATATATCATAGAGACACGAGGAGAAGAAGGAATATAAAAATATAGGATAATATTTTTAGAAGTTAAATGTCCAACAAAAAAAAGACACTACGACGAAAATTCAATTTAGAAAGGTGAAAGTAAGACAGAAATAAGAAGTGTTGAAGAAGAAGAGAATGTTTAGACTTTAGATTTCATATGAATTCTCATTAACTATCTCATGAAGAGGGATACTAGTATTTATACATTCATTGAAACAACTAAACAGCTAATGACAAACAATAACAACCTATAAGGAGCTCAACTAACAAACCAGCTGTAACTAACTCTTTTAACAGAAACATAATGACATTATAAACTGATATTGCATAAAGTGACTTCTCATAACATTCCCCCTCAAGCTAATGATGGTGTAGAAGCATTAGTAGCTTGATCATGAAAGTTCTTTGATGAGTAAGGCATGAGATGGTCCCTGAGATACTTGAACGTTGAGATAGACAGGACTTTGGTGAAAAAATCAGCAAGTTGATCCACAGAAGAAACATGAGCTACCTTGAGTTGCTTAAATGCCACTTTTTCTCTTATGAAATGAAAATCAACCTCTATATGTTTAGACCTAGAGTGAAATACAGGAATGGCAGCCAAAGACAGTGCTCCCAAGTTGTCGCACCAAATAGCAGGAGTCCCACATATAGGAACAAACATATCTTCTAGCAACTGATGTAGCAAACTAGATCAGCTGTAGATGATAATGCTTTGTACTCAGCCTCTGTAAGTGAGAGATGAGCTTGACATATTTTAGAATTCTTTTGACAACAGTAAAATGATGATTAAGAGGAGTTTGCATGAACTGACAAACCCAATTCACTGCATAGGAAAGGTCAGGTCTTGTTATGTTAAGGTATTGATGGCTTCCAGTTAAGCTTCTATATAGAAAAGGATCAGAAAATGGAGCTATATCAACATTTGAGGGAAGTTTAGATGCAGAATGGGTAATACAAGGCTTGCAATCCACCATTGCAGCTTTGAGAAGTAAATCATGATCATACTTAGATTGAGTGAGAAGAAGACCATCAGGTGTGTTGGTGACTTCAGGACCTAGGAAATAATGCAATAAACCTAGTTCTTTCATGGCAAATTTTGATTTCATATCGGAGATAAGTGATGTAATTAAAGAAGATGAGCTTTCAGTAATAAGGATGCCATCAACATACACCAATAATAGAAGCACTTGACCTGAATTTCTGTAAACAAAGAGGGATGTGTCTGCTGTACTATTGGAGAAGCCATAGCCAAGAAGAAACTTGGAGAATGTAGCATACCAGGCCCTGGGCGCCTGTTTCAAACCATATAAAGCCTTCATTTATTTACATACTGCCTGAAAGAATACCATGTAGGAATGCATTTGAAACATCCAATTGTTGAATCTTCCGTCCAATGTGAAGAGCAATAGAAAGAAGCAATCATATTGTAGGTTGCTTGATAACTGTACTAAAAGTCTCAAAGTAGTCTAGACTTGGAGTTTGATGATAACCTTTTGCGGTCTTGCCTTGTGTCTAGCTATTGCGCCATCTGCATTCTTCTTAATTTTATATGTTGTTTACCGAATCACGAAAAATGAATATATATATATATCACTAAATAAATATAAACAGTAATTAAAATTAATTACCAAAAAAAAAAACAGAACAATAAAGGGAGATAATAAGAACATACAGTTTGTGACTGAAACAATCACTTGTAGAATTTTGACCGAGTCGAAAGTTGAACTATCTCTCCTTAAGACAGAATACGCCCCCGCTACAGTGCTGACGGCAGGTTCAATGAGCGTCTGCCTCCCAGGATGAAACGGTCAACGACTGTTGCAAGAAGAACTTCAGTGCAACAGTCCCACGAACCAACAATGATGAATTTCTCTCAAACAGTAGGAAGGGAACAAGGACAGTAGTAGGGAATTCGGGTAGTTTTTCTAATCTTTTAAACGGACTGCATAAGGTCCCTTTTATAAGTGGTGAAGGGCTGCAACTCATGGCTTTTTCCAGAACAGACATGACTGTTTGTACAGTTGCATCTCTCTAATAAAGCAACTTAACGTTTTAATTAATTAATTAAAAACGACAGCGTTTTTTAAATAATTAAAAACGACAGCATTTTTAAGAAATTAATTCATGCGAAAAATAATTAATCCGTAATTAATTCATATTTTTTTGGTTCAGAAAATAAATTTTAAAGCCCAAAGGTCAATTAAAATTTATCCAAAAAATTTAATAGTTTCTCAAGAAAGACCCACGACCCACGACCCGGACACTGGTCGGGCCGGCCGGACGGCGCCGGCGACGGCGCGTGTGTGGGCTTTTGGGCCAAGCCCAACACATGCATAGTGTAGGCCATCTCCTCTTCAAAGAGTTGGGATAGCCCAAGGCATCCAAGCCTTAGTCCCATAACTTGTGTATATTAACTCCAAGTTTTTCTACCACTTTTCCAATGTGGGTCAAACCCACTTAACTATGTTACACCCTCTAGCTTAAACTCAAATGGACCACTTTAAGTCCAAATTTTTCATTCATTAATTCACTATTTTGAACAAGTAAGTATACCAAATTAATCTCCTTGCTACAAGAAACACATTGGTACTAAGACACGTCACTTTTAACATATGTGTCTTAATTAAAATTGACTCTAAAGTTTAACCAAATAAGCTGGCAATTTATAAAATATACAACATTATACACCCATTTGCATTCAATAGCACTCTGATTTACAGGAAGAGGAACCAAAGTCCAAGTGTGTTGATTCATTAAGGCAGTATATTCATCTGATACGTGGTAGCTCTCCACACAGGTGAAGTTTTGGCCGTGTAGCAGGTAGGTTCAGTAGTGATTAGAGGGTCAGGAGGGGTGAGAGTAAGGTGAGATGATAGATAATAGGTTAGTTTAGCTTTAGATATACTAACCTTGGATCCCGTTATCATGAGACGAGAAGGAACAACAATAGGCTGAGATATGGTTGGAGAGGGAGGTGAAGTGGTAGGCATGTAATGAGTAGGGGATATGGAGGGAGGTACTGAAGTTGATGGTTTAGAGGAGGGTAATAAGGAAGTGAAAGGGGAAAACGAGAATGGATTATAACAAGATGTTGAGGATCAAGTAAATGAATGGGAGGTAGAAGAAGGAGAAGGATTTGAATGTAGCCGTGAAAATGAGGATGAGAAAGGAAAATTGATCCTCAATGAACTTGACATGTCTGGAGATAAAGAGTTGACTAGTTAGTGGGTCTAAGAACTTATATCACTTAGATTGAGATGGATAACCTAATAACACAGATGGTTTGGACTTAAGAAGAAGTTTGGAGTTTCGATATGGTTGTAACCATGGATAAGAACAACACCCAAAGACTTTAGGATGAGAAAAATTAGGAGGACTATGAAAAAGAGTTTCAAATGGTGTTTTGAATTGTAGAGAAGAAGAGGGTAGTCTATTAATAAGATAAGTAGCAGTAGGTGAGTGTGAGGACAAGACCTTTGGTGAATAATACCATTTGTGGACAGGAAGTTACTCATTGATTGATTGATATATTCAAAACCATTATCACTTCTGGGAGTTTTTCTAGTGAGATGAAATTGAGTATTGACTAGCTTAGAGAAGTGAACAAATGTTTGAAAAACATCTGACTTAAATCTGAAAGGATATCGCCAGGTGGATTTAGAAAAATCATCCACAAATATTGTTGGATAAATTCCAATATTTATTCATATTTTATTTTTAGTTGTTAATATTTTATTATATTATTGGTGTTTTATTTTAAACATAGTTTGGGTTTTATTTTAGAAGGTAGAAACATGAGCAAATGGGTGTGAAAGATATGAGAGTGCTCAAAATCCTATATTATCCCACATTGGAAAAATACTACAAAAAGTAGTGGTATATCAACTACAGGACAACTAAGATTCTTAGTTGACAAGTCAAATAAGAGGCTATGATCCTACGCATCGTGATGGTGCTTAAGCACCACCAATCGCGACACGCGTAAGCACGTGATAGGGCGATTGGGCGACTTAGGGCGCATTGCGCGCTTTGACGTGCACTTACGATAGGACGCCTAATCTGAACTGTTAGATCACAGCTGTTCCAAATAGGCACGATCCAACGGTTGCTGAGTCACTCCATGAAGAGTTGTGACTGTTGAACACTGAAAATTGCTAGTTTCTCCTTTCTTTGTCCTCTATATTTTGGCATTATCAAGTTACAAATTCAGAGTGTTCTCGATTTGATCAAACAGTACATAGTTTGAATCAAACAACTGTTCATACACTGCATTGTATCCATAAGGCAGATTCTATAAAACCCATAGTGTACTCGCGGTTCTGTCTCAGTCGGATTGGGAGAAATTTTGCCTAAAAGAAAGCGTTCCAAGAACGTGCCTTACAAAAATTAATTAATATATTTCTTTCTTTCCATAATAAAACTCAAACAGTTATAGGCAAAATTTTATTATTCTTATTACTCCACTCAAATGGAAGGAACTGTGGCACAATCTATCCAAGTCATGACTCAAGACTTAATCCGACTCGACCGTTTTGATGGCTGAAATTTCACCCCTTGGCAAGAGAAAGTTATGTTCTTCCTCACATTACTAAAACTTGCATACATTCTAGATGATAACCTTGAACAAATTCCCGAGCCCACACCCGAAGACATCGAAGAAATAAAGAAAAAACGTGTGAAGAGGAAAGAAGACGAATTTATGTGTCAAGGACACATCCTCAGTGCTTTGTCTCAAACTATTTATAGCGCTCATCGAATGATTCCGACGACAAAGGAATTATGGAAGGCTTTGGAGACAAAGTATCAAAACGAGGAAGCGAGAAACCGTAAGTTTCTAATTTCAAACTATATAAAGTGTAGAATGAGTAATGATAAATCTGTCGTTACACAAGCCTATGAACTCCAACAAATTGTTGGTGATCTTAAAGCCGCTGGTATTAATCTACAAGATGAATTTCAAGTGGGGGTGATTGTTTCAAAACTTCCATCCTCTTGGAATGGTTTTAAGAAGAAAATTAATAATGATGAAAGGACTTATACTGTGGAATCCCTTCTTCGTCACCTTCGTATTGAAGATGATACTCGTATTCGAGAAAAAAAGGATGAACAAGATGAGGGTCATTCAAAAGATAATATGGTTGAGGATAACAAATCCAAGATTACCAAAGACTCAAAATTTAAAGCAAAGAATGATTCAAAATTTAAGAACCAAGGTGCAAATAAGAAAAAGAAGGGAAAATATTTCTTCTGTGGCAAACCGGGACATTATTCTTGAGAATGTCGTCTTAAAAAGAAGGCATTTAAGGAAAAACAAGGGTCGAAGGAAACCAACAATGTTGAAGATATTATTGCTACTTTATGCGAAGAAAATTCAATTGATAATGAAAGTGGGTGGTGGATGGATACCGGCGCAACGGTCCACATATGCAAAGACCGCTCTTCATTCAAAACATATCAAGAAATTGATGGAAAAGAAGTGAAGATGGAAAATAATCTTCGCACCAATGTAGTTTGAAAAGGCATAGTGGAATTGAAGATAACATCTAGAAAGACACTTCCTCTAATTGATGTACTTCATGTACTTGATATGTGTAAAAATCTTATGTCTGGGGACCTTCTCAATAAGAGAGGTTTCAAACTAGTGTATGAGTCTGATAAGTTTGTTTTGTCTAAGAATGACCAATTTATTGGCAAAGGGTACTTATGTAACGACATGATCAAAATTAATGTAAACAATGATATTAGTCCTACTTATATGGTTGAGTCTATTTCTTTATGGCATACTAGATTAGGTCATGTGAATTATAGAAAGATAAAAATATGACTAATCTTGGATTGTAAATTTGATAACCTTTCTAAATGTGAAATTTGTGCTCAATAGAAGATAACTAGAAAGTCGTTCAAATCTGTTGAGAGGAAATTCGAAATGCTTGATCTTATTCATAGTGATGTATGTGGTATGAAGAGTAATATGACTCGTGGTGGAAATAAATATTTCTTAACTTTCATTGATGATTACTCTAAGTATGTATATACATATTTACTTAAAAGTAAAGATGAAGTTTTTGAGAAATTCCTAATTTTTAAAGCAGAAGTTGAAACTCAACAAAATCGAAAAATTAAAGTCCTACGATCCGATAGGGGTGGTGAATATTACCCGAGTGAGTTTATACAATTTTGTAATACTCATGGGATAATCCATCAAGTTACGGCGCCATATACACCACAACAAAATGGAACGGCGGAAAAGAGAAATAGGACTTTAGTTGAAATGATAAATTAAATGTTAATCAGTTCTGGTTTACCTTTGTCGATGTGGGGAGAAGCTGTTTTATCCGCACGTTACATTTTAAATAGAGTTCCATTGAAAAACAAGGATATTACACCATATGAATTATGATTTAATCGTAAGCTTAATCTTAGACGTCTTAAAGTTTGGGGATGTCTTGCTTATATAAGAAAACCCGAACCTAAAAGACATAAACTAGGAAATAAGACTTACAAATGTGTTTTTATTGGATACTCTAGTAACAGTACGACTTATAGATTTTTAAACCTTGAAACTCAAGAAATCATTGAGTCAGTAGATGTGTAATTCTTTGAACATCTAACAAAGTTTAGTACTTTAAATCAAGGTTTATAAAATAATAATTCGACTGTTGACTCCTCAAATTTAGAAGAAAATTCACAACCTATATCTTCTTCGAAAACAACGAATGACGTTGAACCACGAAGGAGTAAAAGACAAAGAACTGAAAAAATATTTGGGCCTGACTTTGTTATCTATTTAGTTGAAGGGGATTTAAATGAGACTAAGAACAAAACTAAATTTGTTCTTAATGTAGAAGATGAACCGACCACATTTCATGAAGTGGTAACATCTAGGGATGTTGTCTTTTGGAAAGAAGCAATAAATGATTAAATGAACTCAATTTTGTCAAATCAAATTTGGGTTATTTCCGATCTTCCCCCTGGGGCTAAACCTATTGGGTGAAAATGGATATTTAAAAGAAAATTAAATCCGGATGGTTCTATAAATAAATTTAAGGCAAGACTAGTTGCTAAAGTCTATAAGCAAAAATATGGAATTGATTACTTTGATACATATGATCCTATTGCTCGAATCACTTCGATTAGGATATTAATATCTCTTGCTTCTATTCACAATTTAGTTATTCATCAAATGGATGTTAAAACTACATTTTTAAATGGTGATTTAGAAGAAGACATTTACATGGAACAACCCGAAGGGTTTGTTTTGCTTGGCCAAGAAAAGAAATTGTGTAAATTGATTAAATCTCTTTATAGCCTTAAACAAGCTCCTATGCAATGGCATGAGAAGTTTAATAATATTGTTATGTCCCATGGATATAAAGTTAATGATGCTGACAATCGTATATATAGTAAATTTGAAAATGGTGTTGGTGTTATTATTTGCTTATATGTGGATGGCATGTTATTATTTGAGTCTAATCTCAAATATGTTGAAGAAACCAAAAGGTTTCTTTCATCAAAATTTGATATGAAAGATCTTGGAGAAGCTGATGTGATTTTAGGAATCAAAATTGTGAGAAAGGATAATACTTTAGCGTTATCTCAATCTCATTATGAAAAAGTTCTTAAAAGATATAATCATTTCAAACTTAAGCCAGCTGCTACACCAGTGGATCCTAGCATCAAATTAATGAAAAATAATGGGCGTGCTATGTATCCACTTAAATATGCTAGTATTATTGAGAGTCTAATGTATGTCATGCATTGCACTAGACTAGACATTGCTTATACAGTGAGTGTATTGTGCAGATTTACAAGTAATCCAGTACAAGAGTATTGTAATGCAATTTCTAGGGTGCTTAGATACCTGAAGAGGACTTTGGATTATGGCTTACATTATGTAGGGTATCTATCTGTTTTAGAAGGATATAGTGATTCAAGTTGGAATAATCTTGAATCAAAATTCAAGTCAACTACCAGCTGGATTTTTACGCTAGGAGGAGCAGCTATCTCTTGGGGATCCAAGAAACAAACATGTGTATCAGATTCAACAATGAAATCTGAATTTATAGCCCTAGCAGATGCATGTAAAGAAGCATAATGGCTTAGAAATGTGTTGTATGATATTCCTTTATGGAAAAAGCCATCACCTTCTATTATGATAAGTTGTGATAACCAAGCCACAATTTATAAAGTTTTGAACAAAACTTACAACGGAAAATCTAGACACATTAGTCTAAGGAATCAAATTGTAAGAAAATTACTCAAGGAAGGAGTAATTACAGTCGACTATGTTAAAACGAACAAGAATTTAGGTAATCCTCTGACTAAAGGTCTTGTTAGGGAGATAATATATATCACCTCAAAAGAAATGGGACTAAGGTCTATTAAATAACACAACTATATTTAATGGGAACCCAACTCATATCTTGAAAATATAGATAGATTTCAATGTGGTACAAACAAGTTAAATTATAGTTATGGAACACTAGGAATTTTATACAAAAAGTTCCATTCCTATGTGCCTAGTGTTGCTTTTCTGCATGTTAAAGGATGAAGGTTACTTCTTAATAAATCAAATAAGCGTGACTCGAAGAATCACTAAAATTGATTTACCTATACGAGTGTCGAAAGTGTGGTCGCTTTCTATGGAATCAAGACCGATCCTAAAGCGCTCGTGAAATCAGGATTAACACAAGGCCATAAAAGTGCATGCTAGAAGAACACTTATAAACTCAGAAATCAGTATGTGTGATAGTTTCGGCTAGTTTCAAAAGGTCTTTGGTTCAAGATACGTTCACCACAGCACCTTGATGAAGCTTTGAATTATTTTCACTATATGAAAGTTCAAGTCCGAAAGACACTTCTCATTTATGTACTAGATTTTAGCGATAATGTCAAAAGTTATTTATTGTCTTTTTTCTTTGCTCTCTTGTATATATTGAAATTGGTGGGGGAATGTTGGATAAGTTTCAATATTTATTGATATTTTATTTTTAGTTTTTAATTTTTTATTATATTATTGGTGTTTTATTTTAAACATAGTTTGGGTTTTATTTTAGAAGGTAGAAACATGAGCAAATGGGTGTGAAAGATATGAAAGTGCTCAAAATCCTATATTGTCCCACATTGGAAGAATACTACAAAAAGTAGTGGTATATCAACTAAAGGACAACTAAGATTCTTAGTTGACAAGTCAAATAAGAGGCTATGATCCTACGCATCGCGGTGGTGCTTAAGCACCACCAATCGCGACACGCGGCGCGCGAAAGGGCGATTGGGCGACTTATGGCGCATTGTGTGCTTTGACGCACACTTGGCACGTGCCCATCGTCGCTTGGAGCGTAGGAGCCTAAAGTTTTGACGAGGTAGAACAGATCAACGGTTGTGATTAAACGATCCGACCAAAGGGTTTAAAATACGAAACGACTTGATCTAAACCGTTAGATGAACTCGTAGGATTTCGTGTAAGGGATGTCCATTCGCTTACGATGGGACGCCTAATCTGAACCGTTAGATCGCAGCTGTTCCAAACAGGCACGATCCAACGGCTGCTGAGTCACTCCATGAAGAGTTGTGACTGTTGAAGAACAGTCACAGAAATGGCTATAAAAAGAGTTCTAGGCCACTGTTTTGAACACCGAAAATTGCTAGTTTCTCTTCTATCCGTCCTCGATATTTTGGCATTATCAAGTTGCAAATTCAGAGTGTTCTCGATTTGACCAAACAGTACATAGTTTGAATCAAACAATTGTTCATACACTGCATTGTATCCTGAAGGCAGATTCTATAAAACCCATAGTGTACTCGCGGTTCTGTCTCAACCGAATTGAGAGAAATTTTGCCTAAAAGAAAGCGTTCCAAGAACATGCCTTGCAGAAATTAATTAATATATTTCGTTCTTTCCATAATAAAACTCCAACAAATATGATGTAAGATCTAAATCCAGAAGATGAGACATGTTGAGTAGGTCCCCACATACTAGAGTGGACTAACTCAAAAAGGGCATTTGGTGACTGAGATGGATACTTTGAATATTAGTTTATGACTCTTCGAAGCACAGCAAGGGTGACAACTTGAAGGAGGAGGTAAAGTAGGAATTAATTGAGATTTGGAGAGAATAGATTGAACTTAAGGGGTGGGATGTCGCAGTTTATAATGCCATTATTGAGAAAGGGATTCGGTAGTGAAAATTGCACTAGTGTGTGAAGGATATGAGGGAGAAGAAATTGAATAAAGGCTTTGTGTATAAGGACCTTTAAGAATAATGATTTTGGTAGACTTATCTCACCGAGAAGATTATGAGTGAGTCGAGGAATATGAAAAATATGGGACAATAACAAGGATTTAGAAGAAGTAGGTAAGATACCTTGTGTAGTGTGTAATATGGGAATTTTTGTACCATTACCAACAGTAACTGACTTTCTTCCTGTGTATGTTTTGAGAGACTGAAAATAAGATAAGTCCTTAGCCAAATGGTTTGTTGCTAAAATGTCAAATAACCAATTGTTTGGTGAGGAAGACATATGAATAGGGGCTAATAAAGCATGAGGAGGAATGGACCCAGATGATGAAAGACTTGATGTTTCAGTAGAGGGTATGGAAGAATCAGTATACCAATGGGAAGGTGGGACAGGAGAGGATGAAGATGAAGAATGTGGGGCTATAATTAGAGGTGGATTATATTAGGAAGAAGGAGAATGGAAATACATTGGGTTTTGAGTATATAAGTTATGAGCAGGGAATGGATGTGGGAAGGACTGAGTAATTGTTAGTACAAATGAAAATGTACTGAAAAATTCTGCATTGATCAAAGAGTATTACAGCCTTTTTGTACAAACAGAAATAGTTACCCACTAACTGCACTAACCCACTAACTTATCCAGCACTAACTGCACTAACTGCACTAACCCACTAACTTATCCAGCACTAACTGCACTAACTGCACTAACCCACTAATTTAAACAAACATAAGCAACTACTTTAATTTCTAACATTCCCTCCCTTAAACTGATTTCTGCTGAACTACTTTAAGTAGATTACACGGACTTGAATCCATCTTCTTTGAACACTTTAGCTGAACACATTCCCAGCATAGCTCTCAGCTTCTCAAATAAAGGCTGTTTCAATGGTTTTGTGAAGATGTCAGCAATCTGCTCACCAGTCTTGCAATATTCCAACTCTATAACTCCATCTTGGCACAGGTCTCTTAGAAAATGGAATCTAACATCGATGTGTTTGCTTCTTCCATGCATAACTGGATTTCTAGACAACTTAATGGCTGAAATATTGTCATAATAAATAACTGAAGTACCTTGCTGTTCTTCTCCCAAGAAATCCAGCATTTTCTTCATCCAGACTGCTTGACAAGCACTTGCAGTGGCTGCTACAAACTCAGCTTCTGTAGTGGACAATGTAACAATTTGTTGCTTCTTTGACTGCCAAGAAATAGCTCCTCCACTCAGTAAGAACACATAACCAGACGTGCTCTTTCTATCATCAATATCTCCAGCATAATCATTGTCTGTGTAGCCTTTCAGTCCAACTTCTCCTTTCTTGTAAAATACTCCATAATCTAAGGTCCCTTTCACACACCTCAGAATCCTTCTAGCTGCATTGAGATGCATCTCAGTTGGTTTCTCCATGTATCTGCTTATTAAGCTCACAGCGTGCATTAAATTAGGTCTAGTAGAGGTTAGATACATTAAGCTTCCTACTAACTTCTTGAAATAGGTGTTGTCCACAGCTTTGCCATTCGGATCCTTTGCTAACTTCACTCCAATCTCTGTTGGTGTAGCAAAAGGCTTGCTGTCCTCCATCTCGAACCTTTCTAGAACCTCCTGAGCATATTTCTTCTGGCAGATGAATTTGCCATAAGTCATTTGCTTGACTTCTATTCCAAGAAAATATTTCATCATCCCTAAGTCACTCATCTCAAACTCTTTCATCATTGACAACTTAAATTCATTCAACAAGTCAGCATTATTTCCAGTATAAATGAGATCATCAACATATAAACATACTATAATCAGTTTACCTCCATCTCCAACCTTGGGATAAAGTGTATGTTCATGTGGGCACTTTTGAAATCCCATTTTTGCAAAATGAGAATCGATTCTGCTGCACCAGGCTCTTGGGGCCTGTTTCAGGCCATAAAGTGCTTTCTTCAACTTGTAAACCTTCTTTTCTTTTCCTTTCTTCATATAGCCTGGTGGTTGCTCCACAAAAACTTGTTCCTCTAAGTCTCCATGCAAGAAAGCAGACTTCACATCTAGTTGAAAGATAGGCCAAGAATTCTGCGCAGCTAGGGAGACCACCATTCTGATTGTGTTATGCATTGCTACTGGTGCAAACACCTCTTTGAAATCAATTCCTTCCTTTTGTTTATATCCCTTCACCACTAATCTTTCTTTGTACTTGTCAACTTCACCTTTTTCATTGAGCTTGGTTTTATAAACCCATTTGACACCAATGGATTTCTGTCCCTCAGACAAATCGGTGAGCTCCCATGTCTTGTTCTTCTCAATGGACTTAATTTCATTGTCCATAGCTATCCTCCACTTGCTATTTTTCACAGCTCCCTCAAATGTAATCGGATCTGTGTCCACAAAAAATGCATAATTGGCATTATCAACACCACATTCACCATAATTTGCCTCATAATCTATCATCCAAGCTGGCCTTTTTCTTGTGTTGTGATCTCGAAGATTGTATCTTGAGTCTTGACCTGCTGCTTCATCACCTTGTACTTCATTATGAACATCTTCCTCAATTTGTTCTCCCCGTGCATCCTCATCTACATTCATTTCATCATCCATAGGAATCTGCTTCTGCAGAGAGCTGCTGCCTTCATTATGTGAATCCCAACTCCATGTGCTATCTTCTTTTAAAATAACATCTCTACTCACCACAATCTTCTTTGTCACGGGATTGTAAAGTTTTTAGGCCTTTGAGGATTCACTTACTCCAAGAAACACACACATCTCACTTTTGTCATCAAGCTTCTTTCTCTTTTGGTCTGGGATATGTGCATATGCTATGCACCCAAAAACTTTGAAGTGATTGACCGATGGCTTCCTTCCACTCCAAGCTTCTTGAGGAGTCATATTCTTAACAGAAAAAGTAGGACTTCTGTTGAGAATATGAACTGACCATAAGACAGCTTCAGGCCAAAATGCCTTTGGTACTTTTCCAGTTGCAAGCAGGCTTCTCACCATATCTAAAATGGTTATGTTCTTCCTTTCAGACACGTCATTTTGCTGAGGAGTGTAAGCTGTTGTTAGTTGCCTTCTGATTCCCTTCTCATCACAAAATTCGTTGAACTCATTGGAGCAAAACTCTCCTCCTCTATTAGTTCTCAAAGCTTTAATTTTCTTCCCAGTTTCAGTCTCAACAAGAGCTATAAAATTCTTGAATGTACTAAAAGCTTCTGATTTTTCTTGCAAGAAATAAAGCCAAGTCTTTCTGCTAAAGTCATCAATAAAAGAAATGAAGTACCTCCTGTTTCCATTTGACTTTGGTGAAATTGGTCCACATAAGTCTGAGTGCACCAACTCCAAGACTTCTCGAGCCCTTACTGATTTTCCAGAGGGAAATGTTTCTCTCTTGTGCTTGCCAATCGTACATTCATCACATACTTGTGAAATATGGGCTAACTCAGGTAGTCCATTCACCATATTCTTCTTGTATAGTGTTCTTAAACCACTGAAGTTCAAATGTCTGTACCTTTTATGCCATCTCCATGAATCATCATCATCTTTCTTGGCCATCAAGCAACTCTGTACAGTTTTGATCTTCATGGGAAAGAGTCTATTCTGTGTCATCTTCACTACTGCAATTGACCCCCTTTTTGGATCATATATTTCACATTCTCCATTCTTCATTGTGATGGTGTATCCCTTTTCTTGCAGTTGTCCAGTACTCAGCAAGTTTGCCTTCAAATCAGGTATGTAGAAAACATTTGCAATGGTTTCTACAAAATCATTCCTTGTTCTGATCTTCACATCTCTTATTCCCATCACTTCTACAGTTGACTCAATTCCAAACTTCACTACTGATTTAAAGCTCCCATTCAAATTCACAAAAGATGACTTGCGGCCACTTATGTGATTGCTACATCCAGAATCAACATACCAAATTTCTGAATCCATGTCCTCCATAGCATGAAATGCCATCAGCAGTGTTTCTTCTTCTTTCTTCTCAGCAAAGTTGGACTTCTCTCCCTTCTCTTTGTCCAATTTGGTGTAACATTCATTCTTGAAGTGCCCAAAATTTCCACACCTGTAGCACTCCACCTTAGACTTGTCAAATTTCCCTTTTTCTTTGCCATGATGGTCCTCATCTTTCTTAGATGATCTGCTACTACCTCTGCTGCCACCTCCATGATGATTGCCTCTTCCACCTCTTCCACGGCCTCTACCACCTCTTCCTCTAGAGCTAGAGCCTTCATCATGTGTAGACACCTTTAAAGCCTGCATTTCATCCACTGCAAATCTCCGATTAAGTCTTTGCTCATGCACAAGCAGAGAACTTTGCAATTCATCAATGGTCATCTCTTCCGTATCATTTGATTCTTCCACTGAACAAACCACATAGTCGAATTTTGGTGTTAAAGATCGTAAGATCTTCTCCACCACAGCTCCATCTTCTAGTTGATCACCATGAATCCTCATCTTGTTGACAATTCCCATAACTCTGCCAAAATAGTCATTGATAGTGTCTCCATTTTGCATTTGGAGAACTTCAAAATCCCTCTTCAAAGCTTGAAGATGTGCACGCTTCACCTTTGAACTTCCTTGGTATTTCTTTTTCATCGAATCCCAAATCTGTTTGGCTGTATCCTTCTTGAGAATTGTCTCCAAAATTGCTCTATCTATTGATTGAAATAGATAGTTCTTGACCTTCAGGTCCTTCAGCTTCAACGCAGCTAGCCTTGCTATCTGAGCAACCGTCATTTCCTCTTCTGGTTCTGGTTCTGCATACCCGGTTTCCACGAGATCAAAATATTCTTTCGATCTCAAGAAATTTTCCATCAAAGGACTCCAATGATCATAGTGACCATTGATATGCCCGTTTATACCCTGAGCCTGGGCGGGGATTACCTCTAGTACGGACAACCCTACGAGGGGACGACCCTTCAGTAGGCCCCAGCTGGCCACCACCAGACTCCAGACGACAGTACGAGGGGCCGACCCTCCACCAGACTCCAGACGACAGTACGAGGGGCCGACCCTCCACCAGGCTCCGGACGACAGTACGAGGGGCCGACCCCCAGGCTCCGGACGACCCTACGAGGGTACGACAGTACGAGGCCAGAACTAAGCCAGACTCGCTACCGGAAGGAACTTTGCCCTCGGCCTCGGCTCATAGGCCAAGGGTGACATCCTGACAGCGCGTGGTTTGGGAGACGCGTGGAACAGTGCGCGTGAGGCTCATATGACACGTGGCAGACCGTTATAACCGAATCACACCCTCACGTGAGGGAATATTGTGTCATCATTTGGCATCTACAGGTGTCAACAGGGGGTTGGCTGGATCATTATTCACATGCACCATGCTTACCTGGGGGGGGGTACACTACACCCCCCAAGACCTATATATACTTGTCACCTACAACCCTACAGGGGATCGATCCTTGAACAGTAGCCCTAGATAAAACTCTGCTTGCACACACAGTAGAGAGAGAGGGAGAGAGGGTTATGTGCATTGTATCCAAGGCCATTAGTGCCCATACTTAGTGGATCACACACTCACAGTGGATGTAGGCCAATTTGGCTGAACCACTATATATCGTTGTCTAATTTCCTCTTATACTCATCCCCTTCTATACACTTACATACTTATATACTTACATCTCTATGGCTGCCATAACTACTACTGTTTGAGCTCACCATCACTTACCTGGTGGTGCTAAATCTTAGCATCATCAGTTTGGCGCCGTCTGTGGGAACGAGAAGACATCTCTTCCTTTGTACAGCTTGACCTCACTGGGCACTCTGGTGGTGAACCAACACTCCCCCTGAGAGGAGGTGTTTCACCATTGAAAGAGACCCACTAAGGTTCCCAAGCTCACTAGTATTTTCTTCAGTTCAACTTTTCATAGCTCAAGCACATGGCACCTGAGATGCCACCCCCACCTCTTCCCCCACCGGATGAGGGGGGAAGACCCAGTTCCAGTCAACCGCCGCCTCAGTCTGAGATGGCAGATGTGGCAGCAGCCCTAAAGTCTCTGGCAGCCAGCCAGCGGATGATGCAGGAGCAGTTCACAGCCCTAAGTCAGAACATACTGAGACCACCAGGGGTCTCACCTGAGATGATTACCCCGGCAGCAGCCCCAGGACATCATGAGGCCAGGGGACCACCCCAGGCACCACATAAAGACCTGCCACCCCCTCAGCGGCGTAGGGATGTTGCTGACCCCCGGCGTTTACGCCTGGGGAGGCAAGGAAACCCTTGCCCTGAGGACAGGTATGATGATCTGGAGGAAGAAGAGGCTCCAGTAGAATGCTGGGAGCCATATGAGGTCTCCAACAATACAGTACGACCCCTCCAGGACAGTAGAGGAAAGTGCGGGAGACCAAACCATGATGATCGCCCAAGAGGCTCTGCTTTTGACCGTCTGAGCAGGGGGTCGGCATTCGAGAGGCTGGGCCCAGTGAATGACCTGCGAGACAAGTTGTCCAAGTCAAGAAGCGCAGCGAGATCTAGGAAAGAAGCAGAAGGCCGACCCCAAAGACGGGATGACGGCCAAAGGGAAGTAAATAGCCGACACAGGCCTGCCGTAGCGGAGCCCTCCATCCACCTCCGAGAGGCAGCAGGGGATAACATCGGCCAGGCCGACCCTGTGAGGCCCTGGAATGACTCAATACAGAGGTTAGAGGATAAGATTGGCGACATACTGAAGAGCCGGGACCCTCTTCAGAGGGGATACACCATGGGCTCACCCTTTGTGGCAAAGATCGTCAACTTCCCCACGCCATCGAAGTTCAAGCCTCCCGTGGTCACCCCAAGATACGATGGGAGCACCAACCCTGTCCACCACGTGGAAATGTATCAGTCGGCGGCAGACATATACTCTATCTCAGATGAGATGAGGTGTCGTGCCTTCTCTGGTACCTTGACAGGGGCTGCGCATGTTTGGTACACGTCTCTTCCAAAAAATTCTATTGGAAACTTTAAGCAGTTGGCAGACCTGTTCATCCACAATTTCTGCTTTGGGGTGAGGCCACAGAAGAAGACCACACACCTGCTCTATGTTAAGCAGGGAAAGAACGAGACTCTGAGAGACTACATAGCCAGATTCAATAAAGAGAAGCTGGAGGTGGAAGACTATGAGGAGAGCATAGCTATGACAGCCCTGATTGGAGGGCTCCAAAAGGGGAAGCTATTATGGAAGCTTGCCGAAGACCCTCCGAGGACGATGGCTGAGCTGTTGTCAACAGCAGGGAAGGTGATGAACGCCGAAGAGGCGATGGCCGCAAAACATGAAGACGAAAAAGGAGGTGCAAGTGGGAATAAATACCCCAAGAAGAACAAAGAGGGGAAGAAGAGGACCATGGATGATAAGTTCGCGGGGTACACCCCTCTGACGGTCAGCTGTGAACAGATCCTCAATGAGATAAAGAGTGACCGGACACTGAAGTGGCCTGAGAAGCTGAGGGCAGCCCCCGGCAAGAGAAATAGGAACCTGTGGTGTGAATTTCACCAAGACCACGGCCACGTAACAGACAAATGCTTTGCTCTGAAAGATGAGATTGAGAAGATGCTGAAGGAAGGGAAGCTCAGAAAGTACGTCGACAAAGCCGACTTCAAGAGGGGCCGAGGGGACGACCCCAGAAAGAAGCGAGTCGATGCCTGCAGAGAAGGTCCTCAAAAAAGAGGGGACGACCCCTCTGATGATGAGGACGACCCCGACCTCCCGCCAAGAGACGACCACGGCCCTGTCAAGAGGCTCAATATGATCTCGCTCGGGGTGGGAATGATCTCCGGGGGACTTGCAGGAGGAGGGTCTGAGGTCGCCGACAGGAAGGCCCATGTCGCTGAGGCTAAGGCAGTGATGAAGACGGTGCACTCAACCTCCGTAGAGGTCAAGTCAGAAAAAAGGAAGAAGGTTGATATGGACACTTTGATTGTGGGATTTTCAAGAATGGACTTCAAGGGCCTATTGGCCCCGCATGATGACCCTCTCGTCATCACCACCAGGGTGCACGGGTGCGAAGTGCCGAGGATCCTGGTGGATGGGGGCTCATCCGCAGATGTGATGTTCTGGCCATGCTTCAAGGCCTTGGGCCTCAGTCGTGCCAGACTTGTCCCCTACCATCATCCATTGATTGGGTTCAGTGGGGAGAAGGTTCACCCCCTAGGAATATATGAGGCTGATGTCAGGATGGGGGACGAGTGGCCGAGATGGCTCACCAAGAGGGTCAGTTTCTTTGTGCTGGATGAGCATGTGTTTTCGGCATACAACATCATACTGGGACGTGTGGCCCTCAAGGGGTTTGAAGCTGTGCCGTCTACGGTCCACCAGATGGTTAAGTTCCCTACCCCTTATGGGGTGGGGGAAGTTCAGGGAGACCAGACGACAGCGAGAGAGTGCTACTACAACTCCGCTGAAGAAAGGGAGGCACACAAGAGGGCTACAGCCACTTACAACATTGATACCCTAGACCCCAGGGACGAGACGAAGCTCAAAAAAGGAGAGGCCGCTGAGGAGGTAGAACCCATCATCCTCGATGAGGATGACCCGGGAAAAACCGTCCAAGTTGGCAAATCTCTGAAGCCCAGTATCAAGGAAGACCTCATCAAACTGTTAAGGAGAAGGCGAAGCGTCTTCGCGTGGAGTCATGTAGATATGCCAGGGATCGACCCTAAAATCATGTGCCACAAACTCAATGTGGTAGAGGGAGTGAAGCCGGTAAAGCAGAAGAGGAGGATTTACTCTAGAGAAAAGTATGAGGTCATCAGGGATGAGGTTAAAAAATTAGAAGACGCTGAATTTATCAGAGAGGTCATCTACCCTGAGTGGCTGTCCAATGCAGTCATCGTCCCAAAGGCCAACGACAAGTGGAGAATGTGCGTGGACTTCACAGACCTCAACAAGCATTGTCCCAAAGACAGCTTCCCTCTCCCCCGCATCGACCAGATGGTAGACGCTACCGCAGGCCATGAGCTCATGAGTTTCATGGATGCCTACTCAGGGTATAACCAGATTTTCATGAACCCCGAGGACTCAGAGATGACCGCCTTCATCACTGACAAGGGGACATACTGTTACAGGGTAATGCCCTTTGGCCTAAAAAATGCGGGGGCAACGTACCAGCGCCTCGTAAACAAAATGTTCGAAGACCAAATTGGGAAGTCTATGGAGGTTTACGTAGATGACATGCTGACTAAGAGTCTGAAGGCAGAGGATCATGTGGCAGACCTGGAAAGGACCTTTAATACAATGGACAAATACAAAATGAAGCTCAATCCGGCCAAGTGTGTCTTCGGGGTCGGAGCGGGGAAGTTCTTGGGATTCATTGTCAATCAAAGAGGCATCGAGGCCAATCCTGAAAAGATAAAGGCCCTTATTGAGATGAAGACCCCCAAGTCCATTAAAGACGTTCAGAGGCTCACAGGGAGAGTGGCTGCCTTGAACAGATTTGTGTCAAGGGCTACAGACAGGTGTCTACCATTCTTCAAGATCCTCAGGAAAGCCTTTGAATGGAGCGAAGAGTGTGATGAGGCTTTCAAGCAGCTGAAATCATACTTAGGGTCTCCCTTGCTGCTGTCACGACCCGTGGAGGGTGAACGACTGTACGTGTACCTTGCTGTCTCAGAATCCGCTATCAGTGCAGCAATCGTAAGAGACGAAGATGGGATACAGAAGCCCGTATATTTCAACAGCAAGGCACTCCAGGGGGCAGAGCAGAGATACCCGAGGATGGAGAAGTTGGCCTATGCCTTGATCCATGCCTCAAGGAAGATGAAACCATACTTCCAGTCCCATACTATGGTCATCCTTACTGACTCTCCTCTTAGGCAGGTCCTACACAAGCCTGAAAAATCAGGAAGGCTAATGACCTGGGCTATAGAGTTGGGGGAATTTGACATTGTGTATCAGCCTAAGACAGCCATTAAGGGGCAAGCTTTGGCAGACTTCGTGGCTGAGTTCACATGGGAAGAAGATGAGGCCGAGGGTGAGACCCTCGGGAAGGCAGATACAGAAGACACCCGCAGAAATGGCTGAGACGAGCACCGCTGGAAGGAAAGTGACTGAAAACGAAGAGGGAAGATACATCTTTAGACAGGGGTCCCTCTCTGAGGGAAATTTTTCTGAAGGAAAGACTCCGTGGAGCCTCTTCGTTGACGGGTCCTCCTGTGATAGCGGAAGTGGTGCTGGACTGATACTATCAGCACCCGATGGCACAGACGTCGAGTACGCCCTGAGGTTCAATTTCAAAGCCTCCAACAATGAGGCTGAGTATGAGGCCTTGATAGCTGGCCTCTCCTTAGCCAAATCCCTTAGTGTCAGCCAAATTTTGGTTCACAGTGATTCAAGGCTGGTGGTGAATCAGATACTAGGAGCCTATGAGGCCAAAGACGAGAGGATGGCTAGGTATCTTGATAAGGTGAGGTCATTGCTAAAAAACTTCAAAGAAGTGAAATTCAAGAGGATACCTAGGCTCGACAATGGCCGTGCTGACGCACTTGCAAGGTTGGCCTCAGCTACTAGGACAGACATAAGGAGGACAGTCCCGGTAGAAATTTTGCTTCGACCAACTATCGAAGACAACGAGGGAACACTTGGCATTTGCATGAATGTTTCTCAAGAACCTTCATGGATGGACCCCCTGATCAGATACATTAGAGGGGGAGAGATGCCAGAAGCAAGCCAAGAGAGGAAGAAGCTGAGATACAGGGCTGCAAAGTTCGCTGTCATCGGAGACACGCTGTACAAAAAGGGGTTTCTGCTCCCCTTACTTAGGTGTGTGCATCCCTCAGAGGTCCCTTCCATTTTGCAAGACGTGCATGAAGGGTCGTGCTCAAGCCATATTGGGGGTAGATCCTTGGCAAAGAGGGTGATCACCCAAGGCTACTGGTGGCCGACCTTAGGAAAAGATGCTGCCGCATACGTTAAAAAGTGTGACAAATGCCAGAGATTTTCCACCATCCCTCACCAGCCCCATCAGCCTCTCACCTCCATTACATCCCCATGGCCGTTCGCAATATGGGGGATTGATCTGGTAGGACCCTTACCGAGAGCAGTCAATAACTATCGGTTCCTCATCGTAGCAATTGACTACTTTTCAAAGTGGGTAGAGGCCGAGCCGATGGTCACGATCACGGAGCAGAAGACCTTCCAGTTCATTTGGAAGAATGTGATATGCAGATATGGTCTACCCAACACCCTCATCTCGGATAACGGGACCCAGTTCAAGAATGCCTCTTTACAGAAGTACTGTGAGAGGGTAAGTATCAAACAATTTTTCTCCACCCCAGGCCGACCTCAGGCCAATGGGCAAACCGAAGTTACGAACAGGACAATCCTAGATGGGATTAAGAAGAGGCTTGAGGAGGCAAAAGGAAGATGGGTCGAGGAGTTATATGCAGTATTGTGGGCATACAGGACGACAGTAAGGACCCCTACCGGGGAGACCCCATTCATGGGAATATGGAAGAGAGAAGACTTGACCTAGACCTGATTGAGGAAAGAAGGGAGGATGCTGAGATAAGGCAAGCTTCCTACCAGCAGAGGACCGCAAAGTTTTACAACCAAAGGGTGAAACAGAGGCCTATCGCAGTGGGAGACTTGGTTCTTAAAAAGACTTGGCAGAAACCCAACAAGCTCCATCCTAATTGGCATGGCCCATATAGGGTCATCGATGAAGTTGTCCCAGGGACCTACAGGCTAGAAAACTTAGAGGGGGAACCTTTTTCAAACCCCTGGAATGCAGATCATTTGAAGAAATACTATCAGTAGTGTTGTAGGGTCTTGATAAGCCATAGTTGTAATAAGCATTGTTTCGACAGAACACATTGAAGATTAATGAGAAGTATCAGTGTTTCCCTCATCCAGTGGTTATCAGTTCTAGTATACATGCAAAGAAGTTGATCCCTCGGCTATAATGAGGATCAATGGAGGGGACGACCCCACCACAGTCCTCAAAAAAGACGAGGGAAGACTTCAAAATCCATTAAATTGGAAAGTTGATCCCTCGGCTATAATGGGGACCAGTGGAGGGGACGACCCCACCACAGTCCTCAAGAAAGACGAGGGAAGACTTCAAAATCCATTAAATTGGAAAGTTGATCCCTCGGCTATAATGGGGACCAGTGGAGGGGACGACCCCACCACAGTCCTCAAGAAAGACGAGGGAAGACTTCAAAATCCATTAAATTGGAAAGTTGATCCCTCGGCTATAATGGGGACCAGTGGAGGGGACGACCCCACCACAGTCCTCAAGAAAGACGAGGGAAGACTTCAAAATCCATTAAATTGGAAAGTTGATCCCTCGGCTATAATGGGGACCAGTGGAGGGGACGACCCCACCACAGTCCTCAAGAAAGACGAGGGAAGACTTCAAAATCCATTAAATTGGAAAGTTGATCCCTCGGCTATAATGGGGACCAGTGGAAGGGACGACCCCACCACAGTCCTCAAGAAAGACGAGGGAAGACTTCAAAATCCATTAAATTGGAAAGTTGATCCCTCGGCTATAATGGGGACCAGTGGAGGGGACGACCCCACCACAGTCCTCAAGAAAGACGAGGGAAGACTTCAAAATCCATTAAATTGGAAAGTTGATCCCTCGGCTATAATGGGGACCAGTGGAGGGGACGACCCCACCACAGTCCTCAAGAAAGACGAGGGAAGACTTCAAAATCCATTAAATTGGAAAGTTGATCCCTCGGCTATAATGGGGACCAGTGGAGGGGACGACCCCACCACAGTCCTCAAGAAAGACGAGGGAAGACTTCAAAATCCATTAAATTGGAAAGTTGATCCCTCGGCTATAATGGGGACCAGTGGAGGGGACGACCCCACCGCTGTCCTCAAGAAAGACGAGGGAAGACTTCAAAAACCATTAAATTGGAAAGTTGATCCCTCGGCTATAATGGGGACCAGTGGAGGGGACGACCCCACCACAGTCCTCAAGAAAGACGAGGGAAGACTTCAAAATCCATTAAATTGGAAAGTTGACCCCTCGGCTATAATGGGGACCAGTGGAGGGGACGACCCCACCACAGTCCTCAAGAAAGACGAGGGAAGACTTCAAAATCCATTAAATTGGAAAGTTGATCCCTCGGCTATAATGGGGACCAGTGGAGGGGACGACCCCACCGCTGTCCTCAAGAAAGACGAGGGAAGACTTTAAAAACCATTAAATTGGTTATCAGAACCCTCGGCTATAATGAGGACCAGTGGAGGGGACGACCCCACCACTGTTCTCAAGAAAGATGAGGGTAGACTTTATTTAAAAATCATTAATTTGATCATTTGAACCCTCGGCTATAATGAGGCCTGATGAGGAGACGACCCCACATTGGTCCTCAAAAAGACGAGGGAAGGGTTATCATCATCATCAACGAAGAAGCAAATTTGCAAGGAACAAACCATAACAGAATTAAACATGGAAGACAACAGTTATGGGAGACAGTTGTGAAAGGAAGAGACGATGGTATTAATATAAAGCATCAAGTGTTTTACAATATACAGAACAAAAATACAAAAACAAGGGTATGGGCTACAGGCAGCCACCCTAGGGGACGACATCAGAGGGCAGAGCCTCAACATCAACCGATGGGGTCTCTTCAGCAATCATGACTGGCCGACCCTCAGACGTGCCGACCCCCTCAACATGAACTTCAGATGTACCGACCCCCTCGATCTGGACTTGGGACTCCACTTGGTTGAGGGCCTCAGCAATTAGAGGGTCGTCCAATTGAACACCCTCCAGTGATGGGCGAACAGAGGAGACGACATCGCCAAATTTGAGGACGACCCATCGGCAGGCCGTCCTGATACCCCTCTCAAGATATTCAAGGCCGAAGCCCTGAAATTCATCTGAGGTCTTGTACGCCTCCACAGCATCAGCCTCAGCTTTCTTGATGGCTGCTTCCAGATCAGTCTTATGCTGGGCCTCCAGGTTGAGCAGAGCCTCATCCTTGCCCTTGATCAACAAGTCCTTGTCCTTGATCAACAAGTCCTTAGCCTGAAGATCGGCATCATGTTGCTTCGTCAGCTCATCAAGGACTCTAGCGTGCTCAGTCCTTGCACTCTCCAGCTCGGCCCTAGCAGTGTCCAACTCTGTCCGTAGGTCAGCCTCTTGTTGAATGGCCCTCTCAGCTTCGTGAAATTTCTGTTGGTTCTCAGCCATCCATTTGGTGGCTGAGGTGAGGGCACAGACAGACTGCAAGAAAAAATGAACAAATGTCAAGAGGAGCCGATGGAACAGTTAATGAAAGAATGAAATTAAAGGTCAAGACCAATACCTGAGCCAGGGAGTGCAGACCGTAGTCATACACTTTGGCAGGGGGCATCTTCGCCAAGAACTCGAAGTCGGAGGCCGACGGTGCAGAGAACATCGAGGCCTTTGCTGCCTTCAAGTTGGCAATAAGAGATGAGGGGTCGGCCCTCAGATGGGACAGATTTCGAGACCAGAAGGCCCCCATGCTTGATGAAGAGGTTGCACCCTCAGAGGCCTCGGCCCTGGCCCTCGTCTTAGGGTCAGGACGAGGCTCGAGTGGAGCCTCAGGCTCCTTCCTTTTGTGGCTAACAGCTGTCGGCTCAACAACTGTCGGCCCTGAGGCCCTTGTCTTCTTAGGAGCTTGCTGAGGCTCCTTCCCCTTCTTCTTTGACAGACCAGCAAGAAGGCTTGGAGCAGTCATATCCCAGAGATAATCTGACACGCCTGCAGGACGACCTGAAAAGGATACGATGAATCAGAAAAGTTCAGAGATAAAGAGAGAACACTTCAAAAATAAGTAAAGATGGGAAAATGTTCAGTATAACTCACATAGTTCTGTCAGAGGGCCGACCCTCAGACCAGCTTCTTTAAGGAAGCGAGGGGTCATCAAATCTTCGAACTTTGGGATCTCACCCTCTCTCCCTCGTCCCCTCAGATACTCAACAATATCCCTCTCCTCCAAGCTAAGTCCGGGGTCTGACCTAGCTTTCATGGAGGGGTTAGACCATCTGTTAGGAACCCTCGGAGCATCGGCAGAAGGGGACGCCTCGGTGGAGCTCTCCCATGCCCCAGATATGAAGAAGAACCTTTTTTTCCAATCATGATTGGAAGTTTGAGCCACGTGGAGCAGCTTCTTCTCAGACCTTCTCGCTCCCAGATGATAGTATCCGGGCTGTTTAGATGAAGAGGTGATATTGTAGCAGGCCAAGAACACGTCGGACGAGGGCTCGTCAGTGAAAGCGTTTTTCCACAGAGAGATGTACCCCAGAATCGTCCTCCAAGAATTGGGTGGAAGTTGCGAGGGGGAGACGCCCAGAGCTGACAGAATATCTATAATGGCAGGGTGAAAGGGAAGTCTGACACCTACTTTGAACATTTGCTCGTAGACTGCAACTTCTCCCTCTTCACCCTCAAAGACCCTCTCGTCCTCGGAGGGAACCCTCATAGTCACCCCAGGTGGCACTCCGTAAATATGCCTCCATATCAGAAGATCCCTATCCCTGACAGAGGAGATAAAAGACGAGGCATGGGAGGTATCAACCTCATCATCTGAATCATCGTCCTCATCCCCCTCATCACCTGCAGGAGGACCCTGAGGAAATGCTACTTGGAAGGCGTTGGGGGATAGGGTTGTCACAGGGACAGCCTCAGAGGGGATCGTACCCTCGGCCTCTCGGGGAGGGCTAAGGTCAGGAGAGTCCCTTCTACCAGAAGTTCCAGCACCAGTTGGAGAGGAGGTTCTCTCGTCCATCTCACTTAGGTTGGGTGTCTCGGCCGGACGAGACGACGACCCACAAGACTCAGAGAGTTCAGATGGTCTAATGGTGGCAAGAGGAATGGGAAAAATGGGTCGTACCCAATTAGGGTCGGCCCCTCGTCTCCTCTCTTCCTCTTCCTCTATTCGTCTGATCTCGGTAAATAGTTTCTCTCTCAGGGACGGGAATTCAGACACCAGGTTGTAAAGCCTCCTAAGCATTAAGGGGAAGACCCAACACTTAAAGAAATTATACTAGACTTGGCTAATTCAACCACAAACACTTGGGAGATTGACCAGGGTTGACCTTTGGATTAAATAAAGAACTCAAGGGTTTTCGTCAAGAACGTTCGAAGAACTAGTGACTGGAGAAGACACCGGAAAAAGCTATGGGGGAGCTCTAAGAACCAGACGACCTACGACCCTAAAAAACAAACAGAAATGAAGGCAAAAGAAAACGCGTGGTGAAAGAGGTTACCTGATGAGAAGAGGGCAAGAACGCTGCTGAAACCTGGGAAATCGGAGGCTGAAGTGGCAATGGAAACTGGTTCTAGAGAGAGAATAACCTTGGGCGCGAAGAAGAAGAAGATGAAGAGAGATTTTGAAAATCTTTTAAATACTTTGGTAATGAGTGGACCCATTTACCAAAGAAAGCTATAATTAGGGCACAAGGCCCCAAGCATACTGCACAGCCGCCCTGCCTTGGAAACTGGAACGTCAATGAGTATCTGCACAGGTGTCACTCACCTAACTGATCATACCTGCATCTCATTTAAAACACTATCCCTCAGCCATCTCAATGACACCTATGGCTAAGGGCTGGGGGGTGATTGATATGCCCGTTTATACCCTGAGCCTGGGCGGGGATTACCTCTAGTACGGACAACCCTACGAGGGGACGACCCTTCAGTAGGCCCCAGCTGGCCACCACCAGACTCCAGACGACAGTACGAGGGGCCGACCCTCCACCAGACTCCAGACGACAGTACGAGGGGCCGACCCTCCACCAGGCTCCGGACGACAGTACGAGGGGCCGACCCCCAGGCTCCGGACGACCCTACGAGGGTACGACAGTACGAGGCCAGAACTAAGCCAGACTCGCTACCGGAAGGAACTTTGCCCTCGGCCTCGGCTCATAGGCCAAGGGTGACATCCTGACAGCGCGTGGTTTGGGAGACGCGTGGAACAGTGCGCGTGAGGCTCATATGACACGTGGCAGACCGTTATAACCGAATCACACCCTCACGTGAGGGAATATTGTGTCATCATTTGGCATCTACAGGTGTCAACAGGGGGTTGGCTGGATCATTATTCACATGCACCATGCTTACCTGGGGGGGGGTACACTACACCCCCCAAGACCTATATATACTTGTCACCTACAACCCTACAGGGGATCGATCCTTGAACAGTAGCCCTAGATAAAACTCTGCTTGCACACACAGTAGAGAGAGAGGGAGAGAGGGTTATGTGCATTGTATCCAAGGCCATTAGTGCCCATACTTAGTGGATCACACACTCACAGTGGATGTAGGCCAATTTGGCTGAACCACTATATATCGTTGTCTAATTTCCTCTTATACTCATCCCCTTCTATACACTTACATACTTATATACTTACATCTCTATGGCTGCCATAACTACTACTGTTTGAGCTCACCATCACTTACCTGGTGGTGCTAAATCTTAGCATCATCAACCATCAAACTTTGGAATCGCAGGTTGAACAAAGTTATCTGTACTCTTCTCAGTTGCCATTTATACTGCTGCAAGATGATCTCTCTCCCTTTTCAATCAGGCCCTGTGGTGGCTCTGATACCAGATGTTAGTACAAATGAAAATGTACTGAAAAATTCTGCATTGATAAAAGAGTATTACAGCCTTTTTATACAAACAGAAATAGTTACCCACTAACTGCACTAACCCACTAACTTATCCAGCACTAACTGCACTAACTGCACTAACCCACTAATTTAAACAAACATAAGCAACTACTTTAATTTCTAACAGTAATGTAGGCATGATGTTGTGGTTGAGAAGAAGGATGTGGAGAGTGAGCCATAGAAGATGGATTGCCAGAATTAATGTTTGAACTTGTGTTTCATGTACCCACAAATATGACAAGATCTGATGTTTTTCCCAAAATTCTTGCCCTTATATTTCTTGTTTCTTGCATTGTTAGGCCTATAATTGGAAAATTGATCTTGAGAATTCCAAGAGTCAAAAGCAGCAATGTAAGAAATTTGATTTAGAGAAGGATTAGTAGAGGGAATTGGACTTGTGAGAACGGCTAGAGCGGTAGTATCAACAGAAATCCGTTTGTTTTCTTTGAGCACATGAACTTCTTCAGATCTTGAGAGATTTTGGAGATCAAAAAATGAGATCGGTTGGTTGAGAAGTGGTTCGAAGAGTAGTTTTTAATGAAGCATACTCATGAGAAAGACCATTGACAGTGTATAGAACTAAATCATCATCTTCAATAATAGTTCCAGCTGCATGCAATTTGTCAACTGACTCTTTGATTTTATCAAGATAAACATCCACACTCAAACTTCCTTTAGATTCTTTTAAGAGTTGTAGTTTCAATTCATGAATGTATGATCTTGATGAAGAAGCATAGCGATTAACAAGATAATGCCATATATCAGAGGCATGAACAAAACCTACTGTTTGAGGTAAGACTGCGGAGGAGATTGTCGCATTCAAACATCTGACTAATTGCCAACCAATATTCATCCAAGTAGTGAAAAGTGGATTTGGGGATTGGTTACCTTCTGAATCAGTGATTTCTGGTTCAGGTTTTCTAATTGAGTTATCAACATAACCAAGAAGATGATTGGCTTGAAGAGAAGTATTGAAAAAGAAGAGAATGTTTAGACTTTAGATTTCATATGAATTCTCGTTAACTATCTCATCAAGAGGGATACATGTATTTATACATTCATTGAAACAACTAAACAGCTAATAACAAACAATAATAACTGATATACCCGTTTATACCCTCGGTCTGGACAAGGATCACCTCCCATACGGACGACCCTACGAGGGGCCGACCCTTCGCCAGGCTCCAACTGGCCCCCACCGGGCCCAGACGACCCTACGAGGGGCCGACCCTCCACCAGGCCTAGACGACCCTACGAGGGGCCGACCCTCCTCCAGGCCTCAGCCGACCCTACGAGGGGCCGACCCTTCCTCATGCTCTGGACGACACTACGAGGGTACGACAGTACGAGGCCAGAATTACGCCAGGCTCACTACCGGAAGAAACTTTGCCCTCGGCCTCGGCTCATAGGCCGAGGGTGATATCATGACGGCGCGTGGTTTGGGAGACGCGTGGAACAGTGCGCGTCAGGCTCATATGACACGTGGCAGACCGTTATAACAGAATCACACCCTCACGTGAGGGAATATTATGTCATCATTTGGCATCTACAGGTGTCAACAGGGGATTGGTTAGATCACCATTTACATGCACCATGCTTACTTGGGGGGTACACGACACCCCCCAAGACCTATATATACTTGTCACCTATAACCCTACAGGGGATCCACAAACAGTAGCCCTAGCTGAAAATCTTCTTGTACACACACAGTAGAGAGAAAGAGGGTTATGTGCGTTGTATCCAAGGCCGTTAGTGCCCATACTTAGTGGATCACACACTCACAGTGGATGTAGGCCAAATTGGCTGAACCACTATACATCATTGTCTAATTTCCTCTTATACTCATCCCCTTCTATACACACATATATCTCTATGGCTGCCATGGCTGCTACTGTTTGAGCTCACTATCACTTATCCGGTGGTGCTAAATCTTAGCATCATCAGTTTGGCGCCGTCTGTGGGAACGAGAAGACATCTCTTCCTTTGTACAGCTTGACCTCACTGGGCACTCTGGTGGTGAACCAACACTCCCCCTGAGAGGAGGTGTTTCACCATTGAAAGAGACCCACTAGGGTTCCCAAGCTCACCAGCATTTTCTTCAGTTCAACTTTCCATAGCTCAAGCACATGGCACATGAGATGCCACCACCACCTCTTCCCCCGCCGGATGAGGGGGGAAGACCCAGTCCCAGCCAGCCACCACCTCAGTCTGAGATGGCTGATGTGGCAGCAGCCCTAAAGTCTCTGGCAGCCAGCCAGCGGATGATGCAGGAGCAGTTCACAGCTCTAAGTCAGAACATACTGAGACCACCAGGGGTGTCACCTGAGATGATTACTCCGGCAGCAGCTCCAGGACAGCATGAGGCCAGGGGACCACCCCAGGCACCCCGTAAAGACCTGCCACCCCCTCAGCGGCGTAGGGATGTTGCTGACCCCCGGCGTTTACGCCTGGGGAGGCAAAGAAACCCTTGCCCTGAGGACAGGTATGACGATCTGGAGGTGGAAGAGGCTCCAGTAGAATGCTGGGAGCCGTATGAGGTCTCCAACAATACTGTACGACCTCACCAGGACAGTAGAGGAAAGTGCGGGAGACCAAACCCTGATGATCGCCCAAGAGGCTCTGCTTTTGACCGCCTGAGCAGGGGGTCGGCCTTCGAGAGGCTGGGCCCAGTGAATGACCTGCGGGACAAGTTGTCCAAGTCAAGAAGCGCAGCGAGATCTAGGAAAGAGGCAGCAGAAGGCCGACCCAAAAGACGGGATGACGGCCAAAGGGAAGTAAACAGCCGACACAGGCCTGCCGTAGCGGAACCCTCCATCCACCTCCGAGAGGCAGCAGGGGATAACATCGGCCAGGCCGACCCTATGAGGCCCTGGAATGACTCAATCCAACGGTTAGAGGATAAGATTGGTGACATACTGAAGAGCCGGGACCCTCTTCAGAGGGGATACACCATAGGCTCACCCTTTGTGGCAAAGATAGTCAACTTCCCCACGCCATCAAAGTTCAGGCCTCCTGTGGTCACCCCAAGATACGATGGGAGCACCAACCCTGTCCACCACGTGGAGATGTATCAATCCGCGGCAGACATATACTCTATCTCAGATGAGATGAGATGTCGTGCCTTCTCTGGTACCCTGACAGGGGCTGCGCATGTGTGGTACACGTCTCTTCCAAAAAATTCTATTGGAAACTTTAAGCAGTTGGCAGACCTGTTCATCCATAATTTCTGCTTTGGGGTGAGGCCACAGAAGAAGACCACACACCTGCTCTATGTTAAGCAGGGAAAGAATGAGACTCTGAGAGACTACATAGCCAGATTTAATAAAGAGAAGCTGGAGGTGGACGACTACGAGGAAAGCATAGCTATGACAGCCCTGATTGGAGGACTCCAAAAGGAGAAGCTATTATGGAAGCTTGCCGAAGACCCTCCAAAGACGATGGCTGAGCTACTGTCAACAGCAGGAAAAGTGATGAACGCCGAAGAGGCGATGGCCGCGAAATATGAAGACGAAAGAGGGGGTGCTAGTGGGAGTAAATACCCTAAGAAGAACAAAGAGGGGAAGAAGAGGTCCTCGGATGACAAGTTCGCGGGGTACACCCCTCTGACGGTCAGCTGTGAACAGATCCTCAACGAGATAAAGAGTGACCGGACGCTGAAGTGGCCTGAGAAGCTGAGGGCAGCTCCCGGCAAAAGGAATAAGAACCTGTTGTGCGAATTTCACCAAGACCACGGCCACGTGACGGATAAATGCTTTGCTCTGAAAGACGAGATTGAGAAGATGCTGAAGGAAGGGAAGCTCAGAAAGTACGTCGACAAAGCCGACTTCAAGAGGGGCCGAGGGGACGACCCTAGAAAGAAGCGAGTCGATGCCTGCAGAGAAGGTCCTCAAAAAAGAGGTGATGACCCCTCTGATGATGAGGACGACCCTGACCTCCCGCCGAAAGACGACCACGGCCCTTTCAAGAGGCTCAATATGATCTCGCTCGGGGTGGGAATGATCTCCGGGGGACTTGCAGGAGGAGGGTCGGAGGTCGCCGACAGGAAGGCCCATGTCGCTGAGGCCAAGGCAGTTACGAAGACGGTGCACTCGACCTCCCTAGAGGTCAAGTCAAAAAAAAAGAAGAAGGTTGATATGGACACTTTGATCGTGGGATTTTCAAGAATGGACTTCAAAGGCCTCTTGGCCCCGCATGATGACCCTCTTGTCATCACTACCAGAGTGCACGGGTGCGAAGTGCCAAGGATCTTGGTAGATGGGGGCTCGTCCGCAGATGTGATGTTCTGGCCATGCTTCAAGGCCTTGGGCCTCAGTCGTGCCAGACTTGTCCCATACCATCATCCGTTGATTAGCTTCAGTGGAGAGAAGGTTCACCCCCTGGGAATATATAAGGCTGATGTCAGGATGGGGGACGAATGGCCGAGATGGCTCACCAAGAGGGTCAGTTTCTTCGTGCTGGATGAGCATGTGTTTTCGGCATACAACATCATACTGGGACGTGTGGCCCTCAAGGGGTTTGAAGCTGTGCCGTCCACAGTCCACCAGATGGTTAAGTTCCCTACCCCTTATGGGGTGGGGGAAGTCCAGGGAGACCAGACGACGGCGAGAGAATGCTACTACAACTCCGCTGAAGAAAAGGAGGCACACAAGAGGGCTACAACCACTTACAACATTGATACCTTAGACCCCAGGGACGAGACGAAGCTCAAGAAAGGAGAGGCCGCTGAAGAGGTAGAACCCATCATCCTCGATGAGGATGACCCGGGAAAAACCGTCCAAGTTGGCAAGTCTCTGAAGCTCGATATCAAGGAAGACCTCATCAAACTGTTGAGAAGAAGGCGAAGCATCTTCGCGTGGAGTCATGTAGATATGCCAGGGATCGACCCTGAAATCATGTGCCACAAGCTCAATGTGGTAGAGGGAGTGAATCCGGTAAAGCAGAAGAGGAGGATTTACTCTAGAGAGAAGTACGAGGTCATCAGGGATGAGGTTAAAAAATTACAAGACGCTAAGTTTATCAGGGAGGTCGTCTACCCTGAATGGCTGTCTAACGCAGTCATTGTCCCAAAGGCCAACGGGAAGTGGCGGATGTGTGTGGACTTCACAGACCTCAACAAGCACTGCCCCAAAGACAGCTTCCCTCTCCCTCGCATTGACCAGATGGTAGACGCTATCGCAGGCCATGAGCTCATGAGTTTTATGGATGCCTACTCAGGGTATAACCAGATCTTCATGAACCCTGATGACTCGGAGAGGACTGCCTTCATCACTGACAAGGGTACATACTGCTATAGGGTCATGCCCTTTGGTCTAAAAAATGCGGGGGCAACGTACCAGCGCCTCGTAAATAAAATGTTCGAAGACCAAATTGGGAAGTCTATGGAGGTCTACGTGGATGACATGATGACCAAGAGTTTGAAAGCAGAGGACCATGTAGCAGACCTGGAGAGGACCTTTAACACGATGGACAAGTACCAGATGAAGCTTAATCCGGCCAAGTGTGTCTTTGGGGTCGGAGCAGGGAAGTTCTTGGGGTTCATTGTCAATCAAAGAGGCATCGAGGCCAATCCTGAAAAGATAAGGGCCCTTATTGAGATGAAGACCCCCAAGTCCATTAAAGATGTTCAGAGGCTCACAGGGAGAGTGGCTGCCTTGAACAGATTTGTGTCAAGGGCCACAGACAGGTGTCTACCATTCTTCAAGATCCTTAGGAAAGCCTTTAAATGGAGTAAAGAATGCGATGAGGCTTTCAAAGAGCTAAAATCATACCTAGGGTCCCCCTTGCTGCTATCACGACCCGTGCAGGGTGAACGACTTTACGTGTACCTCGCCGTCTCAGAGTCTGCCATCAGTGCAGCCATTGTGAGAGACGCGGACGGTATACAGAAGCCCGTATATTTTAACAGCAAGGCACTCCAGGGGGCAGAGCAGAGATACCCGAGGATGGAGAAGTTGGCCTATGCCTTGATCCATGCCTCAAGGAAGATGAAACCGTACTTCCAGTCCCATACTATGGTCATCCTTACTGACTCTCCTCTTAGGCAGGTCCTACACAAGCCTGAAAAATCAGGAAGGCTAATGACCTGGGCTATAGAGCTGGGGGAGTTCGACATTGTGTATCAGCCTAAGATAGCCATTAAGGGACAGGCATTGGCAGACTTCATGGCTGAGTTCACCTGGGAAGATGATGAGGCCGAGGGTGAGACCCTCGGGAAGACGGATGCAGAAGACACACTCGCAGATACGGCTGAGACGAGCACCGCTAGAAGAAAATTGACTGAAAACGAAGAAGGAAGATACATCTTTAGACAGGGGTCCCTCTATGAGGGAAATTTCTCTGAAGGAAAAACTCCGTGGAGCCTCTTCGTTGACGGGTCCTCCTGTGATAGCGGAAGTGGTGCTGGACTGATACTATCAGCACCCGATGGCACAGACGTCGAATATGCCCTGAGGTTCAACTTCAAAGCCTCCAACAATGAGGCTGAATATGAGGCCTTAGTAGCAGGCCTCTCCTTGGCTAAGTCTCTTAGTGTCGGCCAGATTTTGGTCCACAGTAATTCAAGGCTAGTCGTAAATCAGATACTAGGAACCTACGAGGCTAAGGACGAAAGGATGGCTAGGTACCTCGAGAAGGTGAGATCATTACTGAAGGGCTTCAGAGAAGTGAAATTAAGGAGGGTACCTAGGCTTGATAATGGCCGCGCATATGCCCTTGCTAGGCTGGCCTCGGCAACAAGAACAGATATCAGGAGGACGGTCCCAGTGGAAATTTTGTTTCAGCCAGCTATCGAAGACGTCGGGGGAACACTTGGTGTTTGCATGAATGTTTCTCAAGAACCTTCATGGATGGACCCTCTGATCAAATACATTAAAGAGGGAGAGATGCCAGAAGCAAGCCAAGAGAGGAAGAAGCTGAGATACAGGGCTGCAAAGTTCGCTGTCGTCGGGGACACGCTGTACAAAAAGGGGTTTCTACTCCCCTTACTCAGGTGTGTGCATCCCTCAGAAGTCCCTTCCATTTTGCAAGACGTGCATGAAGGGTCGTGCTCAAGCCACATTGGGGGCAGATCCTTGGCAAAGAGGGTAATCACCCAAGGCTACTGGTGGCCGACCTTAGGAAAAGATGCTGCCGCATATGTTAAGAAGTGTGATAAATGCCAAAGATTTGCTACCATCCCTCACCAACCTCATCAGCCTCTCACCTCCATTACATCCTCATGGCCATTCGCAGTATGGGGGATTGATCTGGTAGGACCCTTACCGAGAGCAGTCAATAACTATCGGTTCCTCATCGTAGCAATTGACTACTTTTCAAAGTGGGTAGAGGCCGAACCGATGGTCACGATCACGGAGCAGAAGACCTTCCAGTTCATCTGGAAGAATGTGATATGCAGATATGGTCTACCCAACACCCTCATCTCGGATAACGGGACTCAATTCAAGAATGCCTCTCTGCAGAAGTACTGTGAGAGGGTAAGCATCAAACAATTTTTCTCCACCCCAGGCCGACCTCAGGCCAATGGGCAAACCGAAGTTACGAACAGGACAATCCTAGATGGGATTAAGAAGAGGCTTGAGGAGGCAAAAGGAAGATGGGTCGAGGAGTTATATGCAGTGTTGTGGGCATACAGGACGACAGTAAGGACCTCTACCGGGGAGACCCCATTCATGTTAGCTTATGGATCAGAAGCAGTCATCCCCACCGAAGTGGAGTTTCCTACTCATAGGGTCCAAATGTATGACCCCCAGGGAAATACGGAAGAGAGAAGACTTGACCTAGACCTGATTGAGGAAAGAAGGGAGGATGCTGAGATAAGGCAAGCTTCCTACCAGCAGAGGACCGCAAGGTTTTACAACCAAAGGGTGAAACAGAGGCCTCTCGCAGTGGGAGACTTGGTTCTGAAAAAGACTTGGCAGAAACCCAACAAGCTCCATCCTAATTGGCATGGCCCATATAGGGTCATCGATGAAGTTGTCCCAGGGACCTACAGGCTAGAAAACTTAGAGGGGGAACCTTTTTCAAACCCCTGGAATGCAGATCATTTGAAGAAATACTATCAGTAGTGTTGTAAGGTCTTGAAAGGCCATAATTGTAATTAGGGTTGCTCCAACAGAACACTTGGAAAATTAATGAGAAATATCAGTGTTTCCTTCATCATGTTGTCAGTCCTAGCATGCATGGAAAGTTGATCCCACGGCTATAATGGGGACCAGTGGAGGGGACGACCCCTCCACCGTCCTCAAAAAAGACGAGGGAAGATTAAATTAAAATCCATTAATTTGGTTAGTTGATCCCTCGGCTATAATGGGGACCAGTGGAGGGGACGACTGATTCGTATCGAATATTGTATATTTCCGCCCGTTATCCTTATGCATTCTAGCTCTTTTATGATCCTAAATGCCTATAATTATGCTCATTAACCAGACAACCTTGGATTTGGATATATACATGCTTTGCAGGGGTTAATTGTGCTTTTGTAGGTATTGGAACGCTAAAAGTGAGGATCCGTTGCATTTCGGAGAAGTTTCGTCGCTGGACGCTACTTCAAGGGCTTTTTAGTCAATTCACATTTCTTATTCGGCTCATGTTAATTCCACGGATGCGTAGTTCATTGAGTTAGCATCGCGTGGCCGCAAACGGTGCGTCGTTTGGAGTTCGGACGAAGAAGCTAGGCTCGTTTCCGTAATGGACCTTTTCCCCCTCATCATGGACCAAATGCAACCTGAAAACAGAGTACCGGTCGACCGCGTACAAGGGACCGGTCGACCGCGGTTTCAACTTTTGCCGTAGGAAGGAGACAGTATGCTTTGGCTTAAGGGGCCGGTCGACCGCGCCCCTGCGACCGGTCGACCGGTAGTGCTAGATATTTTGGGCTCTTTCCTCTTTCTTTCCTTTTTCCCTTATCTTTTCCCACTTACTATATAAACCCATTTTTGGTTTTAATTCAAAAAAAACGTTTTTAGCTTAATTTTTAGCTAGGGTTTGGGGTTTTGATTGGTTTTTCTTCTTCCCCTCTTGGATTGACACACTAATTGGTTGTAAGATTAACTATTCATCTTCCTTCTCCATTAATCTAGTTGTATTTCATTCATTTCTTGCTTTCTAGTTAATTTACAAGCTTTCTAATTTAGGTTTACATGCTTTATTTACATGCTTTCTAGGTAATTTAAATTAGGTTGTGTTTGAATTGAACTCACTCGGGTTGATGCGTTGCTTTGCTTTGGTGATGGAGTTTACGGGTCTATTTCGGGTGCGTTGTCCTAGTTATTACGCCTAGGAGATTTGACGGGGCATATCATGTATGTCCCGTGCTTACGACCTTTCGCGCGTAATTTCCGGGATATTTGTTGATGCCAAAATCTTATTAGGCTTTTATGATGATTTGGGGCGTAACAACCCTTGATTTAATTAACTGTCGAAACGAGATGCATTTGTAATAACTCGTCGACCCATGTGACCATTTTATACTAATTAACTCGGGTGAGGGATATTCGACGCAACCTATAGTTTTACTCGCTTTCATAATCTAGTTTCAATACCATTACCTAGTTAATCATTTACCTTTATGCATCTTTTCTTTTAGTTTGTAATCATCTTTTACACTTTTATTTTAGGAGTATTAAATCACTTGAATTCTAACATCTCGTCTCTGTGGATTTTCGATACCCGACTTACCGCTGTGCTTGCCTCGCAAGTGTAGTAGTAACTTAGGTTTTTTGTATTGAGTTGGCGAAACGAAAACAACGACTGTGCACTTTACACGCGCACACTTTTCGCACTTGATCAAAATGGCGCCGTTGCCTGGGATGAGTTTGTTTTAGCATTTATTTGATTTAGTATTTCATAGTATTTTCTTTCTATTTGTATTATTTGCTAACCTTTTTGCAGGACTTCCACATTTGAGCACTTAGAAACGCTTGAATTCTTTCCGCACGCACTTATTCTGTGGAATTCGCCATTCGAGCCATTTTTGGGGTAAGCATGTCTTATTCCAATTCTTTCGGTAATCCTTGTCATAATTCTCAAAATTCTCGCAAACCTATGACTTTCGGTGAATACTTAGAGTCCCAAAAATTTGCAAATTCACATATTACTTTGGGCGAGTATAACGAAAGTCAAAACTTAGGTTATTGGAATTTTGATGATGATGATAATGATTTTGGGCCTTTACCTCCTTATAATAGGAATTTTGAAACGAATTCGAATAGTTTTCAAAATTCCTATAATAATGAGTTTTCGTTTAAGTCCGATGGTAATTTTCAAAGTTCCCATTCTAATGCATCCGCACCTCGACCTATGACATTCGGTGAGGGCTTGCGTATGTATGAGAATGAGAAAATTGAAAATCGTTATCGGGAAGAAAATCGTTCGTGGGAACATGAGTTGGATTTATTATTTGAGTCCGACGACGATTTTGCTTTCGAGACTTTTGAAGTCGAGGAATGTTTTGAACCAAATGAAGTACTTGTACCTACTTTGGAACAAGCCATTCTAGACTTTGCCCATCTCGTAATAGATATTGAAAGTGAGGATGAAAATGACGTAATATCTATTTGCAATGAAATGATTTCTTCTTTGGCCTCGAAAGAAGAACATTTCATTGAAAATGATATTATTTCCTTTGAAATTCCAACTTCATGCGATGATGATTCATCTCATGAGTTTGAATTTCTTTCATCCCCATTTTCATTCTCTATTACCCCACCGGAACAAGTACCCGATGATTCGGTTTCGAACTTTAATGTTTTAAACCTTATCGCCGATGAGGAGTACTTGCTCGAGTCGCCCTCCACGATCGCATCTTTGCCTTTGTGTGCGCCGCCTCCCATTCCAACTTCAAAATCCTTGGGAGGATATTCGGCTTTTCTCGGTCCCCACTTGTTTTTGTCACTCGTTCAATCCAAACCCCCCATCGTCCCTCCAAAACTTTTAATTGGCGATGGTTCATTTTTTCCGCCTTACACATGCCTTCCGTTGTTAAAACGGAATTCATATTTTTCGGAAGGCATGTTTGTATGTGAGGGTACACCGGTTATCCTCCAAAGTCAAATCATTTTCACGGTGGACCCTCAGCTATTTAGACTTCTAGTGTACAGTTAGTGTGAAGTCTAAATAGTAGGTTGTATATAGTTAGCTTTTTATTCTTTCTTTTTATTTTTTTTCCTTCCTTTTTAATTTAGACTAATGTAATTAGTTAACTTTTTATTATTTGTTTTTGCTATGCTCGGTACTAACTTGTTTTGTAGATTCTTTGGACTTGTTCTTATGGGGATCGCTCCAATTTTGGGTAATATCGCTCTTTTCCTCTCTTTAACTTGGTTCTTAATTTACATTGAGGACAATGTCAAGTTTTAAGTTAGGGGGTGTGGGATATTCTATCCATTTCTTTATTTAGTCCATGTTTTTGCTCACATGTTAGTTACTTAGTATGCTTTTCTTAGAAAAATTCAAAAATTTCAAAAAGATTTTCTTTATTTTTTCTCCTTTTTTGGGCATTTTGCCTTTGTTTCCGATGATAAATTTTAATAATTGCCCGATCTAATAGACAACCCAATGATGCATGTTCTCGATTTTAGAAGTTATTAGACTTTAGTCTCAATTATTGATATTATGAATAACTTCATGAATTAAACTTTAATCCCGTGAGCACATGCACTTTCCTTGCTTTATTGATTTGGTTTAAGATTTTTATAACTCGGTAATCTTTTGTTGCATTGTATATACTTACACCGAGTAAGCTTTGTACCTTTCGTCGTTTGTGAGTGTATACACTATTCATTTCTCATTGAAAACGTTGAATTCGTTGGTAATTTCTCTATTCTTTCATTTCACCGTTCGTTAATTGAGTTCATACTTGAAATGTGTTACTTGATCATGATTTTCATATACTGTTTTGATTCGAGAATTGTGTAAACTTTTTGAAATGATCATAGGCCCTCTTTGTTATATCACCCATATGAGCCGTGACCTCACCCTTATATGTTTATCCTCGTTAACCCTTTTGAGCCTAAATATAGCCTTTCATTTCATACCCCATTCCCATAACCAACTCTACATTGGAGTTATAAACCATACATACACTTTCCATACCTTTGTTTGGAATGTTACTTGGGATTGAATGATATTGTTATGATGCCGGTTGCAATTTAGGCATATGAGAGTTTGATAAGTAAAGAAAAGAAAGTAGTGAAAAAAGTGAAGAAAAAGAGAAAGCAAAAAGCAAAAGAAAAGCAAAAGAAAACAAAAGAAAAAGTGAGAAAAAGGAAGAAAAGAAAAAGAAAGAGAAAGTTGTAAATGTTGTATATAGTTCAATAAGCTTTGATTACTCTCCCCGATGATATATCTAATGCCTTTTTGGAACTTGTTTTCCAATTTTGATATTGTCCGCATTATCCCATTATCCCGAGTTTTCATTCCGAACACCTTGAATTCGTATATATATTCCTTCGTTTCGTACCTTAGCCATACCTACATTATAACCCTTTACAAGTCCTATGTGATCTCAGGTTGATGTAATTTAAAAGTCATAATAGTCATGATAATCTGTGAAAATGCATTTCGCCTCTTTTAGTGTGCGGTATCCTTTCATTGAGATTACAGTTTTTCAGTTTATACATAGCGTTCTTCATCTGTGACATATGTGTGGCCTAGTTTCCATTTACATTTACTCTTTATGCCCGCATGTCCCGTGTATTACCTCCCATTCCGAGTGATTTCATTTGTTGAGCGTAATGCCCGTGAGGATTGAATATATGCTTGCTTTAAAGTTTATCCGATTTATATAAGTTTTTCACCAAATCACACTTTTCATGTGCTCGCTCCCCTCCCACATATTTAAGGTTTCAATTCTATGAGGTGCATTCTATAATGTTAATGATTTGGACTTTTGTTTGAATTCATTCACTTTGCTAATAATGCGTATGAAATCTTTTTCGCTTTTGTTGGGCTTGTCGCACGTTGGTTTGGGCATATTTTGAGGAAACCATGTGATGTTTGTGGGTATCATCCCTGAAAACCCTCACGAGACGACACTCGTCCACTAGGGTAACCTAGGGGTTTAACGGCTTATTGCATATGCTAAATGCAATCGTGTTCCCTACGAAAGTGGCAATTATATTTCGATGCATATATACGTCTTGTACCGCCCTCTGTGGTCTGGTTTTCTTTGTTTCATTACTAGGGACTAGCAATGTTTAAGTTAGGGGGTGTGATTCGTATCGAATATTGTATATTTCCGCCCGTTATCCTTATGCATTCTAGCTCTTTTATGATCCTAAATGCCTATAATTATGCTCATTAACCAGACAACCTTGGATTTGGATATATACATGCTTTGCAGGGGTTAATTGTGCTTTTGTAGGTATTGGAACGCTAAAAGTGAGGATCCGTTGCATTTCGGAGAAGTTTCGTCGCTGGACGCTACTTCAAGGGCTTTTTAGTCAATTAACATTTCTTATCCGGCTCATGTTAATTCCACGGATGCGTAGTTCATTGAGTTAGCATCGCGTGGCCGCAAACGGTGCGTCGTTTGGAGTTCGGACGAAGAAGCTAGGCTCGTTTCCGTAATGGACCTTTTCCCCCTCATCATGGACCAAATGCAGCCTGAAAACAGAGTACCGGTCGACCGCGTACAAGGGACCGGTCGACCGCGGTTTCAACTTTTGCCGTAGGAAGGAGACAGTATGCTTTGGCTTAAGGGGCCGGTCGACCGCGCCCCTGCGACCGGTCGACCGGTAGTGCCAGATATTTTGGGCTCTTTCCTCTTTCTTTCCTTTTTCCCTTATCTTTTCCCACTTACTATATAAACCCATTTTTGGTTTTAATTCAAAAAAAACGTTTTTAGCTTAGTTTTTAGCTAGGGTTTGGGGTTTTGATTGGTTTTTCTTCTTCCCCTCTTGGATTGACACACTAATTGGTTGTAAGATTAACTATTCATCTTCCCTCTCCATTAATCTAGTTGTATTTCATTCATTTCTTGCTTTCTAGTTAATTTACAAGCTTTCTAATTTAGGTTTACATGCTTTATTTACATGCTTTCTAGGTAATTTAAATTAGGTTGTGTTTGAATTGAACTCACTCGGGTTGATGCGTTGCTTTGCTTTGGTGATGGAGTTTACGGGTCTATTTCGGGTGCGTTGTCCTAGTTATTACGCCTAGGAGATTTGACGGGGCATATCATGTATGTCCCGTGCTTACGACCTTTCGCGCGTAATTTCCGGGATATTTGTTGACGCCAAAATCTTATTAGGCTTTTATGATGATTTAGGGCGTAACAACCCTTGATTTAATTAACTGTCGAAACGAGATGCATTTGTAATAACTCGTCGACCCATGTGACCATTTTATACTAATTAACTCGGGTGAGGGATATTCGACGCAACCTATAGTTTTACTCGCTTTCATAATCTAGTTTCAATACCATTGCCTAGTTAATCATTTACCTTTATGCATCTTTTCTTTTAGTTTGTAATCATCTTTTACACTTCTATTTTAGGAGTATTAAATCACTTGAATTCTAACATCTCGTCTCTGTGGATTTTCGATACCCGACTTACCGCTGTGCTTGCCTCGCAAGTGTAGTAGTAACTTAGGTTTTTTGTATTGAGTTGGCGAAACGAAAACAACGACTGTGCACTTTACACGCGCACACTTTTCACACTTGATCAACGACCCCTTCACCGTCCTCAAAAAAGACGAGGGAAGACTAAATTAAAATCCATTAATTTGGTTAGTTGATCCCTCGGCTATAATGGGGACCAGTGGAGGGGACGACCCCTCCACCGTCCTCAAAAAAAGACGAGGGAAGACTAAATTAAAATCCATTAATTTGGTTAGTTGATCCCTCGGCTATAATGGGGACCAGTGGAGGGGACGACCCCTCCACTGTCCTCAAAAAAGACGAGGGAAGACTATATTAAAATCCATTAATTTGGAAAGTTGATCCCTCGGCTATAATGGGGACCAGTGGAGGGGAGGACCCCTCCACTGTCCTCAAAAAAGACGAGGGAAGACTAAATTAAAATCCATTAATTTGGAAAGTTGATCCCTCGGCTATAATGGGGACCAGTGGAGGGGACGACCCCTCCACTGCCCTCAAAAAAGACGAGGGAAGACTATATTAAAATCCATTAATTTGGTTAGTTGATCCCTCAGCTATAATGGGGACCAGTGGAGGGGATGACCCATCCACTGTCCTCAAAAAAGACGAGGGAAGACTAAATTAAAATCCATTAATTTGGTTAGTTGATCCCTCGGCTATAATAGGGACCAATGGAGGGGACGACCCCTCCACCCTCCTCAAAAAAGACGAGGGAAGACTAAATTGAAATCCATTAATTTGGTTAGTTGATCCCTCGGCTATAATGGGGACCAGTGAAGGGGACGACCCCTCCACCCTCCTCAAAAAAGACGAGGGAAGACTAAATTAAAATCCATTAATTTGGTTAGTTGATCCCTCGGCTATAATGGGGACCAGTGGAGGGGACGACCCCTCCACCCTCCTCAAAAAAGACGAGGGAAGACTAAATTAAAATCCATTAATTTGGTTAGTTGATCCCTCGGCTATAATGGGGACTAATGGAGGGGACGACCCCTCCACCCTCCTCAAAAAAGACGAGGGAAGACTAAATTAAAATCCATTAATTTGGTTAGTTGATCCCTCGGCTATAATGGGGACCAGTGGAGGGGACGACCCCTCCACCCTCCTCAAAAAAGACGAGGGAAGACTAAATTAAAATCCATTAATTTGGTTAGTTTATCCCTCGGCTATAATGGGGACCAATGGAGGGGACGACCCCTCCACCCTCCTCAAAAAAGACGAGGGAAGACTAAATTAAAATCCATTAATTTGGTTAGTTGATCCCTCGGCTATAATGGGGACCAGTGGAGGGGACGACTCCTCCACTGTCCTCAAAAAAGACGAGGGAAGACTAAATTAAAATCCATTAATTTGGAAAGTTGATCCCTCGGCTATAATGGGGACCAGTGGAGGGGACGACCCCTCCACTGCCCTCAAAAAAGACGAGGGAAGACTAAATTAAAATCCATTAATTTGGTTAGTTGATCCCTCGGCTATAATAGGGACCAGTGGAGGGGACGACCCCTCCACTGTCCTCAAAAAAGACGAGGGAAGACATTACTTAAAAGTCATTTGGTTACTTGAACCCTCGGCTATAATGAGGCCACATTAGGGGACGACCCCACAGTGGTCCTCAAAAAAGACGAGGGAAGGGTTAGTAGCATCAACAATGAGCAAGCCATAATAAAATGAAATAAGGAAGACAGCAAATATGGAAGAGACTGGTATTAATAAAATATAAGTGTCAAGTGTTTTTACAAGGCCTTTGAACAAAAAGTACAAAAATAAGGGTATGGGCTACAGGCAGCCACCCTAGGGGACGACATCAGAGGGCAGGGCCTCAACAATGGGAATGGTCTCCTCAACAATGGGAATGGTCTCCTCAACAATGGGATGATCTTCAGATGTACCGACCCCTTCAATCTGGACTTGCGACTCCACTTGGTTGAGGGCCTCTGCAATTAGAGGGTCGTCCAATTGAACACCCTCCAGTGATAGGCGAACAGAGGAGACGACATCGCCAAATTTGAGGACGACCCATCGGCAGGCCGTCCTGATCCCCCTCTCAAGATATTCAAGGCCGAAGCCATGAAATTCATCTGAAGTCTTGTATGCCTCCACAGCATCAGCCTCAGCTTTCTTGATAGCTGCTCTCAGATCAGCCTTATGCTGGGCCTCCAGGTTGATCAGAGCCTCATCCTTGCCCTTGATCAACAAGTCCCTGTCCTTGATCAACAAGTCCTTGGCCTTCATATCGGCATCATGCTGCCTCGTTAGCTCATCAAGGACTCTAGCGTGCTCAGTTCTTGTGCTCTCCAGCTCGGCCCTCGCAGTGTGCAGCTCTGTTCGTAGGTCAGCCTCTTGTTGAATGGCCCTCTCAGCTTCATGGAATTTCTGTTGATTCTCAGCCATCCACTTGGTGGCTGAGGTGAAGGCACAGACAGACTGCAAGAAAAATGAAGATACATCAAGGGGGGCCGAGGAAACACTTTGTGAAAGAATGAAATTAAAGGTCAGGGCCAATACCTGAGCAAGGGAGTGCAGACCGTAGTCATACACTTTGGCTGGAGGCATCTGCGCCAAGAACTCGAAGTCGGAGGCCGACGGTGCAGAGAACATAGAGGCCTTTGCTGCCCTCAGGTTGGCAATAAGAGATGAGGGGTCGGCCCTCAGATGGGACAGATTTTGAGACCAGAAGGCCCCCATGCTTGATGAAGATGTTGCTCCCTCAGAGGCCTCGGCCCTGGCCCTCGTCCTAGGGTCAGGACGAGGCTCGACCGGAGCCTCAGGCTCCTTTCTTTTGTGGCTAACAGCTGTCGGCTCAACAACTGTCAGCCCTGAGGCCCTTGTCTTCTTGGGAGCTTGCTGAGGCTCCTTCCCCTTCTTCTTTGTCAGACCAGCAAGAAGGCTTGGAGCAGTCATATCCCAGAGGTAATCTGACACGCCTGCAGGACGACCTGCAAAGGATACGATGAATCAGAAAAGTTCAGAGATAAAGAGAGAACACTTCAAAAGTAAGTAAAGAAGGGAAAATGTTTAGTATAACTCACATAGTTCTGTCAGAGGGCCGACCCTGAGACCAGCTTCTTTAAGGAAGCGAGGGGTCATCAAATCTTCGAACTTTGGGATCTCACCTTCTCTCCCTCGTCCCCTCAGATACTCAACAATATCCCTCTCCTCCAAGCTAAGTCCGGGGTCTGACCTAGCTTTCATGGAGGGGTTAGACCATATGTTAGGAACCCTCGGAGCATCGGCAGAAGGGGACGCCTCGGTGGAGCTCTCCCATGCCCCAGATATGAAAAAGAACCTTTTTTTCCAATCATGATTGGAAGTTTGAGCCACGTGGAGCAGCTTCTTCTCAGACCTTCTCGCTCCCAAATGATAGTATCCGGGCTGTTTAGATGAAGAGGTGATATTGTAGCAGGCCAAGAACACGTCGGACGAGGGCTCATCAGTGAAAGAGTTTTTCCACAAAGAGATATAACCCAGAATCGTCCTCCATGAGTTGGGTGGAAGTTGAGAGGGGGAGACGCCCAGAGCCGACAGAATATCTACAATAGCAGGGTGGAAGGGAAGTCTAACACCTACCTTGAACATTTGCTCGTAGACAGCAATCTCTCCTTCTTCTCCCTCAAAAACCCTCTCAGTGTCAGAGGGAGCCCTCATAGTCACCCGAGATGGCACTCCGTAAATATGCCTCCATATCAGAAGGTCCCTATCCCTAACAGAGGAGATAAAAGACGAGGCATGGGAGGTATCAACCTCATCATCTGTATCGTCGTCCTCGTCCTCCTCATCACCTGCAGGAGGACCCTGAGGAAAAGCCACTTGGAAGGCGTTGGGAGACAGGGTTGTCACAGGGACAGCCTCAGAGGGGATTGTACCCTCAGCCTCTCGTCCTGGGCTAAGGTCAGACGTGTCCCTTCTACCAGACGTTCCAGCACCAGTTGGAGAGGAGTTTCTCTCGTCCATTTCACTTGGTTTGGGAGTATCGGCCGGACGAGACGACGACCCACAAGACTTAGAGGGTTCAGATGGTCTTATGGTGGCAAGAGGAATGGGAAAGATGGGTCGTACCCAATTAGGGTCGGCCCCTCGTCTCCTCTCTTCCTCTTCCTCTATTCGTCTGATCTCGGTAAATAGTTTCTCTCTCAAGGACGGGAATTCAGACACCAGGTTGTAAAGCCTCCTAAGCATTAAGGGGAAGACCCTACACTTGGAGAAATTATACTAGACTTGGTTAATTTAACTACAAACACTTGGGGGATTGACCAAGTTTGACTTTTGGATTAAACAAAGAACTCAAAGGCTCTCGTCAAGAACGTTCAAAAGAACCAGTGGCCGGAGAAGACACCGGAAAAAGTTATGGGGGAACTCTAAGAATCAGACGACCTACGACCCTAAAAAATAGAAAGAAATGAAGACAAAAGAAGGCAAGAGGAGAAAAAGGTTACCTGATGAGGAGAAGGGCAAGAACGCTGCTAGGACCTGAAGGTTTGAAGGCTGAAAATAGCGGTGGAAACTGGTTCTAGAGAGAGAATAATCTTGGGCGCGAAGAAGAAGAAGATGAAGAGAGAGAGTTTGAAAATCTCTTAAGTACTATGGTAATGAGTGGACCCATTTACCAAAGAAAGGTATAATTAGGGCACAAGGCCCCAAGTGCACTAGGCAGCCGCCCTGCCTTGGAAACTGGAACAGCAATGAGTACCTGCCCAGGTGTCACTCACCTAACTGATCGAACACGCATCTGAATTTCAGCATTATCCCTCAGCCATCTCAATGACACCTATGGCTAAGGGCTGGGGGGTGATTGATATACCCGTTTATACCCTCGGTCTGGACAAGGATCACCTCCCATACGGACGACCCTACGAGGGGCCGACCCTTCGCCAGGCTCCAGCTGGCCCCCACCGGGCCCAGACGACCCTACGAGGGGCCGACCCTCCACCAGGCCTAGACGACCCTACGAGGGGCCGACCCTCCTCCAGGCCTCGGCCGACCCTACGAGGGGCCGATCCTTCCTCAGGCTCCGGACGACACTACGAGGGTACGACAGTACGAGGCCAGAATTACGCCAGGCTCACTACCGGAAGAAACTTTGCCCTCGACCTCGGCTCATAGGCAAAGGGTGATATCATGACGGCGCGTGGTTTGGGAGACGCGTGGAACAGTGCGCGTCAGGCTCATATGACACGTGGCAGACCGTTATAACAGAATCACACCCTCACGTGAGGGAATATTATGTCATCATTTGGCATCTACAGGTGTCAACAGGGGATTGGTTAGATCACCATTTACATGCACCATGCTTACTTGGGGGGTACACGACACCCCCCAAGACCTATATATACTTGTCACCTACAACCCTACAGGGGATCCACAAACAGTAGCCCTAGCTGAAAATCTTCTTGTACACACACAGTAGAGAGAAAGAGGGTTATGTGCGTTGTATCCAAGGCCATTAGTGTCCATACTTAGTGGATCACACACTCACAGTGGATGTAGGCCAAATTGGCTGAACCACTATACATCATTGTCTAATTTCCTCTTATACTCATCCCCTTCTATACACACATATATCTCTATGGCTGCCATGGCTGCTACTGTTTGAGCTCACTATCACTTATCCGGTGGTGCTAAATCTTAGCATCATCAATAACCTCTAACAAACCAGCTGTAACTAACTCTTTTAACAGTAACGTAATGAGACTATAAACTGATATTGCATAAAGTGACTTCTCATAACAATAAACAAGAAGAAAAAAATACTCCTGTTTCATGACTATCAGTGAAAACCTCCAAGGAAGTGATTGATAATCATTGGTTTTTTTTTTTATAAAAATATAGGATAATGTTTTCTAAGCCACGTGAAAATTTAACCTATGTAATACCACAGGTTTCATCTTAATATAACAGGTAGAGGGCTTACTCCTTTGCTCTTGCAGCTATCATAAAATGGTCTGAAGATCTTTGTGCAAGCTTCAGTTCTCTCTGTGATGTCTACATGGGGTAATTTGCATAGACCTACTTCAACAACTGGACGATAAATTCGGTTCTCTCCCAAACAACAATAAGTCACATCAGGTAAGGGTGTGGGTGGTGCCTGCAAATTGAAAATAATGAGGACCAAAACCTCATCATTTTCCACAATTAAATCACGTAGAGTACAACGAAGAGGTGCCACCCCATTCTTTTGTGTTGAAATTCTAACTCCATCCAACACAACAACCACCATTTTTATGCGCTCCTTCTCCTTTGCCTTTAACATTGAATTGGGTTTCATTTGTTGGCTAATGGGTTTGAGAGTTTCAGAATTTTGGTTCTTCATTACCCACTGCAAAATTACGTCTGGATATTTTAAAATATATGACAAACATTGTGATTTTAAGTTTATGAGTTGCTTCTTGTTTTCTAGTTTTGTGCCTTGAGTTTGACGTTTTTAATGTTGGAATCACCGGCATTTTTTGGTTTATATATAGCTACGATTCTTTGGGTCACAAAAGATGGACCTTAAAGTGGGTTTGATAACACTAATTTTTCATGAAAAATACAATATATGGAGTCATTTTTCATCTTGTATGTTTAATAACAAAAATTTTCATGAAATTAATTTCCTTAAAACAAATCAAGTAACCACTTTTTCCATAAAAAGATGGAATTAAAAAATGAGCATATACCAAATAGCCCCTTGAATTTATTTTAATACATGTATAATCCAAGCTTTCTTATTTTACACCAAAAATTCTTCATCATGGCAAAAAGGTTTTACCATGACGCAGTGACGGACCTTTAAAGATAAGAGATTAAGGGACTTTTTGTTACAAAATAAAAGGCTTAGACTAAATGTGTATTAAAAAATATTTGAGGGACTTTTTGGTATTTGATCTATTAAAAAACCTTCTCCCACCTTATTATTCATTTTCTAGGGAAAAGAATTGCCACATCAAAAAAATTCAGAAAAAATTCAGAAAACGAATTAAAACAAAAAAAGAATGAAAAAAAAATCCAGAAAGTGAATAAAAACCCAAAAGTAATGAAAAAAATTATAGAAAGTGAATAAAACCCCAAAAATAATGAAAAAAATCTAGAAAATGAATAAAAACAATAAAAATAATGAAAAAATCTTGAAAGTGAATAAAAATCCAAAAATAATGAAAAAAATCCAGAAAGTGAATAAAATCCGAAAAATAATGAAAATAAAACAAAAAGTGAATAAAACCCCCAAAATAATGAAAAAAATCCAGAAAATTAATAAAAATCCAAAACATTTGAAAAAAAATCCAGAAAGTGAATAAAACCCCCAAAATAATGAAAAAAATCCAGAAAGTGAATAAAACCCCAAAATTAATGAAAAAAAAATAAAAAAGTTAATAAAAATCCAAAAATAATGAAAAAAAATACAAAAAGAGAATAAAACCCCCCAAAAATGAAAAAAATTCCAAAAATAATGAAAAAAATACAGAATGTGAATAAAAACAAAAAACTAAGGGAAAAAATAAAGAAAGTGAATAAAACCCACAAAAAATGGATAAAAATTCAAAAAAAATAAAAAATCCAGAAAATGAATAAAAACCCAAAAATAATGAAAAAAAATATAGAAAGTGAATAAAAACCCAAAAATAATGAAAATAATATAGAAAGTGAATAAAACCCCAAAATAATGAAAAACATTCCAGAAAATGAAGAAAAACACAAAAATGATGAAACAAATCCAGAAAGTAAATAAAACCCAAAAATAATGAAAAAAATACATAAAGTGAATATAAACCCAAAAATAATAAAAGAAAATACATAAAGTGAATAAAACCCCCAAAATAATGAAAAAAATACAGAAAATGGATAAAAAAAGAAAATAAATATTAACCCCGGAATTAATTTTAAAAAATACCCAAAAATTTATTAAAAAGTCAGAAACTTATTAATTAAGAAAACAAATAACAACAAATTAAAAAAATGTTCAGAAAATTTAAAAAATACAGAAAATGAAAAGAAATACATAAAATAAATATTAGTCCCATATTTAATTTAAAAAACACCAGAAATTAAAATAAAGGTCAGAAAAAAAATAAATAAAAAAAACAAAAAAAAATGAATTTTTTTTACAGAAAATGAGTAAGAAAATTAAAATAAATATTAACCCCTAGATTAATTTTTAAAAAAACAAAAATTTATGTAAAAGTCAGAAATTTATTAATTAAGAAAAAAATAAAAGAATATATAAAAACGCTAAAAAAATGGAAATGAATAAATACCCTACAAAACTAATAAAAATGCAAATATTTGAAACAAAAAATTAAAAAAAAAAAACTAGAGAATTAAAAAAACAAGAACACACCTGGCGACGGGGGGGATGAAATAGTTGGGGGGGTGGATTTGGTTTTTATTCATTCTTTATTTTTCTTAATAATCATAATACATTTTTTTTGTTTTTTTAAATTCCTTATGGGGTTAATATTTATTTTCTGGTTTTTTATTCATTTTCTGTTTTTTTTTATTCTTTTTTTTTAAAATTTCTGGTTATTTTTATTAATTTTCTGGCATTTTTATTAATTTTCTATTTTTTATATATATTTTTTTACTTTTTTTCCATGAAAAATATTGGAAATCAAATACATAAAAGATGGAAAGTAGAATATTTTCTACTTGGAAAATAATTGGAGTCAAACAACACCAACAAATATTTATCATGAAAAATATTTTCAAGTTTTCAATTCCATGGAAATTGACTCTTAGCGCTTATTTTCCATCTTATTTATCAAACACACCCTTAGGGTCCGTTTCATAGAACAGGCTGAAATTTATTTCCAAGTTATTGAAAAGCTGAAATTCAATTGTTAACCTCCCCCCCCCCCCCCCCCCCCCCCCCAAGAATTCAATTCCATGGCAAATCAACTTTTTGTGCATAAGGTGTTAGTACCTTACTATAACTTAGAATTATTTGTCGTGGCAAATAAATGCTATCAAGTGTGCATAAAAGATGAAAGATGGAAGGTGAGAAAGATTCCTTATTTTTCATGACAAATATTGCTATCAAACGGACCCTTATAGAACATGCTCTGGAATTTATTTCCAAGTCATTGAAAAGCTTGAACCCCTCCCCCCCCCCCCCCCCCCCCCCCCAAGAATTGAATTCCATGGCAAATCAACTTTTTGTGCATAAGGTGTTAGTACCTTAGTGTAACTTAAAATTATTTGCCATGGCAAATAAATGCTATCAAATGTGTATAAAAATGAAAAATGAGAAAGATTCCTTATTTGCCATGACAAATATTGCTATCAAATGGACTCTAAGTGTATTTGTAAAAGATATAAATTGTGTTTGAAGTTAGGGTCCGTTTGATAGCAATATTAGCCATGAAAAATAAGGAATCTTTCTCATTTTCCATCTTTTATGCACATTTGATAGCATTTATTTGCACTGAAAAATAATTCTAAGTTACACTAAGGTACTAACACCTTATGCACAAAAAGTTGATTTACCATAAAAAGAATTGAATTCCATCTTTTCAATGACTTGGAAATAAATTATAGCATGTTCTATCAAACGGACCCTTAGTTTATTAGTTTGTTTGTTGTTATAAATGGTGTTGACGTGAGATAGGTGGTTGGAGATGTCTATGGATTCTATGGAATCCGAGAACAAGAGTTTAATGCCCGTTCATGCCACGACAAGTATTCGCGTTTGAACATGCCACACGACAAAACAATTGTAACTGAGAAGGGCAAATCAAATTATATCTAGTGAATAAGCATTTATACTTCAAAAAAAAATAGAAAAGAATTTATGTAGGTCTTTTTTTACTTTAATACGTTATTAATTTTTTATTTTAGATTCTTATACAATTTAATGAGTTCATTAGACTTCAGTACATTTTTCATCACTAAATGTCACAACTTTTAGAGGCGAAATTGTCATATTTAGTGACAAAAAATGTGCTAAAATTTAATAAACTAATTAGTTTGTATCAAAGTCTAAAACGAAATTTAGTAATGTATTAAGGTAAAAAAAAGACAAAAATTTAGCATTTATAAATTTTAACCACCAATGTTGGAATATGCTTCCAATAACATGCCTTTTGTTTTTAACCCTTTTTTTGCTCAACTCTCCTCTTCATATTTTTTTGGGGGTTAAGGACACCATTAATGTATATCGTTTTCTCACTAATGTATACATTAAATTTTGTAATGTGTAAATGGATTTTTTGGAAATAATTTGTAATTTGTATGTGAAATTTTTATAATGTATACATGAATTTTTGTAATTTACATGTGTTAAATTTGTATATACCACAATTTATAAAGTATATATTAAAGGGTGAGGGGTCTTAGTCTCATAAAAAATGTAGGTGGACTAAAGCCAAAAAATATTATTGGCTAGGGACAAAAGTGAAAAGCCCCCTTGTTTTATTTTAAACTAAGCTCAAGACCACTTCCATACGAACATTTTGGTGGACAAAATATATTAAATTAACACTTACCATTGGATGGTTTTTAGTTGGCAATAATCCCGTGTTTTTTTTTCCTCTCAAAATTGTAATTAGCCCCATAACTGTCCATAACAAATGGTAACCACGTCACTTTATTTTCCTAAAGAATGATACTTGTTTCATATTTATTACAACGGGACCAATAACCAAAAGGAAGAATATTTAGGAATGAGTGAAAATGAATCTTTACAAATATGATTGAATTCATGGGCTCTTGGGTAAAACTCAAACGAGTGGCCACATATACAATCTGGATGGCATTGAGATGGCTGCTTGCATAACTTGCGACCCTGAGTGTATGATCTCCAAAGGCCCCATTTTGATGGTTATATATTGAAGTTATAGTTATACCCAACATTTTACCCCAAGTATAATATTTTATCTTTCGTGTCACTATAATTTTGCTGCATTAAATGAAAGTGACTTCCTCTTCCGATGATACCACTAACCAAATAATCAATGATAGCGATTACAACACATATTCGTATAAAGAGCCTCTGACTACCACGTTTATTGCTACCTTGTTACTTTTGATAGTTAATCGCAATTGAAAGAAGGATCCAATATAAAATGACGATTATCGAGGTTTTGTTTATGGTTGGAGAATAATTGAGCGAGGTAGGGAGGAAGGGCATGGACATATGATGAAGGGCTATTTCATAGATGCCCTTGAGTTTCCTCTCGATTATTTTTGTCGACGATTCCATGTTATAAAAACTATTTAAGTAGATTGGGTTCAGATTGTTGATTACAACCTATATTTCCCACAAGTGATGGATGCTATCAAGTAGCGTTGTCTCTCATGGATAAAAATTGATGTCTTTCTTTTGGATGTTAACTTACGGCTTCTTAGTTGATTTACTTTATGAATATGCGTGGAATTGATACAATTCTATAATGCAGTTTTCGAGGTGTATAAAGATGAGTGTCACAATTCAAAATGTTCAATTTTTGTTAGATCAATTGGGAATTAAGGATTCCTAGGCATGATTGTAAGCATTTCTTGCATGCACTAGGAATGAAAGAACTGTCTTCTAATGCCAAAGGATCCACAAAGGTAAATCTACAAGCTAAGCATTATTCTTAAGGCAATTGACGATCATCATCTCTAGATATGTCATGCCTTTTTCGAGATGGTTGGTTCTCACAACAATAGGAATGTGCTGGATCATAAAGTTGCTTGTAATGACTTGATGTGTGCTCAACTCCCGCGATGAGACTCCAATTTTGATGAGTCATTAGAACAATATTTAATTCTACCTTACTGATGGTATATTTTGAGAACGAGTGTACTTGAAACCAAAATGAAGCAAGGGAACCCAAATTAAAATTTATTGTCAAAATAAAGGCAATCATTTTCTTTTGAATCCCTTTAGATACAAATATAACGACATATGTATATATGACAGGGTCCTAATAAATACACAAAAAAATTTACTCCAAAATACCATTTTCTACAAAACACCACATAAGTATCCAATATTTATACAAAACACCAAAAACACACAACACCACATGTACCTTCACCCATATAAAACCCCAAAAAATTTTAAATCCCACATTTTTCCTCCCCCCCCCCCCCCCCCTCTAACTTCTCTCCCAAACCATCATCCCCCCAAGTTGGTCAATCATTACGTGAGTAGACCTAAGATCATAATTTAGAGGAATTTTGATCCGAAAAATATCTTGGATTGTCATACCTCTTGATATATTTATAAGAATTGTTTGCACCAGTAAACTAAATGAGTGGATTATATTATATAATCCGATGGAGTAACACATAACTTAAATTTGAGAATCAAGGAATCGATTAGATGTTGGTTAAAATTTATCAGCGGCAAATTGATTTGACCAAGAGAGTATTGTATACTTAATGAGGGAAATTATATTATGTATTATATAAACTTTACAAATAAAATCTCATTACTCGGTATAATTATGAGATATATAAATTGAAGCGAAATCATGATTATTTAGTGGAATTAATTATGACTAAATATAGAAAGAAAATAAATTACGAAATTGTAATTTGGGTTATTCGAGTGTTTAGTTTGAAGATAATTTAATTATTAATCTTGGGAGGATGATATAAAACACTATTCACATTTTTGTGAAGAGATTTAGAGAGAGAGATCCACACTCAAAATCAAAGGTTTTCATCTTCAAAAGTGCCCACTTACCTACCCTGCTGCTTTGGGAGGATCATAAACGAGAAAATCTGAGGCTTTCAGGATGTTTAGCAAGCTTTTGGAGGACAAAGAAAATTGAATTACCTTCATCTTCTCCACACACTTTTTCAACTCATTCGAATCACCAACAAGATCCTCTAAGGTATTATATTCAAAACCTAATGTTTAAGCTTTAAGCCTACTTTTTTTAGTTCACTTTCAATTGCACGATTTATACAAGTTTTGGGGATGAAATATTTTCCCATATATTGACCCGCAACACTTTTTTTATCATAGATATTAGAATGTGGGGCAATGAACTTCTTAAGAGAATACACGTCTCTATATCACAAACAAACGTGTATCTCGTATAATAACCAAGTCCCTTTTATCCAACTCTTTAGTAGTTTAGGATCCAGTTTTCACGATTTGTCTATTTAGTTTATTGTGTATCAAATGATGGATCTATTCCCTCTCTTATCCCTTATAATTACTGGGGCCTCCTCTATTTGGAATGAGAACCAGAGGTACACTTCTCATTAATGCGTAGAGAATCTTCTCCACACAATGGCCGCCCATTACTTCGTTAAGAACTCTTTCCCTCACTGTAAGTTTTACTCACAAGTAGGCTGGAAGTTCTAACAGCCTCTTGTTGCTTGAGCTTCCCCCTCCCGATTTAAAAATCCTTGTTGAAGAATTGTATATCATTGTGGAAGAGTTCAGGATGATTTGTTTGAATGCTATAAAGAAAGGATTCAATTCTAAACAAATGGAGATTTTATGGAGATCTACTAGATGGGAGAAAAGTTAGTATATTTTGAAGGATATAGTAGCTTGTGGGTGTACCAAGATAGGTAGTCATTTCTGTAACGCCCCGTAAATTCAAGGACCTTTAATTAAATAATATTTTTGGAGGAAAATAATTTATTTTATTTGGAGAATTAAATTCATGATTTGAATTTTTTTTTAATTGAGGAATTTATTAATTTGGCGAATTGAGGATTAATTATTTTGGATTATTTTATGTCGTATTTTGAGCTCTTAAATTTAGAAGATGTTAGAAATTAACCCGAGTGTTGATTTTGAGAGCACGGTTGAGTCTAGTAGGGTCGAAATAGTCCAAAATGAGTGGTCAAATGTATATCTTGGGTTTCGAGACTTAATTGGACACAATTGAGCTCCAAATTAAGAGTTTGGGCCCTTTTTATAAAGCCTATAAGCCCAAAAATGGGATTTGAGTTTTTAACTCTAATGACTTGAAGTCATTTTAGAAGATAAAATTGGGGAGAGCTTAAGAGGAGACCCTTAAAAGAGAATTTGATGATTTTGGAAGATTGCTTCAAGGTCAAGATGAGATCCTTGATTCTAATCCATCATCTTCATCAAATAACTTGGTTCTACAAATCTAAGGCAATTGGTTTAACTTGCATTTGTTAAATTGCATTTTTCCTATTCATATTAAATGAGGTGTTAATTAATAAATATGTTAGGATTTGTTCTATATCTTAATTTGGAGATTTCATATTTGGGATTTATAAATCTGTAGAGATGATAAAATCATGTGGTTTTAATGCCCCAATTTCTGTAGATGATGTAGTTAAATTGAGATAATCAAATGAGTGAAATTAGAACAAGACTTGGAGTGATTTTTTGGTAAAATCTGGGCAGAAAGTGAGGTTTTAAAGCTTTAACCGCGATTCTGTACACGATACTCTGTAGAAAATTGTGTTTTCTACATTTTGTTCTCTAATGAGTTTTCTCCAAAAAGGGCTCCAAAATGCCCCAAAACGGCATTTTAAAAATCTGGGCAAATTCGTGGGGTAAATTTTAATTTAGGGTTTGACTTTGTGAAAAAATCACCCTTGGATTTAGTAGAGGATAAATCCAATTTGAAAATTAAGGTTCATGATTGAGTGATTTGAAACTTTATTAATTAAGTGGGTAGGATTAATTGAATGAAATTGAACAATGGGCTAGAAATATTGTATTTCGGGCCGAGAGAGAGAGATCGGGTATAATTTGTAGGGTGATACCAAAATAATGAAAATTAATTAGTGTATAAATAATTGAAAAGAAGTCGGACCATAGACTTGCATGTTTTAGGCTTGTGTATGGACATAGTACACCGGTAGCCTAGATTTGAACATATATATATGGTGATATGTAGTATATATATGATTTATAAATATTTGTGTGAATAATATTTATAGTAAAGCATACCAATATTAGTGCTATCTTAGGAGGTTGCACGATATGAGTGAGTCCCCTGGCTAGCGAATCTAGGGTGAGTATAATCCCCAAGTCACAGCGTCTGTTTATAGGGGTGGGCCGTTATGGTATGGAACGGGCACTTACGGGGGGAACTATAACCACCTCATACGCGTTGGGTAATATCATTTATATCCGACGTGCGTGTGAATGTTGAGATATAGTTATACGTATATAGTGCAGAATTATATACAAATATATATACATGGTGTAATTGTATAATTAATATAACTTATGAAATGGTTATATGGTATCAAATGGGAATTGATGTAAATAAGTTAGTGTGAATAATAACTTATAAACTCATATAGGTGATGTAAAATGTATAAGGGGTATAACTCGTGAGAATGTTATATGACATTAAATGAAAAATGACTTATATAAGTTAACGAGATTAATAGCTTATAAAGCATACTAAACCCACTAGGGTTAGAGTATTGGGAAATTGTGGGTTATATGTGACAAGACTAGGTAAGGGGTGGTTGACTAGGTGGGTCATGTATAGAACGTTAGGTGTCCACATTAGTTGAAGGGTGAGGTGTCTTCAAGAAAGTGTACGAGAGAAACTTAAATATGCAGAGAATTCATGCATTTTAATTTCCTGCATTTAAATTCACTTGCTAAATATTTTCAAATGTTTTGGGTTCTAACCCTTTCTATAAAATATTTTCAAAACCTTTTAGGTGTCTAGCCACAGGGTCGACAAAATTATTCTATTCCAGGGTTATGCAGTTATAGTATATGTCGATGCTGAGGGATATTTGCTTAGACGCCTATCTCATTCTCTCAAGATAGGGACATTTCAGTTGTACCATTGGGCTTGTACATTTATATTATGTTTGGCATGTATTAGTATTCTCTTTTATACTTTGGACTTTGTTGGTTTGCTTGTAGTTGATGTTATTCGGCTAATACTTCTTGTAGACTTGTGGTATGATTAGTTTCTTTTTATGTGTTGGTTATTTGAAATCGTATTGTGTTGTTGATTTGGGCTTAAATAAAATGATAAAATTTGACACTATGTCTTTTGAATACTAGGTGGTTAGTAAGTTTTAATAAGTTTTTGACAACGATGTTAAGAATCAACTAGATGAGATTCCTGTTTAATTTGATATAGGACTGATCACCTAGTATTTTATTAGGCGGGGTGTCATAGATTATTTTCGAGCATCAGGTTCTAGTGTCCTTAGGATCTGTGCGGCTTTTCACGTTTCAGCATAGCGTTATTTGATATAGAGCCTTATTGTAGGATTGTTGTATTCCTTCACGTATGTGATTTATGTTCTCCTTCTATAGGGTATCACTACACCAAAAATAGTAACCTGGCACGGTTTAAAATTGTGCCAGATCAAATCTGACACGGTTTTGAACTGTGTCAGAATCAGGTATTCCAAAATGGCCATTTTTCTGGCACGGTTCAAAAGTGTACCAGATTTGACCAAACATGAACCCTTCTGGCATACTTTTAAAATGTGCCAGAATTTGATATTTCTGACACACTTTTGGCACAATTTATAATTGTGCCAGATTGAGTACATTTTGGTACACTTTTGACACAGTTCAAAACCATGCCAAAATTTGATACACTTTTGGCACGATTTTGAACTGTGCCAAAATTTTGAATTAGAGAAAAAAAAATATTTGAAAACAAATAAGGAAAATCATCAAATTCCAAAGCTAGTGTGAAAAATATTTATTATTTGCAAAAAAATCAAGAAAATTCACAAATTATCAATCTCCCACGCTATTGATAAACTAATGTACATAAAAACTTTATTACAAGTCTTAATAGTTCACAGACCAAAAAAAATTGGGTAGAGTTTCGTCTATTTTCTGGACATTCTAGAATCTGCTAATATAAAACTTACGTAATATAAAGCCCACATGGCCATAAAATATAACAATAAAACTACAAAAGCCCACCCGACCGTAAACGTTAACAATAAAATTACAAAAGCCCGCACGACCATAGCACATAAAAAAATAGAATCCCAAACATTAACGACACTAAATAAACAACCCCCTTTTTGTAAGCTATTGACTTCTTTGTGTGTTCCACATGGATAAAAGCTAACGATAAAATTTTATCCTATAAAAAATTAAGATACAAAAAAGAGATGATATCAGTAACCAAGTAATTTTAAAAAAATCATATTCATATTGAAAAATTGTATATACGAGTTATAATTATTGTCATATTTTCAAATCGGGGTGACGTGACCACGCGGTCAGTTCCTACAAGTTACACTAGTCCCGTACGAGGTGTCCATGCCTCTTACGGATCCGTTTTGGGATGTTTTAAATTTTTTTCCTCTAACGGCATGTTTTTAAGCCTAAGTCTTGATATTTTCAAATTATCATCATATTCTCAAATCAAGAGTCTCGTGATCATGCTATGAGTTCCTACGAGTTACATTGGTCCCGTGCGAAGCGTTCGTGCCTCTCACGATGCCGTTTGGGGATCATTTTGATTTTTCGCCCTCTAAAGGCATGTTTTTAAGCCTAGGCCTAGGTGTTTTTCAAATTATCGTCATATTCTCGAATCAGGAGTCCCGTGACTACGGGATGAGTTCCTACAAGTTACATTGATCCCGTGCAAGGTGTTCGTGCTTCTCACAGGGCCATTTGGGGGATGTTTTATATTTTTGCCCTCTAACGATATATTTTTAAGACTAAGTCTAGATATTTTCAAATTATCATTATATTCTCAAACTTGAAAACTTGTTACTACGCGGTCAGTTCCTACGAGTTACATTGGTCCCGTGTGAGATATTCATGCCTCTTATGTGGCCGTTTGGGGGCGAGTTTGGGTTTTCACCCTTTAACAACATATTTTAAAGCTTAATCTATATGTTTTCAAATTATCATCATATTCTTAAACTAGGATCCCCGGGATAACGCGATAAGTTCCTACGAGTTACATTGGTCCCGTGCAAGGTGTTCGTACCTCTCACAGGGCTATTTTGGGTTGTTTTAAATTTTTGCCTTTTAACGACATGTTTTTAAGCCTAAGTCTAGATATTTTCAAATTATCATCATATTCTCAAATCGGGAGTCCCGTGATCAGTTCCTATGAGTTACATTGGTCCTGTACGAGATGTTTGTGCCTCTTACGATGTCGTTTAGGGACTGTTTTAATTTTTTGCCCTCTAACGGCATATTTTTAAGCCTAAGTCTAGATATTTTCAAATTATCGTCATATTCTCAAATCGGGAGACTCGTGAATACTCGTTCAATTCCTACGAGTTACATTGGTCACGCACGAGGTGTTAGTGCCTCTTAAGGGACCGTTTGAGGGTAGATTTAGATTTTCACACTCTAACGGCATGTTTTTAAACCTAATCTAGATATTTTCAAATTATCACCATATTCACAAACCGAGAGACCCGTAACTACGTGGTCAATTCCTACAAGTTACATTGGTCTAGTGCGAGGTGTTCATGCCTGTTACAGAGCCATTCGGGACTCGTTTGGGTTTTCACCCTTTTACCGGCTTATTTTTAAGCGTAGTCTAGATATTTTTAAATTATCGTCATATTCTCAAATCGGTAGACCCGTGACTATGAGATAAGTGCTGGCATAAACCCTGACTAGGCGGTGAGTTCCTACGTGTTACATTGATCCCGTGCGAGGTGTTTGTGCCTCTCTATGATCGTTTGAGGGTTGTTTTGGATTTTCACCCTCTAACGGCATGTTTTTAATCAATTTAGAATGTTTATTGATTTTAGAAAATTTCGACAAGTTTCATTTGTTTATTCATTGAATCCAACATGTTTTAAGATTTAAAATAAACTCATCAGCATTAGCAAATTCCAAAACCAAACCACCAGCAGATCCCTTCCACCAATTTGACTAAATAAGCTCATAAATTAGGCCATTTTACGTTTGGCTACTTTTTGCCCCTATTTCAGGCCATTTTTCTATTTAATGCTGCAACTTTTAAAGAGAATTTGAGACTTTGAGACTAACCATATTTCATTTGCATTTTGATAGCCACCCGATGAACTCTCTGCGCCATGACTTCTTAAAAGTGTCCCGCTTTGGTCCAACAATGTCACCCTTCAATTCGAAACATTAACCTTTAGACCAAAGCATATTCAACTACCCTATTAATAAATAATAACTACTATCCTGGAGTAATGCATCTTAATAAAATAAAGAGATAGAAAAGGAAAGGGAAGTGATCAACCTTGGTGTATGCACGCATTGAAATCAAACTAGTACTTGGCTAAGAAGTCGATAGAGTTTGATTGGTACATGAACTCGTAATATGGTCCACCAATCAAAAATTCTTACCGAGAAGATATAATAAAAGTGTTACCTGTCAATGGATATCATGAGCACAAGATTAAGTAGTAGCATGAATAAAATGATCACACATTTAAGAATGAGAAGAATAAAGCTTACGGGTAAGCTATGAAGGACTACTTAGAAGCTCCAGCACACCATTCCCATGAATTCATTTCATTAACCCCCATTCTAATGGCAACTTATCTATGTTATAAAATAAATGAACATAATTGCAAGTTAAATCTAGTAAACTTGTCATCAATAACTTGAATGCAAAAAATGTTAATAGCTATCAAACATCACACTGAGTACTTCCCGTGACGGGGATCACATTTGGACATTATGGACAATGGCTAGAAAGCATTGTTGGTTAGTTCTACTACTGAAAGTTGATCACGATACACCTTTTATGTAGAAATAATAGGGGCATATGAGTAGGTCGTGAAATAGATGCGAGGGAAAAGGGAACAAGTTTATTTGGAATTCATTGGCATCCAACACCAATTTGTTAAGAAGAACTACAATGTCCAACTTTATATGTTGGGCGCTCAATGTCCAGCCACCTACGAATTATATCCTAAATAGTCTCATTGTCGAGAATAACTGCAACATCAGTATATATTTAACTTAAAAACAGTAGAGAACACCAATAATAAGAAAAAGATAATTTGGGGTTGGGCTAAAGAACCGTTGAATTTATGAAAATGATCTCAAAAAATAAAACTCAAGTATAAAAAACTAAATAGAAGATATAAAATGTACATGTGGAATTGAGGGAGAAAAGGAAAATTAATTTATGCAGCATTTAAAAGTCTGAAACAAAATGGATTAAGCCATTTGAAAACTAAAATTGATTAAATCTATGAGTCGTGATTTGTTGAACTGCTATACCAAATATTGCACTATTATGTTTGATACCAAACTTAATACCAAGTTGAAATAACAGTCTAAGCCATCAAAATGTATAAGCAATGCAATGTTTGACACTACTGTTATAAACATTGATGAAGACCGGTTATAAACTTCGATACCTATTACAAACTTCATACTAAATGTATATCCAAACTTTGATACTTGTTACAAACAGTTGAAATAACAGTGCTCATATACAAATTTCGATACCTTTTAAAAAATATATAAGCAATGTTATTTCAAATGTTTTCTAACTGTATATAAACATTGTTGAATTCGAAACATGCTACAATAACATGGAAAATAGGGGCGAGAGAGAGAGAGAGAGTTACACAAGCCATTACCGCCTATAAACATCTAAGAATATATAAGATTTTCTAACAACGAAAACTCAAATAAACTCAACTTCACAGGCTCGTTATAGAAACATCAGTTGCTAAATAGGAACTCGTGCTATTCTAAAGCTTTGATAGGCAGAAAAAAGTTCAAATAGCTAGTCATGTCATATCAAAATGCATTTGCTTATCAGGATTCATAGAACTCAACCAGGACATCCTTATTTTCATTCAGAACAACCTCGTTGAAGTTAACAGATGTTAGTGCCACAAAGAAAGAGGTTTTGTTGAATCTGATGTTAGCAGATGTTAGTGCCATAAATAAAGATGTTAGTGCCATCATCGAAGCAACCACAATCCTGATTCCATGATACATAGATTAGTTTTGTTTCATTACTTTCCATGAGATAACAATGATTAAAACTAAAGCAATCAAACATTGTAGAAACATTGAGATACAAAATTGAAACAATATAGTGTCACACCCTGTAAAAGCCGACATACGAGGTGGCCAGCCACCGCCGCCGAACTATACCGGGCGTGAACTAAATAAATAGAATTCTTAGCATGAGACAGATATGAGACATATATAAATCAGTCCATAAGATAAATAATTGAATTAATCTCAAATGATCATAAACAACTAAGCGACAAAATATCCATCACATGCTAACTCCGAATAAATCCAGTCTCTAATAATGATTAAATAAAATTTGAATAAATAAACCAACTGTAAGTGCTCCAATTGAAAATCCTTAAACAACTTTGGAACTAAGTGGCCCAATAAAACTCTCAACTGAGTATCATAATGAAATACAAATGAAAATAAAGTCTAAACTTAAATTAACGCAGTAAAGTAATTCGGTTCCAGCTACACCTCCAAATGATAGTCTCCAAAAATCTTTTGCAGCCACTCCAAATACTACTACTGAAAAATGTTAGTCAATGCATGGTTCAGAGCTAAAACTCCGAGCAATAATACACACTACTCCCCTCAAATAGGATCCTTGAATCCAGATAGTAGCATTATACGCAATAAATATCACAATAGAGTATTTTAAATTAAATGAGATAATTAAACGTTATAAATATAAATCACTAACTAACGGAAGAAATCCTCATTTAAAAAGGCACACCAATATGATTTTTAATTTCCAAGTCCCACGATGTTAATTTAATTAAATTAACCAACTTTTCTTATATCCTCAATTTATTATGGCAGTCCTCCCGCCTTGGGTGATTTCTCCACCAAAATACACATCCCCTCGTCAAAAAGGCGATTGGACTGTTTAAACTGTCGGCCCTCGATGATTATATTGCCAATATATTTTAATACCCGTCTTATAATCTTAGGTATTAATTCTCAATTTTCTCAATTCACAATTTTAAATTATCCCACTCTTTTATCGATGTGAGATCCTCAAAATACCCCTTAGTCCCATACCTAAGGGTCCCCAAGTTATCAATACGTCCTACCCTACGCATAGGAGGGTTTTCTAACATAAATCTCAACCTAGTCTCATACCTAGACTAGCGTAACGAGGATAAAGCTATAAAAAACAGCCCACCCCTGACATGATAAAATCGTGATAATTTTATCCTTACTAGTCCCATTCCTAAAAGGCATTCTAAAATATAGGGAGAGCAATAATACCCAACAATCCGTCGTCATAATGATATTTAATAATACCAACAAGTCACACCAATATTCATAATAAATCAATGTTCCAAACTACGCATGATAGTCCAATCCATTAAATCTCAATTTAATTATCATAACAACAAAATACCCAATTAATTCCATTTAATTATTTTAACTTAACTATACCGCTATTTCATCATTAATACAATAAAATTTTAATTTTATTATATCTACATAAATTACGTGAGTTGTACGGATCCAAAAATCATTTATTTTAAAACTAGGGTTTTTCTACATGCAACCTATACCAATAAAACCCCAAATCCACTCATTATTCCTACGTACCCAAGGGTTATGAATATTATTCAGATTAAAAGATTTAATAAAAATAGTCCCATAATTAGTGTCAACTTTTCCTAATTAAGTCAATACTTTCTTTTAAGAAAACATGCAATTAAATGTTTACGCGAAACTTAAAACGCATAATTGTAATGGAAAAGAATAGAGTATTCATGCCTGTGAAGATCGTGTTAAAAATATGATTAAAAATTTGGATTCCTCTCGAAAAATTGGCAAAGGAGTGTTCATGAATCAATCTTGATTAAGCCCCAATTAAGCCTCCCAAAACTTGCTTATGAAGAAGGTTGATGATTATGAGTGAGAGAAAAAATATTTGGAAGTGTTCTCTGGTGAAAAACTTAAGAAAAGATAATTATGAGAAGTCCCACTACAAATTAACAAGGTTATATAGGGATTAGGAGTCCTAATCCTAAACAAACTCAAATTAAAAATAACTTGCAGCGCACGATTTCTACTGGGGTCCATCGATCGATCGATCGCCCAGGAAATCTAACAGTCTGCCTTAAAAATTATAAGGGACAAATATTTTAAAAAATCATATAAAATCCGTTTTAACTTCGATTTTAATTTCGCTTGAAGTTTTAATCTCCAAAAATTATATCCAATATATTTAACCAATAAAAATGATTAAATCCAAAAATTTAATTTTCTTGAATATTTCAATTAATTAATTAAAATAATTAATAGAAACACGGGGTGTTACATATAGGCAAACCAAAATAAATGGTAAGAATATTTAAATACAAAACTTCAAACATAAAGGAACAGAACATATAAAATACCTTGGCGGAGGTGTTTTGTGTCCATACGGAGTTCAATTTTTCATTTTCGTGGCAGAGGAAGAGCAATAGTGGGTTTATTATTAGAGGGAGAAGGGTTTTGACGAATGTTCATTCAGTGGAGCATCATACTCAGGTTAAGCTTAAAAAGCGTGGCTCTGATAATAAATACTTGGCCACTATGCTTGCTATTAAAATTCAATGCGAAATTGAATTGTTGACAATAAGCAATGATGAATTCTGCAAAGGAGTTTCGCTTGTCGAGTTTGGAGATTGGCCTGCATTACAAGATGTCGTGACTCTTGTAGGATACGAATAGGGGGAGACACAATCTCGGGGGAGAAAAAAATGATCTTGGAACCCTATCGATCCATCTCTATATATATCTTAAACTAAAAAACAATAAAACTAAAATAAAAGAGAAATCATAGAGATTAGCAGAGAAAATAAAAAGGCCTCTAAAAAATAAGGCAATGGTTTAAAACCTGTACAGAAAAAATAGTTCTTAAAACCTCAAAAATCTTGTTATGGATTGAAATCCCCCCCACCCCACCCCCCAAAAAAATGAAAAGGAAAAAAAAGAAAGAAATATAATATCAAACTACAGTTCACCACAATTGGTCTAAGACTGGCTAGTAGATTATATGTTCTTTTCAAAATCTCACAAATAGCAAAGATGTCATTAAGAACTCCATGATTAGGCCCATCAGGATATTGAATGTGAGAAATAGACAATGGTATCTTTTTCGACTTAAACAAAAACATTGAGGGGAAAAAGGAAATAATTATCAACCCTTAGCCTCTTGCGCATTATAGTGGCAGACAAACCCAACAAGGAACATATCCATAAATCTCCCCCATACATATAACACAAACTCACATATATAAACTTCCACCTACAAAATAACTAGGCCCATGTATGATATATCCATATTAACTAGACTTGACAAAAGTTCGTGACACGTCATATCGGGTGGGTATAAAAATCAACGGTCTCAATCTGATCAACAAAGCAGGTGGTTTCTTGTGTCTTGAGTCGGTAATGACGATGATGTTATTAGCACAATGAAAACCTAAAATCATCAAGGCTTTGTGATTGATCTGATCTAGGTCGGTGGTCTGCCCAAGTCGGTCGAGTACTCCCTCTCTGAAGATGATACACACCGACTTCACCATACCCACGACCAATCTCTAAAGAAGAACACTCTACGATCAACCGGTCCATTGAAGAGCCAACCGAGCTTTTAACACTGAACAAAATCAACCGACTTAATATTTGACAAATATTTTACGTTGTCATTATATCATCTCCCATATTTAGAACCTAATGATTTTCACTCAATACCCAACTCAATTGAACCATAAAAATATTTTCTACATCAACTGAACCAGGACCTACAAAATAGTGTAACTCTCACAAAATGATATATCAACTGAATATATACCAAATGAACCAGTATAATTAATTATATTATACAGAATGGAGTAACTCTAATAGAATGGTTTATCAACTGAACCAAAAGATAAAAATATCACATCAATATATAGAGGACCCAGATGCAAAAAGCATATAACAAAACTCGAACAAATAGAGTATATATATATATGTGTGTGTGTGTGTGTGTGTGTGTGTGTAAATTAGAGAAAAAAACATTAAAGTAATCACATACCTCCATGGACTAAAGCACAATCCACATCTATAAGTGGTCCAAGTGACTTCAAAATCATCATAGGGATAAATAAAATTTGGGTATTTAACAAAATTAAAATAATCACAAAAATAAGGAAAACCCTAGGATTGTACCAAGAACTAATAAAAACCCCATAAATCGATAACAAATTAATCAGCTAAACTAAGAGATCCAGAGAGAGAGAGGTGAGACAACTGAGCTTTTAACACTAATGATTTACAATCAATACCCACCTTAGATTAGTTGATACAAGGCGATGAACTATTGACCCCTCCAAACCCACTGCTATAAAAAAATTAGTCAAAACTGAATTGGTCGACCATCCTTTTTCTGAATTTTCTTGAGCGAGAGAGAGAGAGTAAAGAGAGTGGGCGACTGATGTTGAGAAATGAGGAAGAGAGTGGGAGCCTGATGTTGAGAAATGAGGGAGAGAGAGGGAGACTGAAAAAATTGAAGGGGGTAATTTTTCATTAAACTGTGCCAGAATTTGACACAGTTTTAAACTGTGCCATATTTTTAATATTAGGGTGTGCCAATTTGTTGTTTTTGGTATAGGGTATAGTTCATATGATTCATATACGATTTCAGTCGAGAGTAGAAATCGAACATTTTTAGAACAACCAGGTATGACGTTGGAAGGATTGAAGGAGGAAGGACTCAACAGGAGCCATGTGGTAATCTGGAAACAGTGACGCGATAGGAGTCACCATGATAATTTTTTGAAAAAATGAATTTGGAGAAATCGCTGGGGAGCAGTAGTTGCCCAAAAACCATCGTGAAGGACGGTGGTGCAAGGTTAAAACCCCAAGTATAGACAACAAGAGGTAAGGGTCGAATAAGATTTTATTTCTAAAGAACAATCCGCTAGGATTCGAGGAAGGTGCTGAAGGATGACTTACCAATATGTAGAGGACAAACAATTGGGGTCACATGTGGGGGAGTGTAGTGAGACTCAAGTCAGTATGAGGTGAGGGGAGGCAATAACCACATTCATAGGAGATACTCCGAATAACGAGAAATTTGGGGTGGGTGTTATTATGAATCCTCTCGCTCGAGGTTAAATAAAGAGGCAAGGAAAATTTCAGTAATCTTCCAAAAGGGTCGGACAGTGGCCAGATGGGAAGGAAAGTTGATGGAATTTGCCAATTTCGTAACCGATAAGAGGGATATGAAGAATCAAGTAGGGGTTGTAAATTGATATTAGACCCGTGGGTAAAATGTACATCCATGGATATGAGATCTGGTTAGGATGACTGGTGTCGTTGTCGTCAAGGTTGTACATTTACATTTGTATCAATGCTCTCGAGAGATCATAGTTAAGGGAGTTAGAGATGTATCAAAAGAGTAAGACTGGATTTTTATGCTCGTGAGGCATCAAGGGAAGGGATACCCAGTAGAGTAACCGGATTAATGATCGAGATTAATGAAATCTCTATCGACTGACGATGGGTTTACTTAGGGCCACGAAGGTGAGCAACCGGTCTATTGAATCAGCGGATCAAAAAGGGATATAGGAGTAGCAATCAGGGTCAAGGCTACTCGGTCCGTGGAAAGGAAAACCCCGACAGGGCAATTGGGGCCAGATAAAGGGGAAGGACATAGAGAGGTGTCTTATGTATAAAAGAGTAGAAATGCATAGATGGATCTTGACCATAGCAAGTTAGGGGACAAGAGCTAGATGCCTAGTAGGGGAATCTGTTGTGACACCCTGCCTAATTAAATACCGGGCCATCACTCATTTATTAAATTAAAATCAAGGTGAACAGTTGGTTCATTCTTAGCATCACTGTCGAAAAATACTTTTCAAATTTAAACACCCAAAATAATTAAGCTAAGTGTCAAAACCATTTTAGACTTTACTTTCCAAATTTTATTTTATATAAACCAACATTTAAAACTTTTCATAATTCACAATTTAATAGTCACACCACAACTATCCTGGAACATACAATCCAAACAATCAAACATTCAACTAATTGAATCCAAAATTTAATACTTTAAATGAAAACATCATGGCAATAATAAATCCCAAAATGCAAGTACTAGAAATAAATGGATTACAATATCCAATAAAACAACTGAATAATGGAAAGGGCGACACAAGCCCAACTGAAATAAATAATGCTAAGAGTAGAATCAAATGAATGAGGTCATCTAAGCAAGAGGCCTGCAACTCCCACCTAACTTGCAACACGTTCCTTCCAAAGGTTCCTATGCAACACGCCCCTATGGCTGGGCACCTGTAATATATACATATATATACAAGAGAGAAAGGAAAATAGAAACGGGTCAGAGCCCGATTGTGAAAATAATTTAAAATTTATTTAGCAAGTATTTAAAATGTTTACAGGCCAATGCAACAACATATTAGTGCGGCACTCCCTTGAGAAATTCTCACCTCTCTTCTAATGTGCACGCATATCGCACTAACCTTCCCAACGGTTTAACTTATCTTAGGTTACTCGTAAGATTTAAACCTGAACAATATAATTGTTTAAGAGGATAATTTCATTTAGTAACAAAGCTCTCATTTTAACTTTATTTATTAATAAAGTTTCCCAGTGTCATATTATACTTTTCAAAACAAGTATTTCCAATTTGAAGTCATTATTCATTTCTTACTTACCATAACACAGTAGGCAGTTCCAAATTTCAGAATTTCATATATATATATTAAATACTCGTATAATATATATATATATATTCTAACAGCACCCCACATAAAAATAATGGTGCGGGCATACTCTGCTATCCAATCTCCGTATCACTCGTACTAAGGGAAATACAAGTTCGGAATCACTCTCGAACTGTATTAATACATACACAAACAATATTGAGGCGAAGCATAATTTCCAAGTCCAAGAGATCAGCACATACCCTCGCGTCTCTTAGGACCGTGACTATCGATACGATAGCCTGTACCTAGGATTCCTATCTTCTTGGGTACAAGTAAATATCCCCCGTAAAGGTCACATCGAGATAAGACTGTCCCAGCGCGGTAACCTCAGGGATAACAAGTAGCGCGGGCATGATTTTCACACGTATATAGTATATGCATAAACATAGTCATATAAATATACTACTTTTTCTATATCAAATTTAGGTTCATCTCATAACCCATAATTATAACATTTATCCTTATTTCTCATTATCTAGTTATCACTTATAACGGTTCGTCTCTTACTTTTAGTTTGAGGGATTATTCCAACTTACTACGTAACACTCATGGACTCTATCCTCCCAAGTTCAGAATTCAGTAGGTACTCATCTATTTTCCGTCGTAACTATCTTACGCGTCTCTCCCTTTAATACGTTATTCCATCGTCCCTTATATGTAAACATCCCAAAAATGCAAATCTCGTCTTACATTAAAAGTCTCATAATTATTAATAAGTCCTACTCGTCTTCTTTATCTCCCAAAATATTTTAATAAGGGTGTCCAAATATTCTTACTCATTTAATTTGAATTTAACTATTTAGAAAGGGAAAATATGAGTCTGCCAGAAGGGGTCGATCAATCGATGGCAGGGGCTCGATCGATCGATGCGTCGATCGATCGACACTCCTGGTTCGATCGATCGATCAAACATGTATGGCGAATTCTGCAGTTTAAGAGTTACGGGTTCGATCATCCAACATCAACCAAATCCAGATTTTTCATACCCAAACTCCCAAAAATTCGTACTACAATCATTATAAACCCAAATTAAACATCTTATACATAAAGCATATGAATTGTCATCAATAACCATGGATTAAAAGGGGCAAAACTCATATAAACCTTAAGAACCATATAAATTTATTTAACTTCGTTCTAATCAATCTTTTTCCAGAATTTCTTCTTCTAAAATACCATAAATCCGTGTTTCAACCTCTACATATGAAGAGGGATTCCTAGATTTCCATTTATATCATTACTACATGCAATTTCCTATCTTCAACATAATTTTTCTTCCATGAAACTCATCCTAATAAACCCTAAACTAACATGAGTGATGCATTAACGAAAATAAGCAAGATAAACACTTGCTTGGAAATTTCAGAGTTCTGATTTATGGATGAATTCGGTGTGGTTGCGTTTCCCGTCGCGCGATCTACGCGTTAGTGGTGGTGGCGGGGTGCAACCGGATAAATTTTGGCCTAGAACACCTTGGTAAACTCTCTCCCTCCCTCTCCTATGGCCGTCACTTGTCTTTGGTTGTGTTAACCCTAGAAGGCAACCTTAGAAATATGATATAACCCTTGAAAATTCGTGGGTTTAACTGCCCAAAATTACAAAATGTCCAAAATGCCCTTCCGGGCCGCTAAATAAGCCTAAAAAATACCCCGAGACCCAAATTAAACCCTCGGGTACACTTTTCGGACTATCTCAACCCTTCCGGACACTTTGGCGCACTCAAAATGACCATACGGGTGACTTATAATTTATTCACTTTTATTAATCGACATTTAGTCCCGACACGACACGGGCGCGTTCCGACTTAAATTTCCATAATTGTCATTTTATTCACACGTGACAATTTTATACAATAAATCTCATATATTACTAAACTCATCCAGTAACATTCAACAAATTTCCAATTACTAACTCTCGTCACGCTAGTAAATATTTAAAACAACTTTACGGATTTAAAATTAAATTAATTTATCTCAGTTAAATTAATAAATCCCTAAATTTCAAAGCCATAAAAATAAATTTCAAAAAAATAAATTTCAAAGCCATAAAAATACGGGGTATTACATACTCCCTCCCTAATAACGGAATTTCGTCTCGAAATTCAGAAAATAAGGCTTACCTAGCAAAACACATTTTGGCTACCTTGATAGTACGCAACCTATCCACATAATAAGGCATTTAATTACTATAGCCCCCGCCTCGCATCAAGCTTGTTTCACACTCTTCATAAAAAAAAATTCTTCACATTGTGCTTCAATCCGACAACATTTCCATACGACACGTATATACACTATTAATTCCCATTATGTCCATGTCATTGGCAGGTCGCACCTGTCTACATGACAACTACTCGGATTTATCTAAACACAAAACTCCCATTCTGAGAGAAACCATACGAACATCTGACCACACTTGTTTACCGCAAAACAGTCCTGGAATTTTACCATAGTCGTCGGATCATTCTCGACCGATACAAAATTCTGGTAATCCGCTTACCTCTAAACCTACGCAGAGCCAAAATTTCAATAAGCACCTCATTCACGACAAACAAATACGAGTGTTTCCACGTTACTCTACCATTAGGTAATATCCTCCCCCAATTACCGTACTTCTCCACTTGTTAGTTATGACCGTTGTGGAAACAAAATGATCACCAAGATTCTAAAACCACTTTTATAAGGCTCCACTGCTCGTTAACCGCCGTGCGCCTGCTCCCTGGCTACGGGTGATACCTCCTACTGAGAACAAAACGTTATTTCCTTTGTTTATTGAAATCTTATATTAAAGGTGGGATTCAAAAATTCACCCTGATTCAGACAATAATACCGTGTAGGACTATGTACCAGCGTAACCCCTTCCTTTCAAAGGAAGACAGGGGCACACTAGTTAGTATAGTAACTCACTCCAGAGGAACGCCAACCACCTCCTTCTTGAGCGACTTACTCCACATGTTCGGATGAATCCTTGATCTTGCCTTGAAGATGGCAACCCATCCAAGGATTTAACCGAATTTACCGCCCTCTACCGTTACAGGTATAGTTGATAACCACAAAATTCTCCAGTTGATCCCCTTATTCCAACCGATCTCTATCTATGAGTGGTGCCTTCAGAGACTGCTCGCTATGCCCCACTCAACATCGACTTTCCTTGAAATGTTTCACATTGAGTGACCTTTAATACTCCCCTTCCTTCCTTGGTGTACATTGAAAGTTTCGACCCGTGTGATTTTCTCTATGATGTGCACTTCTGGATCCTTTATACCATACTAACATTGTCACTCTTTGTATGCACAACTCGCTCTCAACATTTGACTAATTACAAATCCGTTCTCAGTGTTCGCCATATAGTTAAATTTTTATCCTTCTCAAGGGATACCCCTTTGCAAACGGCTTCCCACAGCCTTCCAACCAGGATGTCTTCACACCCTATAAACCGTGCATACTAGCATAAGCATCACATACGCTCCATACTAAGAACCAATTCTTTGTTTTACCTGGTGCTTGCAACGTGATTACAACACTTTAATCACCCTAAAAATTAAAAAATTTAAATCTTCCTTATCATCATTCCGCCCCCTTAACTTGTGGTGACAAACTTTCAATGCTTTTTTGCCACACAACCGGCTCCACTCGCCTTAAATTAAAATTTAACTTCCCACTTAAAGATATAATTACTTGATCCCATTTCGATTGGGGTACCGAACTCATGGAATAGTGACCAAACGTCTCCCTATTTCCAACCTTACGCTAAGTTTCATGCGTGGGATGTCTCGCAAAGCGAAATACAAACAAGGAACCCTCCCGATACACTACTACCTAGCATTGTCGGTTATCGAAATCCATTAGGTTCTCCATCCATAGCATTTACCCCTTTACTCTGTCTTTTGACAGAAAAGTTAAATTTCCTCCCGTAATTATACTTAACAAAGAACATCTCACCAATTGCACTATCATTCAGAATTGGGTGTTGGAAATTGCGTTCCATGAATCTCGAATACATACAATCGGAATTCTTGAAATCCCTTTCCCTAATAATAGGGTTATAACTATTAATGCCCACATATCTAAAGGATATATAATAATGCACCCATTCTATCACCAAGTACTTAGCGTTACCCATAATACTGAGTTTAAACTTTTCGCCAACCGTAAACCCGATACATACTGAATCATAACAACCAAGTCCCTTTACACTGGTATCGAACATCTCGAGCTCAATATCCCCTCCTAAGTCTCTAGGATAGATAATATATAAGTGCGAGTCCAACTCTCTTGCAGGTTAGGCCTCGCCTAAACAGAACACATTGCACTAAAGCAATCACTCCGATAGCCTTGCAATAACTGTCTACTATTGTACTGACCATTTCTATAAAGTTGTAATCAATACCATACTATACTCGTATATCACATTACTAAAACAAGTAACCTAAATAAATTACATAATATTATTAATATACTCATTCATCCTCCGCGGATAGCACTAAGGAAAATCCTGCTACATTAGGAAAAATATTCACATGATAATACCGTCCGTAGTTATACACATTAAACCCGTCTCACATGTCAATTTAGTAATGAACATAATACAATGACTCGTTCGTGTCACATAAAACATGATTCATCCTCTGAGGATAAAACCTATAATTCTGCCTTGCCAATCGTCTTGACCGTACAAATTAACTCCGGATGTAACATGCCTGCCTAAACTAAAAAAAAAAACTACTATAATCGTTGTCTTTTACTAGGTACCATACTCTTATCCCCTCTACTCGCTTTCACAAAATACCTCGATTCTTAATTTACTTAACACTTGAATTACATTCAGAAACTCACGAACGACTGGAATTGAATCCATGAGGATCACAATCTCCTTAGAGGTATCCTCCTTTATATAAAAATATAGGCGAAGGATCCCCCTTCTGGGCGAGGCATCGCCACTCAAACATTTCTTGCCCCGGAATGGCAAGGACAATATGCTCACCAAAGCAATCTATCATGGCTCTATAAGCTGCGAGCCAATCCATACCGATAATAGAGTCGTGCTCATGCATATATAAGACTAACATGTGTGCTGGTAATACTAAGCTACCAATCTCTACCCCCACACCCCGACATATAAAGAAAATAAGCGAATCATTTCCCAGTGGTGAGTCTACACACATCACAGTGCTCTCTGCTGTGGCTAATAACCCTAAGGACTTCGCAAAAAGAGTAGCTATAAAACAGTGCGTCGCCCCAGTATTAAATAAAACTCGACCCATAGTACCTTGGATAGGAAACATACCCTCAATCGCGGGTGATGCCTGTGGAGCTTCTGCCTGGTGGACATTATCGACACGTCCATACTGTGACTGTCTCTGCTGAACTGAGGCTGTTGGAAAGGGTGGTGGAGCTGGCTTCTGTGGTTTATTACTGGCACCTTCCTACCGTGGGGCCCTATTCTTCTCTGGGCAATCCTGACGCCTATGGCCATTTCTGCCACATTGGAAGCACCTCCCTCGAAACTGCTTCACTTCACTACGTTGTTGACTAGTCTCGCTTTTTCCCTGGTCTGGCCTCGATGGGAAATTTGTGAAAAAACTATGTCAGGGTGAGGATAATCCCTCCAATTGTGACCCGGATGTACACATTTATAGCAGAGTCCCGAAATTCTTCGTTGGTCGGATTGTAGTTTTTCCCCAGTCTTTTTTGGACAAGATTAAAGTTTGTGACCGTCCATTCCACAACTGAAACACCTCTTTGTGACTTCATTCGGACCCCGACTTTATTGGACCTGACGCTTTTGGGTTTCCCCGCACAATTCCTTACCTTCGTGGCTTTTACGGGCCTGAGGAGCTTGTTGTTGCGATTTTTGTGTCTTCACACACTTGTTATTTCCAGTCATGACAGACTGACTATACTCTCTAGATCTTTTGCCCCCATGATCTATGTGTTGCATTCTTGATACTGCAAGACCGCAGTGGTAACTGCTTGTGCCACAATGCCTGCAAATTCGATAATCGGTACCCTTTTTGGAGGCACCTGAGGTGTGAGTTGTCCTTGCTCATTGACTTCCCCAATGGTCTTAGCTTGTTCGTCCTGACGGACCATCTAAAAATTAAAATTTAATCTAAATAAGTTCAATACTCACATCGACAAATTGCAGAAGCACGAATTTCCAACGCATAAAGATGAATACAACATTCCTAATGTTAGGGCTCTAAATCAAAGACGCTAGGCTGGAAACGAGATAAGCCGAACAGATCCTAAGGACACTAGAACCTGATGCTCTGATACCACCTGTGACACCCCGCCTAATTAAATACCGGGAGATCACTCCTTTATTAAATTAAAATCAAGGTGAACAGTTGGTTCATTCTTAGCATCACTGTCGAAAAATACTTTTCCAATTTAAACACCCTAAATAATTAAGCTAAGTGTCAAAACCATTTTAGACTTTACTTTCCAAATTTTATTTTATATAAACCAACATTTAAAACTTTGCATAATTCACAATTTAATAGTCACACCACAACTATCCTGGAACATACAATCCAAATAATCAAACATTCAACTAATTGAATCCAACATTTAATACTTTAAATGAAAACATCCTGGCAATAATAAATTCCAAAGTGCAAGTACCGGAAATAACTGGATTACAATATCCAATAAAACAACTGAATAATGGAAAGGGCGACACAAGCCCAACTGAAATAAATAATGCTAAGAATAGAATCAAATGAATGAGGTCATCTAAGCAAGAGGCCTGCAACTCCCACCTAAGATGCAACACGTTCCTCCAAAGGATCCTATGCAAGACGCCCCTGTGGCTGGGCACATGTAATATATACATATATATACAAGAGAGAAAGGAAAATAGAAACGGGTCAGAGCCCGATTGTGAAAATGATTTAAAATTTGTTTAGCAAGTATTTAAAATGTTTACAGGCCAATGCAACAACATATTAGTGCGGCACTCCCTTGAGAAATTCTCACCTCTCTTTTAATGTGCACGCCTATCGCACTAACCTTCCCAACGGTTTAACTTATCTTAGGTTACTCGTAAGATTTAAACCTGAACAATATAATTGTTTAAGAGGATAATTTCATTTAATAACAAAGCTCTCATTTTAACTTTATTTATTAATAAATTTTTCCAATGTCATATTATACTTTTCAAAACAAGAATTTCCAATTTGAAGTCATTATTCATTTCTTACTTACCATAACACAGTAGGCAGTTCCAAATTTTAGAATTTCATATATATATATTAAATACTCGTATAATATATATATATATATATATATATATATATATATATATATATATATTCTAACAGCACCCCACATAAAAATTATGGTGCGGGCATACTCTGCTATCCAATCCCCGTATCACTCGTACTAAGGGAAATACAAGTTCGGAATCACTATCGAACTGTATTAATACATACACAAACAATATTGAGGTGAAACATAGTTTCCAAGAGGTCGGTACTTACCCTCGTGTCTCTTAGGACCGTGACTATCGATACGATAGCCTGTACCTAGGATTCCTATCTTCTTGGGTACAAGTCAATATCCCCCGTAAAGGTCACATCGAGATAAGACTGTCCCAGCGCGGTAACCTCAGGAATAGCAAATAGCGCGGGCATGATTTTCACACGTATATAGTATATGCATAAACACAGTCATATAAATATACTACTTTTTCTATATCAAATTTAGGTTCATCTCATAACCCATAATTATAACATTTATCCTTATTTCTCATTATCTAGTTATCACTTATAACAGTTCGTCTCTTACTTTTAGTTTGAGGGATTATTCCAACTTACTACGTAACGCTCATGGACTCTATCCTCCCAAGTGTAGAATTCAGTGGGTACTCATCTATTTTCCATCGCAACTATCTTACGCGTCTCTCCCTTTAATACGTTATTTTATCGTCCCTTATATGTAAACATCCAAAAAATACAAATCTCGTCTTACATTAAAGGTCTCATAATTATTAATAAGTCCTACCGGTTTTCTTTATCTCCCAAAATATTTTAATAAGGATGTCCAAATATTCTTACTCATTTAATTTGAATTTAACTATTTAAAAAGGGAAAATATGAGTCTACCTGAAGGGGTCGATCGATCGATGGCAAGGGCTCGATCGATCTACGCGTCGATCGATCGACACTCCTGGTTCGATCGATCGATCAAATAGGTATGGAGAATTCTACAGTTTAAGAGTTACGGGTTCTATCATCCAACATTAACCAAATCAAAAATTTTCATACCCAAACTCCTAAAAATTCATACTACAATCATTATAAACCCAAATTAAACATCTTCTACGTAAAGCATGTGAATTTTCATCAATAACCATGGATTAAAAGGGGCAAAACTCATATAAACCTTATGAACCCTAGAACTTTATTTAACTTTGTTCTAATCAATATTTTTCCAGAATTTCTTCTTCTAAAATACCATAAATCTGTGGTTCAACCTCTACATATAAAAGGGGATTCCCAGATTTCCATTTATATCTTTACTACATGCAATTTCCTATCTCCAACATAATTTTTCTTCCATGAAACTCATCCTAATCAACCCTAAACTAACATGAGTGATGCATTAACGAAAATAAGAAAGATAAACACTTACCTGGAAATTTTAGAGTTTCTGATTTTTAGATGAATTCGGTGTGGTTGCATTCCCCGTCGCGCAATCTACGCGATGGTGGTGGTGGCGGCGTTGCAACCGGATAAATTTTCGGCCTAGAACACCTTGGTAAACTCTCTCCTTCCCTCTCCTATGGACGTCACTTGTCTTTGGTTGTGTTAACCCTAGAAGGCAACCTTAGACATCTGATATAAACCTTGAAAATTCGTGGGTTTAACTGCCCAAAATTACAAAATGTCCAAAATGCCCTCCCGGGGCGCTAAATAAGCCTAAAAAATGCCCCGAGACCCAAATTAAACCCTCGGGTACACTTTTCGGACTATCTCAACCCTTCCGGACACTTTGGCGCACTCAAAACGACCATACGAGCGACTTATAATTTATTCACTTTTATTAATCAACATTTAGTCCCGACATGACACGGTCGCGTTCCGACTTAAATTTTCATAATTGCCATTTTATTCACACATGAAAATTTTATACAATAAATCTCATATATTACTATACTCATCCAGTAACATTCAACAAATTTCCTTTTACTAACTCTCGTCATGCTAGTAAATATTTAAAACAACTTTACGGATTTAAAATTAAATTAATTTATCTCAGTTAAATTAATAAATCCCTAAATTTCAAAGCCATAAAATAAATTTCAAAAAAATAAATTTTAAAGCCATAAAAATACGGGGTATTACATCTGTTTAAGAACTTTTTGGTTTGGTTAGGACGCGAATGTTATGTCTAATAACTGTTGAGCCGGAAGTGTTATGAGTAACTGAAACTACAAGTTTTATTCCGAGATGGTTGGGGTATGTTTTATGTAATGCAAGCGGTCAAAGTAATGTATTAGTACTAGATTCGCGTGAGAAATGGATTTAGTGGAAGTATCATTAATATCACTAATATGTGTATTTTTATCATCGAGTAGCGGGGTACTCTTCGGTTCCACTAGAAAGGAATGAGTGGGTATATTGAGACGATGTGTTTCTTGAGTATTATCTCCTTTGAGAGGTGATAATTGAGGTATGGTTTTATCTTGGGTATGGATGGGTTTGTAATGGCGGGAGATCATAGCAAGGCTATCGTGTTCATTGTTTCAGTACCAGATGTATATTTTCTTGAGATGTCTCACATGGAAGACGGTTGAGCCACGACAATATCTTGTGAAGTAGACTTCAGAGGGTAAAATTATCTAGTTATATTGGATCTCGATTCGTAAGGACTCTTACTAGTGAGATTCAAGGAATGATGGGTTGTCATGGAGCAGAGATATTTAACTCGTCATTAATATTTAGTGTTGAGGGCTTAGTGATCGTACGAGCGCAGTCGTATGTCACTCCTTTAGAGACGTAGGAGTCCATGATAGACTTATGAGTATAGGGTCAAGGCTTGAGAGTCCCGGGGGGTATGCTTTGGTTTCTATGGAAATCAAGAACCAACGATGCTGGGAAATAGTGCATTGGGAAAAGCTCTTTTGGACCTTGCTGGGGGGTGTTATACGCAAAGGCCTTAATAAAATGTCGAAAGTGTGAAGACGTCTTTGGATTCTAGTTCACCATATCTAATGATAATTAGTGAACGTGTGGAGAAAATACGTTGAGCAGAGATCCACTAAGAGATAGGGCTAGTGGAGTAGGAAATGTTGCGAAAGAATCACTGTGAAGCTTTGCTCCACAAGTTGATAGGTGAGGTAATATCGAGAAGAATTTAATAGTGATGAGTAAGTCATCAAAAATATTTGAAGGTTATAGCCACGCCGAGAACGTGGGGGCTGAAATTGATACATATGGTTACGTAAGTGATGATGGGAGGTTTGTGCAATTATGCACAGAGCCTCTGCTGTGCAGATACGTAGCAGATTCAGGGAGAAGAAGAAAAGGCAATGATTTTGGGTATATTTTGAATGAATGAGAGTACATTGTCCCCGAATTATGGAATGATTAAGCATGGGTGTGTTTGGAAGTGACAGTGAGTGTGTCATAACCTATGATTTGCTATCACTAAGATTCGTGAGTGAGACGGATATTAGTGGATGTGTTGGCCGTAATTGCCATAATATATATATATATATATATATATATATATATGTAAGTACCGTGGGATATTGGGGTTTTTTGGTGTTAACCACATGAGAGTGGGGGGTTACACTAAGAGGATGGTTGCATTATACGAGAGATTTATACTTTCGAGGAGTATAGGAGTAGTGTGGATGTTTTTTCAAGATTCAACTATGTAGCTATAGTTTGGGGCTATAGTGGATAGCTATAGTAAGACTGGGTGTTCGCGGTACCAGGGTATGAATTATCGTTGCTAGGTTTCACCTGCGATAGGGTCTAGCGTATATATATATATATATATATGGTACTGTATTTTAAAATATGTTGAATGTTAACGTACTAATATTGTTAAATTGAAATCCCGGGGAGTAGAGACATTTATGATGTGATTCAGAGTGGTTGGACTTATTGTCGAGCGGGGAGATATAACTCGGGTTTTATTTTCGTGCGAGGAAACTAGTGATAGTAAGGGCACGGTAGTATGTGTTGTTTTTTTGTTACATAAGAGTGCATATGTATACTTTCATGCCGAGAGGAGGGTATCTGGAATGTTATAACTGTGGGATTAAAGTTATATTACGGATTAAAGGTTAGTAAATGTCGTGTTTCATTTAGTGCAGTTAAGCATGGGTATATGGTGTATGGGCACTCTGGTTAATTACATTTGCTCGATAACTTTGTGTAGTAATGTTAAGGGTAAGTGATTGCGAGCTAGTTGAGACTGGGAGTACTAGGCTCATCCGAATTTCGTTATAAGGGGGGAAGTATGTAACACCCCGTAAATTCAAGGACCATTATTAAATAATATTTTGGGGGGAAAAGAATTTTTTTATTTGGAGAATTATATTCATGATTTGAGAAAATTTTAAATTGAGGATTTATTAATTTGGAGAATTTAGGATTAATTATTTTGGATTATTTTATGTCGTATTTTGAGGTCTTAAATTTTGAAAATGTTATAAATTAATCTGGATGTCGATTTTGAGAGCATGGTTGAGTCCGGTAGGGTCGGAAGAGTCCAAAATGAGTGGCCATATGTATATATTGGGTTTCTAGAGTTAATTAGACATAATTGAGGTCCAAATTAAGAGTTTGAACACTTTTTATAAACCCCGTAGGTCCAAAAATGGGATTTGGTAACTTAAAGTCATTTTAGAAGACTAAAATTGGGGAGAGCTTGAGAGGACAAGCCTTATAAGAGAATTTGAGAATTTTGGAAGATTGCTTCAAGAACAAGAGGAGATCCTTCATTCCAATCCACCATCTTCATCAAATGACTACAAATCTAAGGCAAGTGGTTTAACTTGCATTTGTTAAATTGCATTTTTCCTATTCATATTAAAGAATGTGTGAATTAATTAATATGTTAGGGTTTGTTCTGCATCTTAATTTGGAGATTTAATATTTGGGATTGATAAATCTAAAGAGATGATAAAATCATGTGATTTTGATGCCCCAATCTGTGTAAATGATGTAGTTAAATTGAGATAATCAAATGGGTAAATTTAGAACAAGTCTTGGAGGGATTTGTTGGTAAAATCTGGGCAGAATGTGAGGTTTTAAAGCTTTAACGACGATTATGTCCGCAATGCCCTGTAGAAAATCGCGTTTTCTACATTTTGTTCTCCGATGAGTTTTCTCCAAAAACGGCTTCAAAATGCCCCAAAATGGCATTTTAAAAATCTAGACAGATTCGTGGGGCAAATTTTAATTTAGGGTTTGAATTTGTGAAAAAATCATCCTTGGATTTAGTATAGGATAAATCCAATTTGAGAATTAAGGTTCATGATTGAGTGATTTGAAACCTTGTTAATTAAATGGGTAGTCTTAATTGAATGAAATTGAACAATGGGTTAGAAATATTGAATTTAAGGCCGAGAGAGAGAGTCCGGGTATAATTGGTAGGATGACACCAAAATAATGAAAATTAATTAGTGTATAATTAATTGAAATGAAGTCGGACCATAGACTTGCATGTTTTAGGCTTGTGTATGGTCATAGTACACCGGTAGCCTAGATTTCAACATATATACACGGTGATGTGTAGTATATATATATATGATTTATAAATATTTGTGTGAATAATATTTATAGTAAAGCATGTCAATATTATTGCTATCTTAGTGTGACACCCCGCTCAATGAAATACCGAGTGGTCAATCCTATATCGAATTAAACATGAATCTCAAACGGATCGTCCGTAGCAGCACTGTCGAAATTTTATAAAAATTACTAACCACCTAGTATTCATAAGCTGATGCCAAATTTTAAATCTTTATTAATCCAGATAAAAATAAATTACAGGAAATAAATTAACACCATCCATGCTAATATAATCAATCATCACATATAATGAAAATGTATTGCCGAATTAAGCATCGGCTAAAATCCAACATCAATGTAAAGACAGATAATAATAAATCTCATAGAATTTGAAATGAAACACTAAATAAAAATTGGGAGTAACATGCTCGAAGTATCTGATAGGAAATCCCTATACTAAGAATGAAAGAGATAAAAGCGCCTATCCAAATCCTGCAACATCCACATATGCTGCATAGCGAATCCCTGGACTGAATCAAGTCTGGCGTCTCTGTGGCTGGACACCTAAATGGTTTTGAAAATATTTTATAGCAAAGGTTAGAACCCAAAAGATTTTGAAAACATTTAGCAAATGATTAACTTGCAGTAATATAAAATGCTAGAATGCGCTTCATATTTAAGTTAGTGTCGCAATACCTTGAGGACATCCTCACCCCTCCTCTAATGTGCACAGCTAACGCCTTATTTATATCTCCCCTAGTCATCTTCCCTATAACTAGATAATAGATATAACCCTTTCAACCAACCTACTCTAACCGAGAATGCTTAAATATATGATTTATAAGTTATTACCAACACTAACTTAATTAATCATTTCCCTTTTTAAATTCATATAACTTTCACAGTCGTTATACACATAACACAATTCACGTCATGTATTAAATTACCCGTATATAATTATTTATCCCATTATATATGTATAAACATATTACAATATTCGCACATATGTTAAAAATATAAATAATAGCCATCCTCCCGAGTAATAACTCACCGGATGTGTTCTCCAAAGTGTTATCCCACTAGATGTACTCGCATAACCTAGTTATCCCAAGTTAGAATCGCTCACAAACTTGGCCAAAATATAAACATAATGGAGTCGGTCATATTCCTTCCCTGAAAGTGAGATAAGCCCCTCACCCATATAACGGACGATATGACCTGGGATATACTCGCCCTACTCCTCAAGCTAGGGGATCTACCCACTTCGCGCATGTGACACCCCGCCTAATAAAATACCTGGTGATCAGTCCTATACAAAATTAAAACAGGAATCTCATTTGGTTCGTTCTTAGCATCGCTGTCGAAAACCTTTTTAAAACTTACTAACCACCTAATATTCCAAAAATCTTGTGCCAAATTTTAACTTTTTAATTAAACAAACAATAACGTGCGGAAAGATAATATAAGTCATACACAACGACTGAATTAAATCAACTGAATAATTAATTAAATAATTTGCCGAATAAACAATCGGCCACCAAAGTAAATAGTCCAATACAAACATCCAACACCTGAATAAATAAATTCGAAAACTATACTGAAAAGTCTAGGCGACAAGGCCTCCTTAATTGCGTATTTCATCCCTCGAACCTACGCATTTTAGCCCCTTCGGGTATCTTATTCCCTATATTTATGCTTGTTAACCAGACAACCTAGGATTTCTACGTTAACATGTTTTGCAGGGGTTAATTGAGTTTTTATAGGTATTTGGATGCTAAGTGTGAAGTTCAGATGCTTTTCACTCGATTTTCGTAACAATCGCACGTTCAAGGGAATTTTAGTCTTTTCACATCTTGGGCACCTGGCCCAACATCTTCACGGAAGTTGTATCCCTACTCGCAAGCTTCGTGTGTACGTGAACGGTACGCGATTCCGATTCAGAACGAAGAAGTTACGGCGATTTCAGGGGACGAGATAAGAAAACATCCCAAAACAGCATGCAGCTTGGCTGAGACCTGCTTGATCGATCGATCGATCAAAAGGATCGATCGATCAATCCTTCGAGATAGTGGGAAGATTTATTCACCATCGATCGATCGACAGTTTGGGTCGATCGATCGATCCCCTGTTTTCTGCAGATATTTTGCCTTATATTTTCTTTTTCCTTTTCTTTCCTTTACTTAGTCCAACTTACTATATAAATCATTTTTGTTGTAATAATCAGATATAAAGATTTAGAATACATTTTAGAGAGTTGTAGGTTAGGGTTTGGGGGATTTGAGAGTTCTTCTTCTTCCTCTCTTGGTTTGACACCCTTTTGGGTTTGTATTTGATACTTTCATCTTCCCTTTCCATTAATATATTGTGTATTTCATTTATTCTTGCTTTGAAGTTAAATTTACATGCTTTCTAAATTAGGTTTACATGCTTTGATTTATTGCTTTCTAGTGTAGATTTACCTCGTTTCATTTATCGCATTTTTAATATGCTTTTTAGCTAATTTTAATTAGGTTGTGTTTAAATGGAACGCACTCGAGTTGACGCGTTGCTTTGCTTTAGTGATGGCGTTTGTGGGTCTATTTCGGGTGCATTGTCCTAGTTATTGCGCTTAGGAGATTTGGCGGGGCATACCATGTATGTCCCATTCTTACGACCTTGCGTGCGCAATTTTCGGGATATTTGTTGACGCCAAAATATTATTAGGCTTTTATGTGGATTTAGGGGCGTGACAACCCTTGATTCAATTAACTGTCAAAACGAGACACAATCGTAATAACTCGTCGATCTATGTATCCATTTTATACAAATTAACTCGGGTGAGGGATATTTAATGCAACCTATAGTTTTACTCTCTTGGTTAATCTAGTTTCAATACCCTCGCCTAGATTAATCTTTCCCTTTTATGAATTTTTTTTCCTTTTTAGTTTGTAATTCACCTTTTACACTTTTATTTAGGAGTATTAAATCATATAAATTCTAGCATCTCATCCCTGTGGATTTTCGATACCCGACTTACCGATGTGCTTGCCTCGCAAGTGTAGTCGTAATTTAGGTTTGTTTGTATTGAGTAGGCGAAACGAAAACAACGACTGTGCACTTACATGCGCGCACTTTTCGCACTCGATCAAAACGGCTCAGTTGACGGGGACTTGTATTTTTTAGACTTTATTTGATTTAGTATTTCGTAGTATTTTCTTTCTATTTGTATTATTTGCTAATATTTTGCAGGACTTCCTCATTCGAGCACTTAGAAACGCTCGAATTATTCGCGAGCGCACTTACTTTGTGGAATTCGCCATTTCGAGCCATTTTTGGGTTAATCATGTCTTATTCCAATTCTTTCGGTAATCATTATCATAAATCTTAAAATTCTCGCAAGCCTATGACTTTTGGTGAATACTTAGAATCCCAAAGAACTTCAAATTCAAATATGATTTTGGGAGAGTATAACGAAAGTCAAAACTTGGGTTATTGGAATTTTGATGATGATGATAATGACTTTGGGCCTTTACCTCCTTATAATAGGAATTTTGAAACGAATTGCTATAGTTTTCAAAATTCCTATAATAATGATTTTTCATTTAAGTCCGATGGTAATTTTCAAAGTTCCCATTTTCATGGATCCGCACCTCGACCTATGACATTCGATGAGGGCTTGCGTATGTATGAGAATGAGAAAATTGAAAATCGTTATCGGGAAGAAAATCATTTGTGGGAACATGAGTTGGATTTATCATTTGAGTCCGACGACGATTTTGCTTCCGAGACTTTAGAAGTCGAAGAATGTTTTGAACCAAATGAGGACTTTGTGCCTACTTTGGAATAAACCATTCTAGACTTTGCCCATTGCATAATAGATATTGAAAGTGAGGATGAAAATGACGTAATATCTATTTGTAATTAAATGATTTCTTCTTTGGCCCCCAAAGAAAAACATTTCATTGAAAATGATATTATTTACTTCGAAACTCAATCTTCATGCGATGATGATTCATCTCATGAGTTTGAATTTCTTTCATCCCCATTTTCATTCTCTATTATCACACCGTCACAAGTACCCGATGATTCCGTTTCAAACTTTAATGTTTTAAACCTTTTCGCCGATGAGGAGTACTTGCTCGAGTCACCCTCCACAATCGCATCTTTGCCTTTATGTGCGCCGACTCCCATTCCAATTTCAAAATCATTGGGAGGATATTCGTCTTTTCTTAGTCCCCACATGTTTTTGTCACCCGTTCAATCCAAATCCCCCATCGTCCCTCCAAAACTTTTAATTGGCGATGGTTCATTTATTTTGCCTTACACATGCCTTTCGTTGTTAAAATGGAATTCATATTTTTTAGAAAGCATGCTTGTATGTGAGGGTACACCGGTTATCCTCCAAAGTCAAATCGTTTTCACAGTGGACCCTCAGCTATTTAGACTTCTAGTGTACAGTTAGTGTAAAGCCTAAATAGTAGGTTGTATATAGTTAGCTTTTTATTCTTTCTTTTTTTATTTTTTCTTTCCTTTTTATTTTAATCTAGTGTAATTAGTTAACTCTTTGTTATTTATTTTTGCTATGCTCGGTACTAACTTGTTTTGTAGATTCTTTAGACTTGTTCTTATGGGGATCGCTCCAATTTTGGGTAATGTTGCCCTTTTCCTCTCTTTGACTTGGTTCTTAATTCCCATTGAGGACAATGTCAAGTTTTAAGTTAGGGGGTGAGGGATATTCTATCCATTTCTTTATTTAGTCCATGTTTTTGCTCACATATTAATTACTTAGTATGCTTTTCTTAGAAAAATTCAAAAATTTCAAAAAGATTTTCTTTCTTTTTTCTCCTTTTTTAGGCATTTTGCCTTTGTTTCCGATAATAAATTTTAATAATTGCCCGATCCAATAGACAACCCAATGATGCATGTTCTCGATTTTGGAAGTTATTAGACTTTAGTCCTCACTTATTGATATTATGAATAACTTCATGAGTTAAACCTTAATCCCATGAGCGCATGCACTTTTATTGTTCTATTGATTTGATTTAAGATTTTTATAACTCGGTAATCTTTTGTTGCATTGTATATACTTACAACGACTAAGCTTAGTACCTTTCATCATTTATGAGTGTATACGCTATTATTTTCTCTTTGAAAACGTTGAATTCATTGGTAATCTCTCTATTATTTCATTTGATCGTTCATTAATTGAGTTCATACTTGAAATGTGTTACTTGATCATGATTTTCATATATTGTTTTGACTAGATAATTGTGTAAAATTTTTGAAACGATCATAGACCATCTTTGTTATATCACCCATATTGACCTTGACCTCACCTTATATATTTCCTCTCATCAACCCCTTTGAGCCTAAATATTAGCCTTTAATTTCATAACCCCAATCCCATAACCAACTCTAAATTGGAGTTCTAAACCATACATACACCTTCCATACCTTTGTTTGGAATGTTACTTGGGATTGAATGATGTTGTTATGATGTCGGTTGGAATTTAGGCATATGAGAGTTTGATAAGAAAAGAAAGATGTGAAAAAAGTGATGAAAAAGAGAAAGCAAAAAGCAAAAGAAAACATGAGAAAAAGAAGAAAAGAAAAGAAAGAGAAAGTTGTAAATGTTGTATATAGTTCAATAAGCTTTAATTACTCTCCCCGATGATATATTTAATGCCGTTTTGGAACTTCTTTTCCAATTTTGATATTGCCTGCATTTTTCCATTATCCCGAGTTTTCATCTCCGAACACTTTGAATCCGTACATACATATCCTTCGTTTCGTGCCCTAGCCTAGCCTATATTACAACCCTATTAAAGTCCTATGTGATCTTAGGTTGATGTTATTCAAAAGTTTAAACAGTTTTGATAATCTGTGAAAATGCATTTCGCCTCCTTTAATGCGCGGTATCCTTTCATTGAGATTATAATTTTTTAGTTTATATATAGCGTTCTTCATTTGTGACATGTGTGCGGCCTAGTTTCCATTTACATTTACTCTTTATGCCCATATGTTCCGTGTGTTAGCTCCCTGTTTCGAGTGAATTCACTTGATGAGTGTAATGCCCGTGAGGATTGAATGTATCCTTGCTTTATTATTTATCCAGTTTATATAAGTTTTTTTTGCCAAATCACACATTGCATGTGCTCGCTCCCCTCCCATATTTTAAGGTTTCAATTCTGTGAGGTGCATTCTATAATGTTAATGATTTGGACTTTTGTTTGAATTCGTTCAATGTGCTACTAATGTGTATGAAATATTTTTCTCCATTATTGGGCTTGTCGCATGTTGGGTTGGGCATATTTTGAGGACACCATGTGATGTTTGTGGGTATCATCCCTGAAAACCCTCACGAGATGACACTCGTCCACTAGGGTGACATAAGGTTTTAACGGCTTATTGCATACGCTAAATGCAATCGAATCGCCCGCGAAAGTGAACATATGCTTTTATACCATACTTTTATTCTATCTCCTGCTTTTGGTTTGTTTGTAGTTCTTATTGCATCCTATTTCATTGCTAGGGACTAGCAATGTGTAAGTTATGGGGTGTGATACGACGCAAATATTGCGTATTTCATCCCTCGAACCTACGCATTTTATCCCCCTCGGGTATCTTATTCCCTACATTTCTGATCGTTAACCAGAAAACCTCAAATTTCTACGTTAACATGTTTTGCAGGGGTTAATTGAGCTTTTATAGGTATTTGGATGCTAAGTGTGAAGTTCGAACGCATTCCGCTCGATTTTCGTACAAGATCGCACGTTCAAGGGCATTTCAGTCTTTTCACAGCTTGGGCACCTAGCCCAACATCTTCACGGAAGTTGTATCCCTCCTTGCAAGATTTGCGTGGCCGCGAACGGTATGCGATTCCGATTCAGAACGAAGAAGTTACGACGATTTCAGCGGACGAGAAAGGCAAACGTCCCAAAACAGCATGCAGCTTGGCTGAGACCTGCTTGATCGATCGATAGATCAAAAGGATCGATCGATCGATCCTTCGAGACAGTGGGCTGATTTATTCACCATCGATCTATCGACGGTTTGGATCGATCGATCGATCCCCTGTTTTAGCAGATATTTTGCCTTATATTTTCTTTTTCCTTTTCTTTTCTTTACTTATTCCAACTTACTATATAAAGCATTTTTGTTGTAATAATCAGTTATGAAGCTTTAGAATAGATTTTAGAGAGTTGTAGGTTAGGGTTTGGGGGATTTGAGAGTTCTTCTTCTTCCTCTCTTGGTTTGACACCCTTTTGGGTTTGTATTTGGTACTTTCATTTTCCCTCTCCATCAATATATTGTATATTTCATTTATTCTTACTTTATAGTTAAATTTACATGCTTTATAAGTTAGGTTTACATGCTTTGATTTATTTCTTTCTATTGTAGATTTACCGCGTTTCATTTATCGCGTTTTTAATATGCTTTCTAGCTAATTTAAATTAGGTTGGGTTTGAATGGAACTCACTCGAGTTGACGCATTGCTTTGCTTTGGTGATGGCGTTTACGGGTCTATTTCGGGTGCGTTGTCCTAGTTATTGCGCCTAAGATATTTGACGGGCATATCATGTATGTCCCGATCTTACGACCTTTCGTGCGCAATTTTCGGGATATTTGTTGACGCCAAAATTTTATTAGGCTTTTATGCAGATTTAGGGGCGTGAAAACCCTTGATTCAATTAACTGTCGAAACAAGATGCAGTCATAATAACTCGTCGACCTATGTATCCATTTTATACAAATTAACTCGGGTGAGGGATATTCGACGCAACCTATAGTTTTACTCTCTTTGTTAATCTAGTTTCAATACCCCCGCCTAGATTAATCTTTACCTTTTACGCATCTTTTTCCTTTTTAGTTTGTAATTCACCTTTTACACTTTTATTTAAGAGTATTAAATCATATAAATTCTAGCATCTCGTCCCTGTGGATTTTTGATACCCGACTTACCGATGTGCTTGCTTCGCAAGTATAGTCTTAATTTAGGTTTGTTTGTATTGAGTAGGCGAAACGAAAACAATGACTGTGCACTTACACGCATGCACCTTTTGCACTCGATCACTCTCCAACCTGGCCTAAAATTTAAACGTAGTGGAGGCGGTCATATTCCTTCCCTAAAAGTGAGATAAGCTCCTCACCCATATATCAGACGCTATGACCTGGGAATATACTCACCCTTCTCCTCAAGCTAGGGGATTCATCCACAACACGCAACCTCCCTTGATAGCACTAGAGTATATAATTTAAATAAATATCTAGTCCCTTATATTTAATAGCGCGCGCGCGCGCGCACACACACACACACACACACACACACACACATATATATATATATATATATATATATATATATATATATATATATATATATATATATATATATACTATCACCACACCGTATATATATAATATAAATCCTGGCTTTACTGTGTACTAAAACCCGTAACACTAGCCTGTATATTCCCGAGTCTATGGTTTGACTCAACTTAATTAATTTACACATTAATTAATCTATTACCTTCCCAAGACTACGACCCGACTCTAATTTATTTAATCCACACATCAGGTAATATAATATTTTTTCCGAGTATATGGTTTGACTCTAATTTAATTAATTTACACATTAATTAATTTATTACCTCGGTGACACCCACCAAATATACCCAGACTCGCTCACTCGATCCGTATCTCACTATTTTGGAATCCAATTTCTCAAAGTTATCCATAAAGTGCCCCACATAAATCCTCCTAAATCCCAATTACTTTTCTCCATAATTGCTAGGAATTGGTGCCTCCTATTTATTTATCACTAATTAAAGTATAGGAATTAAATTAAATATAAATTTTCCTTTATATATAAAACTTGGGGAACTGTAAAAAATCTGGGACCATCGATCGATCGATCCTTTCCATCGATCGATCGATCGATCGAGCAGGTATTCTTCTTCTCCGATTCTGTTTCAGCCATTAACGAAATTTAAGCTTTCTTATCTCAAATTCCAGTCCTAATACATCATATTCATCATCTTTTTACCTATATTATGATCTCTAATCATCGTTTAAACCTTTTAGCATAATTGATTTTCACAAATCTTCACCCACTCAGGAACACAAGTTCCTATGGTAAAATCTCAATTGTCATTCACAAATCTGATTCCACAATCCCAATAAACTCATCTCTAACACTGGTGTTCTATTTTGGTTCTAATGTCAATCAATACTGAATACTTCTATAACATCAATTGGACTGTCACATTACTCAACCGATTAAATTTCATAAAAACTCATATCATGTAATAGCCCACCCAAAAACGAATTTAGGTTTTATACCTCCCATAATATGAATTGATTATCATCCAGAATAATTACAACAGTTAACCACTTTCCTGGAATCGTTCGTAGAGTCTGATCCGTTGGTATAGAGGATGGTTGATGATGAACACTCACTTTTGTCCCTTAATTTTACTCCAAAGGATCCCCAATTGGCTCTTGATTTGCTTCCCCAAATGCCCTCTCAAGACCTAGGTTTAGAGTTGTGTTAACTACCATTCAACACTCCCTCAATTAGATTAAAAACCCTTAATCCCTTTTTTGGCCACATGGACCTAATTAAAATGGCCCAAATCACCCCGTGTGGGCCCGACTATGCCTAAAAATGCCTCGAGACCCGATTACTATCCTGGGGTATTTTTTTCTGACTATCTCGACCCATCCGAACTCAACCGCGCACTCAAAATTGTCATCCGAAATACTTCATAACATTCTCCAATTTTGACCTCAAAATGCGATACGAAATTTCGAACAATTAAACTTAAAGTCACCAAATATAAATAATTCTTCCCACTAAAATAAATTCTCCAAATCATAAATTTAAATTTCTCCAATTTAAATATTTTTTTCTCCCAAAGATAATTAAATCCTCAAAATTACGGGGTGTTACAGCGTAACCTCCCTTGATAGCACTAGAGTATATTTAATGATATCTAATCACTGATATTTATAAGCACACACCATATATATACTATCACAGATCGTATATATAATTATTAAAAATCCCAGATTTACCGTATGGTAAGTACGGAACACTAGCCTGTATATAAACCTTGAGTTTATGGTCCAACTCTAATTATTAATTACTCGGCACATTAATTAATTCAATTATTTTTGGTGTCGTCCGACCAATATACTCAGACTCGCTCTCGTGGCCCGAAATTAAATATCTCCCGAGTCTAATCCCCGACTCCAAATTAATTAGTTTTCTTCCATAATCAATTTAAGTGAGTAGTGTCGCCCTACTACTACACCCGGACCTATTCATCCAGTCCATTATTTTATGGTAAGAATTTATTTTTCAATTTTCATTCGTAATGCGTCTTACTTAATTTTCCCACCACTCCCAATTATATTCACTTATAACTGTTAAGAATTAAGCCCCATAATTGATTTTTCTCTTTTAATTATGCTAGGTGGGAATTGCAACTAAGAATTTTACCCATATCAATCCTAGGGCCAAACTGCCGAAAAACTTGAAGGGTCGATCGATCGATCCCCAATCGTCGATCGATCGATCGAACAGGTGGTCATCTTCTCCGACTCTTTGTTTCCACCATTAACGAACTTCTCTACTTTCTAACCTTTCTCCTGGAGTAACCAAACCACAATCAACACCATAACTACATAGAAACATGATCAGGGCCTCTATAGAGCTTCAAACTCAGATTAAATCTCACGAATTTTTTACTTTTTCAATTTGGGAAAATTTTCGAGTTTTTCGCTTGTTAAGTCTAAATTCATACAATTATCCCAAATTCGTCCATAATTACTACTGGGTTTTCACATTCAAATCAGATATTCATCTCAGAACCACGAAACAAAAATAATCCTTTCTTTGAATCGCATTCAAGAGATCTATTAACAAAAAATCCCATTTTTGTACCCATTTATACCAAAAACGGATTTTGGTTTACACATCACAAAAATATTAATTGAATTTCATAATTTAACATCACAACAAGTTAACCACTTGCCTTTTGGGTTCGTAGAGTCTGATCTGTTGGTGTAGAGGCAAGTTTGATGATGAGCACACCCAATTTCGTTCCTAGCCTTGTCTCCAAAAAGGATCCCCAATGGCTCTAACTGCTTCCTATGGATTTCTCTCAAAGACTTAAGTTTTAGATTTGTGTTTCTGTCGTTATTTTACTCTCAAATTTAGGTATTAAACACAGATCTCATTTTTAGTCTAATGGGCCAAGCCCGAGTGGCCTAAATACCCCTGTGTGGGTCCGACTATGTCTAAAAATGCCTCGAGACCCATTTACTACCCCGGGTACTCTTTTCCGACTATCTCGATCCATATGGACTTAACCGTGCACTCCGAAATTGTATCCGAATGAATTTTCAATTTTTTTTTATCTCACACCTAACTTAGTCTATATCCGACTCCTGGCCGAGATAAGTAAGTCACACGTCACTAATACACTTTATAACGAAATAATTAATTACTATACACTTAGTAATTTAATTCCCATAAATATTAACCATTTATTCTCCCGATTAATATTTATATAAAAATTCCATAATTAATTCAATTAAATTACGACACACAAGTAATTTAAATTTTACCCGAATTAATTAATTTTTAAATGCATAAAAATACGGCGTGTTACACTTAGGAGGTTGCGCGATGTGGATGAGTCCCCTGGCTAGAGAATGAAGGGTGAGTATAATCTCCAGGTCATAGCGTCTATTTATAGTGGTGTGCAGATATGGTAAGGAACGGGCACTTACGGGGGAAACTATGACCGCCTCCTACGCGTTGGGTGATAAAATTTATATCCAACATGCGTGTGAATGTTGAGATATAGTTATACGTATATATAGTGCAAAATTATATACGGATATATATACATTGTGTAAATGTATAATTAATATACCTTGTGAAATGGTTATATGGTATCAAATGAGAATTGATTTAAATAAGTTAGTGTGAATAATAACTTATAATTCATATACGTGAGGTAAAATGTATAAGTGGTGTAACTCGTGAGAATGTTATATGGCATTAAATGAGAAATGACTTAAATAAGTTAACGAGATTAATAACTTATAAAGCATACCAAACCCACTAGGGTTAGAGTAGTGGGAAATCGTGGGATATATGTAACAAGACTAGTTAAGGGGTGGTTAGCTGGCTTGGTCATGTATAGAATGTTAGGCGTGCACATTAGTGGAGAGGTGAGGTGTCCTCAAGAGAGTGTACGAGACTAATTTAAATATGAACAACATTCATGCATTTTAATTTCCTACATTTAAATTCACTTGCTAAATATTTTCAAATATTTTGGGTTCTAACCCTTGTTATAAAATATTTTCAAAACCTTTTAGGTGTCCAGTCACAAGAACGGCATAATTGTTCTATTTCAGGGTTACGCAGTTGCAGTATATGTCGATGCTGCGTGATATTTGCTTAGTCGCCTATCTCTTTTTTTTTTTTGATAAGTAAATGATATATAACTAAACCATCGCTAAGGGAGCGAACCCGTATACAGGAAGTATACAAAAAACAAAATCAATAAGTACAATGGAAAGATATCAGACAAAGCCCCGCCTGGAAAGCTAACTTACACCACATAGTGAGACCCTTCCACGAACTCTAGAATCTCCTGAGTCGAGACGACGAAACTCTCCTTCCTCCAACTAAGAAGAGTGCTCAAAAAAATATAACGAATCCTAGAGGGAGCTGTCTCAATACCGTCAAAGCATCTCGCATTCCGCTCCTTCCAAATCGTCCAAAAGATACAGTGTGGAACAAAATGCCACACGCTCCTATCCCCCGACCATCCCCACGGCGGTTTCCACCCTTCTAGGAGAGCCCTAACAGTCCCTGACATAACCCAAGTGGTACAAGACAAGGCAAAAAACAAATCCCACAAACCTCTCGTCACCTTACAATGAAGAAGAAGGTGATTGGTCTTTTCCTCCTCCTCCTTACATAACCAACAACGACTCGCGAGTTTGTATCTTCTCTTTTGGAGGCCCACAAGAGTCAAGATAGCCTGCCTAGCCGCAGTCCACACAAAGAACCTGACCTTCTGAGGCGCTTTCACCTTCCAAATACTCTTCCATGGGAAGGGGTCACTAGGATTCCCCCTACCGCTCAGAATCTCATAGTACCCTCTGACCGAGAACAACCATGTCCCTCCCCCCTTCCATTTAAGGGAATCCTCCGTAACCGTCGGGCGGGGAGCCGATCCCAACCAATGAAAGAATAAGTCCGCCTCCTGCAGCTCCCAGTCCCATAGTCTTCTTCTGAACTGAGGGTTCCACAACACGCCCTCCCCACTAAACGATATGTGCTCCACCACCAAACCATCTTGATTTCCTCCAAGGTTATACATCCCTGGGTAGAGCTCCTGAATGGACCCCTGCTCTCCCCACTTGTCCTTCCAGAATCTGATCCTGTCGCCTTTCCCTAGAGAAAACTCGATATGACTGGAAAATGATCTCCACTCCTTCGCTATGTGTTTCCACAATCCCATTCCGTGAGGAGAAGTCGCCACCAACGGCCCCCACCCAAAATGAGTACCACCCCCTCTAGCATTAACAACTTTTCTCCACAACCTATGTTCCTCCCGAGAAAACCTCCACAGCCACTTCCCCAGCAAAGCTTTATTAAAGTTAACCAAGTTTCTCACCCCCGCCCCCCCTTCCTTTATCGGCTTGCATACCTCCTCCCACTTAACCAGACTATGCTTAAAGCTAACCTCCGTACCTCTCCACATAAAATTGCGCATCAGCTTTTCCATTTTTAGACGAACAGCCACAGGAATAGGCAAAATGGACATATAATAAGTAGGCAAGAAGGACAACGAACTCTTAATCAACGTGAGTCTCCCCCCTTTCGACAAGAACCCATTCTTCCAACCTGCCAATTTTCTACGCATTCTCTCCAACACCGGATCCCAGATAGATTTTGACTTGTACTTAGCTCCAAGAGGAAGTCCAAGATAAGTACTAGGGAGATACCCGATTCTGCACCCCATGATGCCTCCGAAATCTTCCACCATAACCTCTCCCCCGATTTGGATGACCTCGCTCTTCCCCGCATTAATTCTCAAACCTGAAACCGCCTCAAAACAAATAAGGAATAACTTCAGAGCACGCACTTGCCTTTGATCAGCATCACAGAAAACAATCGCATTATCCGCAAATAACAGATGAGAGACAGACACCCTATTAGGGCCCGGAACCCCTAAAGAGAACCCCCTGATCCATCCGGCTTGGGCCACCCTTCCCATCATCCGACTAAATGCCTCCATGACCAAAATGAAAAGAAAGGGGGACAACGGGTCTCCTTGACGAAGCCCACGAGAGCTCGCAAAAAAGCCCTCAGGAACCCCATTAATCAGAACAGAGAATCTGGCCGTCTTCACACACCTCCCGATCCAACGACACCACCGCTCACCGAACCCCATCCTCCTTAACAAATACATAAGGAAATCCCAATTGACATGATCATACGCTTTTTCGATGTCAAGCTTGAATGCTAAGCCCGGAGGTCCACTTCTAAATCTGGATTCCACACACTCATTAGCCACCAAAACACCATCAAGAATCTGTCTGCCTCCCACAAATGCGTTTTGAGACTCAGAAATAAGAGGATCAATAACCTTTCTTAGCCTAACTGACAACACCTTAGCAAGAAGCTTGTAGATGCTGCCAATCAAGCTGATGGGCCTGAAATCCCTGATATCAATCGATCCCCCTTTTTTGGAGATCAAGGTGATAAAAGTCGCATTCAACCTCGGCACAAAGTAACCTCTGTCGTGGAATTCATGGAAAAAATCCATCACATCCCCCTTGATCACGGTCCAACAATGCTGAAAAAATGCCATCGAGAAACCGTCGGGACCAGGCGACTTATCCCCACTCATCGAGTTCAGAACCCTCCCCACCTCCTCTTCGGTGAAATGACCCTCTAAACCATTCGCCTCAGAAGAGGAAATACTCACAAACTCAGCCCCATCCAGAGAGGGCCGCCACCCCTGCTCTTCCTTGAACAACCCCTCAAAGAATTGAGAGATGGCCCCCCTAACCTCTCTATCCTCTTTAAATACCACTCCCCCCACTTTGATGTTCTGAATATGATTACCGCGGCTATGAGAACTGGCCACCTTATGGAAGAACTTGGTATTTAAATCACCTTCTTTCAACCACAGCGCTCTAGATTTTTGTCTCCAGCTAATTTCTTCCTGAATGAGCCTCTTCCCGATCTCCCCTTTTTTCCCCTCCCTAACTCTTTTTTCCTCCTCCGAGAGTCCCAATCTCCCCTCTTTCTCATCTAGCCTCCTAACCTCCTCCAATAAACTAGTAGTACCCAGACGGACGTTCCCAAACACCTCTTTATTCCACCTTTTCAAATCTTCCTTAAGACAGCCCAATTTAGAGACCAATCTAAAGCTAGCATTCCCCTCCACCACATAACTAGACCACCATACTCCTACTCTATCCACGAAATCAGACTCCTTAAGTCACATATTCTCAAATCGAAATGGCGAACTACCCTCCCTCCGTCCCCCACACTCTAATAAGATGGGACAATGATCCGAGGTCACCCTAGGCAAGCACGACTGTACCACCCCAGGGAAGTGCTCCTCCCACTCCTTGGAAACTAGGAAACGGTCCAAGCGAGACATAGCAGGCCTATCCCGGAAGCTAGACCAAGTAAAAAGCCCGCCCACCAACGGAAGATCCATCAGCTCCAAGTCATCTATAAAATCTGAAAAATCTCGCATATACCTATCGATTCTACCTCCACTGCTTTTTTACCCTGAGAACCTCACCACATTGAAATCCCCCCCCCCCATACAAACGGGAGCATCCCACACCCTACTAACCCCTGCCAACTCTTCCCACAATTCCCATCTACTAGCATCCTCCACTGGACCATAAATACCCGAGAAACTCCAGGAAAAACCATCCTCAATATTTTTAAAAAGGCAAGACAGGGTCCATCCACCCTTCATTGTCTCAATCAAGTCAACCACTTCCGAATTCCACAAAATCAACACCCCTCCCGAAGCACCATCAGCATCTAAATTCACCCATTTAACCCCCTTCCCGCCCCAGATGGAACTGATACAACTAGCATCCATATGGCGCATCTTAGTCTCCTGTAGACACAAAATGTCGGGCCTCCACCTGGCAATGGCCCCCCCAATCACCCCTCTTTTGTCTCTGTCGTTCATCCCCCTAACATTCCACGTAATAATACGAAGCTTCATTGTACAATAATACTTTTAAACTAAGTCCACCTCGTTAACTATCTCCCTGTCCCCGTCCCCACTCCCCCTCTCAATTTTCTCGAACAAAGTCCATGCTTCCCTCTCGAAACCCTCAAAAGCGACCCCCGAGTCTTTGCTAATAGCTACCATCATGTCCTCTTTCCATCCCACCGGATCCTCATCCCATACTTCTTATTCATTCCCCCTATCCTCACCCTCTTGCTCCGGGATCACAATGTCCACCCACAGACGAGAATTATTCAAAACCTCCATACTCGAACCACCCCCCCTTACTCCCTGTCTTTCCGGCGACAGATTATCCTGCACCACCCCGCACCCATTTCCAGACGAGGAAATAGTTTCACTAGCCATCACCGCCACCTTGTTACTAATGAATGGCCCTGACACCACACCCTTAGAAGCTTTTCCCTCCCCTTTATGAACCATCTTAGATAATTTTTTATTGACACCCTCCTTTCTCGAAGCCACGACTTTTTTACCATTTTTACCGGAGCTCCTGAGGGCCTTGATATTTTTAAGTCCTAACATGGCATTTCCAACATACAGATTTTTATTTTTATTAAAACTTGTTCTTGACAACACTGGATCCATACTAACTAGAGCCTCCTTTTTCTTTAACCCCTCAAGATTTAAGTCAAGTGACGCAGTCCCTTCATCCGCTAGTTCCACACACGATTCATCTCTTTTGAACTTACTGTTGCTGACCCCATTAAAGTGCTTACCCCCCACTAATTTAACCACCTCCTGAACAGTCCTAATCTTTGGCTGATTCTCCTCATATCCCTGCGCTTTATTTACCTTAGTCAAATCTGTCCCTTCTATATTTGTTGCTAGCGGGCTACATGGTACCTTGCCAATACCCATTTGTTTATTACTTGTAGCTGCAGAAAATTCTGCACAGACAGACTCACTATTCCTTAGTACATCAATCTCATTTGACTGTGAACTGGTCCCACTATTAGGTGTTGCATAATTACCGTCCCTCTTATTTAACAAAGGAAAAGAACCTCCACCCGTATGGCCATATTTAACTGATTTTTGCAGCTGACTTTTCTTTTTCACCAAATGTCCCACCAGCTCTATTCCCATCCCATCCTTAGCTGATAGAGGGAAGGTGTCTGCGCCGCCCATCACCCTCAGTTCTGACCCACTACCAACTTTCTTTTTGAGTTCCTTAAACACGCAACTGTTGAGACCATTTGTCCCAACATGCCCATCACTTCCTTTTTCTATTCCAGTCTTTTCACTAGTCACGTTCATTTCAATGCATGCCTCCAGTGAGCACGTTCCTTCAGCCTTTCTGGCCAGCTCGAGACCTGCACCTAACCTCGACTTTGCCGCAGCTTCCGGGACCACTGGACAAACCGAAACGTTTGTCTTAGTCCGCCCACGAACGAAAACCAACGTCCCCGCCGTGTCGTTGCCGATTGTCTCCGATGACAACAGCGGTGTGCTTAACTCACCACCAGAAGTGGCTGGGACTGGTAACGACGCCAAAACATCAGCCCCATCCCTGGTTTGTTCCGACTGCAACTCCTTGTCCATCAAACCACCACATGCTGACGTCTGTTGTGCCCCTGTGTTGCTCACTTCTGCAGCCAACGTGCGCTCGTCTCTCCCTAGCGCCTTTTGACCATTAACATTAGTCGTCGTTCCCGGATAAGCAACCTTCTCGTCGCTTCTCATGATATGTCCTTTAGATATCTGATCTCCCAGCTCTTGAGAAGCATGCATGGCAGCCAGTTTACCCCTCCCGTTGTGTATCTCCTCTGTGACGACTGCTTTGTTGCAACCTTGGTAAACACAGGTTTGGATTTCTTCCCAAACGCAAACTTCAAATACCCAGCCCCCTACACTGATTTTTAAACGTTCTGGTAAAGGCTGATTACGCTTGATCAGAATTCTCGCCCATTGTAATTCTAACCCCGTCACCGTGGCATCGTCTGTTTTCACAAAACCACCACATTTCTCACCTATAGCATGAAACACTTCAATCCCCCACATATGGATTGGAATACCCATCGCACGGATCCAAAGAAAGTCGGACGAATTATTTCCGTTATCAAATCCTGCTTGGGGATGCCACCTTTGCACCCACAGTTCATTTTGATAGAACTTCCATGACTTCTTCATCAGAACCCTCTCCGCCTCTTTAACGGAAGCAAAGACGAACAAGAACGTGGACGAGGGAAGTTGCCTAACTTCAGTATTACCAATAGATTTCCATTTCTCTCTGGCCCATATCTTCATCTTCTCTAATGATGGAGGAGATGAGTCCATTCCACCAACTCGACCCATCACAGCTCTTTGGAAAAATTGCACTCTAGAAACGCAAGACTCTTCCTCAACCACAAGATCAGTCCCTCCAGATATGCCCTCCTTTATTATAATTTTAGATAAAGGCCAAGACTCAACCTTGGCAGCTTGGAGATAAGTACGCCCGTCCAAAGCATACGCCGGTGGCGTTGGGCTCGTAACCGCCCTGATACAAGGAACCACTTGTTCCATACTCCGAACAACTCTTCCAATACTGCTCCACCCTTTGAGGTCGGTTTCCTCCGACCATTGAAAGCGCACTCTACTCATCTCCTTTATGACTACCATATTGAACCAGTATCTTCGTCTTCTGAAGCTCGTATAAACAATCACTCTTCGGTCTCGACTCTGACGCATTTTGATGTAGCCTCTGGCGTCCCAAGAAGCTTCCCTTAAACAAGCACCCAGCCAGCATACTTCACCCCTGGCGAGAATCACCCCAAATGACTTCCCATCCTTCATTTGTGAAAGGATGAACTGGTACCTGCTGTCGAAGCATTCCTTCACTAACACAAACTCCTTACCATCCGCCTGAAACTCCACTCTCTTAACCTCAGCTTTCGTGCTGAAGCCCTTCCTCTCCATTTAGAAAGTTTTTATCTTAGTCGCCTATCTCATTCTCTCTAGATAGGGACATTTCAGTTGTACCGTTGGGCTTGTACATTTATATTCAGTTTGACATGTATCAGTATTCTCTTTTATACTTTGGACTTTGTTGGTTTGCTTGTAGTCAATGTTATTCGGCTAATACTTCTACTAGACTTGTGGTATGATTAGTTTCTTTTCATGTGTTGGTTATTTGAAATAGTATTGCGTTGTTGGTTTGGGCTTAAATAAAAAGATAAAATTTGACACTATGTCTTTTGAATACTATGGTTAGTAAGTTTTAAAAAGTTTTCGACAGTGATGCTAAGAATGAATCAGATGAGATTACTGTTTAATTTGATATAAAACTGATCACGCGATATTTTATTAGGCGGGGTGTCACTTCTTCCTCTAGCAAACCTTTAAGCTTTAGTTTAACATTTTGGATCCTAAGGTTTTTTCCCCGAATTCGAGGTTTACCTCATAATTTTGGTATTGTGCGACAACACACACACACACACACACTAATTTAAGTAGTTTGTAATCATTTAATTAAGTTCAAATCAATTTTAATTAATTATTCTAGGTTAATTAACTTCATGTCACATATATTGATGATTGGTCAATTTAAATGAAACTGGTGTTGATTATAGTTTTGAAGTCGAAATTAATATTATGTCTCTTCAAGCTAATTTGGTAATTAAAACTAACTCAATAGAGGGTGTGCTCGTACTTTTTGGGTGTGCTCTATATGTATTGAGGGTAAACTTTATTTTATATTTATTGAAAGAGTGAGATTTTTCTCAACAAGTTATATGTGTAGGGGGATACATGAGGTAGTCACTTGACATATACTTCGAAGGAAGTTCGTTCATGGGTTGAAACTTTGATTCTCTTTAGTTAGAGAGTTGATGTATAATGACCATCCAAGTTTTACATAGAAGAGTAAAAGGTATATGATTTGTCCTTAACTATACTTTATATTAATCTGTAATCTCTTCATATATCATTGAATGGAGCTTCTTTGCGCATGTACAAAATTAGTGAATCTTACAAATTGGTTTTATGATTTATGATTTATGGTGTATGGTCTCTTTCTCTTTCATATCTATTGTTCTCGTATTTTATTAATCAAAAACTATGATTGATGGAATGTTTATTTAACAAAAAACCAAACCATAGTTCGTTGATATTTTGCATTCTAAACAATAAAACAAAACCAATTCAAAGGTCACTACAATTTGGTTTAGGTTCCGATGGACACTAAATATAATTGCGCAATAATTAGCAAAAATGGTTTGACATATTCAAACATTTTAATCATCGATATACAATTGTCATCCCTCCATTACTTGATAAAGCCATTTTTCAGTTACATTGGCATGTAGTAAGGGGAGAAAGAAAAAAAACAAAAACAAAGGGTATTTATAACTCTACATTAGAATCTATCCTGCACAAGCCGCAGGGTTCTGTTTGCCGGTAAAAGTAGCTTTAGCATTTTCACATGTAGATGAAATAGGGCCACCTTTAGCATCAGGACTTAGGGCTAAATCAATATCCGCTAACTCAACGCCTTCACAAGGAATTGCATCACTACAATGGAGAGCCACAGCAACACCTGTAGCTGAAGTACCCCTTATGTTCTTGAAGTGAACATCACTCACCTTCACATTGGAACCCTGCCAACATTTTAGAAAACAAATATATTTTTAGCAACTGTGTTTAAGGAAATTCCAGAAGCTTTACTTTTGAATTGTCCCATTAAGCAAACCACATTTGAGAAATGCAACTAACGAAGCACTTAAGGTGAGTTTGAACACTTTTTTACTATGCAAAATATGAAAGTTTGGTTATATATATTTTTAAATATGAGAAAATGTCAGACCCACTATAATTTTTATCTATCAACTTTCATTCCCACCTTCCAAAAGAAAAGACTCCAAATGTGTTTGTTTACATCAAATACAAAAATAATGAAATTCTAGCTTGTTTTCCTTTCCATTTTTGCAATTAAAACACTTGGTAAGAAAAAACGCCTGTGCTAAATGTGATATCAATTTTAAGGTACTGTGAAAGCACCAGACTTAGCAAGTTTGATTTTAATCTAAAAAACTACACCCTGCACTTTTTAAATGAATTTTTTCGGAGTACAATATTTTAACAAATAGTGTTAAGAATATTTAATAAGTTATTAAAGTACGATTAAAAATATCAAAAGTGAAATGCACATGCATGGTTAATGGTAGAGAAGGTAGGGAATATCTTTACCCCATTCCTGCTCTTGGAATTGTAGTTCTGGTCTATGATAATGGGGTTTTGAACATTTTGCATGATTATATCTTCATAAGTAATGCTTGAAGCTTGGAGACTGGGTGATTCACGGTAACTTTTGATTCTGGCACCGTTTGTCGTTCCAATCAATGTACAGTTGGTTATTGTAACACCTTTCAAATCTGTCTCTGTGTCACGTTTGCCAAGGCTGCCAATACTACATGAAACAAACATGAAAATGATCAAGTAAAAGGGCTTAAACAAGAACATTACTAATTATATTGGTACACAAAAAAAGTGAACTCTTGGCAGCATCTGAAACGATAAAGACTTGAGTGGCTTTTAAAAAGGCCTAAACCACATATACTCCATATTTCTACTTTATTTTAGTTCACAAACATTAAAATATAATATTTTTCTTATACAGATTCATTTTATTATGAAAGGAAAAGGTTTGAAATACAATATAGTCTATAGTTGAGAATAGCTACTTTAGACATTTTGAATCAATATATGTAATTGTAGGAATTTACCTGATACCATGTCCTGGGCCACAAGTAATTTTGGAGACAGAAACATCGGAATTACCATCACCAATGGAAATACAATCATCACCGGTTCCAATCTTAGTGTCAGTTATGATCACTTGTTGAGATTTGCTAATATGAATGCCATCAGTGTTGGGGCTATCTCCAGGTGCAGTTATGGTAAGGTTTTGGACTGTGACGTTTTGACTCCCTGCAGTGATTTTCATGTGGAAACCTTTGCTATTCACCAAACTAACATCTTTCACAATTGCGTTGCTTACTTTTGAAAATGTGATAGACTGCACCACCATCAAAAATAAGGAAAATAAAGAATGAGGAAAACCAAACTATTGATAAAAACCACTTTGAGACTTTTTTTGAGTTGTGAATTTTTCGTTTGTGGTATCTAGTAGAAATTGGGGAATTAGACTAGGTAAAATACAGGAATTACTGAAACTCTTAGTGATGTTTTTATTGAAATGGAACATTTTTTGAAAGAAATGAAATAATCAATTATTTGGAAAGAACTTTTACCTGAAATTATTTTTGAAAATCGTTTATTTGCTTAAATACATAAATTCAAATTGAAGGCAGAAACAAATATTCAGGAAAAATGAAATAATTGAAGTAAAAGTAAGATGTTTTGGAATAGTAGTAAAAAACATTCACAATAAATTTTCAATAATTACAAACAATTTAGATAATTTCTTATCACAACATATGAAAAAGAATTGGTATATGATACTCTTGGAAGAAAATAGGTTTCTTTTCTTCTAAGAAACCAGATTGACTTTATATCAAGAAAAATAGATTCAAAAACATTATATGAAAGATTTCAAAACAATTTCAAATTTCGACATAATAATATATATCTTTCAAACATTCAATTCTTTAACAAAATAATATTACTATGCCAAATTTTAATTTTTTTCGATCGAAATATCAAAATGTCATAACAATTTGCGGACCTTGTTTTTTAAACTAATCTCGAATTCCCCAAAAATGAGGACAACACCATTGAAATTGTGAGATAATTCAGAAAAAAATTAGAAGTTGCACTTACGTCGGGGAGATGATTTTCAGAGTCACCTTTGTCACTCTTCTTCCATGAAGCCTCGCCTTGGCCGTTAAGTGTTCCACCACCGCTGATTACTAATCCATCGACGTTTTCAACCGAGATCCACATATTACGCGTGTATAAACTCAAATCGGTACGTGACATAAGGGTACCCTGAAGATCAATGGTTAAAGGTTTAGGGGCAGTGCATGGCCCTTGGAAGACCACCTCCCCTGCCATGAACTTTCCGGGAGGAATAACAAGCGTTGCTGGTCCGCCGGTTGATTTGCAAGCCGCATTCCATGCCTTAATCAGGGCCTGCACGTGTATATATTATCTCAAATTAGAGTCTAGATTGAAAAAAGTTGTGCTTCTTATGTGAAAAAAGGGAATAAATTATACTGTCTTCACTTGAGTAGATTAAGCCTCTGATCAGCATTAGGGTATACACATATACAAACCTGGCTGAGAAGTCATAGTTCTCATAAAAACATTTCAATGTTTATAAAATTAATAAAAAGGTTCTTTAAGCGTATAAGACTTCGGAAATATTGAAATTCATGCACTACGTTTAATTATAGTATATAACTAAAATCCGTGACTGACATTTGTGACATCTACAGAGGGCCAAGTGGACAATGGTAATTAAGGTTTGTGAATGCTTTTCTCTTAACAACTGTCTAATGGGCAAATGGTTGTCAAATTATGGTGTCTTTTCAAATGCCCCACAATTACTTCATAATCTCTCTCTCTCTCTCTGAAGCTTAAAAGACAATAATTTATAATGGTTTTTATCTTCGTCTTCTTCTTTAGTTATATATCTTTAACTCTTCACTTTCCTCATTGGACAAACAAAGGTTAGGGTACAAAAATGACCGAAAACCCAAAACATTCAAGACGGCCCCTCATATCCTTAAAGCTCTTGGAAACCCTCTCAAGGTAGTGAGAGAAGAGAACACCGGTTCTGCAAGGCTTGAAACTACTTCCTCTAGAGGGTCTTGGAAAATTGCTCTTTTCGGTAGCTAGCGGCCCTATCTTCATAGAGGTTATGGTTAGATAAATCAGAGACAACAACAATTGTTTGGAGATTGTCTAATAGATTTTGTTGCGCACTATCTCTACTGTTTTTGTTGCTTTACGACCAGTTGCAAAGTGGGTGGAGAGAGAAATTTTTTACAGCCTTCTTTTACCCTCCTTTTTGGTTCTCTTTCAAATATGGATGCTGATAAGTGGGCACGAGTAAAGTAAATATGTTTGCTTAGAATTTTATTTTTTTCCAAATAGGTTTCAAGCATGGGTTTATTTATTTGGTGATCAAAGATTCAATGAAGAAGCCACCGATGGGGATTTATGGGCGGCACCGGACGCTCCTACCATGGGATTATTGTCAAGTGCAGCTTTTGAAATGGATGATTATTGGAGGATTGTGGATTTTCTACACAAAAGGTGTTTTTTTTTGTGCTTTGTAGGTTTATGTATTAACTCAATTCTCTCGGTATATATATTGTGTTGTGTGTGTCTCTCACTTACTTTTATTGGTTGAGTTGGTTAACCTATTTGTATATTTGAATCAAAAAAATATTATCAAAGTATTTAAATAATTTGATACACCGAGTGCACAATACATGCTTTCCTTGATTTGTTTTGACATTACAATTTGAATGCCCAAATTTGGTGTTTTTCACGTTTTTTAAAATACTTAATTAACAATTTTTATTTCATAATTTTAGTTCTAAAAAGGATTTATAGTTTTGATTATTACATTAAACTACTTCAATGATGGAAAATGACAGTTTTTTTGATTCGTATGACTTTTGATATTAATATAAAATACAATTGAGATAAATTCGGCCACGCACTAATAAATACGCAGTTTTAACAACACCCTAAATGACTTGACGATTTAAAAAATAGATATTTCTACTCGTATTGAAAGGAAATCATTCTACCAATAATATATAATAAAATTACTAACTTAAAACAAAAATTATTAATCCAGTGATTAGAAAGAAGATGTATAGATATACATATATACATATTGATTATTAATAGTTGAGACAAGGATTATTGTGAGAATATTCCTTATTATGTATTATGCCAAAGGTGTATATGGGAGGACACTTGGACATCAATCTAAACAAAATAACACGACGACAATTTGGGGAAGGAGCAATATAGACAATTTTTTTATATTTTTTTATTTTTATAAATGTACATAACATAGAAATATTTTTAGAAACAATTAGGGATTGCCTAAACTAACTTAACAATGTATTATTGTGCATATGGAGGTTGTGGAAAAATTTGCATAACCCATACGTGACCTACTTGTTTCATGCATTTTCATATAAGATAAGCATAGTTTAAAAGTTATAGCCATGGATGACATGCATTGTATAAAAACAGACCTGAGCACTCTCGGTTTGGCCATCAGGTTTGGCTTCAAATTTAGTAATATCAAAAACTGCAGCACCAGCTTCTTCAAGGCCACGACGGGCACCGTCAGCCCCAAGCGAGACCAAAGCTATACCTAGAATTAACAAAGCTTTGATCGTAGGGGCCATTGTGGCTTTGAACGTACTCTGGGCTACAGTTTTTTTCTCTCTACAAATGAAGAGCTTATTAAAGGTTAAAAAGCCAGAGGCTTCTGAATGAAAATGATGAGCCTCATGCCTGCATTTTTATAGTTTTCTGGGGTCACCACTGACCACCAAAAACAAAAATAGAATGCGAGAATTGTTAGCTTTTACCTCCAAAATTGTGGTTGAGAATTTTTTTTGTGTATATCTAAATTTAGTTCATGCTTTCTATTGCCACCAATCATAGCTATTTTTGCATGCATCTCCTATACAACACAGATTCGGTGTGAGAGGGAGACTTTTGGCACTTCTAATAATTCAAAAAGATTGCATCCAATCCTTATGTTTTAGGTACCATATTGGCTTTACCACTGTGGGTACCCGAATTTATGATTATGGGTCCGGACAAGTAGCCTAGTAAAAACGGCCCAAAATCCGGACCCCTCGCCTTAACTAAATAGAATTACGATTTAGTCTCCTCCCAGGTTCTCGTATAGAGTTATTCCAGGAGAAAATGGTGGACGTGGGGGAGTCCAACACCCCCACTCCCCGAGTACAAACATGTATATAATAAACCCTAAGCCTGGGGCAAAGGGCACGCACTGTATTCTCTGTAAACGCTCCCCGGAGTATATAAAAATAATACTAATTGCACCTCTGTGGACGTAGAAATTCTTGCTGAACCATGTACATACTGTGTTGTGTGATTGCCATTTTATCTTCTTTATTTTCATTGGTGATTGCGCTTCTCTCATTTATTTGCGTTGAATATAATTGTCACCACAATTGGCGCTGTCTGTGGAAACGTTTGTCTTCCCTGAGAAAGCCAACACTAACAAAGAAGTTCGAAATGTCTGGTCACAGCAGTAATGCTCCTCAGGTAGGAGATAACCAAGAAAAACCTGCTCCTCGCAGGACCAGATCTGAAGTTCGGCGTTCAGATCAGAGGGCTCGCCCAGAGAGGCCAAACTCAAAGGAAAGCCAAGGACCAACGAGGTCCATGCAAACCTCCAGACTGATTGATGCCTATGAGGCGAGGCTCCAAGAGAAAAGGGAGTCCTCTCGCAAGCAGGAGGCTGAGAATGCTCGCCTCAAAAGGAAATTAGAAAGGATGGAGAAAGAGCTCCATCGCAGCACCAGGCGACGTCTGTACCGTTCTCCTAGCCCTCAGGCGAGCAAGTCTCGCAGCCGAGGAAGGAGCCCTAGACGTGGATCCTAAAAAAGTGAGAGGCATGAGTCAAGCCACGACTCACTCGAGCACCAGTGATCGCCTAGCAATTACAGGAGCCCAACTTGTAGCAATGAGAACATACGAAATTTGGTCCGAAGGGAGATGGACCAACATCCAGCACATCGCGGCACAAGATCGACCAGGGAGCTTGCTAGACGAGCTCTCAAGACCCAGATGAAATCCCCTTTCTCAAGGGAAATAGAAGAAGAGGAAACCCCCAAGAAATTCGATATTCCAAGATTCAAGATTTATGATGGAAAAACTGATCCCATTGATCACGTTAGGTAGTACAGACAAGCCATGACCCTCTGGAACCACCGGGATGCACTGATGTGCCGAATTTTTCCCTCGAGCCTGCATAACGTGGCGCAAAAATGGTTCAAAAGTCTCCCTCACAGGTCTAATAGGAGCTTTGAGTCCCTGGTCGAGCTCTTTACGGCCCGCTTCATTACTAGTAGCTTCTATCCCAAAAGGATGGATGCTTTGCTAACAATGAAAAAGACACCTCAAGAGACCCTCCGAGACTACGAGAAGAGGTACTGGGACTTATTCAACGAGGTCGAGGACTGCTCGGAGCAAGTAGCAGTGGCCTCCTTCAAAATTGGGCTACCCATCTCTTCCCTTATGTACCAGTCCCTAACGAATAAAGAGGCCACGGCCATCGACGACCTGATGGCTCGCATCGAGAAATACGCCAAGGTGGATGATGTGACCCACCTTAGCACAGGGGAAAACGATCGAACTAATCTCGCTGCCAAAGGTAACGATAAAGCTGAGAACCAGAAGAAAGGAGGAAAGAATGGGGACAAGAATGGCTCCAAGAACGGAGGCAAGAACGATGTGTGAAAAGAATTTCAGGCAGTCAACACTGTCTTCAGAGAACCAATTTACAAGATTCTAGCGAAGATCAAAGACGAGCCATTTATTAAGTGGCCCAGAAAGATGGGAGGAGATCCCTTAAAGAGAAACAACGCGCTGAGATGCGCTTTTCATAAAGAGGGAGGATATAAGACTGAGCATTACAAAGCTCTTAAATTCCACCTCGAAGAACTAACCCAGTCTGGGCATCAAAACGAGTTTGTGTAGAGGAAGGCGGAGAAAGTTGCTGCCAATGGAGAAGCAAGACCTAACAATGTACTTGAAGACGATGCTGACCATGAATTCGCAGTAATTCACGGGGCATCTGATATGAAGAAGATTCAGGGGAATTCATCTCGGATGGAGGTAAAAAATCCTACTGCGGTAATGTAAGCTTTTCAGACCGATCCAGGAAAGACCCAATCAGGAAAGCGTCGGCGAGCAGATGACGTCGACTAGAGCAAGCATATCGTGTTTACAGATGAAGAGCTGGTGGGAGTAAGAACCCGGCACCATGACGCCTTTATCATTACGCTCAGGATTGCCAACTATGACGTCGACAAGTTTCTCGTCGACTAAGGAAGCTCATCCGAGGTAATGTATCTCGATCTGTTAAAAAAATTGAAGTTAAGCGTCGCCGACCTGAAGGAGGCCACTATCCCTCTAGTTGGCTTAGCTGGAAAAGTGACTATCCCACTGGGAAAAATTGTGCTACCGGTAAAGGCAGGAAGTGTATCCAAGATGATTGAGTTTCTGGTAGTCAACATTGACTCGTTATACTAAGCTATCCTCGGCAGAGGATAGCTACATGCGATGAAGGTAGTCCCCTCGACCTACCATCAGAAACTCAAGTATGTGACCGAGCGAGGAGCAATGGAGATCCATAGTGATCAAGCGATGGAAAGAAGGTACTTCATAGAAGCCATCCGCCTTAGACCAGAGAAGAAGACCGAGAAGCCCAAGGAGCAAGTCGAAGAACAAGAAGATCTGATACCTTCAAAATAGCAGTGAAGGTACGAAAGACCCAGAGTGGAGGAGACCAGGCTCCTCCCCTCTGAGCGGGTCGTGGAAAACCTGGTGGAGGTTACAGCTGGTTGTAGCAAGAAGGAAAGGGTATTCTTTATTGGAGCTTCTCTCACAGATCAAGAAAAAAAGGAATTGACGATCTTATTGAGAAGTAACGTAGACGTTTTCGCATGGGAACCATACGAGTTGCATATAATTGATCCCAGTGTGGTTTGTCATCGGTTGCATGTTAACCCCACTTTCAAACCTATCACCCAGAAGGCATGGAGAACTGCGCTCGAGAAAGTAAAATCCATAGAAAAACTGTTGGATGCAGGATCCATACGGGAGGTCCAATTTCCCAAATGGTTATCCAACCCAGTAGTAGTTCCAAAGAATAACGGTAAATGGAGAGTTTTCATCGACTTCACTCATCTCAACAGGGCTTTCCCTAAGGACAATTTCCCCCTCCCAAAAATTGACCAATTGGTGGATGCCACAACAACTCACGAAAGAATGAGTTTTCTGGATGCATATTCGGGGTATCATCAGATCCCTCTGTATGCACCACACCAGGGCAAGACAGCATTCATCACCACCGTCGGATTATACTGTTACGAAGTCATGCCCTTCAGGCTAAAAAATGCAGGGGCAACCTACCAGCGGCTGGTCACCAAGATGTTCAAAGACTAAATGGGAGACACCATGGAGGTCTACATCGATGATATGCTCTTCAAGAGCAGAAACAAAAAAGACCACCTCGCAGACCTATCGAGAACCTTCGAGATGCTCAGGAAATACCAAATGAAACTCAACGCGAGCAAGTGTTCTTTTGGTGTCCAATCAGAAAAATTTCTTGGGTACTTGGTCAGTAAGAGAGGCATCGAGGCTACCCCGGACCAGATCGACGCAATCAATAGGGTACAACCCCCTCACACAATACGAGACGTATAGAAACTCACCGGAATGCTAGCTGTCTTGAATCGCTTTATCTCAAAGTCCTCTGATAAATGCAAGCCATTCTTCCAGCTCTTGAAGGGAAACAAGACAGTAGAATGGAATCAAGATTAATCGCAAGCATTGAATGAGCTCAAGGACTACCTTAGCTCACCACCCCTGCTCGTCATACTCCAAGAAAGAGATTCCTTGTACTTATACCTCGCCGTTTCCAATCACGCTGTGAGTTCTGCGCTGGTGTGCGAGGAAGCAGAAATTCAGCACCCCGTTTATTACGTGAGCAAGACTCTATTAGAGGCTGAGCAACGATACCTACCATTAGAGAAGATCGCCTTTGCACTTGTAGTAGCGTCAAGGAAGTTGAAGCACTATTTTGAAGTTTACATCATCATTGTTCTTACATCGCAGCCCCTTAAAGCAATCCTGAGGAAAATGGATCTGTCGGGAAGGCTAACTAAATGGTCAGTCGAGCTCGGACGATTTCACATCCAATTTCAACCAAGGAATGCAATCAAGGGACAAGTCCTTGCTGATTTCATAGATGAATTCACAAGCGAACATCCTCTAGACTAACTTCAACCCATGAAGCAAGGAGAGAACCACGCAACAGATGGCGTTTGGAAATTATTTGTTAATGGAGCCTCCAATTCAAGGGGGGCAGGAGTGGGCATTGTGCTTGTCACTCCAGAAGATACAACCCTCGAACAGGGAATCATGTTTGGATTTGAAGCCTCCAACAATGAAGCAAAATATGAATCTTTGATAGTCGGCCTCCAGAAAGCACACACTTTAGGAGCGAAGCAGTTACAGGTGTTAGGCGACTCACAATTAGTCTCCAATCAGATAAGTGGGGACTACAACGCAAGAGATGAAATAATGGCAGCCCATCTCGCCTTGGCCAAGAGGCTAATGGCCAACTTCGAGGAAGTCAGTGTCCAGCAATTTCCTAGAGGACAAAACAGCCATGCTGACGCCCTGGAAGCCCTGAGTTCATCAATCAATTTCGACTTGAAAAGAACGATCCCCATCGACTTCCTCGCTCACCCGAGCATCAACCAGAGAGATGAGCTACCGGGCGTGGAACATGTGCTCCAGATTGAGTTAGCACCCTGTTGGATGGACCCTTTAAGGGACTATTTGATGGATGGTGCACTTCCATGCGATAGGAAGACCGCTCATCAGATAAGAGTCAAAGATGCTCGCTTTCACTTATCTCCTGAGGGTAAGCTGTATAAGAGATCGTTCTCCGGCCCTTACCTAAAATGTGTTCACCCGAGGGATGTCGAAAAGATTCTACATGAGATCCACAAAGGAATCTGTGGGAGCCATATTGGAGGAAAATCACTAGCTTTTCGAGCTATGAAGGAAGGCTACTGGTGGCCTTATATGCAAAAAGATTCAGCAATGTACGCTCGCACGTGCAATAAATGTCAACTACACGTCGCTATGGTTCACCAACCTGAGAGCGACCTGAGATCACTCACCAGCCCTTGGCCCTTAGCCCAATGGGGAATGGACATCGTAAGACCACTTCCTACCGTTGTCGGCAACCACAAGTATCTATTGATCGTAACGGATTACTTCACCAAATGGATCGAGGCAGAGCCACTGGAAAACATCCGAGATGCAGATATGATGAGGTTCATATGGAAAAACATAATTGCCTATTTTGAAATCCCCAGAACCATCATCACTGACAACGGAACACAGTTCAAAAGTGGCCCTTTTCAAAGCTTCTGCAATGAGCACGGGATCATACACTATTTCAGTTCGGTGGCGTATCCTCAGAGTAACGGTCAAGTCGAAGCTTCGAACAAAATAGTGATCGATGGGTTAAAGAAACGATTAGAGCGAGCCAAAGGCGCATGGGTGAATGAACTGCCACATATTCTGTGAGCTTACCGTACTACCCCACATCGGGAAACGGGGGAAACCCCATTCTCACTAATATATGGAATGGAAGCGGTCATCCCATTAGAAGTAGGCCTACCAACTATGAGGTCCACCCTTATCAACCAGGGCCAGAATGATGCAGCATTGCTCGTTGAACTCGACCTAGTCGACGAACGCAGAGAACTTGCCTTAGTGAAATTAGCGAGCTATCAGCAACAGCTCGCAAAACACTATAACAAGAAGGTCAATCCAAGGGCATTCCAAGTTGGTGACTATGTCCTAAGGAAAGTCCTTGGCAGCGCAGTAAAACCATCAGATGGAAAGTTAGGGCCAAACTGGGAAGGACCATTCAAGATAACAAGAGATGACCCGCAAGGAGCCTATTACTTAGAAACGCTGGAGGGTAGAGAGATACCCCAAGCATGGAATGCGAAAAATCTTAAGAAATTCTATTTCTAGTTTTTTCTTTCGCTTTTTTACAAGATTTATGAAAATGGCAGCTAATTTACTTGTGATTAATAAAAGTTGTTTGGCAGTTGCATTCTATGAGCTGTTTGTTAACTAATATATGAACTTTATAACTTGCACACCCTTTCCAAGTGAGAGGCACACTACTCAGTACGCTATAGTAGGGAAAACACCCTCCTCAGATTTTCATTATGAAACATGAATAACCTCTTAGCATTGTCCCTAACAATATATGAAGCCCTACAGGAGATCCTTAGGTAATTAGACCAAGTCAAATTGGTCGCCAAACAATGTTTGGTCAGTAAAACCCTGATCGGATAGAGCATCCAACACCAGTCGTGTACTCGCCAATTTCCACACTTAGGCCTAAGGGAGTGTGACGACATGACCTAAAAGCTAAAGTAAGGTAGAATGATGTCTCATAAGCATACTGGACTGGAGGGACACTTACTCGACAATGCGAACTTACCAATCTAGTTGGCCAAGAGAGGCCCAAGATTATTAAGCAAAGAATAAATGATGCAAAAAATATGGAACACTTGTTTAGTCGACGAGTTTGCCCAAAACATAAATTTTATATTACTTCGTCACAACAGAAATGGACAACCCATGTATGATCGACGAAATCGCCCAAAGCATCAATACTACATTGTTTCATTACATACGTGTACAGAGTTACAACTGGTAAAATCTTAATGAGGCTGAGGCCTCTGAACAAGATAATCAATAACTTGTGCTCTTCGACCGTCATCCGGATGAGAAGCTAGTCCCTCTTCGACCTCATTCGCATCTGACTTCAATAGCTGCCGAGGGATGGCATCGATGGGAATCTACTGATCATCCCTCCTGAAGGGGTTAGGACTTAAAGTGGAAGGGGAGATCTCATGATGATACCAGAGTATTGAGTTCCTTAGAACTTGTAGCTCCCTTAGGGCACTCAACCATCCCCTGATAAAGACGAGCTCTTCAAACTCTGTCAGCCTCGTCAGAGCATCCAGCCAACCTTGGTCGTAACCATCAGCCCAAACTCACCAAGGTCCTCTCTTAAACAGATGCCTCATTCGTGTGACATCCTTTTGAAGCCCAGCAGCAATAACGTAAGCCCGACGAACATCTTCAAGAAGCTCATCCATTTCCCTCGCTAGGCCTCTTTCATTTGTACTAGCTCGTGAAATGGTCGATGGGGTAGAAACTCGTATCACCAGAGGATCGTCTCTCGATCCTACACCAGCTCGTGATGAGGAGAAACCCCTTAAAATGCAAGGTGTAGTGCTCGGTGCATGCTCCCTGAGGAGCAACACTTCCCTCCTCAAAGACTCATTTTCCTATTGAAAAACTTCTCCAACTTGGTTAATCTCAGTAGCGTCGAGGAGTCTTGCTCTCAGGGTATTAACTTCCTCTTGAACAGAAGCTCCAACTTCTTCCATCTCCTGAAGCATGTCTTTCAGTTTAACAACGAGCTCCATCTGTTCTATGAAGCGCTTATTTCACAATCACAGCGATTTGCAAATTCTTACGAAGGTATGATGAACTTCGGGACTCACATCAGGACCAAGCATTATTCCCAATTGAGAAGTGGCTGGTATATAGTCATTTACATCAATCAATTACAGGCCATAAAAGATCAGTAAAGGATAAAATGATTCAATACATTGAGGGAAAAAGTCTTCTCATTTCATTAATACATAAAAGGATCAGAGTACATCGAGAAACAAAAAGGAACATTATAAACAATAATACAAAATCAATCCTAAGGATAGATTAGCTGGCAATCTAGGGTTGTTCAGAGGAAGCTGGATGCTTCCATTTATTAGAGGAAGTAGGAGCATCTCCCTCAATAGGGATAACTTTTATCGCTCGAACAGGAAGGGCATCAACAGGAACTGACTGAGAGACAGGGTCAACACCTTCGATAGCTGGGGTAGGGGCTTCATCCGTGATTGGCTTTGGGCCTGGATCGTGTTCATCGAACAAGGGAGAGGTAATATCCACCCCGGCAGCCAAGAGGGCCTTGTTCCAACCTTTCTTGAAGTTCAGACGGCTGATATAGCCTATCTGAACATCAGCATCTTCATATGCGACAGCCCACCCAGAGTTATATGAGTCTTCCTTAACGGTGGCTGTCTCGGACTCCTTCTCCTTTATCTTCTCATTCAGCACCTTGTTCTCCTCCACTATCTCCAGCTTGCTCGAGAAGACTAAGTCGTAGGCATGTCACAGTTCATTCAGTTCTTTGACCGCTACCTCCCTCTCTCGATTGTCTTTAATAAGGGCCAGATCAGAGGACGTTCGAGAAACGTCATCGGCCTTAAAGATGGCCTCGAGCTCGGTACCCTTCACTTTTAAAGCAGCATTATGCTTCTCCAGCTCACCATTCTTATTCACCAGCTCATCGCGAGAGCGATAGAGCACGGCGAAGTCAGTCATAAACTGCAAGTAAAAGAAGATATTAGAAGAAAGAAACAGATAGAATTTGACGAGCATTCAAAAAGAGAAACATACTTACCAAGGCTAGCCTCTGACTCACTTGCAAGGCTAACTGGTCAGTCCCCATCGCCCTTTGGCGATCAGCAGGAAGGACTGCTCTCTCGAGCAGTGCAAGGGCCAGCTGAGGAGAAATGGTAATCGATGCCCCCTCTGGCAACATGGACACAGGCACTAAGGCCTTCCCAACCTTCGCCCTCGCTTCCATTTTTCTCCTCTCCTCCTCCCTTTCCTTCTCCTTCTCTACCCTCTTCCTCTCTTCAACCTTCTTCTTCTCCTCAGTCTTCTTTTTCTCCTCTTCCCTCTTTCTCTCTCTCTCTCTCTCTCTCTCTCTCTCTCTCTCTCTCTCTCTCCTGCTCTTCTTCCTTTCTCTTCTTCTCCTGCTCCTGAGCTGCAGACCGAGGACCAATGGCAATAGCCCCGTTGCTGGACTTCTGCTTCTTCAACTCTAAGCGAGAAGCACGTCATTATCATCATCATCCCAGGTTAAGTTTTTTCTTAGGGGAACTATTTCCTAGCTAGAGCTGCTGGATGTACTTGAAGGTTATTGGGCTTCAGAAACCTCTTCTGAGCTAGAAGAATTGTCACTACTGGAGCTCTCTCCACCAAAACCACCTTTAGCACCCCCTCTGATATCACTCTCAGAACTTCTCTCTTCCTCATTCAACTGAATGGGATCGGCAGCAGCCTCTTCAAGAGTGTAAAATTCAGGAATGCTATCCATAGGCCTTGCAATAAAACTGGACCCAATGTTTTTGTACTCGAGCAGGAAAGCAGCAGACGGGGGATGTTCACCGTCAGCTAAAGGTTACCTGATATTCTAAGCTTTAATCAGCTCGGAAGTTCGAACCTTACTGAGGGCAGGCTCTAAGTTCTTTGTCCTCCCTGAAAATAAAATTGGAAAGTTTAAGAAAAATCACACATTAATAAAGAGATCGAAAGGGCAGAGCAAAGACTACCTATGTACTCTTCCCCATAAAAGGTAACAGTGAATCTATTAGACCTCGACCCCTCAGTCTGGGGGAAAAACTGCCAATTCCAAGCAAGAAAGCCATCTTGCCAGTAGTCATTGTGGGAATCAGGTAAATTTACTACCAATACCCTGTCAGGACTCCTGGCCTTGAGGTAAAGAAGACCAGAGCTAGTTCGAGAGAAGGAATAACAAAAATAAACTTTGGTGAGCCCTAACTTAATTCCATAAAGTTTATTTATTCTATGGACACCATTGATTATCTTCCACATGTTGGGTGAACACTGTGCTAGGATAATGTTGAAATAACCAAAGAAATAAAGGAACAAATTGTTTGGAGGAAAAGTAAGCCCCCCTTGAGAAAGCAACAAGACGTGAATCCAATAAGCACCCTCTATCTCTCTAAAATTCTTAGGAAGAGAGGCATACTCAATCTCTACCCATTCTGGGATATTATAGACACTGATCTATTACCTATCTTTGACATTTGTAAACCCTAAATCGCAAATTCACAGAAAACTCAACAAAGAAAGCACAAAGAAAGAGAAAAGAGGACTTACGAGATAAAAGATCACAAGCCCAGATGACGAGGCAGATTGGAAGCGAAGAAAATAAAGGCCTGAAGAAGAAGACACAAAAGCTAAAACTCGTAGAAGATGAGTGAAGATAAAGAAATTTGAAACGACAACTATGGAACGCTGCTCCAAATAGCTTTTAAATGTTCCCAATCATCGCACACAGGACACGAAGCAACTGCCACCTAAATCAGTTCTCGACTTTGGGAAGAGTTACACAATTCACAAAAGTGACATTATGACAAATTATTTAAATTTATTGAGCCCAAATTGTGGCCCAACAACTTTAGGGGAAATTGTGGGTACCCGAATTTACCATTATGGGATTGGACGAGTAGCCTAGTAAAAACGGCCCAAAATTCGGACCCCTCACCTTAACTAAATAGAATTACGATTTAGTCTCCTCCCAAGTTCTCGTATAGAGATATTCCAGGAGAAGATGGTGGACGTGGGGGAGTCCAACACTACCACTCCCCGAGGACAGACATTTATATAATAAATCCTAAGCCTAGGGCAAAGGGCACGCACTTTATTATCTGTAAACGCTCCCCAGAGTATATAGAAATAATAGTGACTGCACCTCCATGGACGTAGGCATTCTTGCTGAACCACGTACATATTGTTATGTGTGATTGGCATTTTATCTTCTTTATTTTCCTTGGTGATTGCGCCTCTCTCATTTATTTGTGTTGAATATAATTTTCACCCCAACCACCATTTTACTTTTCTTAAGACTTTGGTCCGCATTTTACTTTATTTACTTTGTTCACTTTCGACTTGTATTGTTAACACTTTGTGCCTCAAAAAGTCAAAATAGTTACTATAATTTAAGAAAATAAATTAAATAATTATAACTAAATGTCGAATAAAGTCAAAATGTCCCTATATTGTTTAGGTGTAATGTATAGAGAGTTGATCCTTTGAGCCATTCTGCCAATTTTGCATGTTAAAATTTAGTAAAGGCGCACTCGTCAATAAACCTACCACCCTGAATAAACTTTTGGTTGTTTAGTTTGGTGCATAAAACTATTGATAATTTAGTTTATCAATTGAAATTTAAACATTACTAAGATAAAAATACCCCTTGAGAGCACACACATCCACTACGCTATATACCGAGAATGGTCACGGGAAGTGGATCACGGTTCGAATCCATAACCAAGGTTGTGACCCCTTCCAGTGGTGACCTAAATAGGACAATGGTCACCATTTTAGATCGTGATCCAACCGTAACCCAGAAGGTAGAAATTTTGATTCTATTTTTGTAAAGTTGAGGGTCACGATTTCGGATAGTGACCAAATCGTGACAAAAATAAAGAAGAATGGTCACAGTTTCGAACCATGACCTAAAATTTTGATAACATATTAATTCGAATTGGTCACGACCCAATAATCAAGGTTTGGGACCGTGATCAGGTGAGGGTGACACAGTGTGTCACGACTTGGAACCGTGATCATACAATGGGATCCATAACAATATAATTGAATACAACAGGGGTCACTGTCTGGAACCGTGACCAAGTATCGGGTATAAATAAAAACCCCATAGGGTTTTTATTTTATTATTTAACCGACCCCTTTCTCTCTCTTGTTCTCTTCTCTCTCTCTTTCATCCGCACTCATCTCTTTCTCCACTCACAGGCGATCATCTCTCTCTTTATCTCTAACCGACGCTCTTCTATATCTCTACACTCACAGTAATACTCTATATATCTCTGTGTGTGTGTGTGTGTGTGTGTGTGTGTGTGTGTCAGGCTCTCCAACATACCTCCTAGCAACATACTTATGAACATACTCATTTTTTTAAATAGTAATTTTTTTTAAACCAAACTCGGTATATATGATCTACATAATGAGGAGATCATATACAAAAATAATCATAAAAAAATTAAACCCGAAAATGGGTGAAATAAAAAGTTGGTATATATGAGTATTTTTCGACCGTTCAAATTTTTTCCATCATCTCATCCACTTTCGGATTGAATTTTTTGATGATTTTTTTTCCAGATGATCTTCTTATTATGTAGATCATATATACCTAGTTTATTTAAAAAATATTTTTTTTACTATTTTAAAGAAATGGGTATGTTCATAGGTGTGTTAAGTGAGAGATAGATTGATAGATATTCAATACTGCTCTTTTGCGGACCAGCCTGCATTTTAAGAGTGTGGACCGGACATGTGTCACCTGGCGGTAAGCCCAGAGAAGAGAGATAGTGTGCCTATAATTTAGCCAATAATTTATAGGTTCACCGTGAAGCGATACATGTCTGGTCCGCACAAGAGCAGTACTCTGTATATATAGATACACACACACATATGCACACACGTATATATGGGTATTCTAACACAATCGCACATATATATACACACACTTACACTCACACAAATCAATACTAGAACTAAAAAAATTAATGATTCGTGATAAAATGAATATATAAATACATGAATTCGTATACATACATGAAGTTCCTCATATACTCACACGCGTACACATACCCACCCACGCACCCATATATATATACTTTTACACAATCACATATTTATACATAAAATAGATATATACACATAATTTTGCAAAAATATACATATATGATTGAATATTATGTTAACATGTTTTCTTCTCGTTATATGATTGAATATTATGTTAACACGTTTTCTTTTCGTCCAATGTGTGCATGAAAATTGGAGAACACTTATTGAAGTTGAGTGATTCTAGGCGATTTCTTTATTCACATAATTTTACTTATATTTTATTTTATGTAACACAGTCTTATATATAGTTATAACTTCTTGTTTAACTATTGTGCCCGTGTTCCCAAATTCCTTAAGTTTTTACTTTTTGGGTGAACACAAATTTGTGGAAGGGCTTGCACATTTGGTGAACACATAGTAATTTTAGGATTAATTAAATTAAAATGAACTTAAATTCGACTTGTTGATATTGTGCAGATGAATATTAATGCATATCTCTATTTGGTTACCTGTTGTGGTCGAGTTCACCCATTCCTTAAGTGGTTACTATTTGGGTGAACATAAATTGGTAAAAAGGCTTGCACATTTGGTGGACACATATTAATTTTAGGATTAATTTTATTAATATGAACACAAATTGGACTTGTTGATATTGTGCGGATGAATATTAATGCATATATTTGTTTCGTTAACTATTGTGGTCGTGTTCACCCATTCTTTAAGTGGTTGATGTTCGGGTGAACACAAATTGGTGGAAGGGCTTGCACATTTGGTCGACACATAGTAATTTATGATTAATTTAATTAAAATAAACTTAAATTGGACTTGTTTGGTATGATTGATCGGTTGGAAAATAATAGTTAGTTTATAATTAATTAGAGCCATTGCCTCTTGGACTCATATTCACACCCTCCTTTTATAGAGTTTCTCAAGAAAAAATGAGTGACGATAATAATTACTTTCAGCAAGAGTATGAGAGGTTACAACTGGACCGCACTAAAAAATATTTTATTAATGTGTGACATATAGAGGGAACTCATATTTTCATGTGTGACATTACCTTATAAAGTGTGGAGTTACTTTTTTGCAAGCATACATGTGGTCATCCCGGTCGGCGCGACGTTCATTCCGGAGGGGGAATGAAGGAGGATCCCCCCCGAGGAAGAACGACATCATGGTCTCACACCCTTCTCTTGGAAAAGGGGGCTTCGACCATCGTCAGTGTGGGGTGGGTGTAAAGAGATAGGGTCGCGACCCTATTTTGCTTAAAACAGGCAAAAGAATATATTGCCACTTCGAGAGAGAGACATCAAGGATAAACTGATGCATGTGAAACCAATAGATCTGAGGTTCGGGGGCTAAGTTACGGAATGGGAAGGTGTTAGGCACCCATCCCTCCCTTTCGGTCTCTCATGGGCAAAATGTTAATATTTTCCTTTATCCCCATAAAGTGTATGCATGTGTTTATATAATGGATATTGGAATCGTTCGACCCATACCATGGAAAAGATAGGGTGAGATCATCCATAGGAATATTCCCAAAATAATAACAAATGTAGAAGATAGAATATGGGCGTTCATTAAGATATTGATCGTTATTGGAAAATGATAATATATGTAGAATGGGATGTGAACAAGTATGTTATATATATATATATATGATAATTATGAATATGAGGGATTTTGAGGATTATGAGAAATAAGAGATATTGGAAAATTAGAAAATTGGACTCGAGTCTCGGATTTTATTCCGAGACGTCTACGTAGCCTACAAAGTCATCAAAGTCCATGTAGTTCGAATGTAGAATAGGGGTGGGTTTTATTCCATAGATTTTAACGGAATTTTGTTTGGTGTGTGCGTGTAGAAAATGTATTTTTGGTTTTGGAAAAAGTGCAGTGGATAATTCCGTTCGAAATTTATGAGTGTAACCTTATTTTATTTGTTTTTGATTTTTTTTTTGAAAAATAAAGTATATGAAATATACTAATAAAAGTGTAGATATTAATATTTATGAACTAAAATGAAACTAGATTATGAATCTAAAATAATTTATGCAAAAACAAGATATTTAAAAGAAGAGGTAAAGGAATTGGACCTTCCTTGGAGCTTGAGCTTTGATCTTGGATGAACTCCCTTCAATGTTGATGGATGTTGATGAGAGAGAATTATATTTTCCTAATTGGGTGTGAAGAGAATGGGTATTTAGGCTTGAATGGGATTTCTCATATGGAACCTCGCTGACTTCGAGAGAATGTGGTTGAGATCACCGATGTTGATGGTTTTGTTGTCTTAGCAATGATGTCAGGACCCTTATTTATAGGAAAAATGGTGGGAGTCGATCGGTGTACCCTAGGGGGTGCCTACTGGCTGGTTACCCTTGACACTATGCCGATAGGCAGGGTTCGGGACTTGTCAATTGGCAGTCTCGTGCGGACTTTTCTGAAAAATGACTGCAGAGCATAAACCATTGATTCGAGTCATACACGGGGCATACCATTAGAAAGTTATTTCAGAGGCCTTAGAGAGTCCTTTGGACCGCTCCCGATTTCGGGAGTTGACTTTAGGTTAAATGTGGCTCGGAAGCGCACGTCGGTCCTTTGGACGGGAGATCGTCGGATGCAAATGAATCGTTCGTCGACATGGTAAGTCAGAATCCCACACGAGGTGGACCGTTGGAAAGGTTAAGAGATGTGATTTGACATTCCAAAGAGTTTTTCTCGGTTCGGAAAGTTTACCTTGGTCAATCGGGGCCCGGAAGCGCTCTGTGACCTCTCGGAGTAAAATGAATCGTTCGTCCGTAACGTAGGTCAGAATCACACATGGGGTGGATCGTTAGAAAGGGTATTAAGTTCACTTCATATATTCATTCAGTCTCATTCAAGTTGAAGAGTTGACTTTGGTCAAACGGAGTCCGGGAGCGCCCGGTGACCTCCGAATCGATTTTTAAAGAAAAACTCATCGTTTATCCGAACGGTTATGCTGTTTCGCACACGGGATGGATCATTAGAAAGGGGTTTTAGTGATCTTCAAATATTCAAAGAGCTTTCACTCTGATAGTGAGTTGATTTGGGTCAATTTGGGTGCCCGAGAGCACCCGATGGCCTCCGAATCATCTTTCGGTAGTGAAATGGTTCGTTTGTCTGAACTGTTATGAATATTTGTGCACGAGGTGGAACATTGGAAAGGATACTCAGAGACCTTAAAAGATTCGAAGAGCTTTCGCTCTGAAAAAAGAGTTGACTAAAGTCAAATGGGGCCCGGGGGTGCCCGATGGCCTCTAAATCCCTACTCGAAGTGCGACCTAGGTTTGCCGTGGAAGGGGTAAGTTCTAGGAGTCTAAGGAGAGACTTAGGGGGCCCTAGAATGTGGTGTCTACAATACATGATTGATTATATTTCATTTTCCTTGCAAGAATATTGGAATGAAGCAGTAGATAATATATTTCTCCGTCATAATCGCAACAGGGTATCGACAATAGTGACCTCAAGGTAGAATAAAATATTCATCCATTATGGATACAACTCCGTAAAAAATCATTCAACGAAATTCTGACGTATCACCACATATGCAAATTAAAAATGAGCTTGCAAATAAGTTGAAGAAGAAAGGATTTCTAGTTTATGTCACAAAACATAATACGCCAATCATAGATATGCTTCCTTCTAGTTGACCGCATGCAAAATTTCATAAAATTACAAAACTAATATCCATTAGATGGAAATTAGACACATCGAGCATGTTTTAAAAGTTTTTTAAAAGGTATATACATATATATAGTCGTAAGCATGAATGCCTTACATTCGTTGTTAATTTGTATTGATTTTAGATAATATCGAATATGAATAGAGATAATCAACCAAATAATGAAACACCTCCACCTCAATCCTCTCATACACTTCAATCTCAATTCTCATCACCTTCGGGTTGATAATACTCTAGTCCACCACAGGTTCAGTTTACCACTCCATCTATAGTGTCTTTGAGTCATCAAACTCAATAAACCCCTGCTAATCGAGCACCCCACCTCCCGCTATCAATCCTAAGAAAATAATAAGAATCCCATTGGGTTATATTGTTTTCGGAACCCTACCGGTAGAAAAATGACATCCATAATTTTAAAGCTCATTATTTATCCCTCAAAAGATGACTATGGGCTTCATGGGTATATATAACTAGAATAAGGTTAATCCTTCCATGAAATATAACATATGGGATCACCTTTGTAAGATTTTTTACATTCCCACCCATTTCAAACGCAAAGGTACTTTTCCGAGTAAGTGAACATATAAATACCTTAAGGATAATTTTTTATCGAATAAGGAATCAAGTTTTGATATTTTGTGATTAAAAGACAAAGTTTCCCAAAATGTTCAAATCTCCGTTGACCAATGGAACAACTTCTTGGAGAATGAGGCCAAGGAGGAAAGATTGTCCCAAAAGGATACAAATAAACATAATAGGGAAAATAAAGATGATGCCCACAAACCTTGTGAAAAATCGTATGATGATTTGAAGGATGAATGGGTGGACAAGATCAAAGGTACTCTGGAAGAAGGTAAATCCCCTAATAGGGTTACCTTGGACTTGCATTACTGGTGGGATAAAGGGACCAATTAATTTCAATATAATTTGGTTCCAACTCTAGTGAGTTTGAATTTAATACACACTCTAATAAAATAATTTTGTAGTCATAATCCGATATATAATATTATGCTATAGGAAATGATAGAAGTCATGACGAGCAGTCAGTTCGAGTGCATCCCTTATGACATTGAATCAGATGCCATATCCAAGGTATTTGAGAGGGATATAAATGGGAGGATAAGAGGTGTGGTGATACGTCACGAATATTGCATATTTGCTCCCATTATTCTTATGCATTCTATCACCTATGTGTCCCTTAATTCCTATTATAAGCTCATTAACCAGACAACCTATTTTACGTATATTTATATAATTTGCGAGGTATAATTGAGATTTTATAGGTATTGGAATGCTTAGCGTGATGATTGGTTGCATTTCGAGGAAGTTCCATCATTTATTGTAACTTCAAGGGAATTTTAGACTTCTAATACTTTATGGTCTAGCCAGTGGATCTCCATGAAATCGTAGTTCTTTGAGTTAGCTTTGCGTGGCCACAAACTGCACCTCATTTCGAGTCCAGATGATGAAGTTAGAGCCATGTCTATAATGCCAAACTTTTCTCCTTTTGAAGAATCAAATTTCCCACCATCCCCAAGCCTAGGTCGATCGTCCATTTAATTTATGCCTACGAAAGAAGGCAGTGGGCATTATGCCAGACCCCCGGTTGATCGTGTCCAGACCCGCGGTCGATCGAGTCCATCAGATATTTGAAAATTTGTTCCTTTTGTTTCTATTTCCTTTTCTTTTCTCCAAACTAACTAACTAACTAACTAACTAAATAACTAACTAACTAACTATATATATATATATATATATATATATATATATATATATATATATATATATATATGTTAGGTTTATTCCAAGCCATCTTAGCTTTTATCTAGTTTAAGAATAGGGTTTGAGAGGATTTTAGGAGCTTCTCTTTCTTTCTCATAGGGTTTTCTCATTTGGGTATTTAATTCACTATTCATTGTCTTCTTCCTTTGATTCAATCTTTCTTTTGCCATTTCGTGCTTTATTAATTAGTTTTCTTCATATTTTTACTTGCTTTCATTTAATTCATGTCATTTACAATGCTTTGTAGCTAACTTTGTTTAGGTTGAGATGATTAAACTCAACTTGAATTAATAGGTTGATTCGCTTTAGTGATAGGTTATATGAGTTCAAATGGGTTAGGTTGTTTTCGATTTTATACCTAGGAGATTTAATAGTATATATCATGTATACATTGTATTTACGACCTTACGTGTGTAATCTACGGGATATTTACTGATGCTAAAACCATAGTAGGCTTTTATGAGAATTTTGGGGATGATAACTCTATATTTAATTAACTCATGAATTTAGATTTAATCTTGCTAAACTTGTCTACCTGTGTAACCATTTATACTAATCAACCTAAGGTGAGGGATATTATTCTCAATTTATAATTTTTACTCTTTTTGTTAATCTTAGTTTAATAATATGCCTAAATTTATCTTTTGTTATAACTTTCATCTTTGACACTTTTATTGAGAAATAATAAATCAATTAATGTCTAGCAACACTCCTTACGGATTCGATATTCGATCTAGCCATTATACTCCCGTAATGAGTGTAGTTAAAGTTTAGATTTTTTATATTGTGGTGGAAAACCAAATAACGCTAATGTCCTTACACAACCAGTATGTTTTCATTACTGTCAGACCGGTGTCGTTGTCGAGGAATTGTTGGTTTTAGAATTTAATTAATTTAATATTTCATAATATTTTTCTTCTTATATGTATTATTTGTCAGAAATTTTTGTAGTACTTCTACATTTGATCTCCGAGAAATGTTTGAATCTATAGACCGCGCATCACTTTGTGGATTTTGTCATCTTGAGCTTTTTAGGTGTAAGCATGTCTTATTTAAATGTTTTCAGTAATCGTAACGATAATTCTCAAAATTCCCCTAAACCTAAGACTTTTGGTGAATACTCACAAAGTCAAAAATTTGAAAAATCTAAAATTACTGATATGACCAAAATGTACCCTCGTCTCTTAGGACAACGGGCATCACATCTCACAAGAGCCTCACATATCCTCAGTAGGGTCGTCTAGATAAGGGTCAACCTTAGTAGGGTCGACCTCAATAGGATCGACCACGACTTAACCACTCAGCAGGGTTATCCAGATAAGGGTCGGCCTCAATAAGGTCGGCCTCAACATGGTCGACCTCAGTAGGGTCGGCCACGACTTAACCCTTAGCAGGGTTATCCAGATAAGGGTCAACCTCATTAGGGTCGGCCTCAATAAGGTTGGCCTCAACAGGGTCGGCCATGGCTGAATCATTGGCAGGGTCATCAAAATAAAAGTCGGCCTAAGTAGGGTCAGCCTCAACAGCGTCGGTCATGGTTTAATCATTGGCAAGGTCATCCAGATAAGGGTCGGAATAGAAGACGTTGGCCTCAGCCTCAGCCTCAGCCTCAGCCTCATAACTCTCATACATCAGCTCAGCCTCGACCTCAGCCTCATACATCATCACATTGTGCCCCGACCTCGGCCTTCTCCAGCATCAATGTCATCTCAGCCACAACCGAGTTGATAAGAAGCTTATGAAAATCATCAGCAAGGTCATCTCTCATAAGGTCGACCCCTCATACACCAACCTCGTCACTTCATCGGCCGAGGTTAGCAGAGTCTCAGAGGCTCAATCAACTGCCAATGTCATCACCGGCCTCAGCCGACGTTACAACTACCTCACACCTAACCTTGGCCAGCCCTCCTGGTCGAGGTCATCACGATTAGAGATAAGATAAAGAAACTACAGCTGATTCCACCAACCTTATACTCGTTCAGGCCGAGGTTACATCAGTCAAAGACATAGGGCCGAGCATTTACAAGCACATGTAAGGTTTAGAATACGTGGGAAAATCAGTTATAACCGAATCATTACCCGCATCATTATCTACATAAGATCAACCAGGTGTCACTCTCATACTAGTTCGATGCTCATGCACATGCTCATTGTATGCTTAAGGGTTACATTACACCCCCTAAGCACTATATATAGAGGTCATCCTCTACCTTATAGAGGGATCCAAAATTAGCAACCCTAGCTGAAACTCTATCTAAATACACAGTAGAGAGAGAAATCTTGAGAGTTTGTATGTATGGCCATTAGAGCCCTCACACAGTGATACTAATCACATACTTGCACAGTGGATGTAGGCCTGATTGGCTGAACCACTTTTATTCCGGTGATCTTCCTCTTCTCCTCACCTCCTTCTACTATATACCTTTATACTGCCATTATTAACATTAAATTGAGCTCACAAACACCTTGAAGGGTGGTTCTATTTCCAGCATCATCATTTTGGCGCCGTCTGTGGGAACGAGAAGCTATCTCTTCCTCATCCATTGCTTAACCTAACCGGAGACTCTGATGGTGAACCAGGCCTCCCCCACTGCACGAAGCTGTTTCACCATTGAAAGAGCTCCTGTAAGGTATTAAGATCATTTACTACACCAGATCTTTAGTGTTAACACATGGCATCGGAATTACCACCACCTCTTCCGCCGCCTAGAGTGGGAGGACCCAGCTCCAGCCAGGCACCGCCCCAATCTGAAATGGCAGAGGTGGACGCAGCCTTGAGGTCTTTGGTTGTGATGCAACAAGAAATGCAGGAGCAATTTGCACAGCTCAGCCAAAATATGATGAGGACACCTGGAGTCTCACCGAAGATGATCACCTCGGCGGCTGGTCAGCCCCATCCTGATGCTAAGGGACCACCCCAGGCATCGCGGAAAGACCAACCTACCCCACAGTGGAGGAGGGGCCTTGTTGACCCTAGGCACTTGGGGAGGCAAGGAAACCCTTGCTCTGTGGATATGTATGATGATATAGATGCGAAAGATGTCCCAGAAGACTGTTAGGAGCCATATGAAGTTTCAAACAACACAGTTCGTCCTTCCAACCGGAGCCAAAGTTGTGGAGGCCGAAGGGGTGATGAAGCCCAACAACGAGGATTAGCTTTTGATCGACTGAGCAGAGGATCGGCTTTTAAAAGGCTGGGCCCATTAAATGACCTAAGACAGAGGTTATCAAGGTCGAGAAGTGCAGCTGGATGACAAAGGGAAGAGGGGCAACGTCGGCCTCATCAAGGCCGACCCCATGCAGGAAGAGGTAGAGACCAGGAAGAAGTCAACAGCCGACGTTGTGCTGTGGCTAGGGAACCCTCAGTCCACCCTTTGGAGGTGGTTGGGGACAACCTCGGCCAGGACGACGTTGTAAGACCATGGAACGACTCTATTCAACGTCTTGAAGAAAATATAGGAGACCTCATCAAAAGCTGAGACCCATTGCAAAGAGGTTTCTCGGAAGGCTCCCCCTTTGTGGCCAGGATAGTAAACTTTCCGACCCCCGCTAAGATCAAACCACCCATGGTCTCTCCCAAGTATGACGGTAGCACCAACCCTGTACATCACATTGAGATGTATCAGTCGACGGAGGACATCTATTCGATACCAGATGAAATGAAGTGCCGTGCCTTCTCTGGGACTTTGACAGGAGCAGCTTACATCTGATTTACTTCTCTTCCGAAGAATTCAATTGAGAACTTCAAGGGCTTGGCTGAACAATTCATTCATAACTTCTGCTTTGGGGTAAGACCTCAAAACAAGACCACCCATCTGCTGTATGTCAAGCAGGGGAGGAACGAGAGCCTAAGAGACTACATCACCAGGTTCAACAAGGAAAAACTTGAGGTTGAGGATTACTAAGAGAATATTTCCATGACCGCCCTCATAGGAGGTCTTCAGAAGGGAAAGTTATTGTGGAAACTTGCGAAAGTCCCTCCAAAGTCCATGGTGGAGCTATTGGCAACTGCGGGTAAGGTCATGAGCGTTAAAAAGGCCATGGCCTCCAAGTATGAGGATGAGAACGGCGGTGGCAGCGGAAAGTTCCAAAGAAAAAAGGATGGAATGAATAGGTTAGCTGATGATAAGTTTGCGCGTTATACCCCTCTTACGCTTAGCTACAAACACATCCTCAATGAGATCAAGAATGACCGATCCCTAAGATGTCCATAGAAGTTGAAGGCTCCTCCACATAAGAGGAACCAAAACTTATAATGTGAATTCCACTAAGACCATGGCCATATAACAGACAAGTGCTTCGCCTTAAAAGATGAGATCGAGAAGATGTTAAAGTTAGAAAAGTTGAGGAAATATGTTAATGGTAAAGCTCCCAAAAGGGGAAGGGAAGACCCCAAAAAAAAGAGACACGATAAATGTCATGAGGACACCACAGCAAGAAGAGACAATGGCACGGATGCCGAAGATGAGGACGATCCGAATCTCCCACCAAAAGACGATAACACCCCGGTGAAGAGAGTTGGTATGATCTCCTTTGGTGTTAACACCATATGCGGAGAACTCGTGGGAGGTGGCTCTGAAGTGGCTGACAGAAAAGCTCATGTGGCAGAGGTCAAATCAGTGGCCAAACTTGAAGTGGTAAACCTGGCGTCTTCCGATACTATACAGAAGAGAAAGAAGGTAGACACGGATACTCTCGTAGTTGGGTTCTCCCGACTCGACTTCAAAGGAATCCTAGCTCCACATGATGACCCTTTGGTGACCACAACAAGAGTTCATGGATATGAGGTACAGAGGATTCTTATAGATGGAGGAAGCTCAGCAGATGTGATGTTTTGGCCTTGCTTCAAGAGCCTAGGACTTAGCAGAGCTAGACTGGTACCCTATCATCATTCGCTAATGGGGTTCAGTGGCGAAAAGGTCCATCCGTTGGGCATGTATGAGATGGAAGTGCGAATGGGCGACGAGTGGCCTAAGAGGTTAACCCAAAAAACCAACTTTTTTTGTTATGGACGAAAACGTCTTTCAGCCTATAACCTCATCATAGTAAGAGTAGTCCTTAAGGAGTTTGAAGCTGTGCCATCGACGGTTCACCAGGTGCTAAAATTCCCGACCCTCTATGGGGTAGGGGAAGTGCGAGGTGACCAGACCATAGCACGTGAATGCTACTGCAACTGCGCCGAAGAGAGAGAGGCTCATAAGAGGGCAACCACCACTTAGAACATTGACACACTCGACCCAAGAGATGAAATAAAGTTGAAGAAGGGAGAGGCCACAGAAGAGGTAGAATCCATCGTCCTCAATGAGGACAAGTCAGAAAAAATCGTCCAGGTCGGTAAAGACTTAAAAGCAGAAATCAAGGAAGAATTGATAAACTTCCTGAGGAAGAGGCAGAGTGTCTTCGCTTGGAGTTACGTGAACATGCCTGGCATCACCCCTGAGGTTATGTGCCACAAGCTGAATATGACTAAGAACGCTAGGCCAATCAAACAAAGAAGAAGAATCTACTCTAGGCAGAAGTACGACGTCATCTAGGAAGAAGTCAGAAAGTTAGAAGAGTCTGAGTTTATCAGGGAAGTCGTATATCCGAAGTGGCTATCGAATGTAGTCATAGTGCCCAAAGCCAACGGAAAATGGAGAATGTGCGTAGACTTCACCGACCTAAACAAGTCTTCCCCAAAAGACAACTATCCCTTACCTCGGATCGGCCAGATGGTAGATGCAACTGCAGGACATGAGCTCATGAGCTTCATGGACGCGTACTCAGGCTACAACCAGATCTTTATGGATGCTGAAGATTCAGAAAAGACAGCCTTCATCACTAACAAAGGGACATATTGCTACAAAGTTATGCCCTTCGGATTGAAAAATGCAGGGGAAACATACTAACGTCTTGTGAATAAGATGTTTGAAGACCAAATAGTCAAGACTATGGAGGTGTATGTAGATAATATGTTAACGAAGAGCTTAAAGGCCTGCACCCATGTGGTAGACCTGGAAAAGACATTCGATACCATGGACTTGCACAGGATGAAACTCAACCCTACAAAGTGTGTCTTCGGGGTAGGAGCTGGGAAATTTCTTGGATTCATTGTCAATTAGAGGGGAATAGAGGCGAACCCAGAGAAAATTAAGGCTTTTCTCGACATGAAGACACCCAGAAGCATCAAGGACGTTCAGAGACTAACTGGAAGAGTAGTTGCACTCAACAAATTTGTTTCAAGAGCAACGGGCAAGTGTCTTCCGTTCTTTAAGGTTCTTAGAAAGGCCTTCAAATGGGATAAAGAGTGTGACGAGGCTTTTAATCAACTCAATTCCTACCTCGGATCTCCCTTACTCTTATCTCGGCCCATAGTAGGAAAAAAGTTGTATGTTTATTTAGCGGTCTCTGAATCAGCTATAAGTGCCACCATAGTATGGGAAGACGTTGGGGTGCAAAGACCTGTATACATCAACAGTAAGGCCCTTCAAGGGTCAGAACAGAACTATCCTCGAATGAAAAAATTAGCCTACACCTTGATACATGCCTCTAGGAAGATGAAGCCCTACTTTTAAGCCCATTCTATGATTATCCTCACCGGCTCCCCACTAAGACAGGTCCTCCACAAACTCGAGAAGTCGGGTAGATAGTTGGCATGGGCCATTGAGTTAGGGGAGTACGACCTTACTTATCAGCTTAGGGTGGCCATCAAAGGGCAGGCACTTGCAGATTTTTTTGCTGAGTTCACATGGGAAGAGGCCGAGGTTGAGAAGAACCTAGAGACTGTAGAAGGATCAAACGGTAACATCTTCGGGGACCCGGAAGAGGTTGTATCCAGGGGAGCCAGAGATGGAAACCCGAGAATGAGAAGACCGGTATCTCTTTAAGTACGGAGTCAAGTCAGAAGGGATAACATCATTAATTTGGTGAAAAATTATTTAGGAGGATAACATCTTAGTTGATGATCTCAGAACTTATGACATCATAATTTGGTTACAAGGTCTGAGGTAATACATCATACTCGGATGACCACAGACCATAAACATCATTAATTTGGTGAAAAATTGTTTAGGAGAATAACGTCTTAGTTGATGACCTCACACCTTATAACATCATAATTTGGTGACAAGGTCTGAGGTAAGACATCATACTTGGATGACCTCAGACCTTAGACATCATTACACTACACCAAAATGACAAAATTATCACCTTTCAGCCGGCCACCCTTGTCAAGGTCATTGACCGTGACAAAAAACACGCGTTTTGTGTCACGGTCATTGACCTTGACACGACCGTGACAATTCTTTAAATAATTTTCACAGTCCAGGACCTTGACACGACCGTGACAACTTTTGCAGTAAAAACCCTTTCCTCTCCCCCCCCCCCCCCCCCCCCCCCGTCGTTCCCTCCTTTTTACAACTCTCTCTCTCTCTCTCTCTCTCTCTCTTCCATTTATATATATGTTTGTGTGTATATATATGTGTGTGTGTGTGTGTCTATATATATATATATATATGTGTGTGTGTGTGGTGGGTGAGTATGTGGAAAATAGAGGGTTGTTATATTAGAGGCAAAACATTGATGATTATGTATATAAAATTAGCCTTGTATGGGTATAAGCTAATTTAGATTAATATTGATGATTATGTATATAAAGATTAACTCATTTTCATTCGAATTAGACAATTCACATGTTAATATGTTGTTGCTTAACCTATACTTTTGTCTTAGGTTAGATATCGTTCATCAACTTTAGAATATTAGTGTTATCGACTTAATTCCACATTGAAGATATTTGTACTTGTATATTTGTGTCTAATTTTAATTTCAAAGGGAAGATTACGATATTTTGACTATGGTTACAAATAAAAAATAATTCGTTGTGAATTTATTTCTAAGTGATTCTAGAATTTTTATTCTTGGAGTTAAAGAAATCAATGCATTCTTTCGGTTGAAAGATATTTATTTTTTAATAATGGAGGTTATTTTGAACATTCCTTCACCATTAAAACATTAAATTGGTAGCATTTTTCTCCTACCAATTTTTTTCATCGTGGATGTTGCCAAATTCTTAGTAGATTAGTATTTAACAAACAAAAGCGAAAGAACCATTATTGTTCACTAAATGTTGGCAAAAGTCTTAATGAATATGTAAACATTTGTATTATATATAAATTGTCTCTCTCATGTATCAAAACGTTTGAGTCTATCAAGTTAAATAGACTTGGTTCGTTATGAGTGAGACACAATCTAGTTAAGGACTAAAGATTGAAGATCATACACTGTCTCTCATTGGATCCTTCCATGATTGAATATGAGGACTATATCCTTTCGAAAAGTTTGATATAATATTGGCTAATTGCACACACTAAGATGTTTTTTAACTTGAGAGAATTTTTTCATAAAATGTGTTTTAAAAACCTTTTGAAGTATTGAAGAAGTTTTTTGAGTTGTGTATTTACCTGTTGAAGTATTGGGATCTAGGAACAAGTTTTAAAAATAATTTTGGAATTTTTTATTCCATGCTTTACATCTATTCCGGCATATATAATATATATATATATATATATATATAAAATAAACAAAACCTCTTAAAAATCATATTTTGACTTCAATGATTTTTTTTTTACTTCAAATTTGCTTTACATCTATTCCATGATTTACATGCGTTATTTTGACTTCAATGATTTTTTTTGTCCAAAAACTGTTTTCACTTGCAATAAGATTTATTAAGTGTCAATTACCTTAAACAAAGAAGAATTTTTTTAATAGTTCCAATAGATGACATAAAATCTCGATACATGTATCCACGTTAGATGTTTTCAACTAATTTAGACATATTTATGTGTGTATGTGTGTGTATGTGTGTGTATATATGTGTGTGGTGGGGGAGGGGCCAGGGGGTGTGGTTGGGGGAGGGGGTGGTGTGGTGTACGTGTGTGTGTGTGTGGTGGGGGTGGGGTGAGGGGGGAGGGGGTGGGGGCGGGGATGGGGGTGGGGTAGGGGTGTGTGTCTATGTGTACTAATAACATTTTTTTTTATCTATACTAATAACATTTTTTACAGCAAATGTCTCCTTCAGGTATTAAGGCGAAAGATGATGATGCTGTTTATGATAATGTCGTCTGGGCTCGGTGGTAGCAGAGGCGACGAGGGCTCCTTGGCCCCTAAGCTCCCCAAATATGGCAAATTTGGGATTACCATCGAGAACAAATCGGAGCTATTAGCGAGATCCCTCGAGCTGCTAAAGACGGTCATCGACCCTGGGTTTATGAGTTGGAAGGAGGTGCCATATGAGCTCAAGTTAGCTGTTTGGGCGGCACTGCAGGTAATATATTTAGATTTCAATTTTAATTTCAATTTCAATTTCAATTTCAATTTCAATTTCAATTTCAATTTCAATTTCAATTTCAATTTCAATTTCATTTTCATTTTCATTTTATATTTCAATTTATATTTATATTTATATTTATTCGCAACTAACATTGTATTTGTTGGACAGGAACAATTCAACTTGGATCCAAAGCTACGCAATTTCGTCTTGGAGCAGTTGAGGGAGCAATACAAGACGTGGAAGAAAAATATGCGGACACGGTACTTTGGGAAAACACATGAGTCCATTATCCAATGGCGTGGATCCGTCCCACCCAAGGAGCTGATCTCATTGGCACAATGGCAAAAGTTCATTGACAATGAGATCGAGGATCGAGAATTGGCATCTCGCCAATCGGGGAGGGAAAATCGAGCAAAAAATACGGACGTGCACTACTCCGGCCGGACGTCTTACGTCGAGGTGGAGCATAGGATGAAGGTAATATTTAATTTTTCTATAACTACAGAAATATATTATTCTTCATTATTTTACTTTGCGGGGTCGATACTAATTTTACTTTATTTTATTTCAGGGGGTAGGGAGTGGCCCAGGGGGTAAGCCACATAGGCTCGATACTTATGTGGCTCTTCGGACGAAGAAGGGGAAGGACAATGAGGTGTCCCCGAGCGTTGCGGCCACGATTGTAAGTAATCCGACAGTTTAATTTTTGTTAATTACGTTCTAATTTTTTAGTTTACTTATTTTACTAATCATGTGCTTTTTGTCCTTTCAGGCAAAGCTTAAGGAAGTGCATGAGTCGCAGTCTAATGCCGACAAGGCGTCTTTGTCCACAGACGCACTCAGCCAAGTGCTTGGCTCTGATCGTAAGGGGAGGACAAGGGGATGAGCTCGCAGGTGTCCAAATCTAGGATCATCGGATTGGAGACAAGCGACACCGGGTTGGCTCGAACGGTGAATTCACATGACGCGAAGCTGTCCCGTTTGGAGGCAACGGTCCAAGATATGTACTCATTCATGAAGCGTACGTTGGGTGGAGACCGTAAGTGGAAAGGGAAGGAGAAGGTGGTGGAGGAGGATGAGGAGGAGGTGCGGGAGAATGAGGCACAAGATGACGAGGATGTGGACCTCGCTGCTTCATCACCGACACGTGCGTACTTCGATGATCCACTTCCTTATTTGAATCCCTTCCCTAGACTGATGTCGATAATTAGTTGGCCGAGCATGTTTATATTGGACGTATTTGATGGCCAGCGGATAGGGCGGGGATTGAGGGACCCGAATATCGTCCAGGGTGGAATAGTTCATGAACGTGCGCTTCAAGAGATCAAGTCCAAAGTGCTCGTCACGCATGTGATACCCGGGAAGGAGAACTCCCTATTGTGGTTGCGTGAACAATGAGGCACGATGTATATTAGTGGGTGTGTCAATTCGTATATCGCGTGGCCTACTCACCTCCTCACATTTACCCTAGACATGTAGTGACATTATTTTTAAGTTGGTACATTTTAATTATATTTGGATTATATCGTCATATATACTGTTTCTATTTTGAATATATATTTTCATTATCTTTAGTTTGTTTGGATATATGATGTTTGAACAAGTACAACATTGCTATAACAGGTACAAATATACTGCTGGGCAGTGGTAGTGGCCATACTGCCCAGCAGATTTTTTTAAAATTCTGCCCAAAATTATCACGGTCATTGACCGTGGCAATGTTTTTAAAAAGGGTCAAGGCTTTGTCACGATAAATAACCATGACTAAACTTGTCACGGTCATGGCCCGTGACACGACCGTGACAATTCTAACAAACTTGTCACGGTCAATGATCGTGACACGTTCGTGACAAAAAAAGTTATCTCACCCCGAATTATCACGGTCATTGACCTTGACAATTCCAACTTGTCAAGGTCAATGACCGTGACAATAGTGCAGATTTGGTGTAGTGTTAATTTGGTGAATATATGGTGGGGGTAACATCTTAGTTGATGACCTCAGACCTCATAACATCATAATTTGGTGACAAGGTCTGAGGTAAGACATCACACTTGGATGACCTCAGACCCTGAACATCATTAATTTAGTGAATATATGATGGGGGAAACATCTTAGTTGATGACCTCAGACCTCATAACATCATAATTTGGTGATAAGGTCTGAGATAGTACATCACACTTGGATAACCTCAGACCCTGAACATCATTAGTTTGGTGAATATATGATGGGGGAAACATCTTAGTTGATCACCTCAGACCTCATAACATCATAATTTGGTGACAAGGTCTGAGGTAAGACATCACACTTGGATGACCTCGGACCCTGAACATCATTAATTTGGTGAATATATGATGGGGTAACATCTTATTTGATGACCTCAGACCTCATAACATCATAATTTGGTGACAAGGTCTGAGGTAAGACATCACACTTGGATGACCTCAGACCCTGAACATCATTAATTTGGTGAATATATAATGGAGGTAACATCTTAGTTGATGACCTCAGACCTCGTAACATCATAATTTGTTGACAAGGTCTGAGGTAAGACATCACACTTGGATGACCTCAGACCCTGAACATCATTAATTTGGTGAATATATGATGGGGGTAACATCTTAGTTGATGACCTCAGACCTCATAACATCATAATTTGGTGACAAGGTCTGAGGGAAGACATCACACTTGGATGACCTCAGACCCTGAACATCATTAATTTGGTGAATATATGATGGGGGTAAACATCATAGTTTGATAGCCTCAAACCTTAAACATCATTAATTTGGTAAAATTTATGGGGGTAGCATCATAGTTTGATGACCTCAGACCTTAAAACATCATAATTTGGTGACAAGGGCTGAGGTGAAACATCCTAATTTGATGACCTCAAACCTTAAACATCAATAATTTGGTGAAATGTTTGGGGGTAACATCTTAGTTGATGACCTCAGACCTTAAAACATCATAACTTGGTGACAATGTCTGAGATGAACATCATACTTGTATGACCTCAGACCTTAAACATCATTATTTTGGTGAAATTTCTGGGGGTAACCTCTTATTTGATGACCTCGGACCTTAAAACATCATAATTTGGTGACAAGGTCTGAGGTAAAACATCTTAGTTTGATGACCTCAGACCTTAAACATCATTAATTTTGTAAAATTTATGGGGGTAACATCTTAGTTGATGACCTCAAACCTTAAAACGTTATAATTTGGTGACAAGGTCTGAGGTGAAACATCTTAGTTTGATGAACTCAAACCTTAAACATCATTAATTTGGTGAAATTTTTTGGGGCAACATCTTAGTTGTTGACCTCAGACCTTAGAACATCGTTAACTTGGTGGTCTCATATCTGAAACATCATTAACTTGGTGACATGAGAGTTAACATCGTTAACTTGGTGGCCTCATATCTGAGACAAACATCATTAACTTGGTGATCTCTTATCTGAAACATCATTAACTTGGTGACATGAGTGTTAACATCATTAACTTGGTGGCCTCATATCTGAGACAAGCATCATTAACTTGGTGATCTCTTATCTCAAACATCAGTAACTTGGTGACATGAGAGTTAACATCATTAACTTGGTGGCCTCATATCTGAGACAAACATCATTAACTTGGTGACATGAGAGTTAACATCATTAACTTGGTGGCCTCATATCTGAGACAAACATCATTAACTTGGTGATCTCTTATCTGAAACATCATTGACTTGGTGACATGAGAGTTAACATCATTAACTTGGTGGCCTCATATCCTAGACAAACATCATTAACATGGTGGTCTCATATCTGAAACATCATTAACTTGGTGATCTCATACTTTGAAAACCTTTGTCTTGGTTAGAGACGAACATTAGTGATATGCCTAAGTATACCCTTATCCAAGATTGGGACCCCTTAGTCAAGGCTGACCTTGATAAATCATCAGACATAGAGATATTATGACTCGGCCTGGGGGTCGACATAGGAAGCCTCAGCCTTGTTCATGAAAGTACATCCGATGATCTAATTACCACCAACTATCCCATAAAAATACCAACTCATCATCTCGGCCTGGATCAACACAACCTCATCCCACCAAAGGACTAGCTTATTATCTCAGTCTCATCAAATAAAGGAACCCTCGGCTAAGGCCGACCAGTAGCGGGACAATCAGTTTGTGCAAAGTACGTAGAAGGATTTAAGCATCAGAGGTATTATGACCCAAGCACCCTCGATCTCGTCCCCCATATGAAAGAACGTCTCATCAATTTCTCGGCCCAAATATACTTTATCCCTTAGCCTTCTATCTACATTGAAGACTAAGGTCTAGGGGGTAATTGATATTACCAAAATGTACCCTCGTCTCTTAGAACGATGGGCATCACATCTCACAAGAGCCTCACATATCCTTAGTAGGGTCTTCCAGATAAGGGTCGGCCTCAACAGGGTCGGCCACGACTTAACCACTCAGCAGGGTTATCCAGATAAGGGTTGGCCTCAGTAGGGTCGGCCATAACTTAACCCTCAGCTGGGTTATCTAGATAAGGGTCGTCCTCAGTAGGGTCAGACTCAATAAGGTCGACCTCAACAGGGTTGGCCATGGCTTAATCATTAGTAGGGTTATCCAGATAAGGGTCGACCTCAATAGGGTCGGCCTCAACAGCATCAGCCATGGCTTAATCATTGGCAGGGTCATCCAGATAAGGGTCAGAATAGAAGACATTGGCTTCAGCCTCAGCCTCAGCCTCATAATTCTCATACTTCAGCTCAGCCTCGACCTCAACCTCATAGATCATCACATTGTGACTTGACCTTGGCCTCCTCCAGCATCAATGTCATCTCAGCCACAACCGAGTTGATAAGAATCTTATGACAATCATCAGCAAGGTCGTCTCTCATAAGGTCGGCCCCTCATACACCAACCTCGTCACTTCATCGATAGAGGTTAGTAGAGTCTCACAGGCTCAATCAACTACCAACGTCATCATCGGCTTCAGCCGACGTTACAACTACCTCACACCTAACCTCGTCCAGCCCTCCTGGCAGAGGTCATCACGATTATAGATAAGACAAAGAAACTACAGCTGATTTGACCAACCTCATACTCGTCCAGGCCGAGGTTACATCAGTCAAGGACATAGGGCCGAGCATTTACAAGAACATGTAAGGTTTGGAACACGTGGGCAAATCAGTTATAACCGAATCATTACCCTCATGTGAGGGAATATTGAGGTCATCATTATCTACATAAGATCAGCCAGGTGTCACTCTCATACTAGTTCGATGTTCATGCACATTCTCATTGTATGCTTGGGCGGTACATTACACCCCCCCAAGCACTATATATAGAGGTCATCCTCTACCTTATAGAGGGATCCGAAATTAGCAATCCTAGTTGAAGCTCTGTCTAAGTACACAGTAGAGACAGAAATCTTGAGAGTTTGTATCTATGGCCATTAGAGCCCTCATACAGTGATATTAATCACATACTTGCATAGTGAATGTAGGCCTGATTGGCTGAACCACTTATATTCCGGTGATCTTCCTCTTCTCCTCACCTCCTTCTATTATATGCCTTTATACTGCCATTGTTAACATTAAATTGACTCACAAACACCTTGAAGGGTTGTGCTATTTCCAGCATCATCAATTACTTTGGGTGAATACTAAAAAAGTCAAGATATGGATTACGGGAATTTTAAGAATGATCATTCCGATAGTGGGACACAAAGTCATTATAATAAGAATGGTAAAACTAATTGCAGTAACTTTCAAAATTCTTATAATAATGATCTTGATAGTAGTTCCGAGGATGGTTTACAAACTTCTCAATTTCAAGAATTTGCGCCCCATCTATGGCATTGCATGAACCATTATTAGGAAGAAAATCGTTGTTGGGAACAAGAGTTGGATTCATTATTCGAATCCAACGATAATTTTTCTTCTGAGACTTTTGAAGTTGAGGAATGTTTCGAACTAAATGTGGAATCGTTTCCTAATTTGGAACACACCGTTGTTCTCTTTACCCACGGCATAATAGAGAATGAAAGCGATGAATAAATGAATGTTATATCCATTTGTAATGAAATGATTTCTTCTTTGAAAAACAAAGAGGAGGTTGAGACATATGTTTCAGCTCACACAATTTTGAAAAATTATTTCATTGAAAGTGAATCCTTCTCCTTTGGAATTAAATCTTCAAGTAATGATGAGTCATCTCTTGAGATTGAATTTATTTCCTCCCCATCTTTATTCTACATTATCAAACCATTACAAGTATCCCATGAATAGGTTCAAAATTTTAAAATGTTTAACCACTATAAGAAAAAGTCTTTTCCATGACACCTGATATGTGTCGTGAAACTATTTTCACGACACATTTTATGTAGTCGTTGAAGGGGGGTGTCGTAGAAAGTTACCTTATACATCGACACATTAGTGGTGTCACAAAACTATTTAACGACACCTGCCAATTGTTGTTGAAACAAATAGCCACGACACTTTTGTGGTGTCGTCGAACTATTTCACGACACCTGCCAATTGTTGTTAAAACAAATATCCACGACACCTTCGTACTGTCGTAAAACTATTTCACGACACACGTGAAGTGTCGTTGGAACAAATATCCACGACACCAAGTTACTAGTCTTAAAAGTCATTACCGAAAAAAACCTTCCACGACTACTTATTATGTGTCATGAATGTTATTTTACGACTGAACGTACGTGTCATTAATATTATACACGACTAAATATAAGCATCGTTATTATCATTTTATGATGTATAAAATATGTCGTTAGAAGTGTATAATTTTTTTTTATAAAAATCAGCTTCTCAAATGCATGTTGCTTATACTAACATTAACATATCCACCACATATATGATAGCATCACAATTAGCAGTTCCACAGTTCTTGAAATTTAAACCAAACTTATATAACTAAGAGGAACTCATAATATGTACTCATAACCATAATATCATAGTCATGCCCAAAAGACTAGAATGAATAAATATTTGGGCGTTACAAGCCACATAAAAATATGGAATTAGAATGAAACGAGCATTAGCCTAACAAGTTAAAATGCAATCTTCCTTTAAAAAATAACTAATAGCATTCTTTAAAAACATTCCTCCCAAAATGCCTTCAACATCTTCCAAAAATAGGTACATGTTCAGAAAACAATTTTAGTAGATACTCTCGTAAATTAATAACACACTTGTAATAAAAAATAAAAAAATAAAAATCAAAGTATACCTTCAATCCAAAAAGCAACGAAGAAACGCCATAACCATGTGCATCATATTTATTATAAGAATCATATTTATTGAATCATATTTAATTTTAAAAAAATACCACATTTCATTTATTTCCTTGTGTCATTCGACTTTCCATGTGCATCTTCCATTCCAAAAGTTGTTGAATTTGATTTTCAAGAATCACTACCCTTGCATTACTATGTAACGACGCATCTACCTTCCTAGGCGTCACCTTAAATTCAAGACCTCGGACATGACCCGGACGTTCAGGACCAAGCACCTTTACTACTGCATCATCCCTCAACGATGTTGAATCATGAGATGGAATTTTTTCCATCTTTTCCTAAAATAAATACAAGAATTCAACATATTAAAAAAAATATAATAAACACATTGTAGGTTTAAAAAAATTGTAAAGTGTTGTGAAAGTGTTTAAGTCGTTACTATCTCTTCACCAACAACTTGATTAACTGGATTGCCATTTTCTCTCCTATGTCCCCTTATCCAAACATCAACACGACGTATAGTTTTATTTGGGTCTTCGGCTTTCTACAAAATTTTAAAATATAGAATTACGAAATAATGTAAGCGATTTATGAAGTATAGAACTTTAAAGGAGAAACATACTATGTTTTCCTTAATTCTTGCATAGCCTCTATGACTAGTTGTGTGTGGATGGATTTGCTTTGCTCTAGCCTCCTTATGCTTTTCACTTATTTCCTATTAAAATAAGAGAAATCATATATAATTGTAAGAAATACAAGAATACTAAAAGTGGAATTTAGTCTATTAATAACAATAAAAAATAAATAATCAAATTCACTTGCATCAAATTCAGGTGACAACCGAGATTTAACAAATTCATCCCATTCAATTGACTTCAGCCCAGGGGGCTTAAGTAATGTAAGATGGCGAGCAGAATTTGGTCCTTTAGCTTCTTCTCGTATCTGTGTTGATAATTTTGACTTATAATCTTTCTAAGCTCTGCGTGTCTGACCCAAAATAATGGCCTTTCGACATTCTTCAAGGTTATATTTTTGCTACATCATATATAATAAATACACTATATTAGTTACAATTTAATATGTACAAATTACATTCAAAATATTACATAATTCTGTAAAGGGTAGAGAAATAAAATACTCATAGTAACAAACTCCCATATTTGATCCTTGATGTCACTTGTCACCTTATCCCAACCTTTATGTGTTACTGGTACGCATTCTCGTGCTAAAATCCCAATCATAAAACTAAGCTGGATGGAATTGAGTCCAATTGGTTTCCCAAACTCATTGAATTCTACCTCATTACACTCTTTTATCCCAGTTGCAATTACATTAAATTTTGATGGCCCCCGGTTCTTTTTTTACCCTTATCAACAGAATCAATGTTGGGTACTTCATCCGCATAAATTTCTTCCACCGCATGTGCGTTAGAGACTTCGCATGATATTCTTGCATCCTCATTCTCATTGCATGTAGTTCATCTCAATCTCTTACCCCTAACAACCTGTTTTGGATACACACAATATACATGGAATGTAGTGTAAATTATATGGACTTCAATAACAATTATTACAAAGTTTATATTGAAGAGATAATGAACTCATAACTCTCCTCCTTAAACATATCCGCCATATTCTCAAAAAGTAGATTTTTTTCTATTCACTCTACTTGACAAGCAAAAAATTAGAAAATTTAGTACAACTCGGTACAAACAGAGAAACATTACTAGTAAGATGTACATTAATTTGTAATGTATGCTTACAATATTATATCGTATACATATTTTTTTAATATACATGCGTGATTTAGCAACACATTATAAGTGTTCTGTTCGTAACACATTATAAGTGCAACTTAAAAGTGGCGCCAATCATTCCGTGAGTTAGCAACACATTATAAGTGTTATGTTCGTAATTTCAGCACTATTATGGCGCCAATCACTGATTGCGTGAAAAAGATAGTACACTTGACAAAATCAACAAGTAAAGCCTTTGAGAATATCTGGAAAAATTAATAATACATTTTTACAAATTTAAAGATGCCTTACAGTTGCCTTAAAAGGGGAACAATACCTCAAGCAACCTTTATCCCAAACGCTCAGCTCACGGACGGATATTTGCACATCACTAGACAATAAGGCTATATAGAGTAGAAAAAAAAATCAATCTTAATTTGGTCAAATGAAAGCTCTGCTCAGTCGATAAGTTTTTAAGCCGCCAGACTTGGGAACCTATTCATTGCATCCAATTTTCCTTTTTTAGGTGGTGGTGAGCAAAAGGTGAATCCTAGAATTGAGATGGGGTGCTCAATCCAGCTTTACCCTGTCCATATCAGTTATAACCCCTTCGAGCTTAACAATCTGACGCAAGAAATAATCCCCATATAGTTTAACTTGTTTGGATTCCACAACATTAATCATGTCATCATTTATGTAGAAATCAATATCAGCATTGGAGCTGACTTTTCCATCAGAATCAACCGCATGTGTTTTGTGCTTATACGACATCAGGATTGTCCTTAGAGTGGGTTCATCCACTTCCATGTAGGTTTCTAGCTTCCCAATGGAGATGGTCGAGTAAACATTCAAGTAGGTTCGAACACCTGATAATAATTATTGTTGCTTCACTTCATAAAGGAAGAGCTTCAACTGAAGTCTATACGCATCCTGGTTGTAATTTACAAGAGGCTCCTCGTAACTTGGAGCATAAGGGGGTGATAAACTTGGGGCATGCATATGAGAAGAGCTCATCATCGAGAGCAAATGCTTCATCATCGTATCTCTGCATTCGCAACATTTTCTCACCATACTTCTCCCGCAGTTGAGAGTTCGCAGTTTCCTCAACAAGCTTCACTTGGGGGCAGAGGGAGGAGCAATTGCCAGTAAGGCATACATCTGCTCATTCTTCTTTAATATCTGCTCATACGGTGGAGATTTCTGGTGATATTGTTTGGTCTTGTAAATGTACAAGAGAATTTTATTTAATTCTCATATGGCCTCAACATACATTCGCAACATAAGATTGGCAAAACCATAATGATATATGGTGGTAATGTAACTGCCAAGAGGTGTTTATGAATTAGGAAGATACACCATTGAAGAAGAATTTGTATGAATTTGGGGAGGTTCTTACTACTGTAATTGGTTTTATTTATGTTGTGCTTTAGCTTAATAATGTGAAATACTTCATGTCTTATGTTGATGGATGGCAAAGGAATTTAAAGTTTCGATTCGAGTTGCAGTGACATTGGCAGTACCTGCCATTCCTGAAGGGTTTCCTGCAGTTATCACTTCATGATTGGCACACGTAAAATGGCTCAGAATAATGCACTTTTTCCTTATAGATCTAAGTCACGAACCATGGACTAAGAAATGTCATAATGCATTTGAATGTTTTTCGATGTAGATGTCCACAACAATGTTGAGCATAAATTTACATGTTCGTGAATCTGAACATTGTCTTTAGTGTAGTTGTGGGCTTTATTTTTCTTTCATTTTGTCCTCTATTTTCTCAACAAACAAATGAATGGAAGAGACTTATATTTTTTTTTAAATTCATTTGCCTTTTTAATTATATAAAAGTGCGTTCGTAATGATATACGATTTGGTAATTTAAAGTGATTAGGGCACATATTTGATTCCTCATTACGACTATACATCTCGGAAGCTAGTATGAGTAACCGAACAATCCTCATCAAAGTTGTCGAAATAATTCGCAATCCAATAAGGTACTTGGGGAAATCCTCATCGACCATCACACTCGGGATATTGGGAAGAGAAACAAAATCAGTAGGCTACAGGGAGGCAGCAGCAGTAATGAGGGCAATGACTCTCCAAAGGAAAGGCAACGAGTGAAAGTAGTGGTGGATGTACCAAGTTTGGACAACGACGTCCAACAATCAAGCATTGTCCCCTTAACGAGCAGGTGTGATGACTCTGTACCGATATCCCATTACCTCGTCATACCAATAACAACGATCCACTTTTCATTCTTGAAGATTCAGAATTTTTGTTCGAGCCTCGCAGTTGTACTCCTCAAACTCCATGTACTCGTCCTCAAGTTTCTTATCATAGTCCATATCACAAAAACATTCCCCATAACCAGATTTACTGGGCTGCCTGAAAGAAGTATGAGGAACAAGAGGATCTGTTTTGGGAATTTGTAATTTTTAAAATTTGAGGGAAGGGGTTATTGGCTGCCCGGTCAGGACATGTTTCCAGGCTGGCATCGGTGTTTGGAGTACCTACGTATACATACATAAAATAAACTATTACATTAACTGATCCCTACATGCTACATGATCCCTAATAGATGAAGTATGCGGGAGGGGGGTGAACAGGGTAATAACCAAAGTTACGTTATATAGCTCCAGTGTGTACTGGGATTGGCAACACATCAATTGTTCCACTAAACCAACAACATATATATATATATATATATATATATATATATATATATATATATATATATATATATATATATATATGAGTTCAACAACAACTCGTATCTCTTTTATTATCTTATCATTTGAGTTTTCAAAGAAACCAATCCAACTTTAAATATATGCATCATCATATAATGTTTTTGCTCAAGAACTGGAATAATTCAAGCCTGAAAAGTAATGAATAAAACAAGAGTGACTAGTTCAATAGAGTCAAATAGTATATTCCGAAAGTAGAGCATATGGTTACCCATGGAAAATATTATACAAATACATTTCACCCTTACATCAACCTCTATTGTTCAAAATATAAGAAGGTTCATATTCAAAACAATTAAGGCTTACCAATAAAGATTTGCAATTACTAGGCTCTGCTAACTGGCTCGAGCACTTCAATAGTGACCACACTGTTTTGCTGAAAATTGTAATCAACACCATATAAATGCATATGAAAAAATATACCCATAAATTGAACTCTTTGTTGGTGATATTAGGCAGAGGCGGATCCATGTTCATGGGATGGTGGGAAATTGCCCACCTTAAGTTTCGAGCATTTTCAAGACTGGTAATAGGAAATGTGAAAATTTTAAATTAGACTAAGGAAAATTTTGAAAATATGACATATTTCCCACCTTAATTTATATGTAAAATGTTTGTATTTCGTTTTGGCCACCTTGATACAAACTTTAGCCTCCACCCCCGACCTTAGGTCCTTTCTAGGACAGTAGTGTGATATTGCCCCTTAGCAATTTGGCACACACACACACATCATAATGAAACTATCTATCCCTCTATCTCTATCCTCATTGTTGACCAAAAGTATAGCTTAAGTAGTAAAGACAAAGTGTGTACAACTCCCGTATAACTCGATAACCCCCCGAAATGTACCAAAAACCCATTCCGGAGTATGTATGGTTGGAAAACCCCGTGGATCTATTGACACTCCCCTATAATTAGGCTGAACTAGGGGTAGGAAATGTATAACTATATTATACAGCTCATCAAGCCATAAAACAACTTCTCCTCGGTAACTAACACATGGTCCAACTCTCCAAATTATTCGCAACTAAATTATCGCGCCCCTTTTTGATTGCAGGTGAAGTAAACTGTTGTAGGAAGGGGGACACTAGGATCTTTTTCTAGATACTCATTCTCATAAAAAGGAAATCCTTATGATCTGATCTAATCATAAACTATCAGTGTGCCAGATTGGAACCAATGCCAATGCTTATCAATCTAAACCGCCACACGTAAAACTCCATTTCTTATGTAGATCAGTTAAGGGAAAGACCTTATGGATAAAGGACACTACACATTATAGGTTGGTTGTTCTTACTCAAGATAATTCCAATCACCGTCTTACAAGCATCACAAGAAAACTCAAAAATCTGGGTAAAGCCAAAAGGGAGCCCAGTCATTCGAGTCTTGGTGGAATGCTTCCTCAGCCTTATCAGTCTATCTGAAATCAGGAGAGGAACCTAACACATAATCAATGCTAGAACGTCAATAAACTTTCTATAAAACCCGACCAACACATCAAAACTTTGAATCTATGAGTGACGTTGGAGTAATATATTCCATAAGAGCCTTCACCTTCTCCTCATCTGCACAAACCGAGTCGATGGACACCATATTCCTCATAATAGATAGGGTGTCGACCATTAACGGGTACTTCTTCAGAATTTTGAGGACGTGTTAAATTCTCTCTGTGATCTTCATCGCATAAGTATTTTATCGAAATAAACCACAACAAACTTCTCAGAATGGTCTTAGAATTCTAGTCATCCCACATATAAAAGCGGAGGTGACATTGGGCATCCCAAAAATCATAATCCATTTGAAGAGACAATTCGTCAAATAAAAGTGTTCAAGTTCTTTAACACTTACAAAATGTTTCACATTCATGTATCTAAGATATATACATATTTTGCATCTGTATGATAATTTGTTGATAGTATTAGATCTTTAGGTTATTGTAGTTGTCCTACGATTAGGATCTTTATGTTGTATGAATTTTCATAATCAAATTGTGAGATTTATGAGTTAGAATTGAATATTATCATTTCAGGTGAATTATCATTTTTTTTTACTGTTTCTGTGAGTTCGTTGAGATTTATTGTGTGAAATATTGAAATGCATGAGCTTAGAATTAGCCTCACTCGCCCTTTTACAAAATGCTTCACTCTGATGTATCTAAGATATGTACATATCTTGATAGTTTTGATCTTTAGGTTATTGTATTTGCCCTAGCATTAGGGATTTTATGGTGTATGAATTTGCATAATCAAATCATGAGATTTATGTGTTTCAATTGAAATTCATCATTTCAGGCTGTTTTTCTCACCGTCTCTGTTAAATCTTTGAGATTTTAACTATATGAATATTGAAATGCATCAGCTATGAATTAATATCTCTAAGATTTCCGCAAAATAACTTAGGCTTCACATTGGTGCATCAAATATATATACATATTTCAGCAAGTGAGAAATTAATGAACATAAAGTGTTTTCAATTATAACAAATCAAATCCTTTGTAATATCATATGACTCTAATTTCTGTAACAAGTAACAACACAAAGTGTTTTCAAATGTTGATGTCTTTTTTTCAAATTTCTGAATACTGTACAAGATATATGTTACCTTACCGACGAGGGAAACAAGTTAATAGTACTTTTGAAAGTAAATTTCAAACAGAGCATGCCACGTTTAGTGAACAGAGCATACAAAGATTCAAAATACTAGCTGGGAAGAAATATACCTCTGATAATTTGATCGTTCAATGAACTCTTTGCCTATGTCACATCCCTTGTATGGATCTAGTACATTTCAAATAACAGCTGGTCTTTTTCGGGAAACTTCTGCACTTGACAAGCTGAATTGAATTAATTAGATGCAACTCTATATGTTGGAGTAAATTAATTAGGTTCTTTGTGTTTTTAGAATGAGACAAGTTCACTATTACCAGGACATCACTCTCAAGTTTATTGACATATTGGGTAGATATTTGATAGTGAAGAATTTGTTACAGGCCCAATGTGCCTAATCTACTTGTTTAATGATTTTAAAATATCTACCCAATATCATCAATTCCAATCTTTATCTTTTCTACTAAACTAATCGCAGGAAACATAATTATTATTAGTCGAAGATAAATGTAAGCATTTACATCCATTCTGGATATCATTAAACATTCATCGATACAATCATACAAATAAAACATTAATATAGTTGGCAGATATTTAATTATAAATAAGGAATAAGAAAATGAAAATTGGGGAGCAATCGAGTTATGCATACTTCAGAATGATGAAATCAGGTATCAATGCCTATAGTTGAGTTAATTGTCTGCCTTGTGACACCTTCCTGCTCCTGTAAACAAAAGACAAAGAAATGGATTAAGTAATATACTAATTAGTTTGAGAAGTTTATAAAAAAATGAAAAAAAAAGTCGGTGTTTACTTTCCCAAAAGTCGCCAAAACACCTTTGAGAATCATGAGTCACCTAAATAAAAAGTAGTTTTACACAACCATCATTCGAGACAAAATTGGAACCAAATGCATATGTGGTGATACCAGGCAGCTTCTAACCCGAAGTAATAAACATTAGTGTTTTTTTACGTTACCTGGCTGCAAGCAAGTAAGAATCTCAATTAGATTTACAATGACCTGACCCGCTTAGTTAACTTAAGACACGCCCTGTGATAAGTAGGCATGAGTTTCATTATATATAATAATAAGAGTCATTCCCTCTCATTTATTCGACTTTAACACCAAATCAGGTCCTCGGTAACCATCTGAGGGTTTCCTCGCTAAACTTCCGTATAAATAGCACTTCGCACATTTATTGAAAACACAATATCAACAACAACTTTGAGCTCTCGAGAAAGCTAGATATTGTATAGCAAAGGGACAGAGGATCAAGCAGTGCCCTACTACCTTGGGTTCTAATTTCCACCTGCTATTTATGGCGGAAGTAGTAATCTTCTTTAAAGACCAAAAGAAATTAACTGATGGGGAACACTTCAGAATAAAAAATTTCACCTTTGGAATTGTACAATTCAAGCAATGTTGAACGAGTGATGGGGTTTCTCTCCAAAACTCCGGTCAGGTTAAAGGTAAGCCAAATCAAAGAAAATATAAAATCCCTCCCTGTGAACATTAACAGTTATGTTAGCTGGCGATTCCAATGTGGTTCACCATCCGATTGTTCTCTATCACGGCCTTCATTGCCATACTCATCATCTCGCCGGCTTTCTCTTTGGACTCCGATCACAAGCATCAACAAGATGACTCAGTAAAACTTTGGGTAAATAAAGTTGGGACTTATAATAATCCATAAGAAACTTACAATTCTTACAGCCTTTCATTTTGCCATGCACCTGGCAATGTTGGTCATAAATGGGGTGGTCATGGTGAGGTCTTGGGTGCAAATGAACTTATTGATATAAAACATTGGATAACATTATATATACAACTTTTAATAGCCTCCCATCTAGATTGGGAAAAAAACCTTTATACCATCGAGGCCAGCAGCCTTTAAGGCCCCAAGGTAAAAAATAGTCTTCTTGATTTCAAACAACTCAACATGTGTAATCAATTTAGTATGCATTTCTTGAGGCATTACAGACATGAACCGTAGAACTCAAGGAAGATATATCTATAGAATAACAGAGGACTATATATTTGGAAATAAATTTTGTACATATTGTTTTAAGCATTATCTTTAGTGATCCATTCTCCCTCATTGTTTATTAATCTCGAAATTTGGTTCCTTTCTCTTCTTTGAACAATTAACGGGTGGAAGAATTTGGAGTTATTATATAATGTGTCTAAGAACCTAGGCTAACCAAGAGAGAATGTTTTAAAAAAACTACAAACCAGTGAAACCAAAAAAATTACAAACCAGTGAAACCATGACATAACATAATGTTGACCTATTGCGTAGTTATTCTTCTCAATGATTTCATCTTTACATCACCATACACAAACTTTGTAACTAAAAATGAATTTACCATAAGCATACTAATGTATAAACTCATCAAACAAACTTAATGTCTACATGCTAAAATAAATAACAATCACACAATAACACCCTCACAATCTATCCTCACATGAGTCTCATCGCCATTTATCTCATTATTGTCAAGTTTTGAAACATCAATCGGCAAATATGATGTGTAAGCACTCTCATCGTATGTCTCCAACTCATGAAAACCTCGTGGCGGTGCCTTGAGAACCACACACCAATTTGATGTTCCACTTTCTCTCGAATAACATACTTGTCTTGCTTGTGATGCTAGAGTAAAAGGATCTTTTTTTAGCTGATTTTGTCCTTGGTGGAGGTTAACCAAAGTGAATCCATCATCAACTTTGACACCATTTGAAATGTTGGCCCAATCACATTGAAAAATAGACATTCGAAATGTGTGAAAGTTCAACAAAATTATATCCCGTATAATCCCATAATATGAAACATTAGCAACAATATGTGTGGTATCCCTTTCACTAGATCTACAAATAGTCTTTGCATAAAAAAAACTCCACTATTTTGGGTGGACTTTTCAACCATTAATGTGTGAAATCGTTTTCCATTTATTATGTAGCCTTAATATGACATAGCATAACGCCGTGGCTCAACCGCTAACCACTTTAGGATTGTTGATACTTCAGTTGTGTTTGATTGAACCTTAATCTGTTTAAAAGATCATAAATGAAATTATATGAATTTTTATATACATAACAACATTAGACTCTTACCATGCACAATGTAAAAATTGGTCTACCTTTTTCATAAACCACGAAGTGAATGTCTCGATATGTCTTTTTTGTAGCATAGTCTCATCTTGGGATAAACTTCGATTGGATTGTTTTGGCTCGCTCAAATGAATTCTAATATAAACGTAGAGAAAGTTTAATAACAATATTAATGATAACATAAGTTATAAATATATATAACGAGCATCATTTTACCCACTCTATATATGGCTCAACTCTGGGATTGTTATATAGCACATAACGATGGGTAATTTTTAACATATCATTGGACAATGTTATTGGCTTCCCCTTAGAGATAGGTCGACCTCCCAGTATTGTCTCATCTTCGAACTCTTCATTTTGATATTGTGTAACACCTATTTCTATTTTTTTAGATACATGCTATAAAACCTTACACACTCATCAGTCAAATAATTTTCTGCTATGCATCCTTCAGGTCGTGCACGGTTCCTAACATAACCCTTGAGTACCTTCATAAACCTAATGACAAAACATAGAAAAAGAATACGAATATAACATATGTTTACTACATATCTAACTTGTTAATAAGAAAAAAGTTAAATACATTCTAAATTACCTCTCAAATGGGTACATCCATCAAAATTGTATAGGTCCATATAATCGATCTTCTTGAGCTAAGTGAATTGGCAAGTCAACCATAATGTCAAAAAAAGAAGGAGGGAAGTACATCTCCAACATGCATATAATCTCCATGATATCTTCCTCTAATTTTTCCATTCCCCTTTTATTGATCACTCTTTGACATAACTCATTAAAAAATGAAGATAAGCGAAAAATCACTTGTCTTGGCCCCTTTGGTAGTAGTCCCCGTATAGCAACAGACAATAATTGTTGCATTAAAACATAATAATCATGGGATTTCAATCCCAATAACTTTCATTCTTCCAGTGAAACACAATAACTAATGTTGGAGCTATAACCATCAGGTAACTTCAAATCATATAGTCTTTGACAAAAAACTTTCTTTTCTTTCTTTGATAGTGTGTAAGGTGCCGCCGGTAGGTAAAATTTATTCGCTTTTGGTTGAGGATGCAGTTCCTTTCTAATTACCAATTCTTGCAAATATTTACGGGACTCGAGGCCATCTTTTGATTTTCCCTTTACATTTAACAATGTGGAAATGAGGATCTCACTTATATTCTTCTCGATGTGCATCACGTCCAAATTGTGACGTAAATCTAATGCCTAGGGAAAAAAATGAGGGAAGATTAATATGAAAAATAAATATCCTAAAACTTTTAATAGAATTGCATTAAGTTAGTGGCCTAGATTATGAGTTAAAGTATACGTACATGCCAATACGGTAAATCAAAAAATATTGACTTCTTTTTAAAGAACACTTTCTTCCTCTTACACTTCTTACCTTTGCCAAAATCATTTTCAACACCCTTCACAGCATCTAAAATTTCCTCTGCATTTAAAGGTTTTGGTGGCCTCCTTAATTCATCAAATCCATCAAACCAATTATTTTTGGTAATCGTCCATGGATGGTTTATTGGAAGAAAACGTCTATGGCCCATATACACCGATTTCATACTCTTTGATAACCATAGTGAGGATGTGTTAGGACCACAAACTGGACATGCAAATTCCCCTTTTGTGGTACATCCATCTAAATTACCATATGCGGGAAAGTCATTTATTGTCCACATCAAAATAGCTTTCAAATTAAAAGTAGATTGGCTACATCTCCACCATGTTATTCCATAACTTGATTAAGTCATCTATAAGTGGTTGCAGATTTACATCTATGTCATTTCCTGGTTGCTTTGGCCCCGAAATAAGCAAAGTCAACATTAAATTTTCCTGCAACATGCATAACCATAGGGGAAGATTGTACACAGTTAGAATTACGGGCCAACAACTATAGATCGAGTTAAGATTATTAAAGGGATTAAATCCATCCGCTGCAAGTCGAAGCCTAAGATTTCTTGGATCGGATGCGAAATGAGGACAATTTTTATTAATTGTGTCCCATGCTAAAGAATCAACTGGATGTCACATCTTGCCATCTTTGCTTATGTGAGTTGAGTTCCATTGCAACTTCTCTGCTTTATCGAATGATAAAAACATCCTTCAAAATCTTGGGATTATTGGAAAGTACCGCAATACTTTTGCAGATACTCCTTTTTTAACTTTCTTTGGGCATTCGTCGACTTTCCACCGTGATGAGCCAAATTTAGGACATTTATCCATATGTTCATACTCTTTTCTAAATAAACAACAATCATTAATGCATGCATCTATCTTCTCATAGACAAGATCAAATTCTTTTTGAAACTTCTTCATTGCATATAAAGACTTAGGAAGAACGTTATCCACGGGCAACATTTCATATATAGACTGAAGAAGTTCATTAAATCCTTTATCAGATAGTCTGTGTATAGCTTTGTGCTTGTATAAAGATATAATTGCTGACATCTTTGTATACTTTGTACACCTAGGATATAAAGGAGTCTCGGCATCTTTCAACTTTTGTTTAAAATTTTCATCACCGCTTTCAAAATTATCTTCAGCAAAAACTGCATCTTGAACATAAGCATCTCTATACATCCTATGTAAATCTGAAAATTCAATATCAATATCATTAGAGTATGAAGAATTTGAATGTTCTCCGTAAAATACCCACTTCTTGTACGTAGGATCAAAGCCATGAATGAATAGGTGTTCAAATAATTCTTCCTCATCTTGTTGACAAAGGTTTTAACATTTCTTATAGGGACATATTATCATATCAGGATTTCTAATAGTTTTCTTGGCAGATTCAATAAATTTGTACACGCCATCTTGGTACTCCTCAGTATGTCTACAGATAATAAAAAAAAAAGCCTGAAATCATAATCACTTCTCATTTTTTTAACAATGTTCATTCAGAAAAATACTTTAGATATTTCTAATATATGTAAACTTATATACATGGGTGTAATAATAATTTTAAAAAAACCTTAGAAATCTCAACCAATCTTTTTCCATCTTAAGTTGCCCACTTGCTAGTTTCTAGCCTGTTTACACCAGCAAACACTAATATTGAAAAGAAGGTAAAATGTCAACAATAAACGGATAAAATGTTGTGTTCTTATAGTTACATTCTACAAGATCTCATTAGATTAGTCACATTCTACTAAATCTTATTAAATTAGTCAATATCTATAAAGGTAAATTGAAATAGATATATAGTTAGATCATCGGGACTACAAATTAACACGAATGGACTATAGCCATTTTATTCTTATTCATGGTTTCTTTGAGCATATAACTAATATAAACACCCACACTCAACAATACATATTCATACACTTAAATTAAGTTGACCTATTCTAATAAGCATATGTTCAGAAATATCAATGTGGGTATATGCACTTAATAATTTCAAAGTAGGAGATACACAAATGAAGCAAGATAAAGATACCTATATTGGATCTGATTTGTAGTGTCTGAATACTGCCCAGAACAATCACCTACAAAATAGAACAATGAATTATTGTAAATAAAAAAATATCAGATTTAGTACTGATGAAGTTGCTCGGAAACAAATAATTAACTCAAAATCGATAAAATAAATAAAACCCACATAACACTCATCATCAATCAAAACATCAACATATAATTTCAACTCAATAAATGAATTCAACAAAATGCTTACAGAGATTGAATATCATTGAAATACAAATAAGCTACAATTGTCTTGAATTCAACCCCTTAGAACTAAACTATTAGTGAACTGGCCTATAGTCCTTCAAGAAAGGGGTGTATGTTTGTGACTTGTACCATAGCTAATATCAGAAACGTACTTTTTAATAACTGACCAAAAAAATGTAACGTGACAACCCATACTAGGACTATATGACCCTTAAAATATTGTTCAAAGACATATTAACTAGCTTTTCATTCAATTTCAATTTTCAGGCATGAATATAACGCTACCAAACGCATCACAGCTTGAAACCCATTTATTGAAGAACCAAATAAAACTAAATATACAAAATGATAACAAAAGATATGATCGAATTGGTTACCACAAATATTGTATTTGGATAAATCGGTTAAGTCAACAATGGTGAGTCATTAGAGATATGATCATCATCAATCAACAATTTTGGTTTTGTTTGTTCAGATTAAACAAGAGGATTGTAATTCTTTTCAATCAATTTGTTGATTCAAATGAATTTATGAAATTTGGTGATTAATTGAGAATGGGTTTCAAATTTCAACGATACAATCCAACATTAAAATCTCGGAAAAGGATCGGGTTGACTCTTTTTTTTGTTTGTTTTTTTATATATATTTTTTGCGTGTGTCCCTTTGTTTTTGTAAATCAAAAACTGTAAAACTAAAAATAAAATTAAAGAAAAGCTAAAATTTCAACCGAGTTCACTGTTTGAACCCTATAAAATTTCAACTAAGTCCATAAGGTAAAAAAAGAAAATAACGCAAGCATATTACAAAAATCATATTACACAAATATGATTACAGTCACCAAAAATTAAATTAAATGTTCTAATTTTTTTACTCTTTGTGAGGGACACATGAATTTCTCCGATACATCTGTAAAATTTTCGAGCTTCTTTTTTACACCCGTCACCCATTTTCATGGAGTGGAGTATGTCAAACAGAGAAAAGAATTACAAAAAACATTTGTAGAACTACAACCTCTTCATGAATAATATCATTTGATTGTAACCTATGATAGTTACAATCAATACCAACTTGTTCATCAACCCAATCATCGATATTTACCATAAGCCAACATTTTATCCTACTCCACACAATAGCATCAATAACAATAAGAATAGAGAGAGAGAGAGAGCGAGAGAGAACTGACCAGCTATTAACAATTAGCCAAACAAGACCATATCCTTAGCCAACAAAGTTCTGGATGACGCCAAAGCTTCAAAATTTACTATTTACGACTGAAGACGTGCGGAGGTTGTGCGTAGGTTAGAGGTGATGAGGGATTTGCTTCTTATAGAGATGAGAGATTCGTTCATTTATGGCTGTAACATGGGAGGTTAGAGGTGAGATATTTTCTCGGAGATATGGTTTGTTGCATGTACAATTTTTTTTGATACGCGCTAGTAAAAGAGGCGGCAAAAAAATTTCCCCAATTTTTTTTAAATAGATGACACCTTTAGGAAAAAAAGTAGTGTAAAAAATTACCACATCTTATAAAGTGTCCTCTTTCAAAAAAACACGACACATTTATTTTATATGTCGTGGTATTTGCTATAATTGAATTATTTACGACACCATTGATGATTATGTCGTCTTTAACTACTTTTCATGACACATTTTTATAAAGTGTCGTCAAATATATGTCGAGGAAAGTAGTTTTTCTTGTAGTGAAACCTTTGACCGATGATGATTACATTCTTAAGTCATTTTCCATGAAGCCATACTTGCCTTTATGTACGCCACCTCCCTTTTTAATTACAAATTTTTTGGAGGAATTTATATTTTTTGGATCCCATATGTATTCGTCACTCAGTAAATCCAAACTCCCCATCATCCCTAAAAAAAATTTGAATTTTGATGGTTCCTTTCTTCCGCCTTACAGATACCTGTCGTTGTTCAAACGAAATTCTTATTTTCTGAAAGGTATACACTCAAATGAGGGTACAACAATTATCCTTTAAAGTCAAATTTTATTTTGGATGGACCCTAAAAAATTTCAACTTCTAGTGTATAGTTAGTTAGAAGTTAAAATTTTAGGTTGTACATATTAGGTTGTGTTTTTTTTTTTACTTTTTGTCTAGTGTAATTAGTTAAGGTTTTTGTTCTTTTTTTTTGTTATGCTTAGTGCTAATATGTTTTGTAGAATTTTTGGACATGTGCTTTTCGGAGATCACTCCATTTTGGGTAATATCGTTATTTTCCTCTCTTTAACTTAGCTCTTCATTCACATTGAGGACAATGTAAGGTTTAAGTTAGGGGGTGTGGGATATTCTTCCCATTGCTTTCTGAGTTCATGATATGTTCTTCCCAAGCATGCTTTTGTTGTAAAAATTAAAATTTTTAAAAATACTTTCTTTCTTTTTTCTCCTTTATTAGACATTTTGCCTTTGTTTCCGATGATAAATTTCAAATAAATGCCCGATCCAATAGATAATTCAATGATGCATGTTATTGATTTTAAAAGTTATTATATTTTAGTCCTAAAATCATTGATGTTATGAAAAACATCATGAATTAAACTTTAATCCCATGATTACATGCGATTTTCTTGTTTAAATGATTTGGTTTAAGATATTTATAACTGGGTAATCTTTTATTGGATTGTATATACATACACCAAGTGAGCTTTGGGCTTTTCTTCATTTGTGAGTGTTATAAATTACTCTTTCCTTCTTGAAAACGTTAAATTCATCGATAATCTCGTTATTCCTTCATCAATCGTTCACTAATTGAATTAATTAGAAATGTGTTACCTGAGCATGATTTTCAAAGATTGTATTGACTCAAGAATTGTGTAAAGTTTAGGAAATGATCATAGGCCCTCTTTGTTATTACACTCATATTGATCTTGGCCTAACCTTATATGGTTCTATATGTCAACCCCTTTGAGCCAAAATATAGCCTCTCGTTTCAAAATCCAAAATCCTTTAACCATCTCCACATTGGAGTTACAAACCATATACATTACCTTCCATACCTTTGTTTGGAATGATACTTGGGATTGAATGATGTTCTTGTTATGTGGTTGCAATTAAGCGTGTGAGAGTGTGAAAGAAAAGAAAATGAGAAGAAACACAAAACAAAAGGAGAAGCAAAAGAAAACAAAAGAAAAAGAAGAGAAAAAGAAGAGAAGATGAAGAAAGCAAAAGAAAGAGAAAGTATTTCCATTTTATACATAATGTTCAATAATCGTTGTCACTTTCTAATGTTATATCCAATGGTTGTTATGGAGATCATATTCCAATTTTGAAATGGCCTACATTTTCCCATTATCCCAAGTGTTTCATCCCCAAACACCTTTGAATCTGTATATATTCCCTATATTTCATAACCTTAACCCCAAACCTATATTATAACCCATACAAGTCCTATGTGATCCTAAAACGAGTGTCATTCGAAAGTCATAATAAGTGGAATAATTTGTGAAAATGCATTTCACTTCATTTAATGATGACATCCATTAATTGAGATTACATTTTTTGCATTTTTATATTTAGCATTCTCCAATTGATGACATGTGTGTAACCTACTTTCCAATTACATTTACTCTTTAGCCTGCATGTCCCATGTGTGTTACACCCTATTTCATAGTGATTTCATTTGTTGTGTGTAAATAAACACCTATGAGGATTGATATCATGCCCGCTTTAATGAATATTAAACCATTTGAGTGTAAATAAACACCTGTGAGGATTGATATCACGTTGCTAATAACATGTTGAAATTCTTTTCGTTATTGTTGAGTATGTCTTTTTGATTGATTGGGCATATTTTGAGGAAACTTTGATATTTGTGAGTTTCATCCTTGAAAACCACAACACTCGTCCACTAAGGTAACTTAGGGGTTTAACAACTTATTGCATATGCTAAGAGCTATCGTTCGTTCGCGAAAGTGGCATTTATATCTGTTAAATGAACATGTATTTAACCCCTTAATTAATAGTTTATTTGTTTAATCGTAATTAGTGCACATTTTAGTTTAATAAAATATATTGATTTTGATGATTCCATACATATGTTTTTATTAAGTGATTATATAAATAATTAATATGTTATATTTTCTTTTTATGTGAGATATATATATTTTATGTTTTATTTGTACACATTATATACTTTTGGTGTCATTAATTATATACACTCATGATTGTCATTTGTACATTTACATATACACTCACATACTGTAATTTACATAACTTTAGTTATATATAATTTCTTACACATTATTTATAATTTTCTTATTTTATAATATATAATATAATGGATGTTATATGTATTACCCTATATTTTCTAAGATGTGAAGTCTAATTTTTTAAAGCCCCACGCCTAGATCTGTTATGTAAGCCTAGAGAATCAATTCTTAAAAATACACTATGGGCAGTGATAGTACACACTCTTGTCCTTTATAGTTTTTTTTACCACATATATAAGTTTTTTAGTTTATATTTTTTTATTTGTTTGTACTCGATCCATTATACTACATGTTTTGATTTTCTATACAAGCCAACATCTTTGTCACAAGATTTGTAAACTAATATTTTGAACTATATTTGAGTGTACGATTTTTACAAACCTGTAACACCTCGTATTTTTATTGATATTTAAATAGGAATAATTAAATTAAATATGAGAAAATAAATTATAATTAATTCGAATTAAAATAAATATTAACTAGCGAGACGAGGGTTAGTATTTATTGATGTGAATTATACCGATTATTACTTGGGGAATAAAGTAATATGTGATTATTAATTTTTTAAAATTATCGCGAGGTAATTCAGTCAGGACGCGCATGTCAGTCGTATCAGGACTAAATTGCTGGAATAAAAAGTAAACTATTTATTAGTCACCCATATGATCATTTCTGGTGCGCCAATGTGTCTGGAAGGGTCAAGGTAGTTAGAAAAGTCTACCCGGGGGTTTAGTTTGGGTCTGAAGACAATTTTAGGCCAACCTGACATCTCGGGAGGGCGTTTTAGTAATTTGTACTTTTGGGTGAATAGTACCTAAGAAATTCTAAGGCATTATATATGATTGGGAAAAAGGGTATTAGGGCAGTCAGTTGATACACAAATAGGGGACAAAGGAGGAAGGAGGAGAAGAGGTTTATAAGTCTAGAACCACCACTAGTGCACCGTTTGCACCATCGAGACCACCACCGCGTAGATCGGAGAGCGAGTATCGTAATCATACCAACTACACCAACAGATCAGGCCTTCTTTCTTGAGGCAAGTGTTTAATCCTTACAAAACTTTAGCAATAATCATGTTCATGTTAGCATAAGTGTATATATCCATGTAGTGATCATAATCTTGATGAAATGAAAGACTTTAGATGATTAGTTTGAATTTGAAATTGAATTAGGATGAAGCCTTAATGTATATAAACTAGAACCCACGAAATTTTGGTAATTATTGATGAACAAATCTGGATCTTATGAGTATTATTGAAGAAGATGATAAACTAGGGTTCTGGGTAAATTATCTTGAATTAATCTGAATAATTGTTGCCCCTTTGATGATTTCACGATCCTTGAACGTTAGAACTTTTGTAAATATGTTAGTATAACATCTAGTGTAATTGATTGGGTGTTTGGGATGATTAAATTGAGGATTTGGTGTTGGAAATTGACAAAACCCGTAAGAACAACAAATGCAGATTTTCGATAACTATAGCGTCGAATCAATTCGGACCAGTCCCCTGTTTTGGCCATTTTTTTCCTTTGTTTAAAATCCTTGAAAAATTATTTGGGGATTAAATTGTGGAAATTATTTTAATATATTTAGGACTATATTGGAATACCAGTAGACATAAGTTGTAATTTGGGTTTAGTTTTATGAGAACGAATTAACGGTTAAACATAATTTGGTTTAATTATGAGAAATACATAATTTGGAGAATAATTCGGGTCTTGTGAATTGGAGGGAAATAATGATTAAGACCAGTAGGGTATAGGGAGGTTACCTACTGATATTAGGTGTGGGATAAAGGTTACCCTTTGAGTGGTGAGAAATACTCGGGAGTGTACGTTAATAAGTAAAGTTATAAGTTATTAAATACGTAAAAAATTTTGGAAATAAAATACTACGTATAGAACTTGTGTGATAGGACGTGTGTAAACCTATAACAATGATATATACATGTAGGTGGTGTGGATACCTATTGTTTAATTTATTATGTGTATGACATAACTACACTTCTTGCTATCACAGGAGGTTTTTGAAAGGTGACAATTTTATCCTAATGAGCCCATTGGGGGGATTTAGAGTTGGTACCTCAGAACATAGAAACTAGGTATAGACTATCTGTGAGAACGATAGTGATGACGGTCATATGGGTGTGTAGGTATATGCGTAACCCATAAGACTAGAACTATGTTCGCCTCCAATATGTGTGATTTTTATTTATGGTTCGAGGGAAATACCAAACCGAGTGTCCTTGTTTGAGTACGAGATGCACCTGGACTTGATAGCAGAGTATGCATCGCATCGTAGTTGAGTATTGAGGTGACATATTAGTATATATATTATATAGTGATGGTTAAATATTTACATATAGTTGTGTTAATATCTACTGTGTGGAATTTGTACATATGAATAATGACATATCCTTATATAGATTAAGTATGTGAACACTTAACTTTAATGTGAAACTCTTACTCGAACTATTAAATACAGAGATATTTAACTATATATAGCATGTGGGATATACGGGTTAATACATCAAAATATAGTTAATGTGTTAAGTCTATAACCTAGTTAGATGTGATAAAGATAACTAGATTGGTTTAGTGGTACGTTAGGTGTGCACAATAGTTGAGAGGTGAGAATCTCATGTGAGAGATCGAAAAGCTAACATGCACATAATATTTGCCTTACTGCAATTTTAAATACTTGATGAAATATTTCTAAATCTTTTACAGTCGGGCTCTGACCCGTCTCTTGCAAATCTATTTTCTCTTGTATAATTATTTTAGGTGTCCAGCCACGGGGATGCCATGCTTAGATCGTTGGACCATTTGATGTGCTGTAGCGAGTGTGGGAGTTGCAGGTCCTCATATTTAGATGCCTCCATCCTTGTCATCTCAGTTTCATGCTTAGTCATTTCAGTTAGGGCATGTATTACCCATTTCTCAGTTTCTATTTATGTCACAGATATATTGTGCTCACTTTATTTCAGTACTCAGTTTTTCAGTCGGATTCATTATTATTATGTTTTGATGGTATTGGAATTATTTAACTGGGACGTTTATTCCAATCTTATTTATTCAGTCAAGTGGTTTCTTATTTATTATTATCCTATTCATGAGAATGGTGAATGTGTTTGATAATCTAAAAACGATTGAATGTTAATTAAATGGTTAAATGTTTTTTACGCTAGCTTAATTAATTATTAGGTGATTAATAAAATAAATGTTTTCCGACAGTGATGCTAAGAATGAACCAACTGGATACTTTGATTTAATGTAATCAAGGACTGATCACCTGGTATTTAATTAGGCAGGGTCTTATCATTGATTTTTCAAATCCTGTGATAATGCTCTATATCAAAAAATCTCCTATAAAGGATTTGATGCGCGGGGAACTCTTTCGAAGAATCTCATATAAGGATTTGAAGAAGAGATGAAGTATGATGGGGTAATGGAAGGAGAGAACCCAAAGGAAATGGTGTAGGGTGGAGTTCAGTGACACTCAGAATTAAATTTTGGGCGAGTTTTTTTACTCATAGCAGCAGAATAGAGTGGTGATAGCTAGTCACCACGTATAAAGCAGTATATATATAATTAAATAATACACTGGGTGCAGTCTGACCATAAGATCTTCCATTTACTATTCAGACTGAGATGCAAATGGAATTACGAGTTTATCACAAGTAGGTCAGGTAGAGACCAACCGTGAAAGATAAGTTAATTTGTTTAGCGAACATCATAACTGAAGGAGGGGATATACAGAATAAAAAGGGTCTGTAAGATGAAAATGGACTCGTGGGTAGAATACACAAGCACGAATGGGAAATACATCTAGGGTGACTAGTGTCGATTTCGTTAAAATTGTACGTGTACAAGGGTACATTAACTCTTCCAATAGAAGGGGGCCAAGAGGATTGAAGAATCTAAAAAAAGAGCAACACTGAATTTAACGGTACCAGTGAGACACCATACAATGGTATACTCAGTAGGGGACCCATTTAAATGTGGTAAATCATTTAAATTCTTACCAAGCGAAGGTAGATTTAGTCAGGGCCGTCAAGGCTAGCAATAATTTACATCGGGACAGCAGAGCCAAAGGGACAACGGGGGTAGCGATCGGGGATACGACTACCAGCTTTGGGAGAAGGGCAACCCAACATGGCTCGTAGGGCCAAAGATAGGGGAATGACACATGAAGGTGTCGTATGTGTGGTGAGTAGGACCACCTGTATTAAACTGATCCATAACGAGAAAGTGAGAACAGTTAGACTGGGAAGGTAAATGACACGATACTAGTGGGGCATAGTAGCAGTATGAGAGACATTCCCAACAAGAGAATTGGGCTAAGAGATTTATTTCTAGAGGTTATTAACCTAAGAAATTATTGGTTTCAGGTTGGACCAATAATGTCCTCCACAGTAGCAACAATATTTCTATTCCTAAAAATCATCAGGGATGAGGAGACGGTAAGGGAGGCCAGTAGGGACAGGGCCAGAAGCTAGAGAGATTCTCTAGCACGTTGTTACAATTATGGGGTAACGGGCCGCGTGAAGAAGGATAGCCCAGAGCAGGACATAGAGCAACCACAAAATGAGATCTTGGAGATGCAACCATTACAACTGGACAATGGGTCAATTTTGGCACGAGAGTTATGCTTAGGGATTCTTTGACCATGCAAGGTAGGTGGCAAATGGAGATAGAATAATTGCCTTATCCTTATAAGTAAGGGATGACGTTTCGGGTGACGTGGGTGAGTCACAATAATTGATTATTAACACTAAAATTTGAGTGTGCATCGGGTTCAGTGGGTGCGCTGGCGGTAGTAGCCTTGTTATGTATATAATTACCATTGGGCAGCGAGACTTTTGTGCTACCTTCGGGGAGGAGCAGGTGTGGACACTAAGAAATTTTTTATATTACCTATTGATTTTTGCTCCTTTTGGGTGTCATAATAGTAGAGAATATTATTATTATTATTATTATTATTATTATTATTATTATTATTATTATTATTATTATATGTAGTGACTGGATACCGAGGGTTTGAGTGATAGTAAATTATGTGATAAGTCTACCGTACTCGTTATTTCAGGGTTAAATATATTATTTTACGAGGCATCACCTAAAAGAGGGTTGAGACTGAATATATATTGTATTGTAGCGTAGAATTTGGTGAGTATGTTGTCTTATTATATTCGATCCCGATGAGTAAGGACGTTTATTGATGTGATTCAGAGTATATTGATTTATTATCAAGCGAAGACATATAGATCGTTAATTAAATGGCCCCGAGAACTTAGTGATAGTGAGAACACCATGTTTGAGGTCTTCTTAAAGAAATGAGACTGGACGAGTAGACTTTTATGTCCGCAGATGAAAATTCAGGGGTACATGTTATGGACTAAGGGCTTAACGGATCTCGATGAACAACAATGTTAGATAGTAGTGTATGGGGGATTCCTTATTTGGATTTCGCTTTGCGAGACATCCCACGCAGGAAACTTAGCGAACGTTGGGAGTTAAGAGATGTTTTGCCTTTAGTACATGGGTTTAGTACCATAGTCATTACACATATATGTAGATATAACTGTGAGTTAATAGTTATATCATTAATTAAGGTCGATGGAGCCGTATAGTATTAAAATGCAAAGATATTACTAATCGTTGACACCATGAGCAGAACGGTGGGATAACCTAGGAGATAATTAAGTGGAAAATGTATGGTGGCTAAGTATGACCTTACCAAATAGTCATGCCAAGTATGTGAGGCATAGTTTGAGATAAATGCAACACGTCTAAGTATTATTGTGCAGAAATGCACAAAGTATAGGGTGTATGGCTCCCTAGTTAATCGTATCTTCAATAATAATTACGGGGCGCGAATGTAAAAAGGTAAGAATACACGTAGACGTATGGATAAAATTGAGGTAGAACTAGAATGAGATAAAGGAGTAACAAAGTTGCTTAGTGAGATGGGGAAATCACTAGAGACGAGGAGTAATAAAAAGTACAACGAATGTACAATATAAATTCTCGAGAATAATTAAAAGTCACTCGGTACAGAGGAATAATAAAATGAGAGATACGTTATGATAAAGGTTAAAATTTTTTGGAGTTTCCCATGAGGAGTCGAGTATTATTGCAAATAGCCCAGGAACAGATAGATCACTAGTTCGAATGGTAGTGTATAAATCGTCGGACTAAAGAGTACCGTTAATGAAGGGAAACGAGGAACAACGTAATGCTCCCAAAATATTAAAAAGAGATGGAAATATAAGTGTGATGAAAACAAATGATGAAGGGAGTTATCACATGAGAATATTAGAAAAAAAGTTATTTAGTAGACGAAATGTGTTAGCTGTGCGTAGAGAGGCTCATATTAGTGACAAAACGGAAATGAAAGTTCAAAGTTTAGTGAAAGCACCGAGGTAAATTATTAAATGATGGAATATTTTGATATGTGATAACTAAAGAGAATTAGTCACGAGAATGGAACGGTAAGGGAAAACCGTTGGACAAAAGGATATCGTTGGTAGAGATATAAGGGAAACAGTAGAATGACACTGCGATAGTTAAATTTAATGGGGTTCCACTTGATATTGTGTCTGACCCAGACAAGACTTTCAAGCCTCAATTTATGGGAGAGTTTTCAGGAGGCTATGGGTACTGAGTTGCGGTTGAGTACGGCTTATCACCCACGGGAAGACAGGCAGACAGGGAGGACCAATTAGATGTTAGAGGATATGCTGTGAATGGGTATCCTTGATTTTCGAGGAGGCTAGGATCAGCATCTTCCACTGGTGGAGTTTGCGTACAGTAAATCCTATCAATTTTCTATTGGCATGGTGCAATTTGAGGTGTTATAAGGTAGAACTTATCATTTTCCTTCTTATTGGTTAGAGGTGGGGAATAACAAGCTACTCGGGTCAGAGGTGATTTGGGATACGTCAGCTAGGATTGAGATAATTCGGGGTCGCATACGGGTAGCTTAGGATAGACATAAATGATACGCCGATGCCAAGCGATTCTTTCATGAGTTTGTTGTGGGGGATAAGGTTTTACTAGTGTCTCCCATGAAGGGGATAATGCGATTTAGGAAGAAGGGAAAATTAGTGCTAAGGTACGTTAGGCCATTTCCTATCATCGAGTGGATTGGGCCAGTTGGTTACATACTTTGATTACCGGAGCACTTGTATCGTATACATGATGTGTTCCATATTTCTTCGCTTAGACGATATCTTCGAGATGAGTTAGCTCACACTCACATTGAGCTGGAGCAGATTGACTTACAGCCTGATAGTTCGTATGAGGAGAGACCGATGGCTATCCTAGACCATAGCGAGAGGAGATTGAGGTCGAAGGTAGTTCCACTTGTGCGTGTTCACTTAGAGCAGCACAACATCAAGGAGTCTACGTGGGAGCGCGAGAAATATCCAGATTTGTTCTTACCAGGTATACATTTATTTTCCGAATTTTGGGATGAAATTTTGTTGTAAGGTGAAGTATGTTACACCCCGTATTTTTAATAATTTTTAAATAAAGGATTAATTAAATTAAATATGGGAAATAAATTTATAATTAATTCGAATTAAAATAAATATTAACTAGCGAGACGAGGGTTTGTATTTATTGATGTGAATTATATAGATTATTTCTTGGAGAATAAAGTAATGTGATTATGAATTTATTAAAATTGTCGTGAGTTAAAAATACGGTAATTACGGTAATTAAGTCGGGACGCGCGTGTCAGTCGTGTCAGGACTAAATTAATGGAATAAAAAGTAAATTATTTATTAGTCATCCATATGGTCATTTCGAGTGCACCAATGTGTCTGGAAGGGTCCAGGTAGTTAGAAAAGTCTACCCGGGGGTTTAGTTTGGGTACCGGGGCAATTTTAGGCCAAACTCGCATCCCGGGCGGGCATTTTAGTAATTTTTATTTTTGGGTGAATAGTACAAACGAAATTCTAAGGCATTATACGTGATTGGGAAAAAGGGGATTAGGGCAGTCAGTTAATACACAAAGAGGGGCCAAAGGAGGAAGGAGAATAAGATGTTTCTAAGTCTAGAACCACCACCAGTGCATCGTTTGCACCACCGAGACCACCACCGCGTAGATCGGAGAGCGAGGATTGCAACCATACCAACTAAACCAACGGATCAGGCCTTCTTTCTTAAGGCAAGTATTTAATCCATGCAAAAATTTAGCAATAATCTTGTTCATGTTAGTATAAGTGTATATATCCATGTAGTGATCATAATCTTGATGAAATTGGAGACTTTAGATGATTAATTTGAATTTGAAATTGAATTAGGATGAACCCTTCATGTATATAGACTAGAACCCATAAAATTTTGGTAATTATTGATGAACAAATCTGGGTTTTATGAGTATTCTTGAAAAAGATGATAAACTAGGGTTTTTGGTAAATTATATTGAATTAATCCCAATAATTGTTGCCCCTTTAGTGATTTCATGAGACTTAAATGTTAGACCTTTTGTAATTATGTTAGTATAACATCTAGTGTGATTAATTGGGTGTTTGTGATTATTAAATTGAGTATTTGATTTTGGAAATTGACGAAACCTGTAAGAACAACAAATGTAGATTTTCGATACCTGTAGGGGCGAATCGATTTGGACCACTGCCCAATTTGGGACAATTTTTTTCCATTGTTTAAAATCCTCGAAAAATCATTTGGGGATTAAATTATGGAAATTATTTTAATATATTTGGGACTATATTGGAATAGCAATAGACAAAAGTTATAATTTGGATTTAGTTCTATGAGAGTGAGTTAAAGGTTAAACATAATTAGGTTTAATTATGAGAAATACGTAATTTGGAGAATAATTCGGGTCATTTGGATTGGAGGTAAATATTTATTAAGACCAGTAGGGTATATGGAGGTTACCTACTGATATTAGGTGTGTGATAAAGATTACCCTTCGATGTAGAATATTCAGGAGCGTACGTTAATAAGTAAAGTTATAAGTTATTAAATATGTAGAATATTCAGGATATAAAATGCTACGTATGGGACTTATGTGATAGGATATGTGTAAACCTATAACAATGATATATACATGTAGGTGGTGTGGATACCTATTGTTTGATTTATTATGTGTATGGCATACTTACGATGCTTACTATCGCGGGAGGTTTTTGAAAGGTGATAATTTTATCCTGCTAAGCCCCAGAACATATAACCTAGGTATAGACTATCTGTGAGAATGATAGCGGTGACGTTTATATGGGTGCCTAGGTATGTGCATAACCCATAGGTCTGGAACTTTGCTCGCCTTCAATATGTGTAATTTGTATTTATGGTTCAAGGTAAATACCAAACCAATTTCCCTTGTTTGAGTACGATATGCTCTTGGACTTGATAGCAGAGTATGCATCACACCGTAGTTGAGTATTGAGGTGACATATTAGTATATATATTATATTTTGATGAATAAATATATATACTTGTGTTAATATCTACTGTGTGGAATTTTTAGATACAAATAATGATATATCCTTATATAGATTAAGTATGTGAACACTTAACTTCAACGTGAAACTCTTCCTCGAACTATTAAATACATAGATATTTAATAATATAGAGCATGTGGGATATACGGGTTAATACTACGAGAGATAATTAATGGTTTAACTCTATAACCAAGTTAGATGTGATAAAGATAACTGGATTGGTTTTGAGGTATGTTAGGCGTTCACAATAGTTGAGAGGTGAGAATCTAATGTGAGAGCTCAAAAAGATAACATACACATAATATTTGCCTTACTTTAATTATAAATACTTGCTTAAATGTTTTAAAATCTTTTACACTCGGGCTCTGACCCATCTCTTGCAAATCCATTTTCTCTTGTGCAACTATTTTAGGTGTCCAGCAACAGGGACGTCAGGCTTAGATCATTGGACCATTTGATGTGCTGCCGCTAGTGTGGGAGTTGCAGGTCCTCATATTTAGATGCCTCTATCCTTTTCATTTCAGTTTCATGCTTAGTCATTTTAGTTAAGGCGTGTATCTCCCCCATTCTCAATTTCTATTTATGTCAGAGAGATATTGTACTCACATTATTTCAGTACTCAATTTTTCAGTTGGATTCATTATTATTATGTTTTGATGGTATCGGAATTATTTAATCGAGACGTTTATTCCAGTCTTATTTATTCAGTCAGATTATTTCTTATTTATTATTATCATATTCATGAGAATGGTGAATGTGTTTAATAATCTAAAGACGATTGAATGTTAATTAAATGGTTAAATATTTTTTACACTAGCTTAATTAATTATTAGGTGATGAATAAAATAAATACTTTTCGACAGTGATGCTAAGAATAAACCAACTTGATACTTTGATTTAATGTAATAAAGGACTGATCACCCGGTATTTAATTAGACATGGTGTCACAACACCATACTTAATATATATATATATATATATATATATATATATATATATATATATATATATATATATATATATAGGTTGTTTAATTCGATATTACTATTATAAAAATCTTTGGTTAGACAAGCTGTCCCTTAAGTTATAACTCATCTAAGCAGTTAAAATTAATATAGGCCCTGTTGATATAACTCGTAGGTGCACTAGACTTGTAAAACTCGATTGATTTTTTTTTACACAACAGCTATATGTATGTCTGTGACAAGAAATCTCATGATGTTATTTCTCACACTTTGTGTCCCATCCAGCCATTTCATATCTATCTTTGGGGTCACAATTTTTTATTATATATATTAAATCATATATAAGCTTTAACGTTCAAATATTTATATAAACAAACAGATATTGTTTTATTTTATATACTCCTTATATATATATATATATATATATATATATATATATATATATATATATATATATATATATATATATATATATATATATATATATATATATATACATGTTTGAGACTTTATATAACATTATACATTCTATTTAGCTGTGCAAATAAACCATGTTAGAAGATTTTAACTTTGGACAGATATGATGTTACGTGTATTTTTTTTACCGATTTGATCCTTTCAACAACCATAAATAGGCGATAAAATCACATCTTGAACTCATCAAATCCAAACCCTATATGTACATTGACAAGCCTATATGTCTGGTCAATTTAATTTCTAAAACTTGAGTTCTTACATATAATATATATGTTTATATATATTGCATGTAATTAACATTTCTTTTTCTTTTTCTCGACTTTTTTAAGGCATTGAAAATCCATTACCTGCTTAGCAATTGTAGCCACTCGCTGACATCAACGAACTGACTATCATTTTATTTAAACTTATATCCGGTGTATAGATTTCTTACACAAATAGATATTGTTTTATTTTATAACATTTATTCATGTTTGCTCAATCTTCGAAGGTTCGTAAGTGGTCTATAATACTTATCTCTTGGGCCTTACAACTGATTGATTATCTTTGATGTTGATTTTTCTTGCAAAGTTGGTATTTATCATATTATCTTTTACACGATCTTCTGCACATAATAATGTCTCTCTTGTGTTGACTGTTGGACGACTTGCAAAGAGACTCACTTATTTTATATTTTATTTTTTTATTTACTAACTCTTATACACATTTGTGAGATACATTGTATAAATCATTTTTCTTCTAACACCTCTCTCTCTCTCTATCAGTCTATAATAAATGTTTTTGACATCAAAGAAACGGAGAAGAAGATACCATTTTATTTCAAAGATATAGAGCATTTAATGCTCTCCAATATTAATGATGACTACTCTCCAACGTCCTTACTTTTTTTAGCCATGCCTCTCATCAGAAATATTTTTTTGGAGTAGATTTCAGCTGATATTATTCTCCAATGATTATGTTTTTTGAGGCTACAAAAGATTAGTATGAGTTGTAGAAATATCTAAACACTAAAAAATAGAGAGCATCTGAAATTCTTATTAAACTCTTCATACAAATAGAAAAAAGAGAAACTGAATTCTACATTCAACTCATACAAGTTTAATAGAGAAACACAAATTGTAGATCAGTTCTACAAGCGTTTAAGATAGAAACATATTATTTTTCAACTATTTTTTAAGAAGAAATTCAAGAGCAAAACAATCTTTAATCTGCTACAAGACTTCAAGAAGAAGACTACTGCCAAAATTAGAATCCTTTATGAAGTCTCAACCAAGAAGATACTCGAACTCAATTTGTATTCTTAAAGAGTTTCAAACATTGTACATCAAATTTCTACTCCATTTGTGCAAAGACTTGAACCTTAGTTTTTAGCCTCGGAGTTTGTACCAGTAACCGGTTTTTGTTGCTCGGTTGTAAAGTGGTGGTTTGATCCTACGGTCAAGTGGATCAGGAATAATGAAGAGCAAGGAGACGGGAGTTGCTCTAGACGCGTGGACGTATGCCGAGTTTTGGCCAAACCACGTTAAAAATTAGGTGTCCTTATTTTTTGCATTTACTTTTATTTATTTTCTTGTGCTAATTTATTTTTATATTTTCAGCACTTAAATATTTGCACATTAAATCCGAAATTCGTTAAACTTATTGTTTTAAGATTAAAATAATTATTTTCGTAATAATTAATTAATTTCAGAATAATTTTTATGAATTACAAAAATTATTTATAAATTTATTAGGTCATATAATCTTGAAATATAACCTGTTTTACTAATTGATTGAATATCCATTTGTGTGTGCAAAAGTGTAATTTTAACTTGTTTTAAATTGATTTGTAGTATTTATTTAATATTCATTGGTTTAATCATTTAAGATTTATTAATCTGAAATTTAGGATTGATTAATTAAATTAAATATTATTTGAAATTTTAATTTAACCCGAAAAGTTTATAAAATCACAATTCACCCCCTCTTGGGTATTTTTCTGGGCAACAATTGGTATCATAGCAGGTACTCTTTTTATTTTTAAATTTAACAATTTTAGAGTTAAAGATCATGGAAAACTTTTCTTTGTTTATTTTAAATGTTGCACTATACATTTTTATTATTTGTATGTTAAAATGTTTGATTTCTTGTAGCCATTCATTCCTTCATTTTGTGAGAAGAAAATGAACATATAGTCAACCTTGCATTTCAAACTTTATTCTAAAGGAAGAATTCAGTCCTTGCTTATATGCTAATATTGATGAATCAAGCACTGAGGAGACAAATGCTACTTTTCTCATGGAAAATGATAAACAGGTACACTCTAACCCTAACTCTAGTGACAGTGATGATGAATTATTTTATACTCATAGTTCAAATCATGATGATATTGTTGATGATTATGATGAATTACAAGATGCATTTAATGAATTATATGAAAATATGAAGATATTAGAAATAAGTTCATTACAATTAAAAAGACTCATGCCAAATGTGATTCCATATTAAAAGACTTTGATAATCTGAAATTAGAAAATGAATCCTTAAAGAATGAAATTAAGTCTTTGAAAAAGGAGAAATATGTTATTGTCACTACCCCTCTTGAATGTGAAAATAGTAAGTTGGAAAAGGAGATTGATTATTGAAAGAAATCATTAGATACTTTTAGTAAAGGAAATGAATATTTTCATAAAATTTTGAAAAATCAAAGAATTCAGTTTTATAATAATGGTATAGGATATGATGAAGAAAATAAGAAAAAGAATTATTCACATTTATTTAAAAATAATGCCTCATGTAGTCATTCAAATTCTTTTTGTACATATTGTGGTAGACATACACATTATTCTAAATTTTATTATTTTAGAAAAAGAATGTATAATAATACTAAACTAGCTTGGATTCCAAAAGAAACAATTATGCATGCTAACCCTAATTATCTTCACTTATTTTGGGTTCCAAAAGATAAGGTCTTTAAGTGCAAAATCGGTATTGGTACTTGAACAAAAATTTCTACGACTAGAATAAGTGTTAGATTTTTAAAAATATTTATTTTCTTGTTATATTGTTTTTAAGTTGAACACATTCTTTACTTGAGGAATATTGTGATATGTTGTTTTCGTATTTAATATGCTTAATAATCTGATTTTTTTTCTAAATGTGTTTAGTGCTAGAATTTGTAACTAAGTATATTTTTTTTCCTTAAAAAGCTCATGGCTCATAATTTTTTCTGAATATTCTGTTTTTGTATATAATTATGACATTGATATTTATCTTTTAACAAGTCCATGCTCGATATTTTAAGAAGTTAATAAGTAAACATATTTTGATACATTTGTATATTAATATTACTTTATGGACCTAACACTTTCTTGGATGGAAACGAGAATCTTCAAAGTTATGTAGGTTGCTTGTTAAGATGGCTTGTAGATTTAAAAAGATTTTGTTTTTGGTATTGGAAGCAAAGTTGACTTGTATCATTGCCAAAAGATGCAAATGCCTCCCTTGGAAAGAATTTCTTGGTTATATGACTTGGTATTGTTAAGGTTATGAGGTACACTTTTCTTGAATTTGTAATAACTGTAAATTTTAATGATTTTAATTATGGGATTAATTGAATTGAATAATGAGAAATGAATTTATGATTAATCCGGATTGAAATAGATATTTACTAGCGTATCGGGAGTTACCATTATTGATGTGAATTATGTTGAATATTACTTAGTGAGTAAATTAATATGCAATTATGTATTTATTAAAATTGTCGCAAGTGAACAATACAACAGTTATGGAAATTAAGTCGGGACGCGTGTGTCACCCGTGTCGGGATTAAATTTAATGGAATAAATGTATCTTATGTATAAGTCACCCATATGGTCATTTCAAGTGCGTCAAAGTATCCAAAAGGGTCGAGATAGTTAGAAAAGTTTACTCGGGGGTTTAGTTTGGGTCGCGAGGCAGTTTTAGGCCAAACCAGCACACCGAGAGGGTATTTCGATCATTTTAATTTTTAGAGTAATTAAAACTATGAAAATTCAAGGGTTATATCTGAGGGAAGGAGTTGTCTTCTAGGGTTAGAATTCACAAAATCTAAGAAGGTCATGAGAGGAGGAACAAGAAGAGGTTTTTAAGCCTAGAGCCACCACGGGTATACTGTTTGCACCACCGTCACCACCCATGCGTAGATCGAAAACAAAGGATCGTCCCCAATACCATCTTCTTCAAAGGATCATAACTTCCATTAAAGGCAAGTAATTTATCCTCAAAATATTTAGTGCATATATTATACATGATAGTTTAGATTTTAAGACAAACCTTGAATAATTGAAATATTATGAATTTGGAGAATTAAACATTGAATACGGGTAGGTTTTTCATGAACACTACTGTTGATGCAAAAAACTAGTCCAAATCCCATTTTTATGATCACAGATAAATAGATGAAAGCAATCCAATCAAGCACATAAGAGACAAAGATTTTTAAAGTGGTTCGGCTATGAATAAAGCCTACGTCCACTGTTATTTTATTCCCAGGGGTTTACAATTGCACCATAGGGTGTAGAGAGAGAAAGGATGTGTATCTTGTGTATGGGGTTTCTAGGTTCTCTTGGATCTTCTTCCTTTTGGCTGAGGGAATACATGTATTTATAGTGATGGGAGATAAAGAGATTCATTGTATGTAGACATTTATGTCTACATTCAACGAATCTAATTGTTGAATTGCTTGGTATGCTATTGTAATAACCCTCTCTTTCGATAGCCCATTTTATCCTTAATTACCACGAGTAGTAATTAGTTATTATCTTATTGATGCTGAGTAGATATTAATTTGTTATGACAAAGTCAATATTTACTAATATGTTGTGTAATTACCTCGTGTGTAGATTAAATGTTCACGTGGTAATTTATATGTCATAAAGACTTAAAATGACATTTTGGTTTATTATGAAACCGGAAGTAAAATGAGTTATAAAATTCTCAAATGACAATGTGGATAGTGTAGTTAGTCCCGGTAGGTGTTTGACAGTCAAAATAAGTGCCATATTGTATTTTGGCATTTTGGGGACTTTTGACTGGTTTTGGCTTAAATAGTGTAGTCGCGTATTAGTATATCGCGTATTAACATTTTAAGTTGGGCTTTTAGACTTAAGCCCCATTTTATTTCCCCACCCCTATTCCCATTCTTCCATTTTTACACATTGAGCCCTAGAGAGAGTAGAGAGAGGAAGAGAACTTGGGAGAAAAAGAGAGATTGGAGCTTGGATTGTTGCCTCCTTCTTCATCAAATCAGATTCTTACCTTGAGGCAAGTAATCTACTTGCAATTTTATGGTTTAAGTAGAATAAATTGCATTGATATTTATGATTTAGAAATGTTAGGCTTTTTGTTGGATTTTTGGGTATTAACCCTTGGAAATGGATTTGGATGATAAATGATGTTGAGGGTGATATTAGAATGTGTTTAGGTTGTAGAAATTGCAGCAAATAACTTCGGTTGGGGTTGGTTTTGGTGTTGGATCAATTTTGGAGTTCAAGACTCCATAGCCATTCTTGGCATTTTCGCAGGGGCGAATCGATTCGGCCCCTTGGGCGAATCGATTCGCATAGATGCAGAATCCCAGGTCTTGTAGTCCGAATCGATTCGGATTAAGACCGAATCGATTCGGCATTTGCAGAAACTAAACTTTGGTTGTCCGAACCGATTCGTTTTCAGAACGAATCGATTCGCTGGGGCGAATCGATTCGGCCCTTAGGGCGAATCGATTCGGTTCCAGCAGATTTTGGGGGTCTTTTTCTTTTAATTTTCCTCCTTATTCTTTAGGGTTAGGACTTAGGAACCTTCTCAATTGAAGTAAACTTAGAGTCCTAGAGTAGTTATGGAGTTTGGTCGTTACCCTGGACTAGAAATGGGTTCATCTAGGGTTTGTTTCGGGGAGGTTTAAAGTAATGCTACGACATTACTTCTTTTATTCAAACTCTTAGAAGTTTGGAAGTTAGGTACCCTAACTTGGAGACTAGAAGGGCTTGTCAAGTTACATAGGCCTTGGAGATTTATAGGATCGTAATGATCATTTGGAGAATTAATTGGGGATTGTAATTTGAGGAATAAATGATAATATTCGATGGGAATTAGGTTCGCATAAAATGAACCCATAGGTGTTTAAAGATAATATGTTCAATTTAGAATGAACCCCGTTGTTTAATGATATTAAGTTTAATAAAAAGAACCAATCACATGATTAATGGAAATGGATTTTTGGAAATAAAATGATGATAAATGTAAATGTTAATTTACTGTTACACACCTCTCTAAATGACATCATAAGGGAAGTTCGCTCGTGAGGTGAAGCCTCCTGGCTAATGAATGCAGGGTGGATATAGTCCTAAGCCATGGGAGCATTTATGGTTGTATATTTTTCTGCGGGGGTAGGGAGATTCCAGGTGTGGTCTTGGCTACCACGCAGGCTCATGGCCGCTTCCCGACGTGTTCCGATAGGTGCCCAGGTTGTCTTATGTTAGGCCCTGGAAGATGATGGTCATTTAGGGGCGCGCTCAGTGGGGAAACCCGGACGGGCGGTCTTAGATATCGTTATATGTATATGTATATAACTATATTTTCATCAAGTTGGACTTGATGGTTGATAACGCCACAAAGAGCTTATATATATGCCATGAAGAGCATGAATATGTGCCAGGAAGAGCACGGGAATAATATATGTGCCATAAAGAGCACTTGATGTAAATAATATTCCTAATAAGGAATGGAAAGATAAAATGGGAAGTTTTAATTATGAATAGAAATTATAACTTCTTGACTTAACCAAATATATGGTTTTATTCCTAGTAAGGAATCTCTAAAGGAAATGGAAAAATGTTATTATAAGAATGGGGTTTTAAATTAAAATGCTTTACCTTCTATCCTTGCTTGTAATTGTAGATAGCATGTCATGTGATCATCCTCATTATTCATGTAGAACTGTTCATATCTATCATGCTTTTTATTCTTCTAGAAATCATATAGAACCCGGCCCTGACCGGTTTACTTTCTTGTTGTATATATATTATTGTATCCGCTCAGGTGCTCCACCGCAAGGACGCCCGACTTGACTTTTCCAAGTTCCTTGCACCTTCGACGAGTTGTAAGACTTTGCGGGTTATTACAGGATGTTGTATTAGACGCTTTCATCATTGTTATTCTAGACATGATCGGGTCTTGTCCCTCGGGCGTGTGGCCCAAACTATTGTATTTGATTAACGGTTGTACTATGTAAGACCTTTTATATTGTTGTACGTTGTCTTATGTAGCTGTGGACCGACAACTTATTTGGTCCAATTGTGTACATTCATTTTAGTTATATTATATGTTATCTTTTGGAATTCCACTTGCTCGTCAGACTGGGTTTTTAGTTTAAATTTTTATAACCGCATTTTTAAAATTTTGCACTTTTTGGCAACCCGTTTTCTGATTTATTGGGTGGTTTTCCCGTATACTCTGTTTTTATTTGTGATGCTGAGAATGATATCCATCCATGATCCCTGTTACATTTGAGTATCGGGCTGGCCACCCCTTATCTCGGATCGCGGGTTGTCACAGATGGTATCAGAGCATCAGGTTCTAGAGTACTAGGATCTGTGTGGACTTGTCTCGTTCTACCGTAGCGTTCTTTGATGTAGAGCCTAATGTTAGGATTTCTTTGATGCTTATGTTTACGACCTTCTGCAAGATAGATTGTTTTAATTAGTATTCTAATACTATTGTTCTTCCATCTCAGATGCCGTCTAAGAGAGGTCGCCCGGCGAGACGTGTTAAGGTCGTAGAGAGGGAAGTAGGTCCTCCACCGCCACTACAAGGGACAGTTAATGCTGCGGATGTAGCAAGCATAGTGGCTGGAGCGGTTCATGCCGCCGTGTCCGTAGTGATCAAACAATTGCCGTGGACCCCAGGTGTTCAAGCTCCTATGGGACTTACTCCGTGGGAAAGGGTTAGGGAGTCCTTTCTAAGGGGCAACCCCCCGGAATTCGAGGGAGGTGCGGATGTTATTAAAGACAATCAATGGAAGCAAGACGTGCAACGCCACCTTCGAATGATAGAATGCAGTGAGGATAAGAAACAAGTCCTTACCACCTTTAAGCTTGTCGGATCTGCGTTACGCTGGTGGGAGACGACGACCACCCCAGAGCAAAGAGACATCATGTCAATCACTGAGTTCTGGGCTTTGTTTGATCTTAAGTATTTTCCTCCCACTGTTCAGAGGGAGATGAAGAGGAAGTTGCAAGATGTAGTGCAAGGGGAGAGGTCTGTAGCGGAGTATGAAGAGGAGTTCACCTGTTTAGCAAATTTTGTACCAGATGAGGTGACTCCGGAAGAGAGGAAGATCTCAAAGTTTATGGGAGGTCTAAACTGGGGAATCCGAAAACACTTATTGGGTAACCCAGCTTTCCAGACTTTTGGCGAGGTTATGAATGCAGCCTTGCTCCATTGCCAGGAGCATCGAGTATATATGCAGGGTAGCAAGAAAGCTATTGAGATGAGGCAAGTAAGGAAGCTTGGAGAGTTTATTGCGAGGGGCAATAATAGGCACGAACAAGGTGTTTTACATCAGGCAGATCGGGGTGGCCCCGGAGGTAGAGGTCGTCCGGGCCGAGGCTTTTCCCAGTTTAGGAATATCGGAGGTCGTAATCGGGAGGACATGGAGGGACGGTGCTTCCAATGTGGGGAGGCAGGTCATATCAAGAGAGAGTGTCCTCGGATGATTGGGGGTCAGTTTCCTTGGGCTCCGCAACAGCCGTATGTTCTGTTTCCACCTCCGGTACCTATTATGGTTGTTCCTCCGCAGCAGGGCCAACTACAGGATGGACGTGTTTGTCATGATTGGGAGGCTATGTTTCCTCCAGCCCTGCCGGCACCGCCCGTTATTGAGGGTAAGTTTTTCTCAGAGATACGCGAGTTAAATGTTATTCGATGGGGGTGTTACGCGCTCATTTGTTTTACGAGCTTTTCTCAGATTACAGATTTCATAATATCTGCTGAGAGTATTTTCATTAGTATCGAGTTCTATGCGTAAGGGTTCGCCCTTTTCTTTTGTTTGTATGTATATAGGAAGTTCTCTTATTAAATTGTGCTTGAGGCCGATTTACTCGTCCTTAACATGGTCGAGTATGGTGTGATGTTAGTATGTGATTGCTATGCCTTATCTCCACGACCAACAAGTTGAGTGGTAGCGTATAGGAGGGGTTCCTTGTTTGGATTCCGCTTCTGCGGGACGCTCCACGCGCGAACCTTAACGACGTTGGGAGTGGGGATATACTACCTTTCCTTTCTTTTACCTTGTGTGTACTACGCTCTATCTCCATGATCAACTAGTTAAGTAGGCATGTGACGGAGGGGTTCCTTGTTTGGATTTCGCTTTGCGAGACACTCCGCCGCATGAAAACTTAACGATGTTGTGAGTGAAGATATGCTATTCTTCCCTTTTATTTTATTTTGTTTTATTAAATTATGGTCGGAAGTGGGATTGGAAAGTCTAGTCGATAATCACGTAGAAGGGTGATTGATGGCTATTAAAGTGCGACATAGGAGCACTGCACATAGTTCTCTCCTCTGATCGATATGAGGGAGACCGAGGTACGAAGTCGAATTGAGACTTCGGGTTATGCCTTTGAATAGAAGGCTATTTATTGATATGCACATGTTATAGGGTATATAACCCTAGGGTTTCACGAAGGGTTAGCTTTGGATTGTTATATTCTTTTGTTAGTTAAATAGTTAGTGTGTAGCTGTAGAATCTTTTAGTCCCGAACATGTGTCTTAGACTTGTACCCCTCGATGACTGACAACGCGAGGTAGTAGTGTAACGGGAGGGTTCCTTGTTTGGATTTCGCTCCGGCGAGACGTCCCACGCACGAAACTGAGCAAATGTCGGAAGTTGAGAAAGGTCTTGGGCACTAGGGATATACTTAGCATTAGGTGTATACGACTTAGATAGGGTATAGGTAGATAGACTTTAGGATTGTTTAGACATAGAGCCTTTTTGTATGAGACGTAAGTTTAGGAGGGTTGTTGGGAGTTGACCATGACTAAGTCATGCGTAAACTCGTATCAAGGGATTGGTTCCATGTTGTGTGAAGTGTGAGGATTTCGAAAGTTGGTGGTTAAGGCCGAAGGAGATGAGGCCTCACGTAATGGAGTGTTACGGAGTCAATGAAAGGGTGGATTGACTCGTAACCCCGAGTCACGTGGTTAAGCTCGAAGGTAGATTCCATTAGTAAGTCTCTGTGATGATGGGGAGTGATAATACTGGAGTATCGACCTATTGTAACTGCGCCTCACAAGTTTAAACTTGTAAGGAGTATTATCCCCTATTTAAGTTGAAGTCCATCTTGAGGATGAGGTGCGTTCCCTTAAGAGAATTTTGTCCCGAACGAAAGGGACTTAAGTTAAGCACATATGGAGAACTCGCGCGGTTCTAATGTTTCGGTGCATCAAGGCAATGACGAATCGTGCCAAGTTATACGTCACTAGTACTATTGGCTGGGCATGGGAAGGTTGTTGTACTGAATCAAGACTTTCGTTTTTCATTCTTGGCGAGGTTACAAGAAGCTATGGGAATTGAATTTTGGTTAATCACTTCTTATCATTTTCCACAGATGACCAAACCAATAGAATAAACCATATGCCGAGGCATATACTCCTTACCTGCGTGCCTAACTTTAAGAGTAGTTGGGAACAATGCTTTCCACTCGTTGAATTCGCCTATATAGAATTGGTGGTTAGGACGACGCTTTAGAAGAGGCCTTGTATGGTAGGCTTTTTTTTTAGATCTCCCGTTTGTTGGTTAGAAGTGAGAGATGAGGAGTCTCTCGTATAACCAAGACCGACCGAAGAGCTCATGTGATGCGAGAAGAAGGCATCTGGAGTTGAGATCATTAGACCAAATGTTGTGGTGAGTATCGCCTGAGAAGGGCGTTATGCGTTTCGAGGAGAAAAGGAAGACTTGCGCCGCATGACGTTGTACCTTTTCTAGAAATGTCGCGGTGGATTCGGTAAACTATTCGCTTGCTTTATTGAAACATTTTGCGGCAAGTTCATAATTTGTTCCTTGTCACTCATGCAAGGGAGTGCGAGAGGTAGGACGGTGCCATTGGGCACATGCCTTTCGAAGTAGGTGCAACTTGACGGTTCTTATTTGATGAAGTCAGTTGCTATCTTAGAGCGTAAAGTTACGTTGGTATCACCGGTAGTACTTTGGGGATGAGTTCTTTATAGTCAGCTTAGTGTCGAGAAATCGACATCGGGGCGCGAGGATGACTTGCGGGAATAGTATCCGCACTTCTTCTTGCGACGTATATCCGAATTTTGGGGGCAAAAATCCCTTTTAAGGGGGGGAGTATGTAATAACCCTCTCTTTCGATAGCCCATTTTATCCTTAATTACCACGAGTAGTAATTAGTTATTATCTTATAGATGCTGAGTAGATATTAATTTGTTATGACAAAGTCAATATTTACTAATATGTTGTGTAATTACCTCGTGTGTAGATTAAATGTTCATGTGGTAATTTATATGTCATAAAGACTTAAAATGACATTTTGGTTTATTATGAAACCGGAAGTAAAATGAGTTATAAAATTCTCTAATGACAATGTGGATAGTGTAGTTAGTCCCGGTAGGTGTTTGACAGTCAAAATAAGTGCCATATTGTATTTTGGCATTTTGGGGACTTTTGAGTGGTTTTGGCTTAAATAGTGTAGTCGCGTATTAGTATATCGCGTATTAACATTTTAAGTTGGGCTTTTAGACTTAAGCCCCGTTTTATTTCCCCACCCCTATTCCCATTCTTCCATTTTTACACATTGGGCCCTAGAGAGAGTAGAGAGAGGAAGAGAACTTGGGAGAAAAAGAGAGATTGGAGCTTGGATTGTTGCCTCCTTCTTCATCAAATCAGATTCTTACCTTGAGGCAAGTAATCTACTTGCAATTTTATGGTTTAAGTAGAATAAATTGCATTGATATTTATGATTTAAAAATGTTAGGGTTTTTGTTGGATTTTTGGGTATTAACCCTTGGAAATGTATTTGGATGATAAATGATGTCGAGGGTGATATTAGAATGTGTTTAGGTTGTAGAAATTGCAGCAAATAACTTCGGTTGGGGTTGGTTTTGGTGTTGGATCAATTTTGGAGTTCAAGACTCCATAGCCATTCTTGGCATTTTCGCAGGGGCGAATCGATTCGGCCCTTGGGCGAATCAATTCGCATAGATGCAGAATCCCAGGTCTTATAGTCCGAATCGATTCGAATTAAGACCGAATCGATTCGGCATTTGCAGAAACCAAACTTTGGTTGTTCGAACCGATTCATTTTCAGAACGAATCGATTCGCTGGGGCGAATCGATTCGGCCCTTAGGGCGAATCGATTCGGTTCCAGCAGATTTTGGGGGTCTTTTTCTTCTAATTTTCCTCCTTATTCTTTAGGGTTAGGACTTAGGAACCTTCTCAATTGAAGTAAACTTAGAGTCCTAGAGTAGTTATGGAGTTTGGTCGTTACCCTGGACTAGAAATGGGTTCATCTGGGGTTTGTTTCGGGGAGGTTTAAAGTAATGCTACGGCATTACTTCTTTTATTCAAACTCTTAGAAGTTTGGAAGTTAGGTACCCTAACTTGGAGACTAGAAGGTCATGTCAAGTTACATAGGCCTTGGATATTTATAGGATCGTAATGATCATTTGGAGAATTAATTGGGGATTGTAATTTGAGGAATAAATGATAATATTCGATGGGAATTAAGTTCGCATAAAATGAACCCATAGGTGTTTAAAGATAATAGGTTCAATTTAGAATGAACCCCGTTGTTTAATGATATTAAGTTTAATAAAAAGAACCAATCACATGATTAATGGAAATGGATTTTTGGAAATAAAATGATGATAAATGTAAATGTTAATTTACTGTTACACACCTCTCTAAATGACATCATAAGGGAAGTTCGCTCGTGAGGTGAAGCCCCCTGGCTAATGAATGCAGGGTGGATATAGTCCTAGGCCATGGGAGCGTTTATGGTTGTATATTTTTCTGCGGGGGTAGGGAGATTGCAGGTGTGGTCTTGGCTACCACGCAGGCTCATGGCCGCTTCCCGACGTGTTCCGATAGGTGCCCAGGTTGTCTTATGTTAGGCCCTGGAAGATGATGGTCATTTAGGGGCACGCTCAGTGGGGAAACCCGGACGGGCGGTCTTAGATATCGTTATATGTATATGTATATAACTATATTTTCATCAAGTTGGACTTGATGGTTGATAACGCCACAAAGAGCTTATATATATGCCATGAAGAGCATGAATATGTGCCAGGAAGAGCACGGGAATAATATATGTGCCATAAAGAGCACTTGATGTAAATAATATTCCTAATAAGGAATGGAAAGATAAAATGGGAAGTTTTAATTATGAATAGAAATTATAACTTCTTGACTTAACCAAATATATGGTTTTATTCCTAGTAAGGAATGTCTAAAGGAAATGGAAAAATGTTATTATAAGAATGGGGTTTTAAATTAAAATGCTTTACCTTCTATCCTTGCTTGTAATTGTAGATAGCATGTCATGTGATCATCCTCATTATTCATGTAGAACTGTTCATATCTATCATGCTTTTTATTCTTCTAGAAATAATATAGAACCCGGCCCTGACCGGTTTACTTTCTTGTTGTATATATATTATTGTATCCGCTCAGGTGCTCCACCGCAAGGACGCCCGACTTGACTTTTCCAAGTTCCTTGCACCTTCGACGAGCTGTAAGACTTTGCGGGTTATTACAGGATGTTGTATTAGACGCTTTCATCATTGTTATTCTAGACATGATCGGGTCTTGTCCCTCGGGCGTGTGGCCCAAACTATTGTATTTGATTAATGGTTGTACTATGTAAGACCTTTTATATTGTTGTACGTTGTCTTATGTAGCTGTGGACCGACAGCTTATTTGGTCCAATTGTGTGCATTCGTTTTAGTTAAATTATATGTTATCTTTTGGAATTCCACTTGCTCGTCAGACTGGGTTGTTAGTTTAATTTTATAACCGCATTTTTAAAATTTTGCACTTTTTGGCAACCCGTTTTCTGATTTATTGGGTGGTTTTCCCGTATACTCTGTTTTTATTTGTGATGCTGAGAATGATATCCATCCATGATCCCTGTTACGTTTGAGTATCGAGCTGGCCACCCCTTATCTCGGATTGCGGGTTGTCACAGCTATGTGTTGTCATCTATTAATACAGTATAAATGTACATTAAGGCTCATTAAATGCGCTGTCATCTTCATTAATGCACAATAAATGCATAGTTATCCTTTGATCTTCCTGGTTGATATGCCGACCAACTCTCCTAGGGTGCCGACTAATTCTCCTCGGGTACTGACCAACTCTCCTCGGGTGCCGACTAACACTCCTCGGGTGTCGACCAACTCTCCTCGGATGCCGACCAACTCTCCTCGGGTGTCGAATATTGCCACGTAGGATGACATGTGTCCTTTTCTGATTGGTCCTCGTAGATGGAGAATTTTTGCGTTAACAGAAGCCCCCAATGCTCCATGCTTGATGGTTTACTTAAAAGGATGGAGTATTTATTCTGCAGTGTTGCTCGGTGCTCATGAAATTCTTGATCTACCTTCTTGATTTGTTCAACATAAAGTGCATTATCTCCTGGACGACATATGATGCAGGCTGATCGATGGTTGCTAATCTTTCTTTAGAGGAACTCCGTGTGCTATGTATCACCCCTGGGAATTTGGATGCAGCCATGCCATAGTATGCATCTTGTAGCTTGTCATAATCTTCAAGTATGTTGATTGGTTTGCTAGCCGACCAACTGCCTCCTGTGCCGAGCAACTGAGTGCTAACTTCACGTGCTTGATTTTTCTGATTTATGATCCTCTGAATACTTTGTTGAGTAACATACTAGCTTTGGAACTCAACTCTTCAATCTGATTAGTACTAAGCTAGTGGTGGACTTTGAAACATTTTCATACAACTTCTTCTTCAATGTTGGTCGGGACAGTAGTAGTAAAGATCTCAGTGCTGTAGATGCTGAATTTGACTTCTGAACTTCAATAGTATGTGCATAATAACTCCTGAATATGCCTCCTAAACTTCAATATACCTCCTGAACTTCAATATTCCTCATGAACTTCTGAATGCCTCCTGAACTTCAATATGCTTCCTGAACTTCAATAACATGTGCATAATAACTCCTGAGTATGCCTCCTGAACTTCAATATTCCTCCTGAACTTCTGAATGATAATTAGTTGGGGCTGAATCTGATGCTCGACTGCATGATGTTATGAAAATGTGCCACCGAATGAAAAACTGGATTTTTAATAGAGCCCCCAAGTGTGGAATATGATCTTTGAATGCTTTCTCAGCCTTGAAGTATGTTATTTGATAAATTTTCTTATTTTGCATAGACAATAACATTTTCTCCACCTGTTGTCTGCTGTTCAACCAACCGGAGTTGATGGAGATTGATTCCCGACCAACTTTGGCACTTTTTGGAAAATATTTTTCTTCCTATCCAACCTTAGTTGGCATTTTTGGGAATAGATTTACTTCTTAACCAACCTTAGTTGGCATTTTTAGGAATACCTAGTTTTACTTCCCGTAGGAATACATTTACTTCCTAACCAACATAAGTTGGCATTTTTAGGAATACATAGTTTTACTTCCCATAGGAAAACATTTACTTCCTAACCAACATAAGTTGGCATTTTTAGGAATACCTAGTTTTACTTCCCGTAGGAATACATTTACTTCCTAACCAACATAAGTTGGCATTTTTATGAATACATAGTTTTACTTCCCATAGGAATACATTTACTTCCTAACCAACATAAGTTGGCATTTTTAGGAATACATAGTTTTACTTCCCGTAGGAATACATTTACTTCCTAACCAACATAAGTTGGCATTTCTAGGAATACATTTTTGATAATAAATGATAGAGACTTCCTCGGAGCTGACCAACAGATTGTTGGGAATAGAATAAGATATAATAAATGTCGGACACCTCCTCAGCACCGACCAACATATTGTTGGGAATAAAATATAATAAATGCTGGAGACCTCCTCGACGCGGACCAACAGATTGTTGGGAATCGAATAAGATATAATAAATGCTGGAGACCTCCTCGGCGCTGACCAACAGATTGTTGGGAATAAAATATAATAAATGCTGGAGACCTCCTCGGCGCTGACCAACAGATCGTTGGGAATAAAATATAATAAATGCTGGAGACCTCCTCGGCATTGACCAACATATTGTTGGGAATAAAATATAATAAATGTTGGAGACCTCCTCAGCGCTGACCAACAGATTGTTGGGAATAAAATATAATAAATGCTGGAGACATCCTTGGAGCTGACCAACAGATTTGTTGGGAATAATATATGATTATAAATATTTGTCGAGCTCCATGCTAAAATAAGAATAGAATATGCATCCAAATAGATATAAAGAATAATAATAAAGTGCCTCGTTGATCTGTCGAGGTAGAATTATATAATGCCGAACAAGAATAAGATCTTCCAGAACATAAGAATATGGCCGAGAACGTTGTCAGGCCTGAATATAAATAAGAATTATCTGACCAACTATCCGTTGGGGGTGAAATACAACGAATGTTGTAATTATCCTTAAAGCTGAATAAGTATCTTGTCGAGGCACAATTGCATAATGCCGATTAAGAATAATATTTTCCAGAACATAAGAATATGGTCGAGAACTTTGTTGGGCCTGCATATATATAAGAATTACCCCGACCAACTATCCGTTGGAGGTGACATATAATAAATGTTATAGTTCTCCTCAGAGCTGAATATGATAATAAGTATCTCGCCGAGTTCCATGTTGAGATGAATATAGAATATGAATCCCAAGGGATATATAGAATAATTTGTGCTTGAGCCGATATCTGCGAGTGAAATGATAACAGTTTCCAGATTGTTTTCGAGCATTCGTCGGCGTTGAATCTTGTACCTGTAAAAATTAATAATTTGCTCTACCATATGTGTAGGCTGAATTGATTAGTCATGACAATAATTTACTCATCCAATCAATATATGATATGTATATGCTTGAGAAATAAAAATATTAATTTCAAAAAATGAAATAATATATGTTGGCTGATATGTCGAGGTAAAACTGTCTGATGTCGAGCAATAATAGTTTCCAGAGGTTTAAAATTGTGGTTGAGCTTTCGTCGGAATTGAATATCGTCCCTATGAAATTTTAATAGGCTGCTCGAGCACCTGTCGAGACTAGAGAAAATAATTATTGTCATGAGAATAATTATTCAGCCAAACAATATGTGATGTGTATCGGCATAAAATAATAAAAATTTAAAAATATGAAATAATATTTTTTATGCCAAATTTTTGTGAGATGGCCAAATTATTATTAGATATGCGCCATAAATAAGACGTAGAGTTTTTTGTAAAGTTATTTAATCTCCAACAACTAATCAGGTATAAGTTGATGTTTGAAAATTATTTATTACTTGGCTTTAAAAATATTTTTTTTGGGGTGATCACAAGTTAAAAAAAAACATAAGCCCCATGTTTACCCCCAAGATGAACTCGTGTTTAAAGAAATATCTGGGGTGCTCCGCATTTTTAATACGCCAAGATTCTACTATTGCCGACCAACGGCATGGGTGTTGCCAACCAACATTTGGGGATGTCTCAGGTTGTAGAATATATAGTGCCGACTAAGAAGCAAATGGTCCCCGACCAGCTGAGCAATTTCGTTGATCAACAAAAATGGTGCATTGACAGCACCGAACAACATTAGATGTCACCGACCAAAAAGTAGATGGTTGGATAGTTGCCGACCAGTAAATTGAACCCTCCAAACAAGACTGAGATGTCGCCGATCAAGAAGTAGATGATCGTCGGCCTGCAATTGGTTCAACCGAGCTACAATATGAGTCTCCGACCAACAATAAGATACCTCGTAGTTGGATAAAATTATTTCAACGTTGCTGATGGATCTTCACATCTTATCTCCGACAAACAAAAATGGTTTGTTTAAGCTTCCCTTTAATAAAAGATGGCCCAAGATGATGCCGACCAACAATATGGATGGATGACCAGAATATCTCGAATCCTTATATCAGAAAAATAACATTCGATGTAAAATTTAAGCATTAAGAATGTTAATTAAATGAATAATTATCTAATCCACTATATCGTGTGATTCCGATAAAGAAACCCTGTGATGTGATGAATGAGGAGCCAACATCTCCAATTTGTGCCCAGAGTCTTGATATGGTCATGATATTTTTTTTTTACAAGAGGTGGGTAATGGTTTTTCAGGTGAGGGAAAATTATTTTTTTTATTGATCCCTTCCTATTCCCTATTTGGAGAGATAAAAATATGTTGAATGATCGAAGTTATTACCAAATTTATATCAAAAATCAGTCAATGAGACTTTATTGACATAGATGGAAGATGAACCAAATTAAGTATATAGTTCATAAAAATGAATGCAAAGAGACTCAAACTTTGAAGAGAGAGGAAATAGATCTGGGTCATGATTTCCATGAGAAAACTTTTTATTGCCTTTAACCTTTTCACATTCTCTGATTAAAAATATGATGGGAATTTGGATAGACATCAAAGATCTTACAAAATTTATAATGAAAATTATCAAATCTTACCACCGTCATATATATTGGTATATGTAATCATTTAAAATATTTATTCCATGATATAAAATTGAAACTTGAGAATCAAGCAAACAGTTATGATTTATGAAATCCATTATTTTTCAGATTTCTAAATAAGAATTAACCTAACAGTTATGATTTTAAAATCATGATATGCAATATTTTGCAGATAAAAATTGGACAATTAATTTATGTATATAAACATAAAAATCATGATTGAATCAAAAGATGTATGCATAATTGATTATACGTAGAGAAAATAAAAACTTAGCTTTTGATGGAGAACAGTGCTTATAACACGTTCCCACAGACGACGCCAATCTGTTGATGCAAAAAATTGGACCGAATCCCATTTTTATGATCACAGATAAATAGATGAAAGCAATCCAATCAAGCACATAAGAGACAAAGATTTTTAAAGTGGTTCGGCTATGAATAAAGCCTACGTCCACTGTTATTTTATTCCCAGGGGTTTACAATTGTACCATAGGGTGTAGAGAGAGAAAGGATGTGTATCTTGTGTATGGGGTTTCTAGGTTCTCTTGGATCTTCTTCCTTTTGGCTAAGGGAATACATGTATTTATAGTGATGGGAGATAAAGAGATTCATTGTATGTAGACATTTATGTCTACATTCAACGAATCTAATTGTTGAATTGCTTGGTATGCTATGTGTTGTCATCTATTAATACAGTATAAATGTACATTAAGGCTCATTAAATGCGTTGTCATCTTCATTAATGCACATTAAATGCATAGTTATCCTTTTATCTTCCTGGTTGATATGCCGACCAACTCTCGTCGGGTGCCGACTAACACTCCTCGGGTGCCGACCAACTCTCCTCTGGTGCCGACTAATTCTCCTCGGGTACTGACCAACTTTCCTCGGGTGACGACTAACACTCCTCGAGTGCCGACAAACTCTCCTCGGATGCCGACCAACTCTCCTCAGGTGTCGAATATTCACACGTAGGATGACATGTGTCCTTTTCTGATTGGTCCTCGTAGATGGAGAATTTTTGCATTAACAACTACAAAAAAAATTACTTTTTGAAACGGTGCTCTAACCGTCTCAAAAACTCCTCTGTCCATCACAAAAGACTTTTGTGACGTCATTTGAGACGGAAAACGGGCGTCATATTAGACCCCCATTTTAAAAGCTTTTTGAGATGACAACATCCATCTCAAAAAGATTTTTTGGGATGGGAAATACGCCATCTCAAAAGGTCATTGCTTATAGTAACCTTTTGAGATGGGAAAAACCATCTTTTAAAATTGTTTTTTGAGACGGTAATAGCAGTCCCAAAAGGGTATTTTGACACTTTTTGATATGGTAACTAAGCCGTCTCAAAAGCTCATCATTTATGGAATTCTTTTGAGACGGTAAGGAAGTTGTCTTTAATATTTTTTGGATAAAAAAAATATAATACGTTCCATGCTTTACATCCATTCTGGAATATATTATATATAATTATAAACAAAACCTGTTAAAATATATATAAAATCTTTGGAACCTATTTCAACATATATAACATACAATTTTTCATTCAATTATAACTATAGTTCATACAAGTAAAATCTTCCAACACAATCAACAATTTCGACATTGTGTGCAACAGCCTAAATCAAAATTATTTCAAACCAAACATTATTGGAAATAATAAGTTTGTCAAATATTTCACTCATCTCATCAGAAAAATTACATAAAACCCCATCTACTCTAACTTAAAGTGATGTTAGCAAAGTAAACTCGTGACCTTAAAGCATACGACCTCCAACGAAACGACTTCAATGATTCGCCTAGTCCACAAAAGATTTCCACCTGCAAATAAAATTTATATAGTATCAATTACCTTAAACAAATAAGTTTTTTTTAATAGTTCCTATAGATGACGATATTTAAAAACATTTTCAAAATTGTATATCTTCATATTGATTGCCTTCAAAAATACTTGATATCTAAAAAAATTTGGTAAAATCTCATTTGTTTAATCAAGAAAACCAACTTAATTAAACATAAAAATTAACTCAAAGTGAAAATCGAAAATTGTCAACAACGCAAAATCATATATATTTTCAATATGCACATAATTTCACAACATGAATAATTCATGAGTTAGTGTGTGTGTGTGTGTGGGGGGGGGGGGGGGGGGTTACCTTAAATATAGCTCCAAATGATGTGTTAGGTAGCACCGTATGCACCCCACCAAGGTACAGATGCTAGAGATTCAGTCACGATTGTTAATCCAAAGTCTCTATACATACAACGGAACCCTTTGGCATTTATGACTTTACGCAAAACATCAAATGGACCATTGCAAAATGCAATCCCATGGAGCTCCTGAACCATTAGTCTCTAACACATCTGGCAATGCACGCAATACAGTGTTATGGATATTATTATGAGGGCCGCATCCAACAAATTACATCAAAGTTGATAAGAAGAAAATAAAGTTCGATTTCTAACTGTCATTTGGTCCTTTTACCGTTAAGTTCATATTGAGGCTATAAAGGTCAAAGTAGCTATTTCCTCAAACACATGGAATAGATTAAAAAATAAAAAACACACAATGTTGGATTAGAGGTTGTTGCTTGTCTTTTTATCATGAAAATTGATCTCTGCTTGTCAAAGTACCAAATTTGTTGTCTTTTTACCTTGAAATTGATCCAATGCCTATAAAGTCCAAAGATCAATTTCCCTTAAACATATAAAATCCACATAATGTTGAGAAGGGGACGAAACACTACTATTCTAAAGGATTAACAAAGTAAAGATTAAAGACTAAATTGTGATGTTACTCATACTAAAATTAAATGACTATGATATAATGAAAGAATCAATCAACTAAAAAGAAAAATGTCTAGAGGATGATGATGTTTTTCTGAACAGGTGGTCACCCTTCATGGCTTTTAATTAAGAGAAACCTCTAATTCAACTATTGAATAGTTTCCCAAAATATCGCTTTAACTGGTTTTCCAAAATATCACCTGACTAACAATTTATCATTTCTATCAACCAATAACTAATCACTTGTATTAGCCAACTAAATTAATAGAACATTCTGATACATAATCCATTATCTTGAGCATTGAGAATAAAAATACTTGATGGAAGCATTTTCTTCTTATGTGGACATTTATTAATTTTGTCAAAATGATATATATTAGAATTCTAGGACAAACCTGCCACTCCATTTGCAATGCCAATAAGGGATGCTTCTGGAATATCGAGGCCTTCAGTGTATTTCAGCATCATATCTTTTGAGACTTCTAATAAACACAAAGCCAATACCCTCCCTAGCATTGTTCTAATAGAAGAAGTGCCAAAGCCTCTGAAAAGGTCGGGGCTCTGGCGATGGTGCAAAGGCAGGTGCCGCAGAAGGGAAATTTGTGTCATTGATGCTCATAAAACCGAGTTTGTTGATCATCTCATTAGTTATCAACTCATTAGCACTAGCGGTTAGATGGTACTCATCCCAAAACAGATACTTGCTTCTGTCTTCGCACAATGTTAATGCATGGGTACGCATGTTACAGCTGTTAAATCCCGTAAAAATAACATTTGAATGAATTTTCTGAGAATAGATAATGCCATAATGGTGTTGGGGTTTTATTCATTTTATTATCAAAATAGGAGTGAAAATTTGAGAATTCAGACGCTCTTCTGTATTGCGAATATGGTATTATATGGCGGAAAAAAATATAAAAAAAGTATACTTATTGACTTATCTTGATTGACTTTTGAAAAATGGAGTGGACCGACTCTTGACCAATTTTTTAGCAATGAGAAGTATGGAGGGTAGTATAGTTTCTCACCATATGTGTATGGGTTGGTGTGGGTACCCGAAATTAGAACTATGGGCTTGGACGAGTAGCCCAGTCTTGACGGCCCAAAGTCCAGGCTCCTCATCGCTTATATTGATCCGGTCTCCCCCCATGTCCCCATGAAGGGAAGTTATAGGGGAGATAGAAAATGTGGAGGAACCCATCACCTCCACTTACCTACATGTACATGTATATATTAAACCTTAGGTCCGGGGAAAAGGGACAAGTTGTATTCTCTGTAATTACTCTCCGGAGTATATAGAAATAATATCGACTGCACCACCGTGGACGTAGGCACATCTTGGCTGAACCACGTACATCCTTTGTTGTGTGATTGTCATTTCATATTCCTTATTCTTACTTGGTGAATGCTTTCTTCTTACTTATTTGTGTTGCACAATAATTGCTACCACAATTGGAGCCGTCTGTGGGAATCGTTCATCTTTCCCTGAGAAGAGCCCACACCAAGAAAGGAGTTTAAGATGTCCGGTCACAGCAGCAATGCCCCTCAGGCAGGAGATATTCAAGAGCCACCTGCTCCTCACAGGATTAGGTCTGAAGTTCGACGTTCAGATCAGAGAGCTCGCCTAGAAAGGCCAGCCTCAGAAGAAAGTCAGGGACCAGCGAGGTCCACGCATATATCCAGATTGATTGATGCGTACGAGGCAAGGCTCCACGAGCAGAGAGAGTCTTCCCGCAGATACGAGGCTGAGAATGCTCGCTTGAAAAGAAGGCTGGAAAGACTGGAGAGGGAGCTTCGTCCTGATAACAGGAGACGCCCATACCACACTCCTAGACCTCAGGCGAGCAAGTCTCACAGCCGAGGAAGGATCCCTAGGCGAGAATCTCAAAAGGTCGAAGGAGGCAAGTCAGACGATGACCTTTGCGAACAGCTATGAAGAGCTCGCCACTACCAGAGCCCTGCTCGCAACAACGAGAACATACAAAATCTAGTCCGTAGAGAGATGGACCAACATCCTGCTCACCACGGAACAAGATCAACCAGAGAACTCGTAAGGAGAGCTCTCAAAACCCAGATGAAGTCACCCTTCACGAGGGAAATCGAAGAGGAAGAAGCCCCCAAGAAATTTACCATTCCAAGGTTCAAGATTTACGACGGAAAGACTGATCCCATCGATCACGTCAGGCAATATCGACAGGCCATGACCCTCTGGAATCACCGAGATGCCCTGATGTGCCGTATTTTTCCCTCGAGCCTGCATGATGTAGCACATAAGTGGTTCGAAAGGCTCCCCCACCGGTCGATCAAGAATTTCAAATCCCTAGCCAAACTTTTTACTGCCCGATTCATTACCAGTAGCTCCCATCCCAAAAGGATAGATGCTTTACTAACAATAAAGAAAATGCCTCAAGAGACCCTCCGGGACTACGCGAAGAGGTACTGGGAGTTATTCAATGAGATTGAGGACTGTGCAGAGGAAGTGGCAGTGGCCTCCTTCAAGATTGGGCTCCCTAGTTCTTCCCTCCTATACTAGTCCCTGACGAAGAAGGAAGCTATGACTATTGATGACCTAATGGCTCGAATCGAGAAATACGCAAAGGTGGAAGATGTCACCCGCCCTAATACAGGAGAAAACGGTCGAGCTAAACTCACTACCAAGGGAAGTGAGAAAACTGAGAACCAGAAGAAGGGAGGAAAAAATGGGGGCAAAAATGGCTCCAAGAACGGAGGAAACCATAACGCGTCGAAAGCATTCCAGGCGGTCAACACTGTCTTCAAAGAACCAATTTACAAAGTTCTCACGAAGATCAAAGATGAGCCATTCATCAAGTGGCCCAGGAAAATGGGAGGAGATCCCTCGAAGAGGAACAATGCGTTAAGATGCGCTTTTCACAAAGAAGAAGGACATAAGACCGAGCACTGCAAAGCTCTTAAGTCTCACCTCGAGGAGTTGGCCCAGTCTGGGCATTTGAACGACTTTGTGTAAAAGAGGGCAGAGAAAGTGGCTGCCAAGAGAGAGGCGAGACCCGATAACGTGCTGGAAGATAATGCTGGACATGAGTTCGCAGTAATCCACGGAGCATTTGACGTCAAGCAAATATAAGGGAACTCAGCTCGAATGGAAGTAAAAAAACTTACAGCGGTAATGCAAGCCTTCCAAATTGTTCCAGCAAAGTCACAGTCAGGAAAGCGGTGACGAGCAGAGGACGTCAACTATAGCAAGTATATTGTCTTGACGAATGAAGATCTGGTGGGAGTAAGGACCCCACATCATGATGCCCTGGTCATTACACTCAGGATAGACAACTTTGACATTGACAAGCTACTCGACGATCAAGGAAGCTCATCTGAAGTAATGTACCTCGACCTATTCAGGAAATTGAAGTTGAGCGTCGCCGACCTAAAGGAAGCTACTGTTCCTTTGGTCGGCTTCGCTGGAAAAATGACAATGCCCCTGGGCAAGATGATTGAGTTTTTGGTAGTTGACATCGACTCACAGTATCAGGCCATCCTCGGCAGAGGATGTCTTCATGCGATGAAGGCGGTCTCCTCGACCTACCATCAGAAGCTCAAGTATCTAACCGAGCAAGGAGTAATGAAGATCCACGGCGACCAAGCGATGGCAAGGAGGTGTTTCATAGCGGCCATCTGACCAAAGCCAGAGAAGAAGGTCGATCCACCCAGTGACAAAGTTGAAGAATGTGTGATACCTTCCAAATAGCAATTAAAGCACGGAAGACCTGGAGTAAAGGAGACCAGGCTCCCCCCCTCCGAGCGTGTCGTCGAGTACCTGGTGGAAGTTATGGCTGAAGATGGTGACAGTAGCAGAGTCTTCTTAGTTGGAGCCTCTCTCACCGACCAAGAACGGAAAGAGTTGACAACCTTGCTAAGGCATAACGTAGATGTTTTCGTGTGGGAACCATACGAGCTGCCTGGAATCGATCCTAGTATGGTCTATCATCATCTGCACGTCGACCCCACATTCAAGCCAATCACGCAGAAGGCACGACGAACTGCACCCGAGAAGGCTAGAGCGGTCGAAAAGGAAGTCGAAAAGCTGCTGGATGCAGGATCCATACGAGAAGTGCAATTCCCCAAGTGGTTGTCCAACCCAGTAGTAGTTTCGAAGAATAATGGGAAGTGGAGAGTTTGCATCGACTTCACTGACCTCAACAAAGCATGCCCAAAGGATAGTTTCCCCCTCCCAAAGATAGACCAACTAGTAGACGCCACTGCAGCTCACGAGCGAATGAGTTTCCTAGACGCATACTCGGGATATCACCAAATCCCCTTGTACGCCCCAGACCAGGACAAAACGGTGTTCATCATGACAGTTGGGTTATATTGCGACAAGGTCATGCCCTTTGGGCTCAAGAATGCAGGGGCAACCTATCAGCGGCTGGTCACTAAAATGTTCAAAGATCAAATGGGAGACACAATGGAGGTCTACATCGGTGACATGCTCGTTAAGAGCAAGAAGAAGGAAAATCACCTCTCGGACCTGTCAAAGACCTTCGAAATCCTCAGGAAGTACCGAATGAAACTTAAAGCGAGCAAGTGTTCCTTCGGTGTACAGTCAGGAAAATTTCTTGGGTACTTGGTCAGTAAGAGAGGCATAGAAGCTAATCCAGACCAGATCGATGCAATCAATAAGGTACAACCCCCTCGAACAATCTGGGAGGTGCAGAAGCTCACTGGAATGCTCGTCGCCTTAAATCGCTTTATCTCCAAGTCCTCCGAGAAGTGCAAGCCTTTTTTCCAGCTTCTAAAGGGGAGTAAACCGATAGAGTGGAGCCCTGACTACTCGCGAGCTTTAGACGAGCTCAAGTCCTACATAAGCTCTCCACCGCTGCTTGTCATACCACAACAAACGGATTCTTTGTACCTGTACCTCTCCGTATCCAATCATACTGTCAGCTCTGCGTTAATACGCGAGGTTGCAGGAATCCAACACCCCATTTACTATGCGAGAAAAACCTTATTAGATGCCGAGCAAAGATACCTGCCATTGGAGAAGCTTGCCTTCGCTCTAGTAATAGCCTCGAGGAAGCTGAAGCATTAATTCGAAGCCCATACTATCATCGTCCTTACATCACATCCCCTTAAGGCGGTCCTAAGGAAAGCGGACTTGTCAGGCAGACTGTCTAAGTGGTCAGTCGAGATCGGTCGGTTAGACATCCATTTTCAACCAAGGACAGCTATCAAGGGTCAGATCCTTGCTGATTTCATAGCCGAATTCACGGGTGACAAACTCTCCGACCAACCTCAATCAACAAGGCAAGAGAAGAACCAAGCAACAGAGGAAACCTGGAAACTCTTCATTGATGGAGCCTCAAACTAAAAGGGGGCAGGGGTAGGCATTGTTCCCATCACTCCAGAAAAAATGATCCTCAAACAAGGAATCAGACTTGGATTTGCAGCCTCCAACAACGAAGCAGAGTACGAAGCCCTAATAGTTAGTCTCCAAAAGGCCCAAACTCTAAGAGACAAATCAGTACAAGCAGAAATAAATCCTTTTTCATTAATAAAGATTGAAATTACATCGAACTGAAGAAAGAAAGTTTACAGACTGGAAAAAGAAAAAAATACAAAGCAATCCTATCAATTAGCAACCTTAGGTGGCCCAGAGGTGGATAGCCCTGTCTCAGCATCAACAGGAGCACTGCCCTCGGCAGGGGTGGTCTCTGTCACCTCAACAAGAGAAAAATGAGCAGAGGTCACCTGAGGAGAAGGATCAGAGACTTCAACGGCTTGGACAGGGTCCTCATCCACGACTGGCCTCGGCCCTGGGTCGTGCTCGTCAAAGAGTGGGGATGCAACATCCATCCCAGCGGCTATGAGAGCCTTGTTCCATCCTTTCTTGAAGTTCAGAAGGCTAATATAGCCTATCTGAACTTCAGCATCTTCGTATGCTGCAACCCAGCCGGAATTATAAGAGTCTTCCTTGACAGTGACAGCCTGGGACTTCTTTTTCTTCAGCTCTTCGGAGAGCACCCTTTTCTCCTCCATGACAGCAAGTTTGCTCCAGCAAACCAGGTCGTAGGCCTGCCTCAGCTCCCCCAAATCATTGACTGTTGCATCCTTCTCCTTGTTCGCGGTGGCAAGAGCCAAGTCGGATGAAATTCGAGCAGCGTCAACGGCCTTAAAATTGTCCTCGAGCTCCTTACCCTTCACCTTCAGGGCATAATTCTCTTGCTCTAGCTCACTATTCTTCTTCACCAGCTCATCGCGTGAACGATACAGCACGACGAAGTCAGTAACGAACTGCGAAAAAGAGAAGGCATTAGAAGAATAAAATGAGGGAAGTCAGAAAAACATAAGAGAAAAAGAAAAAGAAACCTTACCAGAGCAAGCCTCTGACTAGCCTGGAGGGCCAAATGCTCTGACCCCATTGCCCTTTAGCGATCAGCCGGGAGGACAGCTCTCTCGAGCAGGGACGGGGCCAGCTGAGGAGAAATCGCCATAGAGGCCCCCTCGGGCAGAGCGGACACCGGGACTAAGGCCTGCCCGGCCTTCGTCCTCGCCTCAGCCCTCCTCTTCTCCTCCTCCTTCTCGCTCTCTCTCTTCTTCCTCTCATCGACCTTCCTTTTCTCCTCTAATTTCTTCCTCTCTTCTTCCTTTTTCCTCTCTCTCTCTCTCACCTGGTCCTCTTCCTTCCTTCTCCTCTCCTGCTCCTGAATGGAGGACCGGGAACCAGTAGCCATGGCCCCATAAGTAGCTTTTTGCTTCTTTGACCTCTATGCAAGAAGCACGTGGTCCTCATCATCATCATCCCTAATCAAGTTCTTCCTTGGAGGAACCATCTCTTCACTTGAACTGCTAGAAGTGCTCGACGATCCCCGAGCTTCAGAAACCTCCTCACGGTCAGAGGGACTGCTACTATCAAAGCTCCCTCCACCCAAATTACTCACGGCTCTTGTAAGGTCACTTTCAGAGCTGCTCTCCTCCTCGTCCAACTGGATAGGCTCTGCAGCAGTCTCTTCGAAGGAGTCAAACTCTGGTATACTATCCACAGGCCTTGCTATGAAGCTGGAGCCAATGTTCCTGTACTCAAGAAGAAAGGCAGTAGACCTGGGATGCTCGCCATCACCCAGAGGCTCCCTGATATTCCAAGCCTTAACCAATTTCGAGATACAAACCTCGCTGAGAGAAGGCTCCAAATTCTTTGACCTCGCTGTGGAAGAAAAAGCAAAGGAGGAGTTAGAAAGGTCACAAATCAGCAAAAGTTGAAACAACAGTACAATGTCTACTTATGTATTCCTCCCCGTAAAAAGGAATAGAGAACCTCTCAGACCTCGACCCTTCAAATTGGGGAGGGAACTGCCAATTCCTAATAAGGAAACCTTCTTGCCAGTAGTCCTTATGGGAATCAGGTAGATTTACTATCAATACCGTGTCAGGGCTCCTAGCTTTGAGGAAAGGCCACAGGAAACTTATAAAATAGAAGATCGGTTCAAGTGATGAAGAAGCACGAGCTAAATCAACTAAGAAGCAATGGGATATTTATCATATGAGTTACACGACCTTGGTATTAGACGCCTTCACTTATCCTTGACTCATTCTGATCACTTTATATAAGTCAGGGCATGTTGCCCATTCTTGTTTAAGAGATTGTTACTTCAGAAATTTATTTTTGTTTCAGGTTTTAAGATTTATTTCATATCATACTTTTGTAGTGGGATATTTATTCTCGAAGTGTTTACTCCTGACTCAGTTAATTCATTATGCCAATTCATTTCTTATGAGATTGTATTGGATGTTGAATGTTTATTTATTCACTTATTTGGTTGGTTGTTAATTCAAGATAAAATTTGACGTCTGACTTTTTAAACATTAGGTGGTTAGTAATTAGTAAAAAAAATTCGACAGTGATGCTAAGACTGATCCAACTGGATATCCTGTTTTAAATTTAAAAATGGACTGATCACCCGGTATTTAATTAGGCAGGGTGTCACAGAATTATAAATATCATATATTTATCGATGATATGATCTTAATTGATATTATTCCATACTTAGATTATTTGTTAAAGCGTATGAGTTTGTTCTAGATGATTTATACAACACATGTTAATTTATATATTTATTATTCTTGATTATTTTATGTTGTTAAACATGTACTAGATTTTGATGATAAAACTTTTGAGATGAAAATCCATAATCTTTGTATTATATATATATATATATATATATATATATATATATATATATATATATATATATATATAGAGAGAGAGAGAGAGAGAGAGAGAGAGAGAGAGAGAGAGAGAGAGAATGATATTGGATTATTTCATGACTTTATCGTATATTGATTGAAACGAAAATGTCATTTGTATATTTGTTAGTCATGTGTGCTACATGTTGATATTATGAGATACATTCATTAGTTTTGATGATATGAACATTTTAATCTTTATGAACTAGATTTAACCCTATTATTTTCATGAGGAATATAAGTTTTTTTAGTAACATTTGTGTTATTTGTGCTTACTTGAAAAATCATATGATTATTGAGATTTGTATGTTTTAGTTTGATGGCATGTTATATGTTTGACCCGATTAGTTAAATGTTATTGTCTTTTATGAAGAACATTATTTTTGGAACAAAATGATTGCTATAATGTTTTTGCTTAAATAAAAAAAATTATTGATTGATGAGTTTTTTATTAATGAGTTTTTGAAATATATTGAAGTTGATTAATTTATGTCGCTTCTATTATTGAGAAATTTATAGATTGATTGATTTTGAAGTTCTTGAACAAATTGTTTATTATTTGTTGAAAATCTGAAAATATTGATCTCGTGATGAGCTTGTCGTTATTAAAAATCTGAATTTATTAAGTTTTCTATTTGGCCTCATGATATGTTTCATTCTTGAAGGTTGATTTAATGACTTTCATTGAAACATTACATCTTATTAGAAGATAACAATTAAGAAAGAAAATATTGATAATATTCTTTTTATCCCTAAAAAAATATGCACAATATTGTTATAAGCATAGATGCCTTTATTGGTATCCCTTAGGAGGAGATAAAAGGTTATTGAAAATTATTTGATTATCAGAATATACTTGATCTTAAATTTTAATACATTCGCTTGCATTATTATAGATATTGCAATATTGTTGATTATTCCGATTTTTTTTCCGTATCTCGAAAACGGAAAAATCTTGAACAAAATGCAATATTTTTTCCGCTATATGCCTCTATATTTCTAAAGTCATGGTATGTGCTTAATTCAAATTATTTGAAAACATCGAGTTATGGAATGCTTAGTTGATATGCGCCTATTGAAATTTTATATGTTGCAATTTTTTTGTGCAAATTTATATATTTCTTATATATCTCGTATTTACATTAAACTCGTATTATGTGCCGAACCCCAAAATTATTTGAGAACATTGAATTTTGATTTATCTTTATGCATAAAAATTTGTTCTGAGGTACCATTGTTTGCCACGCATGGTTGGTGTGCGCCTGGAACAATTGGTGTCATTTATCATTTATGCGCATACAATGTCGATCATATATCACTTTGGTGACTTATGCGATAATTGATTACATTAATGCCTATCCAGAAATTCTAAAGCATTATTTGAGAATGTTTATGATATAATATATGCATTTTAAAATTCTGAAATTTATGATGAAAAATTTGTGCGTATTGAAAATTGATGATATTCATATATGCCGCTTGTGAGTTATGATAGTATCCAATGCACAAATTATTTTTGATAGGGGGGAATCTCATTTTAGCCTTGACTCGTTTTATATGAAAAATCTTTTTGATAATGTCAATGGGGGAGAAATATTTATGATTCACTAATTATGCTTAATATATCATTTTATAGATTAGTGTAAATTATTGTTTGTCATCATAAAAAAGGGGGAGATTGTTAAACGAAAATGTATTTAACCCGTTAATTAATATTTATTTAATTTTTAATTACTTTAATTGTAATTAGTGTACATTTTAGTTTAATGTAATATACTGATTTTGATAATTCTAAACAAATTTGTTTATTAAGCGATTATATACATAGTTATTAATATGTTATATTTTCTTGTATGTGAGATATATATATATTATATTTTATTTGTATACATTATATACTTTTGGTGTCATTAATTATATACACTCATGCTTTCCATTTGTACATTTACATATACACCCACATACTCTAAATTGCATAACTTTAGTTATATATAATTTCTTACACATTATTTATAATTTTCTTATTTTATAATATATAATATAATAGATGTTATATATATATATATATATATATATATATATTAGTTACTTTTTCTATATGTATATTATAAGTTATCCTTTATTAATCTATTTATATAATATATATGATATTTTTGTTTTTTTATAATTTTTTTTAGTTATGTTTTCTTTACATAGTTGACATTTTTTTACGCGTACATATTATATTATTGTATTTATATCTTTTGTCCCATATTCATGGAGTAATATATACATATATGTATTACCATATATTTGCTATTGTTTTTTAAAGCCCCACGCCTATATCTGTTATGTAAGCCTAGAGTATCAATTCTTGAAAATACACCATGGGAAGTGACAGTACACACTCTTGTCCTTTATAGTTTTTTTACCAAACATATAAGTTGTTTAGTTTATATTTTTTTTCTTAGTTTTTACTCCATTCATTATACTACCTGTTTTGATTTTCTATACATGCCAACGTCTCTGTCACAAGATTTGTAAACTAATATTTTGAACTATATTTGAGTGTACTCTTTTTACACACCATACTTAATATTATATATATATTCTAGTTTGTCTGTTTAATTCCATGCTACAATTATAAAAATCTTTGGTTAGACATGATGTCCCTTAAGTTATAACTCATCTAAGCAGTTAAAATTAATATATGCCCTGTTGATCTAAGTCTATAAAATCTAGTTGATTTTTTTACACAACATCTATATGTATGTCTGTGACAAGAAACATCATGTTGTTATTTCTCACATTTTGTGTCCTATCCAGCCATTTCATATCTATCTTTGGGGTAATGATTATATATATATGTGTGTGTGTATGTATGTGTGTGAGAGAGAGACTATATTATACATTCTGTTTAATGTGCAACTAAACCATGTTAGGAGATTTTAACTTTGGACATATCTGATATTACGTGTATTATTTTTACCGATTCGATCCATTCAACAACCATAAATAGTTGATAAAATCCAAACCCTATATGTACATTGGCATGCCTATATGTCTAGTTAATTTAATTTATAAAACTTGAGTTCTTACATATAATATATATGTTTATATATATTGCATGTCATTCACATTTTTTTCTTTTTGTCTTCTTTTTTAAGGCTTTGTAAAGCCATTACTGTCACACCCCAAACCCAATATCAATACTAATCATTTGTTATTGGAATAATTGGATCATAATCTTGAGCCCATTGGAAAATAAACTTAATTTATTAATATTTTTCTACACACTGTGTATAATGAACATAATATTATTATTATACCATAATGAAATTAATATCAGAGTTATAATTAACTGGACATACAATACTATGATTAACTATGATAAAATTTCACAACCATCAACTCAATCCATACTAACGCGATATATACAATGTGTGAGTATATTAAAAGTTTCAGTGTGACAATGATAAAATCCCCATATTTAAACCCCATCTCTTTCCAACGGTGCAACTCTCAAAGTGTAATACCCCGTATTTTCTGCATTATTTATTTTTGGGGATTAATTGAATTAAATGTTTATTAATTTGAAATTAATCCGAATAATAATATTAACGTGATGTGAGTTAGTATTTTATTATAATGTGTATACTTGGCATTATATGAATATTGGTAATATTGAAATTGTCGTGAGATTTATATACGGCAATTTGGGAATTTTACTTGACGCGTGTGACCGCCACGTCATGGTATTTTGTTATTAAATTAAAAAGTGAATTTTAGTTCCATTAACCGTATGGTCATTTTGAGTGCGCCAACGCGTCCGGAAGGGTCGAGATAGTCAGAAAACACTAGCCGAAAGTTTAGTTTGGGTCCCGGGGTATTTTTAGGCCATACCGGTATCATAAAGGGCATTTTGGTAAATTGTATTTTTGGGAATTAAAAAGTGACGAAAATGGGAATTACCATCTGACTATTTCCTCAACCCACTTAACCCACTAACCCCACTATATGTCATTATGGGCTACGGGAGAAGTTGATATAGCATTTCAACTTCCACAAACCATTACTCACCTCCATATTCCATTATCTTCAACCTTGGGAAAAGCTTGAGAGAGAGAGAGAGAGAAGGAAGAGAATTCTGCAGAAAAGTGAGAGGGAGAACAACTTGGCTATCAAGATTCAACACCAAATTCTGAGATAATTAAGGCAAGTTATTTAAACTCCTTTAATTCAAGATATGTTTCCATGTTTAAGAATTTTCGAAATTGATTTTTGGAGATAAATTAGACCCATGAATTGAAAGTTAAAAGCCATGATTTATGTAGGAATTGCATGTAGTATATTCTGGATGAATTTATATGTTGAAAACTGAACCTTGATGATCAAAAGGTAGAATTAGAAGAAACTTAATGATGTTCTTGAATGGAAGAAATCTGGGAATTAGTTTGATGTAGTTTTAATCCAAAGTAAGCCTTTAAATGATGAATTATGGAATTTAGAATGTTATTACTGATGTAGGATGTTAGTATAACATTATAGTGACCTTATCTTGAAGTTTCATGCTTAAAAATGATGATTTGGGACGAAACTGTAACTGCAAGACGAAGCAGCCCGTAACAGACCTGTGTAATCGATCGATCGACATTCATCAGTCGATCGATCGACCACAATCGATCGATCGAAGGTCAAGGTCGATCGATCGACCTTCCCAGAATGAATAAAGTTTTCCTTAATTGAATTTTCATGACGATAACCCTTAGATAATATTATTGGAGACATTGTGATTACCCTAAATTTTAAGGAAGACCAGTAGGCATGATTTTGAGATTGGACATTAATTGGAATTTAATTTGAGGAATTATTCTAAATTAATGAAATTCGTTATGTGAGATAACATTTGGGTTAATAGTAGAAATTTGAATAATTTGATGAAATAAGGTTTGGGGCAGAAGTAAGGACCTTAGGTATAGCGATGTTATATGAGGGAATTATGGGAACTTAATAGTCTATTCGAGACAGGTTGTAAGTTTAAGATATTACGACGTGAGACGTGTCGACTTTTTAATTTATATATTGTCGGGACACTTGAAATATATGAATTGGGAATAATGGTATAATGATGTAAAGAATACCCTTATTAATATTGATATATCTAAGATGTGTGAATGCTTAGTATGTAATCTTATGTGTATGACATACCTACCATACTTGCTATCACGGAGGTTACGTTCGCTTAGGACCTTCTTATCCTTGTGTTGCCCGGATTTAGATTGGTGCCTAGAGGACATAGTTCAAGAGAATGACTTATTTGTGAGTTAATAAGTCAGCTGACTATGGAGTGTAGGTATGTACGTGACCATGGATATGATTGAATTATGTTCGCCTCCATTTATGTGTGTGGTGTTGATTCCAACAATTCCTGAGAGATTCGGAATTTGTAATCCTTATGTACGTGATGTACCGGGATGGATAGCAGAGTATGTGTGCACCGCAGCTTAGCCTTTGGGTGCTTGTATTGTATATTTATGATGTGAAAAAAATATACGGTTAATCGAGAAGGGATTTACTATAATAAATTGTGAGTATAATTATGATAATGTCTTGAAAGATAAAAAGAGATCTTTTATCAAATAAATGGTTTGGTTAATAATTGGGAACTTGAGAATTAAAGTAGAAATCTCTAATTAATTGTTAATGACGGAACTTATAACGTGAACCGAGTAGCAGTGTTAGAAGCCCCTTAGATAGTTATGAGATAACATACGAATGGGTACAGGAACGTTAGGAGTGCACAGTAAGATGAGAGGTGAGTATATCATGTGAGAGCACGTCCTAACATGTACTTTGCATATACTGTTTTAAATGTTTTTAAAGCACTTGCAGGTTTTTAAAATATCTCCACATTCGGGCTCTGACCCGTTTGCTTTCAAATCTATCTTTTTGTAAAACCATTTTAGGTGCCCAGCCACAAGGTCACCATGCATAGGATTTCCATTCTGATGACGAGCTGTAGCTGGTTGTGGAAGCTACAGGGATTTGCTTTTAGACGCTTATATCATTTGGATTCCTTATTCATTATTCCTCAGTTGTAGGGCATGTCGCCCAAGTTCTATTAGATACATTTCCATTTCAGTTTTCAGACGTTGGCATGTATTCATTTCAGTATTCAGTATTTCATTACTTACTTCAGTTGTGAGATTGTATTATGAGGAGTTTTTCCTCCAGTTTTATTTATAGCATGTTACGGTTACTCTATTACTTCATTATGGTGAATGGTGTTATTATTTCTTCATTATACTTGCATGTTAATCAGACTTTAAATTAAAATTTGGCACTTACTTTTTAAATACTAGGTGGTTAGTAATAATAAAACGTTTTCGACAGTGATGCTGTTAACTGAGCCAACTTGGCATTTTGAATTAATTTTATAAAGGAGTAGCTACCCGGTGTTTAATTAGTCGGGGTGTCACAGGTGGTATCAGAGCATCAGGTTCTAGTGTACTTTAGGATCTGAACGGCTTATTATGTTTTCCGCTGAGCTTTCTTGGATATAGAGCCCTATACTTTAGGACTGTTGTATTCTTTTGTTTATGCTACGTTCTTCAGCTATTTTAAAGTTTATAACTGCGAACTTATAGACTTTATTCTTATTTCAAAATTCCTCCATGACGTGCACCACGAGTTCCCAGGAATGCGGCGCCAGAACCACAGCCCGCACCGATTCAGAGCATGATGAACGCCGCTGAGGTTGCAGCTATTGTAGCCCAAGCGGTAAATGCCGCCATTGCCGTTGTTCAGCAGGCACCACCTCAGGCGCCGGTTCCGCTCGCCAGTTCAGGCAACTTCATTCCCGTCTGCTTGGGAGCGTGTACGTGACGCTTTTCAGAAAGCGCATCCGCCAGAGTTTGCAGGCAGCTCAGATGTAGTAGTCTCGAGCCAATGGAGGAAAGATATACAGCGGAACTTAAGGATGTATGAGTGCTCAGATGTTGAGAAGCAGGTGCTAGCTACTTTTAAGCTAGTTGGATCTGCATTGCAGTGGTGGGAGTCTATTACCACCGTAGAGGAGAGGGATACTCTCACTATACATGAGTTCTGGGTGCGGTTTGACCGCAAGTACTTTCCGTCAGCGGTTCATACGGAAATGAGGAGGAGATTGATGAGCCTGAGGCAGGAGGGCAAGACAGTAGCCGAGTATGAGGCCGAGTTCACTAATCTTTTGAATATCGTTCCTGATGAGATACCGTCAGAGAAGAAGAAGATTGAGAAATTTACCGACGGGTTGACATGGAGGATCCGTCAGCATCTGTTAGGGAACCTTTCGTTGGCCACGTATTCTGATGTGGTTAACGCTGCTTTATTACACTGCCAGGATCACCGTTTTCATATGGCCGAGGGCAAGAGGTCGGGAGAGTCTAGCCATCAGGGCAGGACTGGAGGACATGGTGCTAGTGGGGCACAATCTTTTCAGGGACAGAGACAGTTAGAGCAGGGTTCTCAGCAGGGAGATCAAAAGAGGTTCCGTTCAGGAGGTTTCAGGAACGGTCAGGGAGGATTCCGAAATGGCCAGCAGGGTCATAACGGTCATCAGGGCCAGCAGGGTCAAAATGGCCAACATCAGCAGTTTCAGCAGGGCCAGCAGGGCCAAGGGAGGAATGGTAATGGCCACCAGGGCCGGGGACAGCAAGGGCAGAGGGGAGGGAACTTCCCAGGGAAATGTTTCATTTGTGGTAAGATTGGCCACAAACTTCAGGAGTGTCCTGATAAGGGCCGGGCCCCACAGCAGCAGCAGCAGGGTGCTCGACAGGAACCACAGAGGCCACTCTTTCCACCAGCCCTCCCAGCTCCAGCTCAGATTATTCCAGCAGTCCCAGTTCAGCAGGGGCAGCTACAGTATGGACGTGTCTACAACGTCCACCAGGCTGCAGTTCCACAGGCACCACCCGCGATTGAGGGTACGTTTCCTATCCATGGCACTATGGGTCGGGTGTTATTTGATACGGGTGCTACACATTGTTTTATAGCTACACACTTCGCAAAGGCGTTAGGATTGTTAGCCACAGCGGAGAGCACAGTTACGTGTGTCGACTCACCTTTGGGGAATGGGTCACTTATATTCTTTATATGTCGGGGAGTGGGGGTAGAGATTGGTGGTTTGGTATTACCTGCGGTCATGTTGGTACTAGATATGCATGTTCACGATGTTATTATCGGTATGGACTGGCTCACTGATCATTGAGCCATGATTGATTGCTTTGGTGGGAGCATTGTTTTTGCCATTCCGGGGCAAGAGATGTTTGTTGTGGCGATGCCTCGCCCAGAGGGAGGCTCGACCGCGCATTTATATTACATTGAGGAGGATACCTCTAAGGAGGTTGTGATTCCTTTAGATTCGATCCCAGTTGTCAGGGAGTATTCTGATGTGTTTCAGGAAATACCAGGCCTACCCCCCAGTCGAGAGATAGATTTCGTTATAGACTTGTTACCCGATACGAGACCTATAGCACGAGCACCGTACCGTATGGCTCCAGCTGAGATGAGGGAGTTACGGGATCAGATTGAGCAGTTATTGGGTCAGGGGTTTATTCGGAGGAGTACTTCACCGTGGGGTGCCCCTGTGTTGTTCGTGAAGAAGAGAGATGGTTCACTGAGATTGTGTGTGGACTACCGGGAGTTAAACAAGGCCACGATACAGAACAAGTATCCGTTGCCTCGAATCGATGACCTATTTGACCAGTTGAGAGGAGCTTCTTACTTCTCAAAGATTGATTTACGATCTAGTTACCATCAGTTGCGTATCAGGGAGGAGGACGTCTCGAAGACTGCGTTCTTATCGAGATATGGTTCCTACGAGTTTCGGGTTATGCCATTTGGTTTGACCAACGCTCTAGCAGCATTTATGGACTTGATGAATAGGGTGTTCAGGGATTTCCTAGACCAGTTTGTTATTGTCTTCATCGATGATATTTTAGTTTATTCCCAGACAGAGGAGGAGCATGCCGAGCACTTGAGGCTAGTTTTGCAGACACTGCGCCAGAATGAGTTATATGCAAAATATGAGAAGTGCGGGTTTTGGCTGAAGGAAGTTCAGTTTTTGGGGCATATTATTTCCGACCGGGGAATATCGGTTGATCCGGGGAAGGTATCCGCGGTGAGGGAGTGGGGACAGCCCACGACACCGATGGAGATCCGTAGTTTTTTGGGCTTGGCAGGTTACTACAGGAGGTTTATTCGGGGTTTCTCCACGATAGCGGGTCCCATGACACACCTAACCCGTAAGGGTGTGCCATTCATTTGGAGTGATGCCTGTCAGTTGGCATTTGATGAGTTGAAGGATAAGTTAACATCAGCACCTGTGTTAGCATTGCCGAGACCGGGAGTTGAGTACCTTGTTTACACCGATGCATCCTTACAAGGACTTGGAGGTGTACTGCAGCAGGAGAGTCAGGCCATAGCTTATGCTTCCCGTAAGCTTAAGCCTCACGAGAAGAATTACCCTACCCATGACTTGGAGTTAGCGGCAGTGGTATTTGCCCTTCGTATTTGGAGACATTACCTGTTGGGGGAGAAATTTCGATTGTTCACGGACCACAAGTCCCTTCAGTACCTATTCACGCAGAAGGAGTTGAATATGCGGCAACGGAGGTGGCTTGAATTCGTGAAGGATTATCAGTTCGATATCCAGTATCACCCGGGGAAGGCTAACGTGGTGGCAGACGCGTTGAGTCGTAGACCGGTAGATGAGGTGGCAGATGTGTGGAAGGCCAAGTGGAAAGAATTGGGACACCAGGATGCAGTGGCCCGATCATTCATGTCTGTGATGACTGTTACACCGCAGATTGTCACGAAGGTGGTGAAGGCACAGGTAAATGACTCGTTCTGTCAGGAGCAGATAGTTCGATTATTAGCAGAGGGAGCTGAATCCTATACCGTTAGCTCAGACGGGGGATTACGCTTCAATGGGAGATTGGTGGTTCCAGAAGGGGAGGAATTGCGGCATGAGGTGATGGCAGAGTCGCACGGCTCACGGTTCGCAGTACATCCCGGAGGGGACAAAATGTACCAAGACATGAGACGTCAGTATTGGTGGAGCGGGATGAAGAGAGATATTGCCGAGTTTGTCTCAAAATGCGCCACTTGTCAGCTCGTAAAAGTGGATCATCAGAGACCGGCAGGACTGTTACAGCCATTAGAGGTCCCGATGTGGATGTGGGAGAGCATCTCTATGGACTTTATCACGGGGTTACCTACATCGCAGAGAGGGCACGACTCCATTTGGGTGATTGTGGATAGGTTGTCGAAGGTCGCTCATTTTCTACCCGTCAGGACAGATTACACTGCGGGACAGTATGCCCAGCTCTTTATTTCAGAGATAGTGAGACTTCATGGGGTGCCCTTAAATATCGTGTCTGACCGAGACAAGGTATTTGTTTCACGGTTTTGGGAAAGTTTTCAGCAGGCCATGGGCACGGAATTGCGGTTGAGTACGGCGTATCACCCGCAGACCGATGGACAGACCGAGCGCACAAATCAGATGTTGGAGGACATGCTACGTATGTGTACCATTGACTTTGAGGGTGGATGGGAGCAGTATCTTCCACTGGTGGAGTTTGCTTACAACAACTCCTATCAGTTCACCATTGGCATGGCTCCATTTGAGGCATTGTACGGTAGACCTTGTCGTTCCCCAGCATGTTGGTTGGAGGTGGGGGACAACAAACTACTTGGGCCGGAAGTGATTCGGGATACTTCGGCAAGGATAGAATTGATTCCCAGTCGCATTCGGGTGGCTCAGGACAGACAGAAGAGTTATGCTGATGCGAAGAGATTCTTCAGAGAGTTCCAAGTGGGGGATCAGGTTTTGCTCAGAGTATCTCCTATGAAGGGGATTATGCGTTTCGGGAAGAAAGGGAAGTTGGCACCGAGATATGTGGGACCATTTCCTATTATTGAGCGGATCGGACCGGTTGCATATAGACTTGGGTTACCGGAGCATTTACAGTGGATTCACGATGTGTTTCATATTTCCTCGCTTAGGAAATACCTTAGAGATGATTTGGGTCATTCTCTCATTGCTGTAGAAGACATTGATCTCCAGCCAGATAGCTCCTACGAGGAGGGGCCGATAGCTATTTTGGACCGAAGTGAGCGGAAACTGCGATCAAAGATAGTTCCGTTAGTGCGTGTTCAGTGGCGACATCATAATGTCGAGGAGTCAACATGGGAGCGCGAGGATGAGATGCGCGAACGTTATCCAGAGTTATTCTTACCAGGTACTTTCTAGTTCCGAATTTCGGGAGGAAATTCAGTTATTAGGGGGGGAGTATGTAATACCCCGTATTTTCTGCGTTATTTATTTTTGGGGATTAATTGAATTAAATGTTTATTAATTTGAAATTAATCCGGATAATAATATTAACGTGATGTGAGTTAGTATTTTATTATAATGTGTATACTTGGCATTATATGAATATTGGTAATATTGAAATTGTCGTGAGATTTATATACGGCAATTTGGGAATTTTACTTGACGCGTGTGACCGCCACGTCATGGTATTTTGTTATTAAATTAAAAAGTGAATTTTAGTTCCATTAACCGTATGGTCATTTTGAGTGCGCCAACGCGTCCGGAAGGGTCGAGATAGTCAGAAAACACTAGCCGAAAGTTTAGTTTGGGTCCCGGGGTATTTTTAGGCCATACCGGTATCATAAAGGGCATTTTGGTAAATTGTATTTTTGGGAATTAAAAAGTGACGAAAATGGGAATTACCATCTGACTATTTCCTCAACCCACTTAACCCACTAACCCCACTATATGTCATTATGGGCTACGGGAGAAGTTGATATAGCATTTCAACTTCCACAAACCATTACTCACCTCCATATTCCATTATCTTCAACCTTGGGAAAAGCTTGAGAGAGAGAGAGAGAGAAGGAAGAGAATTCTGCAGAAAAGTGAGAGGGAGAACAACTTGGCTATCAAGATTCAACACCAAATTCTGAGATAATTAAGGCAAGTGATTTAAACTCCTTTAATTCAAGATATGTTTCCATGTTTAGGAATTTTCGAAATTGATTTTTGGAGATAAATTAGACCCATGAATTGAAAGTTAAAAGCCATGATTTATGTAGGAATTACATGTAGTATATTCTGGACGAATTTATATGTTGAAAACTGAACCTTGATGATCAAAAGGTAGAATTAGAAGAAACTTAATGATGTTCTTGAATGGAAGAAATCTGGGAATTAGTTTGATGTAGTTTTAATCCAAAGTAAGCCTTTAAATGATGAATTATGGAATTTAGAATGTTATTACTGATGTAGGATGTTAGTATAACGTTATAGTGACCTTATCTTGAAGTTTCATGCTTAAAAATGGTGATTTGGGACGAAACTGTAACTGCAAGACGAAGCAGCCCGTAACAGACCTGTGTAATCGATCGATCGACATTCATCAGTCGATCGATCGACCACAATCGATCGATCGAAGGTCAAGGTCGATCGATCGACCTTCCCAGAATGAATAAAGTTTTCCTTAATTGAATTTTCATGACGATAACCCTTAGATAATATTATTGGAGACATTGTGATTACCCTAAATTTTAAGGAAGACTAGTAGGCATGATTTTGAGATTGGACATTAATTGGAATTTAATTTGAGGAATTATTCTAAATTAATGAAATTCGTTATGTGAGATAACATTTGGGTTAATAGTACAAATTTGAATAATTTGATGAAATAAGGTTTGGGGTAGAAGTAAGGACCTTAGGTATAGCGATGTTATATGAGGGAATTATGGGAACTTAATAGTCTATTCAAGACAGGTTTTAAGTTTAAGATATTACGACGTGAGACGTGTCGACTTTTTAATTTATATATTGTCGGGACACTTGAAATATATGAATTGGGAATAATGGTATAATGATGTAAAGAATACCCTTATTAATATTGATATATCTAAGATGTGTGAATGCTTAGTATGTAATCTTATGTGTATGACATACCTACCATACTTGCTATCACGGAGGTTACGTTCGCTTAGGACCTTCTTATCCTTGTGTTGCCCGGATTTAGATTGGTGCCTAGAGGACATAGTTCAAGAGAATGACTTATTTGTGAGTTAATAAGTCAGCTGACTATGGAGCGTAGGTATGTACGTGACCATGGATATGATTGAATTATGTTCGCCTCCATTTATGTGTGTGGTGTTGATTCCAACAATTCCTGAGAGATTCGGAATTTGTAATCCTTATGTACGTGATGTACTGGGATGGATAGCAGAGTATGTGTTCACCGCAGCTTAGCCTTTGGGTGCTTGTATTGTATATTTATGATGTGAAAAAAATATACGGTTAATCGAGAAGGGATTTACTATAATAAATTGTGAGTATAATTATGATAATGTCTTGAAAGATAAAAAGAGATCTTTTATCAAATAAATGGTTTGGTTAATAATTGGGAACTTGAGAATTAAAGTAGAACTCTCTATTTAATTATTAATGACGGAAATTATAACGTGAACCGAGTAGCAGTGTAGAAGCCCCTTAGATAGTTATGAGATAACATACGAATGGGTACAGGAACGTTAGGAGTGCACAGTAAGATGAGAGGTGAGTATATCATGTGAGAGCACGTCCTAACATGTACTTTGCATATACTGTTTTAAATGTTTTTAAAGCACTTGCAGGTTTTTAAAATATCTCCACATTCGGGCTCTGACCCGTTTGCTTTCAAATCTATCTTTTTGTAAAACCATTTTAGGTGCCCAGCCACAAGGTCACCATGCATAGGATTTCCATTCTGATGACGAGCTGTAGCTGGTTGTGGAAGCTACAGGGATTTGCTTTTAGACGCTTATATCATTTGGATTCCTTATTCATTATTCCTCAGTTGTAGGGCATGTCGCCCAAGTTCTATTAGATACATTTCCATTTCAGTTTTCAGACGTTGGCATGTATTCATTTCAGTATTCAGTATTTCATTACTTACTTCAGTTGTGAGATTGTATTATGAGGAGTTTTTCCTCCAGTTTTATTTATAGCATGTTACGGTTACTCTATTACTTCATTATGGTGAATGGTGTTATTATTTCTTCATTATACTTGCATGTTAATCAGACTTTAAATTAAAATTTGGCACTTACTTTTTAAATACTAGGTGGTTAGTAATAATAAAACATTTTCGACAGTGATGCTGTTAACTGAGCCAACTTGGCATTTTGAATTAATTTTATAAAGGAGTAGCTACCCGGTGTTTAATTAGTCGGGGTGTCACACAAAGTTACCGGTCATATGGTATTCTAGTTGGCAGCATACAAACCTGAAATTGTTAAAATATAAACCGTAAGCATTAAGCTTAGTGAGGTACTCCTTCCCTACAATGAAATAACAATTCTATATCGAATATGTGGATATAAAATCCGAACAATCCTGCCCATTGGCAATAACAAATCCTGGATCATAAGATCCAAATAATTCTGCCCATTGGCAATAACAAATCCTGGAACATTAGTTCCAACAAATTCCTGTCATAAAACAAATCAAATCATTGGATCTTTGTCTAATTCTAATCATGGATCATAAGATCCAAACAAATCCTGGATATTTTAATATCCAAACAAATCCCGAATACCGAAGTATTCAAACCAATCCGGGATCATGAGACCCAAACAAATCTTGGATATTTTAATATCCAAACAAATCCTGAATACCGAAGTATTCAAACCAATCCTGGATCATGAGACCCAAAGAAATCGTGGATATTTTAGTATCCAAACAAATCCTGGGTACCAAAGTATTCAAACAAATCCGCTCTTAGAGGTATATTCATATTTATATATGAAACAAATCATAAGTACACTCACCTCGACAGTTTAACTGGCTTTTCCCTTGCCTTTATCCAGTATTCGTTCAATCAGCTCTTTTTCCCTTCCTATCATTCTTACAATATTAGTATCATCATAAGAATATCAATAATCCAAAGAATGATTTAAACATAATTCAATCCATAAGCATCACATGATTCCATTCAAATCATTTATCACAAGTGAAGTTCCATCCAAATCCATGTTAATATATTTAACATATACAAATCATAGTCCAAATATAAATTCATTTATTATTGTTAATTCAATACTGGTCTTATTAGTATTCCAATACAAAAGACGGTACATCATTTCAAGTCTCCTAGAGTAAGATATGCCCATTTCTTTACCACATAACAAATCTGCCCTATAGGCTCTTTTATCGTTCATTAAACTTCCAGGAATTTCCATAATTTTTCTACATCATAAATTTATATGATATTTCACCCAACATCATTAAACATATTGTAAAATATAATATTAAAATTTCATAATTTTCAGAGTTCATTTGCTATGTCAAGCAAAACATCGAACACATGGAGGGCATATTTTTACCCTTATGGCAGATTTCATACCCAAACTTCAAACTCTCACCAAAGACTCATTTATTGGTATGTTCACATAATTTTAGGATATATCATACATATATGAGTCTAGGTTAATCTCCAATTAGAATAAATCAATTCCAGTAAGTATAGAGAAATATATGGAAGTTTGAATAAACAAGGTTCCTAAACAAAACAATTTCAAGGGTTTACACATTCAAGTTTGCTTAAACTTGCATCTATCCATAAGTACGTATCAAGACATGGAATTTCAGTAAACAAATGATTATTTCAATCATTTAAATAAGTAATACAAAAAAATAAACAAGATTTATGGATGGAAATACCTTAGGGGCTTTTACGTAATTTTCTACTAATTTTTCTTCAATTTCTCCTCACACTTTCTTCCTAAACTTTAAAACTCTCTTTCTTTAAGCTTCAAATCTCTCATGGCTGAATTTAGATGAATAAGGAGGTAATTATAAGGGTTTGAAGTCGGCCAAAGCCACCACTCTTCCCAACCAATCAAAATATAACATGTGGCATTATATAAAACAAAATATCATTTAAGGCTAAATGACTACTTTACCCCCTGTTCGTAAAAAGACAATATCTTCCCACTCGGATGTCCATTCGATGAACCGTTTGTTTTGTTATAAACCTAACTCATATATCTACAAATATCTAGTTTACACCTCAAGTTAATTGTTATGTCATAAAGGTCAAAACTAGCCTCCAACAAGAACATTCCTACCGAAAACTTTAAAATTTCACATTTGTAACTAATTCGATATTTCAAGCTTTATGGAGGTAGGATTAAACTAAACATAATTACTTACATTATATATATACTAATAACATATTATTCATATCACATAAGATAATCATGATTTAAACATAATTTATCATAATTATATTCGGGTTGCCACAATTCTCCCCCCGTTAGGAAATTTCGTCCCCGAAATTGACATACCTTGGTTGTCCGAATCAAACAAATACGAATAACTAATCTTCATTGTATCCTCTCTCTCCCATGTAGCCTCTTCCATGGAATGCCTCCTCCACACAACTTTCACAAGTTGGATTACTTTTGATCCCAATATTTGTTCCTTCCTATCCACGATAGCAACTGGTTCTTCCATGTAACTCAAGTCCCCATTTAACTCAATAGGCTGTTCCACCAACACATGTGAAGGATCCGCTACATACTTTCTTAACATAGAAACATGGAAAACATCATGTAACCGAGATAACTCTGGTGGTAACGTTAACTTATAGGCAACCATCCCGACTTTCTCAAGGATTTCATAAGGTCCAATGTAGCGTGGACTTAATTTCCCTTTCTTTCCACACCTCATAACTCCTTTCCATGGAGATATTCAAAGAAACACATAATCCCCTTTCTGGAATTCCAAATCTTTTCGTCGTCTATCTGCATAACTTTTCTATCTACTTTGAGCTGTTCTCATTCTATCTTGAATAATCTTCACTTTTTCAGTGCTGACTTCAATCAATTCTGGACCCTCTATCTTCCTTTCACCAACTTCACCCCAACATATCGGTGTACGACATCGTCTACCATACAATTCTTCATATGGATCCATACCAATAGTAGACTGAAAACTATTGTTATATGCAAATTCTATCAAAGGAAAATATTCATCCCAATTACCTTTGAAATCAAGCACACAAGCTCTAAGCATATCTTCCAAAATATGTATTGTCCTTTCAGACTGCCCATCTGTCTGAGGATGAAAAGTCGTACTAAACTTCAAGTTAGTACCCATAGCACACTGCAAGTTATCCCAAACTCTGGATGTAAAAGTAGGGTCTCTATCTGAAATAATAGATACCGGTGCTCCATGAAATCGAATAATTTCATTAACATATAATCTAGCATACCTATCAACTGTATACGCAGTCTTGACTGCTAGAAAATGAGCAGACTTCGTCAATCTATCCACCACTACCCAAATCGAATCTGACCCCTTCTGAGATCGAGGAAGCCCAACCATAAAATCCATCGTTATATTATCCCATTTCCATTCCGGTATTGGCAATGGATGAAGCAGACCAGTAGGCTTATGATGCTCCACTTTCACTTGCTGACATATAAGGCACCTAGCAACAAAATCAGCTATTTCCTTTTTCATATTATTCCACCAATAATTCTCCTTTAAATCCCTATACATTTTAGTACTACCAGGATGCATAGTATAAATGGAATTATGAGCCTCATCTAAAATTTCCTTTTTCAATCCACACACATTAGGCACGCATAATCGCTGCTTATACAATAAAGTGCCATCATTCACAATAAAAAAATCTTCAGACTTACCATCTCGGACATCTTGTCGTTTCTTCTCAAGAAAAGGATCTTGACTTTGCAAATCACGAATACGGGTAGCTAACAAAGGCCTCATGCTTACATGAGCAAAGAACCTATCTCCATCGGCTAGCTTCAATTCTACTCCCATCAATCTCAACTCCATGACGTGGGAAACTCTAGCACACTGAATATAAGATAACCTGCCCGAAGCCTTTCTACTCAGAGCATCTGCAACTACATCTGCCTTCCCTGGGTGGTAGTGAATTGTACAATCATAGTCTTTAATTAACTCCATCCATCGCCTCTGCCTCAAATTCAACTCCTTTTGAGTAAATAAATACTTAAGGCTTTGATGGTCAGTAAAAATTTCACATACCTCACCATATAGATAATGACGCCATAATTTCAAAGAAAACACAATAGCAGTAAGTTCCAAATCATGTGTAGGATAATTACGTTCATGTGTATGCAACTGCCTAGAAGCATAAGCAATAACTTTACCATGCTGCATAAAAACACAACCCAACCCCTGATGTGAAGCATCGGTATAAATAACAAAACCATCTCCACCGTGTGGAATAGTAAGAACAGGTGCAGTTACCAATCTCTTCTTCAATTATTCAAAACCATTTTCACAATCAGAATTCCATTCAAACTTAATATCTTTCCGAGTCAATTTAGTCATTGGCAAGGAAATTGAAGAAAATTCCTTAATTAACCTTCTATAATACCGACCTAAACCCAAAAAACTTCTCACATCAGTGACATTATTGGGCCTCTCCCATTTTACAATAGCTTCCACCTTCTTGGGATCAACACATATACCATCTCCAGAAATAACATGGCCTAAAAATATAACTTTTGATAGACAAAATTCACATTTGCTAAACTTAGCATACAATTTCTTATCTTTCAACACATTCAAAATAGTTCGGAGATGATTTTCATGTTCAACCATATCACGTGAATAAATCAGAATATCATCAATAAAAACTATTACAAATGAATCAACGAAAGGACGCAGTACCCGGTTCATAAGATCCATAAATACAACAGGAGCATTAGTCACCCCAAAAGGCATCACCAGAAATTCAAAATGATCACACCGAGTACGAAAAGAAGTTTTAGAAATATCACTCCCCTTTACCCTCAACTGATGATAACCTGATCGCAAGTCTATCTTTGAAAACACTTTAGCATCCTGTAACTGATCAAACAAATCATCTATACGAGGTAAAGGATATTTCTTCTTAATTATAGCTTTATTCAGCTGCCTATAGTCAACACACAAGCGTATAGTGCCATCTTTCTTTTTCACAAATAAAACTGGCGCTCCCCATGGAGATACACTTGGCTGTATGAACCCTCTATCAAGTAAATCCTGTAACTGAATCTTGAGTTCTTTTAATTCAACAGGTGCCATTCTATACGATGCCATAGAAATAGGGGTTGTTCCCGGTGCTAATTCAATACTAAATTCAACTTCTCTCTCTGGCGGTAGTCCAGGCAATTCGCTAGGAAACACTTCTGGAAAATCTCGTACTATAGGAACATCAACTAATTGTAAAGCCCCCTTCACAGTGTCAAGAACATATGCAATAAAACCCTCACAACCCTTACTCAATAATTTCCTTTCCCAAATAGCAGAAATAATGCAACTAGGAACAATTTTCCTTTCCCCTACAAATTTAAATTCAGACTCACCAGGTAATTTAAAAATAACTTCCTTACGGAAATAATCCATGGATGTATGATATTTAGATAGCCAATCCATTCCCAAAATTATGTCAAAATCAGAGATACCCAATGGAAGTAAGTCTATAACTGTATCTCTAACCCCCACAGTCAAAACACAGTCATGAAAAACATATTCAACTACAATCATATCCCCCATAGGCATGGAAATACCCAACCCCACCTCTAAATGAGTACATGGTCTATTCAGATATATGGAAAATGCATATGACACAAAATAATGTGTGGAACCAGGATCAATCAGAACATAAGCACTTCTATCAGTAACAGAAAGTGTACCTATCACCACATCTGGAGTAATCTGAGCTTCTTTCATTATAAAAACTCGTCCACCTGGCCTGAAACTACTAGCTTGTCCTCTGCCCATACTTTTCACTGCACTGCCTGGAGATAACATTCTGCTTGCTACTTCACTATGTGCTGCCGGAGTCTGTGCCAATTGTGGACAATTCTTCTTAATATGCCCCACTTGATGACAATGTTTGCATTCTAATCCCTTAAGCTTAGGACACTTAGATTTATAATGACCTTCCTCTTTACAAAAGAAACATGTAACACCTCCTATTGGGTCCTCACCTCTCCCTGACTTTCTGGCTGAACCAAAAGATCCTCCACCCCTGGTATCTTTGCCCAATCTCCCCTGACCTCTACCACTATCTCCACTACCTCTCTGAAATTTATGAGGTTCCATCTTCACACTTCCACCCTCACCTCCCTTAGAGTGAGATGTGTCGAATCTACTCTTCTTAAAACTCTCTCTACTCGCCACCCCTTGGTTCATTTGCCTTTCTGCTATCGTGGCTTTATTTACCAGAGAAGCATAATCTTCTAACTCATAAGTGGCCACTCTATTTTCAATAGGACAAATCAGTCCATCTTGAAACTTACTACATTTATCTTCTTCATCCTGCACATACTTAGTAGAAAATCTAGACAAAGCAGTAAATTTAGCATCATACTCCCTCACAGACATTTTCCCTTAGGTTAAATTTATAAACTACCTCAACTTCTCCCTCCTATAAACCTTAGGGAAATACTTAACATACAAAGCTTTAATAAATTCAGCCCAAGTAATAACATCAGTACCTTCCATTCTGGGCACCAAATGGTTGCTGACGACCCACCAATATTTCGCATCTCCTTTGAGCTTAAACACAGCTAGATTCACTTTCTGGTTATCTGGAACCTTCATAACGGCAAAGATAGTTTCTAGATCTATGACCCACATCTCAGCTTCTGTAGGTTCAACTAACCCTGACTATTCTGGAGGATTCAACTTCAAAAACTTCTCACGCAAAAAGTCTTTCATTTATTTCCTTGCCTTTTTCTCAATCCTGGCCACAGTCTTTGATTCTAGATATCTAGCCTGTTGTTCTCCCATTTTCACCATATTTCTTTCTTGTTGCTCTGCCATCCTCATCATTGCATGTGCCATTATTTGCATCTCTGTAATCTGTTCTTGATCTCTAGCCCTTCCAGCAACACTTTGCTCTACTTCAGTATTCTCTGTAAGAGAAGCCACTCCATCTTCTCTATGTTGTCCATTTCCAAGTTCCATCTGGAATTATCTGTAATACAACAAAGTTCTAACAACAAAAATAAACAGTTTATAGTACTAAACTATTGGTTAGTATTTAAATAATTCATAAATATAAAATCAACTCAACACTGCCATCTAATCGTCACACACGTCCAGAATTAATAACCACGCTCTGATACCACTAATTGTCACACCCCAAACCCAATATATACTAATCATTTGTTATTGGAATAATTGGATCATAATCTTGAGCCCATTGGAAAATAAACTTAATTTATCAATATTTTTCTACACACTGTGTATAATGAACATAATATTATTATTATACCATAATGAAATCAATATCTACAATACTATGATTAAATATGATAAAATTTCACAATCATCAACTCAATCCATACTAACGCAATATATACAATGTGTGAGTATATTAAAATCTTTAGTGTGACAATGATAAAATCCCCATATTTAAACCCCAGCTCTTTCCAACGGTGCAACTCTCAAAGTTACCGGTCACATGGTATTCTAGCTGGCAGCATACAAACCTGAAATTGTTAAAATATAAACCGTAAGTGTAGGTGCAAAAAATATCACCCGTCGGAGGGTGTCAATTCATCACGATACAAAAAATAAATACGAGAGAGACAAAGATTTACGTGGTTCGACCATAAATGGCCTACGTCCACGGGGCTGCTGGTGTGTTCCATTAGATGATCAGAGAGTTTTACATGAGAGTGTTTCTCTAACTTCTAAGCCCCCTTTCACAATGGGGGGTGTCCCCTTTATATAGAGTTAGGGGTTTCATTAGGGTTACAAATATGGATGTGTAGCAAATATGGATGAGCCCTATCTTCGTGGAGTTTCATTCCAATCCGATACTGCTCCTCGGTCTTCTCGTTTACTAAGGACTTTAGTCCTCCCAATATTGCTGGCATGTCGCCATCTTCACCGGGGTGCTCCCACACGTCCTGCTATTCTGTAGGCATATATATTACCCCCACAATAGCCCCACAGGTCGTAGTTCAGCTGAGTTGATTCTGAGACGAGCTGGGAGCTGGTCGACAATCTCTTTAAACATGCAGTTGGTGGTGTGAACTGGACTGGCATTCTTTGATCTGTCGTTCAACTTTTAAGCCTTCTTTGGTTGATCTTCTTGCCTCCATAGATTTTTAGATGAATGTTTGGCTTGAGTTGAGAGGCGTTCAATCGATATGGGAACTGGACTCGAGAGTGTCGAGCTGCCTACGTACCCTCTTGGGATCAGGTCGAACGTAGTTCATTGTCTGTTTTATTGTATGGCCCAATTCGTGAGGCTGACCACAGGCCTGTTCATAATTTGTTTACTGAGGCTTTATCGAGCGTGCATCAAGTTTAGGGCGTCTCCCTTTATTTTGGTCTCGTATGGTCTATTTGTTGAGGTCGACCACAGGCCTATGCGTCGAGTCTTGCTCGAGCATGTACTTAGTAGGGGTAAGGCCCTGCCTTAGGTTTTTCATATAGTCCAATTGGAGAGGCCGACCAAAAGCCTATGCGTCGGGCCTTGCTCGAGCATGTACCTAGTAGGGGTAAGACCCTGCCTTAGGTTTTTCATAAGGTCCATTTGTTGAGGCCGACCCGAAGCCTATGCGTCGAGCCTTGCTCGAGCATGTACCTAGTAGGGGTAAGACCCTGCCTTAGGTTTTTCATATGGTCCATTTGTTGAGGCCGACCAGAAGCCTATGCGTCGAGCCTTGCTCGAGCATGTACATAGTAGGGGTAAGACCCCGCCTTAGGTTTTTCATATGGTCCAATTGGAGAGGCCGACCAGAAGCCTATACGTCGAGCCTTGCTCGAGCATATACCTAGTAGGGGTAAGACCCTGCCTTAGGTTTTTCATATGGTCCAATTGGAGAGGCCGACCAGAAGCCTATGCGTTGAGCCTTGCTCGAGCATGTACCTAATAGGGGTAAGATCCTGCCTTAGGTTTTTCATATGATCCAATTGGAGAGGCCGACCAGAAGCCTATGCGTCGAGCCTTGCTCGAGCATATACCTAGTAGGGGTAAGACCCTGCCTTAAGTTTTTCATATGGTCCAATTGGAGAGGCCGACCAGAAGCCTATGCGTCGAGCCTTGCTCGAGTATATACCTAGTAGGGGTAAGACCCTGCCTTAGGTTTTTCATATGGTCCAATTGGAGAGGCCGACCAGAAGCCTATGCGTCGAGCCTTGCTCGAGCATGTACCTAGTAGGGGTAAGACCCTGCCTTAGGTTTTTCATATGGTCCAATTGGAGAGGCTGACCAGAAGCCAACGTGTCGAGCCTTGCTCGAGCATATACCAAGTAGGGGTAAGACCCTGCTTAGGTTTTTCCCACAATTTAATGTAATACCAATTACGTTTGCATTTTTCCATTTTCTAATTCCTCGCATGTAAATATCCGCCTGTTTTACCTTTTAGGTTGTGCCATCATACCTCCTTAGGCCTAAAAGGCGATGGCAAAAATGCACCTGGTTTGAGGGTCATCCACCCGTTCAAGATTTTAACCTTCCAACATAGTTGGCGACCAACCTAAGTTGGCTTTTTGCCTAGGGATCCCCCGTAGGGCTTTTATTGTTGCCTGGGCAACTCGTGAGGCCATTTGTGTTTGGAGATAACAAAGGCCTGAAGACGTACTTAATTTAGTGGGAATAAGCAAGAAGGCCGTTGTAACTAAATCAAGTTTGATCATGATCGTCATTTGAAAGACTAATTCCGGTGCTAACCATGTTGGCATCTGTCCTGAGTTGACCTCTTCTCTTTTGCTTTGAATGTTGTAGTGAATCTATTCACGTGTCATCGCTGCTATAGAGCCCCCAATCGGGCTTGTGAAGGGAAAGCTGCCCAACCGTCCATCGGGTCGTCTGATTTGTATAACCGGGATGATAAGTGTTACCGATCGCTCCTCGAGGCTTCGTTGCTGTAAAGAGTATCACGTTGATCATTCGTCAAGCTGGATATATTTAAGGATTATCTTGCTCGTATAGCTTCACGTATTGTATCGTTCTTTGGGGCACACTTGTTCGCTGACCATACATGGTGGTTCCAGGAGGCTGTGGAAGACTCCATATAGCTCGTGCACCTAAAGAGATTGATAGGAGTTCAAAGCATCCTTGTGCCGTTGATCTGATATGGTGTCCAAGAAACATTATTCCTCTGGAGTGGATATCTTAGTGTTGATGACGCGTTAATTCGTTGCTTGGTGATCGTCGATCACCATGGGTTGTCTGACGATGTCGCCCGATACATTCAGGATGGTCTAGTGTTGTTATTAACATGTCTTGCTCTTTGACTGTGATTTTGCTGGACGTGTGACTTCTTACAAGTTGGATTCGTCCTTGTTGATAAATATAGTTGATCGCCGCTCTTCATGCTTCTTTATGTGTTATTGGATCTTTGTGGTACATATCGCTCAACTTTTCATTCGACGAGGTTGAATTAAATAAGAACTGTATTGCCCAACTGTTTATTGGAGCTTGAGACGTGATCACACAATGTCAACTATCGATCGAGGTTGAGGGTCCGTTGAGGCAAAATTGTAAAGGACCTAGTAGATGTTGCGAACGATCCATGCCTGAGCATCTGTCGGAGTATTGATGAGATAAATGATGCCTAAATGCCTGTCGAGGCAAAAACTATAGAGGATCTGGTAGATATTGCAGGTGATCCATGCTCGAGCATCCGTCGAGGCAAAGAGGACCGAGCAAGTATTACGAATGATCCTGTATTGTTAGTGAAAACTAACCTTCCAATAAGTGCAATGTTGATTATTAATCGACTCTGCCAACCATCTGTTGGGACTGGATACAAGAATTATCCTTACCAACCATTTGTTGGGGATAAAATGCAACATGTGTGGCAAATATCCTCGGGACTAAATATATAGAAATATTTTGCCGAGCATTTGCTGAGATGAACCTTGAATATGCCTGATCGTCCTTCAGGTCAAGAATCATAGAGCCAGATAATCAATACTAAAATTGGAGAAATATCAACGTTCGAGCATCCGTCGTTTATCACAAATAATATTGCCCAAGCATGTGTTGGGTCCAAAGTGGTGTAAAGTGCTCAACCATCTGTCGGAGCATTAACAAAATAAGTGGTGCCAGACTGGTTTGCCGGGGCGAAGTTGTACAGGTCCGAGTAGATATAGAGAGCGATCCGCGCTCGAGCATCTATCGGTGTGTTAATAAGATTTTCAATAGCTTAAGATTATTGCCGAGCATCCGTCGGGACTGAATCTTATACCTGTAGAAGTTAATAAGTTACTCGACCATTTGTCGAGGCTAATTCAAATAGAATTTATCATGCAATATGATGTGCATCCGCTCGACCATTTGTCGAGGAAAATATTCATAGTATCGAATGAATGACATGAATTATCCCATAATTTTTATGACAAAATCTCACGAGGATAGCCGCGCCCGAGCATTCGTCGAGGCTACGCTAAGTATAAGTAAAGATATTACACCGACCATTCATTGGTATAACCAATAATAGCTAGACAATAATATTGAAAATTAAATGACCGGATAAATGACATGAGTGCTCTTCTAAGTGCGCCCCAATATTTATGTGGACAAAATAATTGTAATAAAGTCGAATGAAAGATGAAAAATTTATCAAATATATCCAGATATATGGCACATGAGTTAATTTGGAATTTGTGCAAATAGATTTAAGCAAATACTTAAAATACAAGTTCGGTTTCAAAAAATTATTTTCACAGAAAATTTGTGTAGTGGCAATCAATTATTTTTCTCATGTGAAGTATAGAGTATAGATAGCCCCCTGCTAACAAATTTATGATGATAAAAATCGTGAGCATAATTTGTGGGCAAATGAAGTATTATGAGATGGAAACGAACAATGTACAAATAAATGTGTGTATCCATCAAGTGGGGTTGCACTAAATACAAGAATTATCCTGGCCAGCTATCCACTGGGGATAAAATGCGACATGCGAGGCGAATATCTTCGGGACTAAATATATAGAAATATTTTGCCGATTATCTGCCAAGATGAATCTCAAATGTGCCTGACCGTCCTTCAGGTTACCGAATCATAGAATCTGAGCTTCAGTCGGAGTAATAATAATTTTGCCCAAGCGTTTCTTTGGGTATAAGGTGCTATAGTGTGCTCGATAATCTGTCGGTTCATTAATAAAATGAATGGTGCCTGGATTGTCCGCAGGGGAAAAGTTGTAGAATACCAAGTAGATATAGCGAGCAATTCATGCTCGAGCATCCGTCAAAACATCGATGAGATTTCCAGGGACTTAAGATTATTATCGAGCATCCGTCGAGACTGAATCTTGTACCTGTGGAAGTTAGTAAATTCCCCGACCATATGTTGAGGCTAAATCAAAATAGAAGTTATTATGAAAATGATATGTTCAACAAAGTATATAAGATATGCATCCGCTCGACCATTTGTCGAGGAAAAAATTCATAGTCGCGCATGAGTGTAATAAAGATCCAATGATTTTTATCATAAAAATTTCACTGTGATAACTGTGCCCGAGCATCCGTCGGGGCTGAGCTAAATAACCAATAATCTCGCTCTGGTGAGATTAAATTGTTGTAGCTGGATGACAATATTGAAAATTAAAATGTTCGAATAAATGACATGGGTGCTATATCACTTCGCCCCACTTATTTATGTGAGCAAAATAATTTGTAATAAGGTCGCATAAAAAGTGCCAACTATCGTTGTAATAAAATCACATGGTCCCTTAAAATAATTTTATTTTTAGGGAGAACCGAGCAATGCAAACCTTAGTCAAATATGTCTCAAATGTAAGACATAGGGATGATTTAGAATTTTTTGCAAATATATTTGTACTCCAAGCAAATATCCAATTATAAGCTGGTTTTATTTTCACATGAAAATGTGAATTAGGAAAATGTTAATTTTAACAATTTCCAAAGGGCTTAAGAAGAATTCGTGCCTCAAACATTTTTCAAATGTGCTCATGGAAATACATAAAGGTAAGTGAGCTGATGGAGGCTCGAGGTTGAGGAGGAGTGCCGACCTACTGAAGGTCTTGCTCGTCCTTTCCACCGACCTACTGAAGGTCTTGCTCGTCCTTTCCACCGACCTGCTGAAGGTGTGCTCCTTTTTACTCGTCGCTGTCGCCGACCAGATGGCGGAGTTGCGAATTGGCCACCGACCACCAGGGTAAATCCGTTTCTGCCGCTCGATCGAAGAGATGCTGTAGATGACCAGAAATTGTTATTTTCTTACTGGTCGGCGTGGCCGAAAAGAAAATCAAAGAAAAATTGCGCCAAGTCGCCTTTAAGTCGCAGATAGGTCACCGACCACAGAGGATTTCTCGACCAGGAAGGTTACAGGTCGGAGAATCACCGGAGGTGAGCTCGCTGATGCTTGATGATTTATTTTTGTACAGAGGTCGCCCTGTACTCTGTTGGTCGCCAGGGCTTGTTCGGAGATGACCAAAATATTATTTGGTCGTGATGAATGTTTGGAGGGATTTTAATAACCCATAGGTTGGGGGAGGGATTCTTGTTCGATCTGCCATTGATTTTTTGTTTGCGTCCAGAACAAATTGTGTAAATTATTGGCGTGCCCAGAATTTGTACCTCTTTGTAAGAATATGCCTCTTTTTTCAAGAATCTCTGTTGGTACGTTTGTAAAGATGTAATTAAGATATCTCATGAGAGAAATCTTGAACTGCGGGTGCGACCAAAACCAGTAAATCTTTGTGAAAAAATCCATTCTTGAAAGAAAACCATCAGATATGTTCATAAAGATGTGGTCAACGTCTCTGTGAGAGAGGGCCGCTTTTAACGCTTATATCGTGCCACAAAATATGGGATATGGGAGTCATAATATATGATGTAACCCAGAAAATAACGTGTATACCCATAAAAACGTAAAGAGTCCATATTTATTCGGGCTTGTTCAAAACTCATAATCATGAAATTCAATGTTGTGCAGATTCGTCAAAAATAAACTGGGGTTATGCAGATTCACAGATAAATATATGCCCAGTGTAAGGCTTATGAACATGAATGTTTGAGAACCATACACCAATGAAACGATGAACATGCAGAACAAATGATTGTATATAAAACATATAACTGTTAGTGCACAGATTAAGAGAAGAAAACTTATCTCCTGATTATGTGCGTGTAAACCATTGCGTCGCAACGTAGATCTTCGTCTCGACACAAGAAAAGACTTTTCGTGTCGTTTCCCACAGACGGCGCCAATTGTAGGTGCAAAAAATATCACCCGTCGGAGGGTGTCAATTCATCACGATACAAAAAATAAATACGAGAGAGACAAAGATTTACGTGGTTCGACCATGAATGGACTACGTCCACGGGGCTGCTGGTGTGTTCCATTAGATGATCAGAGAGTTTTACATGAGAGTGTTTCTCTAACTTCTAAGCCCCCTTTCATAATGGGGGGTGTCCCCTTTATATATAGTTTGGGGTTTCATTAGGGTTACAAATATGGATGTGTAGCAAATATGGATGAGCCCTATCTTCGTGGAGTTTCATTCCAATCCAATACTTCTCCTCGGTCTTCTCGTTTACTAAGGACTTTAGTCGTCCCTATATTGCTGGCACGTCGCCATCTTCACCGGGGTGCTCCCACACGTCCTGCTATTCCGTAGGCATATATATTGCCCCCACAGTAAGCATTAAGCTTAGTGAGGTACTCCTTCCCTACAATGAAATAACAATTCTATATCGAATATGTGGATATAAAATCCGAACAATCCTGCCCATTGGCAATAACAAATCCTGGATCATAAGATCCAAATAATTATGCCCATTGGCAATAACAAATCCGGGAACATTAGTTCCAACAAATCCCTGTCATAAGACAAATAAAATCATTGGATCTTTGTCCAATTCCAATCCTGGATCATAAGATCCAAACAAATCCTGGATATTTTAATATCCAAACAAATCCTGAATACCGAAGTATTCAAACCAATCCTGGATCATGAGACCCAAACAAATCCTGGATATTTTAATATCCAAACAAATCCTGAATACCGAAGTATTCAAACCAATCCTGGATCATGAGACCCAAAGAAATCGTGGATATTTTAATATCCAAACAAATCCTGCGTACCAAAGTATTCAAACAAATCCGCTCTTAGAGGTATATTCATATTTATATATGAAACAAATCATAAGTACACTCACCTCGACAGTTTAACTGGCTTTTCCCTTGCCTTTATCCAGTATTCGTTCAATCAGCTCTTTTTCCCTTCCTATCATTCTTACAATATTAGTATCATCATAAGAATATCAACAATCCAAAGAATGATTTAAACATAATTCAATCCATAAGCATCACATGATTCCATTCAAATCATTTATCACAAGTGAAGTTCCATCCAAATCAACATATCCAAATCATAGTCCAAATATAAATTCATTTATTCTTGGTAATTCAATCCTTGTCTTATTAGTATTCCAATACAAAGACAGTACATCATTTCAAGTCTCCTAGAGTAAGATATGCCCATTACTTTACCACATAGCAAATCTGCCCTATAGGCTCTTTTATCGTTCATTAAACTTCCAGGAATTTCCATAATTTTTCTACATCATAAATTTATATGATATTTCACCCAACATCAGTAAAAATATTGGACAATACAATATTAAAATTTCATAATTTTCAGAGTTCATTTGCTATGTCAAGCAAAATATCGAACACATGGCGGGCATATTTTTACCCTTAGGGCAGATTTCATAACCGAACTTCAAACTCTCACCAAAGACTCATTTATTGGTATTTTCATATAATTTTCGGATATGTCATACATATATGAGACTAGGTTAATCTCCAATTGGAATAAATCAATTCCAGTAAGTATAGAGAAATATATGGAAGTTTGAATAAACAAGGTTCCTAAACAAAACAATTTCAAGGGTTTACACATTCAAGTTTGCTTAAACTTGCATCTATCCATAAGTACATATCAAGACATGGAATTTAAGTAAACAAATGATTATTTCAATCATTTAAATAAGTAATAGAAAAAAATAAACAAGATTTATGGATTGAAATACCTTAGAGGCTTTTACGTAATTTTTCTTCAATTTCTCCTCACACTTTCTTCCTAAACTTCAAAACTCTCTTTCTTTAAGCTTCAAATCTCTCATTGCTGAATTTAGATGAATAAGGAGGTAATTCTAACGGTTTGAAGTCGGCCAAAGCCACCACCCTTCCCAACTAATCAAAATATAACTTGTGGCATCATATAAAACAAAATATCATTTAAGGCTAAATGACTACTTTACCCCCTGTTCGTAAAAAGACAATATCTTCCCACTCGGATGTCCATTTGTAAGGACATAAATTTTCAATTGAGTCCCTGTAGTGTTTTGACTCAATTCCGTGAACAAAACTGTGTTTGTAATATGTCATAGGGAGAATTTTATTTTGTCATGATCCCACTTGGTCTATGACGTATTTAAGAAATTGAAGACGTAGCGGCAAAGTTTAAAGAAATAATCATGTCGATGTTTATTTGGTGAAAGTTTACTCGTCTTCAAAGTTAATTTCATTCCAAGATCACTCAGGTATGAATGCGTATAATTTATGGTGCTCAGAATTATTTTATAAAATATAAGGATGTAATTTTTATAAAGGAAAATGATTTTAAAAGTTTTAAAAGTGTTTTAATGGTTTAAACTTCATTTTATGATGATAAGCTCGAAATAGAGTTTGACTAATTTGATTCTATTTGTTAAGAGACGTTTTTATCAGAAAGTCAAAAAAGTCAAACTTCACGAGGTCGCTCGAACGACATTGGATCTCGTTCGAACGAGATACAATGTCGCTCGAACGACATGCTTAAGTCGTTAGAACGACATGCTTAAGTTGTTCGAACGACATGTTTTTCGATGCGGTGTTTAAATCCTATTTAAACAGTGTTTGCATCATAATTTGATAAGTGTGCTTTCTGGAAAAAAGTTTTACGAACTAGAACCTTGTTTGCACATGTTTTCTAAGGTTTACAAAGCATAAACACATCCTTAGAGTTTACAAAGATTCGAGATATCATTCTTATATGTTTACGCGATCTTGCTGCACCAAAGTTGTGTGTTCTACACATTGAACACAAAGGGTTTTGCGGTGAAGAAGCGATGGACATCGTGTTCGATATCGTAGATGTATCAAAGCCATATCGGAGGACACCGAGACATACGTGGACGCGTGTGTTGTGGACAGAGATCGTAGAAGATGGAATTTCTGCGTGGGCACTATTGAAGAACGGTTGAAGATCAGAAGGAGCGTCAAGACCCGTGGGGATCGATTCTTAGTGTAAGGCTAATCTGTCTTTATAAAGCCATTGTTCATAGTGATTGTCTGGCTTGGGCCGTCCGAGGTTGTTTTCCCACATTGAGTTTTTTCCTCGTACATCCGGCGTTGTGAGTATTCTTTACTTTACTTTACTTGCTTTAATCACTAGATGCATGTTTAGGGTTAATCAAGATAAAATTGGTTTAAAGTGAGAATTGGGATTTCACAACTTGGTTTAGTGCATAATTAAAAATTGGATCTTTTTTCGAAGAAAAAATGATTCTGTTTGAAAACACACACATCGGGCCACCCCACAAATTGGTATCAGAGCGGGTTACGCTAATTGATTGCGTGATCCCGATTTTTTGAGGATTTACATTCTGATACAATTTGTCTACTCACATTTACAAATTGGTATCAGAGCTAGAAAACATTTTTATTTATTTTGTGATCCCGTGTGTTTTCAAAGATGAATTCTGGATATAATGAATTTTCTCGAACTCCTATTTTTGATGGCACTAATTACACTTATTGAAAGATGAGAATGAGATGTGATTTAAAATCTATTGATGAGCGAGTTTGGCTTGCAGTTGAAAAAGGATGGACACCCCCAGTCACTATTATAGGTGAGGTCACTAGTTTAAAGCTTGTTGAGTCTTTGGCCGAAACTGAACAAAGACTTGCACAATATAATTCTAAAGGTCTGCACGTTATTTCTTCACATGTCACAGGAAGAATATAATATAATTATGACTTGTGAAACATCAAAAGAGGCTTGGGATATTTTGGCACTCACTCACAAGGGCACTAGCACGGTTAGGGCGTCAAAACTTCAAAATATCACTACACAGTTTGAGACCATTAGGATGTTAGAAAGTGAGACCTTTGATGAGTTTTATGCTAGGTTTTCCACTATTGTCAACTCGTCATTTAACCTAGGTGAGAAAATTCCCGACAACCGTGTCATAAAGAAAATCCTTAGGTCGTTGCCTAGTAGGTTTGATGCGAAAGTGACCATTTAAAACTCCATGGGTAGGTTAGAGTCAACGAAACTAGAAAAAATTGTAGGTGAATTACAAACCTATGAAATCGACATGATTACCTCCAAGCAAGTGCCTAAGAAAGAAAAGGGTATTGCTTTGAAAACCCGAAAGGAGGAAATTAAAGTTTCGGATTCCGATTTCGATTCCGACTTTGAGGATGTTGCATTGTTGGCAAAGAAATTTAAAAAATTTATTAAGTTTCAAAAGCAATCGAAAAATGCCAATAAATTTGAAAAATTTAAGAACAACAAAGTAGATCCCACCTCTAAGGATAAGTTTGAAAAACCTAAGAGAGATGAGTCAGATAAGTGTTTCGGGTGTAAGGGGTATGGTCACAAGGTTAAGGAGTGTCCCACTAGACTTAAGAAAGAGGGAAAGCAACCCATTGTCTATAGTTACACCTTAAGTGATAGTGAACCGGAAGAGGGAGAGAGTTCCCCCATTGAATGTAACTTTACTGCGTTTATGGCATGTCATGTGAGCGATGACGACAATACTCATGTGAATGACACTTCCGAGGAGGTTTTGAGTGTATCCTATGTTAGTGAGGGTGAAGAGAGTGACGAGGAGGAGATTGATGTGAAAGAATTGCAAAATGCATTTAATTAGTTGTATGCCGAAACGGTGAAGGTGAAAAAAGCTAACTCCAAATTACAATCTAAGTTGAATGAGCGTGCCATAGAAAATAATGATATTTTGATTGAGGATCTTAGGGCACGGGAGAAAAAGTTTAGGGAGAAACTAGAGTTTATGGAGAAAGAGAGAGATAATCTCTGTGGTTTGATGGAGTCCTTGAAAAAGGAGATTTTATAGTTTAAGGAGACTAGGCGTTTACTTGAGTCTAGGATTATTGAGTTGGAGGAAAGGTTGAAAGACTCGTCTAGAGTCAAGTTTGATTTGGAGGCTAGGTCGAGGAAGTTAGATAAGATCTTAGGCACCGTCCAAATTAAGGGAGATAGGGGAGGTATAGGTTTTAGTGAGAGAGTTGTTCCCATTCCCCCCGCACGTGTGAGAAACACTAGGATAGTTAGAAAAGGTCCCCATAAAGGTAATCATTCCCACCACCGCTACACTTGCACATTTTGTGGTAGGAAAGGTCACCTTAGGCGTTATTGTTACGACCTTAGACAAGCTCCTAGGAAGTTTAGGAATAAAGTTGCCCCGATTCCCCACACCCCCATGTGTCGTTTTACACCTACTTGGGGTTAGGAAATCAGATTTAGTGGCTATAGGAATTAAACTTCATGATTCTCGTTTGGGTGCACTTGATTATTCCCATGCTAAATCTAAAGGATGATAGTGTTGCCATGTTTGTCATATGCTAGTTTGCTTCATGATATATTCATTGCTAGTATTATGACATGTGTATAATTTTGTATTATAGTTTTCATTTGTTTGAGTCTTATTTGAAAAATACAAAAAGATTTTGTTTTTTTGAGAAAACTTTTGAAAATCCAAAAAAGATTTTGCTTTTCTTTGAGTCAAAATATGTTTGAAAAACCAAAAAGATTTTCAGTTTTTGTTTTTGAGTTTACATTTTTGATGTGGCATATTGGTGTGCTGGGACCCCCCATCGTTTCATTATCCATGTGGCTAGGACATTTGGTCATTGTTATTGATGCTTAGAATAATCTTAACCATTGTTTATATGGGGTGATTTCGAAGTTGATATGCATTTTGATTCGACTTTGTATATATGCCAACATTGCACACATGCACGAGTTTATATGGATGTTTGACTTCTCTTGCATATTTGAATTTGGTGAGGCGTTCTTATCTCAATCTTGTCATCTATGTGTAAGTAAACTTAAGGAGAAGTGTGCATGTAATAACCGTTTACCGTGAGGATTTGAATTAAAAAAAATGATGAGTGATTCACGAGAAAGGGCTGCGAGAGTTCAATTTAACTCATCATGAAAGCCACCGTTTAAAAAGAGCCCAAAAAGAAAAAGCAAGATGCTAAGAAAAGGGACAATAAGATTTTCTCTAAGTTGAGAATGCTAGAAACCTCAAAAGAACTTGAAAAAGTATGTTTATATGAGGGTGTTTGGTTGGAGAAAATTTAAACGGGTTTGCATATCTAATCCTAATGTTGAACATTGCAATTTGACGCAATTGTTTGTAGAATCGTCAAAATTCTGGATATGTGTGCATGTAGTATGTTTAGTTCATTAAGCTCACACTTTTATTGTCATTTGGCTATGATAAAGTTTGATGATTTATCGCTATCAATTAGAGCTTCTTGATCGTTTCGATGTGTTGGAATTGTGACTCATTTGTTGTAGTTTCACGCCCATTCATTCCATGTCCATGTTTGAGCACATCGGTACTATGTTTGCATGTAACTCGCATTTTTAGTTTTAATGAGTTTTTGCGTTTTGTGTCAAAAGCCTACTGTCTTAGCACTGTTTTGCTTCTGTCAGTCCCTTTCTAGAATTTTTTTGTGGAAATTTTTTCACTAGGCAATACTTTATAATATTTCTGGGAAACTGGGAAATTTTGGCAGGTCGCGCAAAGTCGTTCTAACGACATTGCATCTCGCGCGAACGACTTTGTACTTCGTTCGAGCGACTTCCTCATCTCGTTTGAGCAAAGTCCCTGGCTCGTTCGAACAACGGGGTGATAAATTTCTTATGATTGGTTTGCAGTCCTCTGGCTTAATTTGATATTTTTTGGTACTACTGGAAGCACTTTTTGGATTAATTGGTTTATATGCAGGTTCTTTTATGTTCCAAATTGGTATTTTGCATATATGTCCATTTATCACATTTGATTTGATTGGTATACTCTTTGTGTGATTCCTTGGTTTACTAGCTACTGACTTTTCAGTTTGATCATATTTAGCTGGTGGTTTCATGATTATCTAGCGGTTTTCATTTTTTTTAATTGGTATCAACTTGATTCTATTTGGTATCATATTCTCATGCTAGATATTGGTTTATCTTTTCACCGGATTGTCTATTCGAGACATAAAGGGGGAGAGATTTGGTATGTGATGTAGGGGGAGATTTGTTGAGTGCTTATATTTGTTTCAAATTGGTATCAAATAATTGCTCACATATTTCAAATGATTTCTTCTTATTAGAAATATAAATTGGTATCATTTGTTCCTCCATACTTCACTAGGTATCTGTTTGTCTGTTTCATGTGTATAGGTATGCTTCAGCGATTTGAGATTTCAAGTCTACATCACATTCAGACAATTCATGCTTGCCGGTGCTACATATATTAGTCTGTGTCCTGTATTTTTTATTTTGGGTTTATGGGATGGGATTTAGGAGTCATACGGCTTGACGGCCCGGTTAGGCATTTCACTGTTTTAGTTTTGTCCTGGAATAGTCAAAGGGGGAGATTTGTAAGGACATAAATTTCCAATTGAGTCCCTGTAGTGTTTTGACTCAATTTCGTGAACAAAACTGTGTTTGTAATGTGTCATAAGGAGAATTTTATTTTGTCACGATCCCACTTGATCTATGACGTATTGAATAAATTGAAGACGTAGCGGCAAAGCTTCAAAGAAAAAATCATGCCGATGTTTATTTGGTGCAAGTTTACTCGTCTTCAAAGTTAATTTCATTCCGAGATCACTCAGGTATGAATGCGTATAATTTATGGTGCTCGAAATTATTTTATAAAAAATAAGGATGTAATTTTTATAAAGAAAAATGATTTTAAATGTTTTAAAAGTGTTTTAATGGTTTAAACTTCATTTTATGATGATAAGCTCGAAATAGAGTTTGACTAATTTGAATCTCTTTGTTAAGAGACGTTTTTGTCAGAAAGTCAAAGAAAGTCAAACTTTGTGAGGTCGCTCGAACGACATTGGATTTCGTTCGAACGAGATACAATGTCGCTCGAACGACATGCTTAAGTCGTTCGAACGACATGTTTTTCGAGGCGGTGTTTAAATCCTATTTAAACACTGTTTGCATCATAATTTCGCAAGTGTGCTTTCTAGAAAAACGTTTTACGAACCAGAACCATGTTTGCACATGTTTTCTAAGGTTTACAAAGCATAAACACATCCTTAGAGTTTGCAAAGATCCGAGATATCATTCTTATATATTTATGTGATCTTGCTGCACCAAAGTTATGTGTTCTACACATTGAACACAAAGGTTTTTGCAATGAAGAAGTGACCGACATCGTGTTTGACATCGTAGACGTATCAAAGCCATATCGGAGGACACCGAGACATACGTGGACGCATGTGTTGTGGATAGAGATCGTAGAAGACGGAATTTCTACATGGGCACTATTGAAGAACAGTTGAAGATCAGAAGAGGCGTCAAGACCCGTGGGGATCGAGTCTTAGTATAAGGCTAATCTGTCTTTGTAAAACCATTATTCATAGTGATTGTCTGGCTTGGGCCGTCCGAGGTTGTTTTCCCGCTTTGGGTTTTTTCCTCGTACACCCGGCGTTGTGAGTATTCTTTACTTTACTTTCTTTAATAACTAGATGCATGTTTAGGATTAATCAAGATAAAATTGGTTTTAAGTGAGAATTGGGATTTCACAACTTGGTTTGGTGCATAATTAAAAATTGGATCTTTTTTGGAAGAAAAATTGATTCTGTTTGAAAACACACACACCGGGCCACCCCACACCATTCGATGAACCGTTTGTTTTGTTATAAACCTAACTCATATATATACAAATATCTAGTTTACACCTCAAGTTCATTGTTATGTCATAAAGGTCAAAACTAGCCTCCAACAGGAACATTCCTACCGAAAACTTTAAAATTTCACATTTGTAACTAATTCGATATTTCAAGATTTATGAAGGTAGGATTAAACTAAACATAATTACTTACATTATATATATACTAATAACATATTATTCATATCACATAAGCTAATCATGATTTAAACATGATTTATCATAATTATATTCGGGTTGTCACAATTACCAGCTTAGCAATTATAGCCACTCGCTAACATCAATGAACTAACTATCATTTCATTTAAACTTATATCCGCTGTATAGATTTCTGTCACAAACATATATTATTTTATTTTATAATATTTATACATGTTTGTTCAATCTTCAAAGGTTCATAAATGGTTTGCAATACTTATCTCTTAGGCCCTATAATTGATTGATTATCTCTGATGTTGATTTTTCTTGCAGAGTTGTATTTGTCATATTATCTTTTACATGATTTTGTACACATAATAATATCTCTCATATGTTGACTGTTGGACGACTCGCAAAGAGACTCGCTTATTTTATATTTTATCTTTTTTATTTACTAACTCTTATACACATTTGTGAGAGACGTCGTATCAATCATTTTTCTTCTAGCACCTCTCTCTCTCTATCAGTCTACAGTAAATGTTTTTTATAGCAGAGAAATGGAGAAGAAGATACTATTTTATTTCAAAGATATAGAGAATTTAATTCTCTTCAAGATTTATGATGAGTACTCTCCCATGTCCTTATTTTTTTTAGCCATGCCTCTCATTAGAAATATATTGTTTGGAGAAGATTTCAGCTGATATCATTCTCCAACGGTTATTTTTTAAGGGGGCTACAAAAATATTTGTATCAGTTGAAACAATATTTGAACATAAAAAATAGAGAGTAACTGAAATTCTTATTGAGCTCTTCATATACACAGAAAAGAGAGCAACTAGATTCTACATTCAACTCATGCTAGTTTAAGAGAGCAACAAAAATTGAAGATCAGTTCCACAAGCATTTAAGATAGTAACATATTATTATTAAACTATTTTGGAAGAAAAAATTCAAGAGCAAAACAATCTTTATTCTGCTACAAGAATTCAAGAAGAAGAGTAGTGCCAAAATCAGAATCCTTTGTGAAGTCTCAACGAAAAAAAAATTCAGACTCAATTTGTATTCTTAAAGATTTTCAAACATTGTACATAAAATTTCTACTCCATTTGTGTAAAGACTTGAAGCTTGGTTTTTAGCTTCAAAATTTGTACTAGTAGCCAGTTTTTGCTGCTCAGTTGTAAAGTGGTGGTTTGATCCTACTATCAAGTGGATCAGGAATAGTGAACTGCATGGAGACAGGAGCTGCTGTAGGCCGAGTTTTGGTCGAACCACGTTAAAAATTCGGTGTCTTTATTTTCCGCATTTACTTTCATTTATTTGCTTGTGCTAATTTATTTTTATATTTTCAGCACTTACATATTTTCACATTAAATACGAAATTCGTTAAAAGTTTTTTTTTTAGATTAAAATAATTATTTTTGCACTAATTAATTAATTTCAGAATAATTTTTATTAATTACAAAAATTGTTTATAAATTTGTCGGGTCTTATAATCTTGAAATATAACTTGTTTTACTAATTGACTGTATATCTATTTGTGTGTTCAAAACTGTAATTTTAACTTTTTTTAAATTGACTGGTAGTATTTATTTAATATTCATTGGTTTAATCATTTAAGATTTATTAATCCGAAATTTAGGATTAATTATTTAAATTAAATATTTTTTGAAATTTTACTTTAACCCGAAAAGTTTATAAAATGCCAATTCGCTGCCCTCTTCGGTATTTTTCTGGGCAACAATATCTTTTATGCTTTTACACTTTTTCTATCACTACTTGTTGCACTGGTTTTGTTTTGTTTCATCATTGGGAACTAGCATGGTCTAAGTTAGGAGGTGAGATACATCACGAATATTGCATATTTGCACCCATTATTCTTATGCATTCTATCACTTTTGTGTTCCTTAATTCCTATTTTAATCCCGTTAACTAGAAATCCACTTTATGTACGCTTATATGCTTTGTGACGTATAATTGAGCTTTTTTAGGTATTGGAATTCTTAGTGTGATGATTGGTTGCATTTAGAGGAAGTTCCCTCATTTGTTATAACTGCAAGGGCTTTTTAGTCTTTTCGCACTTAATGGTCTGGATAGTGGATCTCCATGGCAGCTTATTTCGTTGAGTTAGCTTCGGGTGGCCAAAAACCGCACCTCATTTCGAGTCCGGATGATGAAGTTTGAGCCATGTTTGTAATGCTGAACTTTTCCCCTTTTAATGAATCAAATTTCCCTAGAAAACAGAGTACCGGTCGACCAAACCCAAGCCCCAGTTGACTGACCATTCAATTTATGCCTACTACGGAAGGTAATGGGATTCATGCTAGACCCCCGGTCGACCGGATCCATCAGATATTTGACAATTTGTTTCTTTTGTTTCAATTTCCTTTTCTTTTCTCCCAACTTACTATATATATGTAAGTTTGGTTTATTCCAAAGCATCTTAGTTTTTTTCTAGTTTTAGAGGATTTTGGGAGCTTCTCTTTCCCTCTCCTAGGGTTTGCTCATTTGGGTATGTAATCCACTATTCATTGTCTTCTTCCTTTGATTCAATATTTCTTTTGCCAGTTTTTGCGTTGTTAATTAGTTGTCTTAAATTATTTACTTGATTTCATTCAATTCATGTCATTTATAATGCTTTGTAGATAACTTAGCTTGCGTTGAGATGACTGAAGTCACCTTGGATTAATGGGTTTCTTTGCTTTGTTGATGGGTTATATGAGTTCAAATGGGTTAGGTTGTTCTTGATTTTATGCCTAGGAGATTTAAGGGTGTATATCATGTATGCGCCGTATTTACGACCTTGCGTGTGCGATCTTCGGGATATTTGTTGATGCCAAAATTCATAGTAGGATTTTATGAGAAGTTAGGGGTGACTACTCAAGATTTAATTAACTAATGAACTGAGACTTAATCTTGCTAAACTTTTCTACCCATGTATCCATTTATACTAATTAACCCATACTGAGTGACATTATTCTCAATCTATAGTTTTTACTCGTTTTGTTAATCTTAGTTTAACTACATGCCTAGATTTATCTTTTGCCATAATTTTCATCTTTTACACTTTTATTGAAAGGAAATTAATCAATTAATGTCTAGCAACATTTCGTGTGGATTCAATACCCAGACTAGCCGCAATACTCCCGTAAAGAGTGTAGTTAAAGTTTTGAATTTTTGTATTGTGATGGAAAACCAAACAATGACACTGTCCTTACATGTCCACTTGATTTTCCCTACTATCATAAAGGATCATATATTCAAAGTACTAAATTACATCACACTACACCGCTATAGGATGAGATGTCCTTGGTGAGAGTCGTATGTCGAGCGAGGGCGAATAATATACCATGACAAAATGGGAAGTGTCAGAGCTTAAGAAAACATGGGAGATGTTACCAATACATTGAGACTACTGACAAATAAAACCAAGGGGTTTTCCCAATTGATTAGTCAAATATATAGTTTCCCCTCCCAAATGCCTCCTAAAATATTCCACTTTCCTACTCTTAAAGGTTTCTCCTGATAAGTGACTCCTCCCTTCCTAAGTGCCTCCTTTTGAAACATTTTGTGCATCATCATCGTCCATGCATAATGACTCTGGCGAGGAGTATTACATAATGGACTACTCCAATAGGAAGGTCGTTGGCATGTGCATGTTCATTTTCATGAATGTCGGAATACATGTCGGTGGTCTCCTTTGGAGATGGTGAGGCTTAGATATTTGTTTATAAAATATACCAGTGTTGCAGAGAGGAGGCTGTGCACGTTGACTATGTTGAAAAGCCTACGTTAAAATCATATAAAAATTATTATATTATCTTTCCAGCTTATCCGTTGGTCAGGATTAGGCGATGAACAATATTTTATTTGGGAACAAGTTTGTAATGTTTTCAGTATGTGGGACATATGTTGACATCATAAGTTATTGTAATTTTAATTTTTTAAGTTTAAAGATATCTTAATGTGTTTGGTTTTATTTCATATTTATTGAATGAATTTGAATAAATTTGTTTGACTTTTCTATAGATGAAAGAATTTTCTTAAATTTTTTTGGGTTGAATAAATTTGATTGATTTTGCTTGAATTATAAACTGAAAGTTCTTCTATACAACATGAAATTTGTTCCAACCTATTTATATCGGTGACTTGAATTTTTGAGTCTAATTAATGGATTCCCATAATATAAAGAGCAGATGAGAGAGAGTAATATAGTTTCTGATAATCATGTAAAGGGCGTTCGTGAATTTGTTAGATATGCAAATAGAAATCTTCATAGTGACAAGATTTTATGGTCGTCCACCCGTTGTATGAAAAAAACTTAAGATTTTAGGAAGACGTTGAGTTGTATTTACTAATGGGAGGTATGGCGAAAGACTATAAGATATGGACATTCCATGGAAAAAATAGTGTACCATATGTTTCGGAAGAATTACCGGTACTCGACTGCATAACAGAACCTTATTGGGTGGAAGTGCGAATAATTCGTCACCACATCATCCTTTAACC